>BTHU01000006.1:49505854-50105854 GCA_036184795.1 Tokudaia tokunoshimensis | reverse complement strand
ACATAAACTGATCCCAATTCTATAGAGACTACCTTGGTTTTTTCTAATTAAGACACTGAGGAATAAATTGCTGAGTAAAGTATTAATTACAGCTACAGATGACATAAAAGCATGCATCCTTATCTTTTCCCAATATAATATTTTTATTGATTATTTGGGAATTTCATATGACACAGTCCAATCACACCTATTTTCCAGTTCTTCCAGGTCTGTAGCCCTCTGTGTGGACAAAGAAACAAGTCCAAACTGGTTTTGCCCATATACACTGAAGCATGGTCAAATTCCCAGTGGCCAGTCCCTTAAAGAAAATTGAGTCCTTCCCCCATCTACACACCAGCCAGAGACCTATACTTCAGCATCTTTTTCACAAGTTTTAAGAGTTTTCTTCAATGGCTTTCTGTTTTGGTTGTTACTCTTTGTAGGGTGGAATCAGGTGAGACTAGGGGTTGTCCAAGAAGCCCTTTATGTCCCAACTCTTAAGTCTGCAGTCATCAATACAACATAAAGGTAAGGTCCTTACTCTTTACAGTCAGCAGGAGGTCAGATCATGGACTTCCACATGGTTTCTGGCAGTAGCATGGATCACTGACATCCACATCATCTGGCATCAGCACAAGCCATGACCACAGCATGGTCTTCAAGAGCAGTACAGACCATAGACATCAGCCCAGCCCTCTACTGCGGCACAGATCAAGGACATCAACAGAGCCATGGTGCAACACAGGCCATGGGTGTCAATATGATCCCTTGTGGCAACATGACCCATGGATATCAACATGGTTTTAGGAGGAAGCATAGACCTGGAATATCCACATGGCCCTTAGTGGCAATAGATCCTTATTTTTAAAGGCTCTCTCTGTAACTATAATTACAGTTGGCAAACAGTAGCATAAACTAGGAACCTTCTGTAAGAGAACTAGGTGGAAGAGCTTTCCTGAACTCATCTATTTACATCCCCCGGTCCTGCATTCCATTAGAGGAAATACAAAGCATTCTTTTATCTTTTCTCTCTCCCTAAGTTCTATAATCTAAAAGCAATAGTAAGTTGAACTGATTGCTAACGTAAAGAACACAGAAATATTTTAGCTATGAAACAGAATATGGCGTGTACCTAAAGATGTGTGCAGTATGAACTGAACACAGGATGAATTCGTCTCATAACTTTGTCCAAGTGAACCAGCAGCCCCACAACTCATCATGCACAAAGAGAGTTTGAGGAGGCCCGCAGCAGAACGTGGCACTCTAAGGTCCTCTTTTGTCAGCCAGTGCCACATCATTCAACATGTAGAACACTTTTCTAGGCCCAAGTTATATGATCATGAGAAAGTATTATATATATGGCACTTGGTTTACCCCAAGAGAAAACTTAAACACTCTAATGACACACCTGAAAACAGGACCTGAGGAACAGACTTAGAAGGATTCTGGCAAGTATAGAAGGAAAGTATAGGCAGTAAAGAACTTTCAAAATTAAAATCCTTATGCTTCATTATATTTTTTCACAAATAGTCATCTACAAGGCAAGAAATCAACAAAGTTCAGGAAGGAATGGTCAACATTGTTTGTTTATAATGTAACTGGACCTAATATTGTGATTTAGATTCTCAAAAGGAGTGATGGTAAAGATTTACCTTGCTAAATTTCCCTATTAAGTTTTATTCCACACTATGTGTTACCATTCTAATGTTACTCATTTGTTCACAAAAGACATGCAAACTCACTGTCAGGTTTCACCTCAATGCTGAAAAGGGTGTATGAACTCCATTTCCACAAGTCTATGCTCTCCCAAGTTTGATTATGCAGCAAGAAGAGCAAATTTTATTACTCCTCCAAATAATATACCACCAAACACTCCAGTAACAACAGCATCATAGTGTATCGGTCCAGATTTCAAGACTTCAGTTTTCGTACAAGTTATATCTTGTAGTAAATTACCATCCTCGAACTAATTCTAGAGTGCAGTTCTAGCATGCCTTTCTAATTGTTAGTTAAGAAGCCATGGAGTAGATTCAATACAAATAACTATATGTTACTAAAATTGTTGGAACCGTATTGTAAAGGAAAAAGTTGTTGTAGAGAAAAATACCATTTAAGACAGTCCATTTTGGTGCTGACTATACAAAGAACTAAATCCTATGTCACATTATCATCTGAGTCCCGAAAACAGAATGTCTCAAAGAATCTTAAAACGTTACAAATCAGACATTAGTTTTGCCTAGCCTGCATAATCTTAAATTTGAGTTCCTTTTGGATTGAGGAGATGAGGTTGATGGGATGTATCCTTGAGTGGATAAGTTCAAACATGTTTCCATCTTTTACTGCCTAGGACTGGATTCCTGAGGACATAGTTCCTCTATTGGAACTGTAGTGGAGTAAGATTTGAAACCAACAGGATATGATCATTGCTAAAACACGAGTATTGTGTAAACTGTGCTGAGAAAGAGAACATAATGGAGGCAGGATAGGCTGTGTCAATAAAACTACCTAGATATATCAACAGAAACCCCAGATTTCAAATTTTCAAAATCCTTCAAGATTTCAAGGATTGTGGATTCATTCAAATACTTCCAAACAGAATGCTGATGTTAAAGTAAAACAGTACTAGGTGGGATAAATAAAAGGTGGTTTGGAAAGAGATGCTACTATTTAAATCCAACCAACTATGGCTATATTACTGCCGTACTGTCCAGCCTTTTAAATGAAGTCAGAAATTTAATTTGTATGTGTAATTTAATTTTTAAATAGTACAGACTAATTCAATTATTTTTTTTCTGCAGGCCAAGTATAGCACCTGCCCTGCTAGTTTACAGCCTCTGCTTGGTTCTTCCTTATTAGTACAGTCAGCCAATTGAAGAAATCCCTTCCATCTGAGATTTCCTATGGTAGTGTATTAGTTACCATGGCCTCAGGATACAAATATCCAATTCTTTCCAATGGACACTATACTCACTAAAGGGATATTGGTGACTGTGATTCTCTCAGAATAAGCACACCAAGAGTTAATAGAACTAGCCATTTTTTCTTTTATTGTACAGTTTTATATTAACTAGAAATGTTTTTAAGTTAAATTAAGCATAAGAGCCCAAAGCTACTCCAACTTTACAGGACATCTACCTTTGACACAATTGTCCTTCCAGCACTTCATCTTATTATATACAGCTTCAAACAAGTTAAGAAGAGTGCTTCCAGTCTGACTATTAACTGAAAAACCTTTCTAATACAAATATTCTTTTTTAAAGAAAATTAAGAGCTGGGAATATTGTTTACTGGCAACATAGTTCCCTAGCATCCATGAGGCCCTGGGTCTAAGCCTTAGCAACAATAAAACTACAAGATGACAGGAGAAAGTCAGAAGTGAAGAGGACAGAGGGGGAAAGAAGTAAATGCTAGAGATGGCTTTTAGTAAAATAGTGACTTTGCTTTATGACTCTTACACAAATAATACATACCCAATAAAGACATTCTTTGGCTCAGAGTTCCTTCAAGATTAATAAACTCTTTGCATTAGCTTCTCAAAACCCTACTATTCTCAGAATTGATGAAACCCATGGAGATATATATATCACACACACACATCTGTACATTACTACTGTCCATGTGTAATTGGAGGAATTAATGCTTCTTCTTCAATGCCTTCCATTCAAAGTCAAGTTATTGTTTCAGAATTAAAACCCTGCATATTTTTGAAGATTCAGTGAGAGACTCTTGCCTTGGAAAAATATTTATTCATTCAGAAAAATAATAAAAGAATATAGAACAAAGCTCTTAAGATAACACAGGTACTGACAGCACGTGAAAACCTTCAAGATGAATGTGGGGTGTTTTTTGCCACACCCTAACTAGCAGTAGATAAGTAAATCTGAGAAATCATGGAAGTAGCACATCTATATATTCCTGCTAACAGAACCACTTCATGAGAACAAACAAAAGTAAATAAAAATTTCTATAAGAATATCTGCATAACCATTGTCTATTAAACCTGTATACATGCCACTATTGGTATTGATCTCTGTCTTCAAAGCCTTATGTTTCAAAATGTCATATTTAATCACTTTACTTTTAACAACTTCCCTTCACCTTGAAATAGTCTATAATTGACTACAGTGTGCCTTTTCCTGTTGCACTACTACATTACCCCATGTAAATGGTATTTAGGGAGTCTTTCTTCTCACTTTAACACATGTGCTAGCTAGTAGAATCTGAAACAAGGCTTCTTCAAGGACAACTGGCAGCTTCGAGAATATAATATAGTTCCAACATTGAGCTTTCTGTACCCTCCATTACCCTGGCTCAACTTCTACCTCCTTTCAAGTCAAGTTTGATTTTTTTTTTGATAGACTTCCTGCTGACTATGTGATCTGGCATGGGTAATGTCACCTTTAAAAGGAACTTTGACCAGAATCTAGCTCCATGTTCTGAGAATTATGATTTACTTGAAATATTTTCTAATAGAAATTTAGAAGGGATTTTACTTCTCAAGTGGCATCTTATGAACTTTTCCTACTTTAGACTCCATTTGGTTGGTTACTATCATTTTAAAGACATTATTTTCTCCAGTTCTCACTCTTCCACAGGACTCATTTGTCTTAAAGTCCTAGCATAACTTGATTCTCTATTCTTGGCTTTTCTTCCAGTATGTGAATAGCTACATAAAAAACCAATCACCTCACCTGCTTTTACTATTTTTAAATAATACATCCCCTTGCACACACAGGGTTTTGGTAATCTATATACTTGCATACTGTGTGGTATGTACTCTTCTGGTGTCTTTATAAAAGGACCTTCATATTAGGTTGACATCTAAGTTTCAAATTCTATTTGCACAAAGAACTTCTTTTCTTTACCTTTTGGTAACTGGCCTAGGAAACAAAGATTTTTATTTTGTCTATACATTTGTGTTTGATGGGAGGAAACCTGCCACTTCCTAACATGGCTAGTACTCAGGTGGTCAATACAGTCTGTCTTGGGTTTGCTATGTAATTTCAAGAAGTTTCATTTTAGATTCTTATATGGCAAAGCACTTTTAAACAAAGCCAATCTGATACAGTTCATTTTGCAAATAAACTTGGTTTGCTTATGTTAAAATTGTGTGTGTGTGTGTGTGTGTGTGTGTGTGTGTGTGTGTGTGTGTGCAAGTGGAGGTCAGAGAACAACTTTGGGGAGTTGGTTCTCTCCTTCTACTGTAACATAGCTTCTGGGTACCAAACTCAAGGCAGAAGGCTGTCACTGATGTTTCACATCTGTCTTTATCTGCTGAGCCATCTCAGCCACCATGGAAAATTATTTTTAAAGAAAAACTGTAATATATGCTATTGGACTTTGGCTGTTCCTTATTTTCAATTTTAAGCTATTTATCTGTAGATTGCATCTTAAGTCCTTCAAAATTACTACAATCTTTCTCCAATGTAATTTGCATTTCCTATAAGCTGAAGCTGAATAATGTAATATAAACATCACCAGAACTCACTTATGAGTTCTGTGAGATCAGAGCGAGTGCTCTGATGTCTGAACTTTTAACCACCAGAACTGACACAAATAAACTTGCTTATAAGCTCCCTGGTAAATGGCAGTTTGTAATAGGTGTCCCAGCATAGACAAAAGCCACTGTGCAATGTGTGCAAATTAAAACTACATAATCCTGTCAGAAAAATTAAAATAACAAAAAACCTATTTATTAGAATGTGAATAAAATTACTTACTTTCATACATTGATGGTAAAAATGTAGTACAATCACTCTACCTTGTTTAGCTATTTAGTTTTGTTTTTTTTTTTAAGTTAAACATGTATTTGCCATTTGACCCATCAATCAAACTTCTAGGCATTTTTCTTAGAAAAAAGTGAAAATGTATACAGATTTTAAAAAATGTTTACAACCATTTATAGAAATTTTATTTATAGCAATCCCAAAATTGGATAAAGCAAAATGTTCTTCAATAAGCAAACCAGATATATAAACTCTGGTGCATCCACACCACTCAGCAGTGAACACACGCAAGGACTGGAACAGAATACAAGGGCATTACACTGAGTGAAAACATCCCCAATGCTTATTTCCTACATGCTTCCATTCTTCAAACTATAGAGCTGGAGAGAAGTCGGTTAGGATGGTAGTCTGGTAGAGGACATGATAGCTGGATGAGTATAAATCAACAAGACCTCTGTGGTACTGAGGTAGTTCGATATATTGGTCATATATAATTATATGAATCTGTACACATGATGAAATAGCATGGAGTTACATATATACTGTTCCAATTACCAAATTCTTGCTTTTGATATATTGCACTATATGTTCTATATAAGCACTGAGGAAACTGGGTGTTTAGTGTAGAATGGATGTTTATATTAACTTTGCAACTTCATACACTATCTGAATTATCTTAGAACAAAAATGAAAGTTAGATATTATACAATAAGCTTCCAAAAGACTGCCATGGTAAAATGTCTTATCTACTAAATCCTGTGACTGAAGAAAACACATCAGTTTGATTTACATATTCTTGTTTGTGGTTTATAGATGGAAACAAGTTTGTGAAAACTTTAGCTGATGCTTACAATCTTCTAGTTGAGAAATTTTACTATTACTACTAGTGTAACACAAAACTAGTGCTTTGTGAATTCATCCAAAATTAACATAAAAAATGTACCCAGATTTTACTGTATGTTGCTTTCTCAGAAATTAAATTCACTGCATAATTCTGGCTAACTTCAAAGACAAGCTTTAGTCGAAGGAGTACACATCTCTTCAAGCTATTCAATACAGCATGATTTCATTGTTGATACACTAAGCAACAACACAGTAACACAAAAGAAACCTAGATGCCATTAATTAATGAAGCATAATTCCTTAAAAGAAATAAAAGCACAATGGTTTAATAATTCACAATATAAACTGACGCATACAAAGTGCTTTTATGATCCGTTACGACTTAACACATCATGATTCTTAGGCACATGTTGACACCTAACCTTTGCTCTTCTTCAGAATTACCTGTAAGGGAGGAAATGAAGATATACATTATAGCTGTGAAAAACAAGTCAGAATTACTGATCTGCAAGGTAACTGTTCTACATTTCTCTAACACAGTCTTCCTCTCTCAATAAATCGGAAACATCCCTAGATTACCCAACCTGGTTTTAGACTCACTTTCATTCACAAACCTTGTCAATTACAATCCGAAGTATCAAAACGATTGCTTTCAAAATAGGTTTTGGGTAACATGTCATGTGTCATCCCTAGCCCCAGCCTGCCAACAAATTAATGATCTAGAGTATTAAAAAAAAGTTCTCAAACTCTAAACAACTACAAAGTAGTTTCAAAAGTATAAATCCATCTCACAAGTAAGCTGGAATTTTAACAGCTGGTCATCTTACATTGAATAACTTGCTTCACATATAATTTTCAAAACATAAAATGTTACAGAAATAAGACAAAGGGAAAAACTTAGTTGTAAAATTCCTGGAAGGATGAGGCCCTAAGTTAGCTTCAAAACTATACAAATAAAAATAAAAATTTAAAAGAATCTGGCTACTACAGTTTAAAAAGAAAAACAGACCTTAGGTCCCATGGGCTACTTCTGCAGGTAGAGACACTAATGGCTAAGTCTGATGACCTGTGTTTGATCCCCCATTGTAGAGAGGACCAACTGCCAAAAGTTGCCCTGACCTCCACAGGTATGCCTTGACAAGAGACGGGTGCACACATGTACATATGCACACACACACAAACACACACACAGGTGCAGGTAGGCACACAATAAAGGCAATAAAAATTTAGAAAATGCTAAGTATGTTATATATTTAGAAAAATCAGGGGTCTGAATTGAAAACACTTTCATATACTCTTCAAGCTCTTAATCACGGCACGGCTTTCAGGAAAGTTCTTATTCGGGCTTTTATAGTTGTGTTGTTTCCCACTGAAGAGTATTTAGAAGCCTCATAAAAACTGCCAGGTCAGCAAAGAGATATTAGTATGGGTACTATAAAAGAAAGTATCCTGTGCTAAAACAAGTTTACAAAATGCTAAATATGTTGTGTATTTTAACAAAGTTCAACAGCCTTCCTTGCTGGAGCACCTCAGTCTTTCCTAACTCTTCCAGCCTTATGCTAGCCTACAGGTATTTTTGAAATAAAAAGTATTAGAATCAGACAAAGATGATGGCCATAGCAGTACTTTTAATGTTAACTCTTGCTTAGTAAGAAAATTTACATGTTACCTTTGCTGCAGCCTGTACATGATCCTTTTTGATAACTCCAGATTTACTTTCATAAGCATTTGTCCTGGACTCTTCTGCCAATCGCTGAACAAAGAGTAGGCAATTCAAATGAATCTTTAAAAAAAAAGCACATGTTGTGATGTATATATATATAAACCTTTTTAATACAAATTTATTACTCACAACTTTCTAACCCACAGCTTCTTCCAGGTTTGTGAGGGCAATATTCACAACCTGTTAAAAGGTATCTTGCACAATTTTCTTTTATTATTTATATCAGTTATATCGTTATTCCAAACAATAATGACTCAGAAGCTTCAGGGCATTGTGCTAAACTAAAAAGACAAAGGCTCCTGATTCCAGTTCCCAGACTAATGGAATGATCATTCCATAAGGCTGCATACTACACTGGGTGACAACATCAGAAACAATGAGAATAATATAACACCTCAACAACTAATATGGCATTAATACAAAAGAACAAAATGTGCTGCTTTAAATGGCGCAAACTTTATGAATCGCATGGAATACTTTATTGGGTAAAATTATGAAGTTAATGGAAAGCAGAAAGCTGTAAGCAAAAAAAAAAAAAAAAAAAAAGTCAATGAACAAAATCCTAAACAGGAACTGTTTAACAAAGAGACAGAACACGAAAATAGCACCTGGGAGCAACAACTGGCCGAAGGACCTTCCCTTCACTACCACTGCAAAGCTTTGGGCTTCAACTCTGCTTCTTTTCCCTGACACCTACAGCGCTCCACCAGAGTCCACAGGTCACTCCAGGACAGAAAATGGAAACTAGTTACTTGAAACAGGCCTGATAATACCTTGAATCAGCTAGTAGTCTCCTGGATATACCTCATCAGGTGGATTTTGTTCTCTATTAGGCTCCAGGGAAAACAGAATAAACTATCAAAAGTGTATTCCAAGGAAATCCCAGCTCACTTAACACTATCACAACCACCAAGGAGTCGGGGGTGGGGAAAAATACAGCAATGTTACATAATTTTCTTCTACAGGATGAAAAAGAAAAACAAGAACAAGTGACAGAAGAGGGATTACCTGTCCCCATGGGGCGGGGCGCAGACTATATTTTGGCTCCAGAGATATAAAAAGAAAAATGAGAGAGGAAAAAGTAGATATTTCTGTAATAGTCAAGGAAACCAGTATCTGGAGATGGTTCAGTGGTTATGAGCATTTGCTGCTCTTCTAGAGGAGTCAAGTTCTCAGCATCATTGTCAGGCACTTGGGAGGCGGGTGGGGGTGGAGGTGGGGGTTGTCTCTGTGAGTTCCAGCCTAGACTACAAACTGAATTCCAGGACTGCCAGGGCATTTACTTCGAAACCCTGTCTTGAAAACACTACTTGAGAGTGGTAGTGGTGGTGGCAGAAGCAGACAGATCTTTGAGTTCAAAGCCAGCCTGGTCTACAGAGCAAGTTCTAGGACAGTCAGGGCTACACAGACAAACCCTGTCTTGAAAAAACAAACCAAACCAAAATAAAACAAACAAACAAACAACAACAACAAAAACAGAACACAAACTTAATTTACTTCCAGGCAGAAACAGAGTTGTTTGATTGCGGCCAATTAGTGGAAAGCATTATATTTCGGGTAAACAGGAGTCTGAAAAACGACAGTCTTGAAAGTTTTAAAAACTTGACGCCACAACTACATGATCACTTTTGAATCACTGTCCTTTTTAGTAAGAGACCTAGAGCAGCGGCCATACAGAAATGTGTTCGGTACACACAGGAGCTAGGGGAGGCGGGACGCCAAATCTGTTTGTAATCAATTTACCTTCCATACCCGCCTCAATTAAACTAATCACAGAGCCAGACAGTCTCCTTAATGGCTGATCCTGGAAGCAATAAGGGGCGGGGCTTTCCCGCTCTTTTCCGGGTAGGGACGCTCTTCTGCCTGTCACGACCACCTCTGAGGGCCGAGACTTACCAGGAGGTCGCAGCACGTCTCCAGACGGAAGCGCGGCTTCTTCTGCTTGAAGGTGCGCTTGAGGAAGGCGCGGGGCGCCTTGCGATTTATCCGCCTCGAGACTGTGGTGGAGAGCGCCATCTTCGCGGCCAGTCCCACTTCCCTTAGCCCCGGCTTCCGAGATCGCTGGGTCGCTCGCCTCAGACAGACCGGCTGCTGGCCTCCCCCCACACCCCAGAGCAGTCGATTTGAATCTGCCGCTAGTCGGCGCACGGCAGTGACGTCAGCTGCAAGCCACACCCACCACCGAGCCGGAAGCGCGGGCTGGAGGCTGGACTCCCCAGGAAAAGGGTGTGTCCCGCGGGCCCACTGCTTCAAGGGCTCAGACTTGCTTTACTATATTTTTGTTTGCAGTTTCCCATGGTTCCATAGAAAGAATGAGAAATTGGGAAAATAGTCAATAAGCCCAGTAAAAGCCTTCTGTGCCCACCAAGCTCTCCATATAGCAACTGGATTCTAATGGATTAGAAAGTAAATGAAAGAAGTTTGTGTTTTATTAGGATTCCTTAAGAACTTACGCCTGATTTTTTGATATTACCAGCAAGCAACGTACACTTTTATATTATTACATTTGGCTTTGCGTGAGATTTTTTTTCTTCCATCAAATTTTCTTCACAAATGCTCTTCCTTCAATGCTTCCTTTCTTAATTTTCCTATAGCTTTCAAATAGACGTTTTTTCTTTTATTGAAAATAAATTTATTTTTCATAAGCTATATTCTGATTGCAATTTCCCCTCTCCTAACAGCTTCAAGATGCTCCTAATTTCTGTGCCTATTCAAATCCACACCCTTTCAGTATCTCCTCAGAAAACAAATCAGATTCTAACAAATAGCAATAAAATAATGTAAAACAAAAACAATCAGAAGATGGAAAAACAGAAGAAAAAGAACCAAGAAAAAAGCACAAGAAATCGTATAAAGGCAAAAGCACATGTTTGAGCACACAAGAATTCAATAAAAAACACAAAAGCAGAAGCCATATTATATATTCTAAAGACCAGTAAGGTTAAAATAAAATGTCCTGACAAAATATTATGAGACAGAGAACCTTCAAAGAGCCATTGAGTTCTAATTGTGTTGGCTAGCTACTGCTGGGACTGGGGCATGCTCTTAAGAGTGGTTTGCATCCACAGTGAAACACTGTTAGAGAAAACTAACTTTTAATTTGCAAGTTATCAAATGGAGATTATTGCTTGGTTAGGGATGGGATCTCGTGACTACTCTCAGTGCTGGAGGTCCAATTGGCACAGACCCATGCATATCCTGTGCATTCTGCAAAAGTCTCTGAGTTTGTATATGCATTACTCTTGCTGAGTTTCAAAGATCTTGTTTCCTTGCTGTTCTCCATCCCTGCTGACTCCAAAAATCTCCTACTCTGCACATTGTCTATCTGTTGGCCTCTGTATTTGTTCCCATATACTTGAGGAGGAAGTTTCTCTGATGATGACTAGACAAAGCACTGATCTATGAGTATAGCAGAATATCATTAAGAGTTCTTTTATGGCTTTGTTTCTTTAGCAGAAGAATAGCATTTGGTTTTCCTTTAAGTCCCTGGCCTGTCTGGTCTCAGGTTTGTTGACACCCAGGCAATGCTAGGGATGGGTTGTATGGTGGTTTGAAAGGAAATGGTCCCCACAGATTCATGTGTTTCAATGCTAGGCTATAGGGAGCGGCACTATTAGGAGGTGTGGCCTTTTGGAGGAGGTCTAGCCTTTTGGAGTAGGTGTGGTCTTGTTAGAGAAAAGTTGCCTTGGTATTCACAGCAATGACTTTCTAAGACAAGTTCCATCTCATAGAATGGGCCTTATGTCTAATCAGCTAATCGTTAGCTATTCTCACAAGCTTTGTGTTACTATTCACTAACACACCTCACAGGCAGATCATCAACATAGACTGAAGAGTTTGTAGCTGAGATGATGTTTACCTTTTTCCTTTGGTAATGTGATAAGTATCTTACAGTACCATGAACACGATCTGTAAGGATGAAGGTTCTGGCTACACACCGTCTCAACTTCTCCTGTTTAATGAGTTGTGGAGGTATTATCTTCAGCAATGGGACCTTATCATCAGTTTGTGGAAAATAACTAATAGCCTTGTCAATAACCTTGGTTGTTTGTGGGTTCCCATGGGGCCTCTTTGGCCAACATTTGAGGCTTCATTTTATAACAAAAGATGTCCTTTTGTTATAAAATTCCTTTTAAATCGTCTTTATATATGTATATATTTTAGGAAGCTTCTACTCTATTGGGTTTCCATACAACCTTTCAAATGGCTCTTCGTTTTAGCTGTCCCTCCCTATATTCCTTCCGTAGTCCCACTTTTCCTTCTTCTCCCTATATGACCCTCCCATTCCAGTTCACTACTAATCCATTGATAGTTATTCTATGCCACCCTCCTGGAGTGATCCAATCCTTCACCCCTGTCCTATAATATATTCTTAACTTCTGTGGTTGTATGAACTGTAGTCTGCTTATTATTCAATTATATCTATGCATAATAGATAATTCTACATACAAGAGAATGCATGTCATATATATATATATATATATATATATATATGTTTTTGGTTCTGGCTTACCCGACTCAGTATAATTTTTTTCTAGCTCAGTCCGTTTAACTGAAAATTTCATGATTTAATTTACATAACAGCTGAATAATATTCCTTTGTGTAAATGTACCATACCACACATTGTTTATCCATTTATCCATTGATGGACATCTAGGTTGTTTCCAATTTCTGGCTATTATGAGTAGAACAGCAATGAACATGTTTGAGCAAGGGTCTATGTAGTAGGGTATAGAATCCTTTGTATATATACCCCAGTAATGGCCCTTGAGGTAGAACAATTCCCATCTTCCTGAGGAACTAGCGCACTGCTTTCCATAGTGGCTGCACAAGCAATGGATGGGGCTCCCCTTACTCTCCATCCTTTCCAGCAAGTGCTATCCTTGTTTTATAGATCTTAGCCATTTTGACATGCAGAGGGCAAGAGGTCCATACACTTACATAGAGCACTAGAGAAATCAGAATTATTAAACATGCAGAATTTTATTTCTACAATGGAAGGAACTGATACCTATTCACCCAGAAGGCCGGAATGGGTGTTATTTAATTAGCAGGTGATGTTTTTGATACTTTATATAGCTAGTCTTCAACCAAATCCCCCAGCCTCCCAAGAATTGTTTCTTAGTCAGTAGTCTCCATCTGTATGAAAGAGGTCCCATGTACAAAAGGATTTACTATTGTGCCTATTACAAATCCTTTCCTCCCTAGGTTCTCATACTGAGCACTGTTTCTTGGTCAACAGAACTCATGCTTGTAGAAAAGGTCAGAGGTGTTTTATGAATGATATGTACTTTGCAAAGGCATTTTGATATAGGAATGCTTAAAGCTTTGTTGTGATAATTGTCTTGTGGAAACATTTTGTCAAAGCTTTACTGTGTTTAAATATATACAAATACAAACCACTTCTCATCAGATTCCAGAAGTTTGAACCAGCCCAGTTAAGTCATCCTGAACCCAGTTTTCGTTCTTGCCTCTGTGAATCATTTCACCACTGGCTATGACATTTTCAGGGACTCCCCACACTGAGAGGTTTAAAAATAAAATCTCAAAGTAGTTTTAATTTGCATTTCCTTGATAGCTAAGGATATTGAACATTTACCTAAGTGCTTCTTGGCAATTTGTGTTTCCTTTACGGAAAATTATGTTACTTTATTTTTTAGTTGGGTTATTTCTTTTGCTTGGTGTCCAGGTTTCTGTTTTCCTTTTTTGGTTCTTTATCTATTTTAGATATTTCCCTCTATCAGATATGCCTTTTGAAAAAAAAGTTAACATGTCTCTAGTTTTTTTCCTTTTTTGTTTTCATTAATTTATGTATTTATTTTACATACCAATCAGAGCTTCCCTTCCTTCCTTCTTTCCCTGCCAGTCACTCCCCCTCTCTTCCTCTCTCTCACTTATGTCCCCTCCCTTTCTACTCTGAGAAAGGAAGAACTCACATAGATATCAGCCTGCCTTGGCATATTAAGTTGTAGTAGAATTGGGAGCATCTTCTTTTATTAAGACTAGACAAGGCCATATAGCTAGGGAAAAGGGATCCAACTAGAGACAGAGATATCCACTACTCCTGACGTTAGAGATCCTACATGATGACCAAGCTACACATCTGTTACATATGTGTAGAAGTACTAGGTCTGTCCCATGCATGCTCTCTGGTTGGTGGTTCAGTCTCTGTGAGCCCCTATGGACCCAGATGTTATTGGTGTCACACTGTGAACCTGAAAACCAGAGATTGTGTTGTTTACTGAAAAAAAATGTTTCTAGTTGTGGTGTGGCTCAGCCATTAGCACAAACCTTTAGTCCCTCTGGCTAGAATATGGACATATTCTTAGTACACACGTTTACTCCCAAACAATGAAGGCAAAATGAAGGCTGGACAAGGCAACCCAATAGGGTGAAAGGATCCAAAAGGCAAGCAAAAGAGTCAGACACAGTGGCTCTTTTGACTGTTAGGAGTCCCACATGAAGACTAAGTCACACAACTGTAACACTTCTTGCTCCTACAGGTGAGGGCCTAGGTCAGTCCCATGCAGGGTCCCTGGTTGGCAGTTTAGTCTCTGAGACCCCAGTGGACCCAGGTTAGTTGATTATATGAGTGTTGTAACACAGTCTTCTTTATATAAAAGCTAAAGACTGGGGGATCTGTATATGTAAGGAAAAATGCTGCCTGTCAAATGTGATTTCTAGAGCTCAAAGGAAGGCCTGTTCTTTCTTCTAACCAAAATGCAGCTATCTTAACTTCTATTTTTACACCTGTGAGAGCTTCTCTGTCCAACACCGAATAGGCGCACTTAATACATACTTATAATATCTCCTGGGCATTATTTCTCCCAACTTAAAAAATGATTGTTCTCCATCTATATTAACTTTCTTGATTCCTGATACTTTAAAAGCTTATATCTCTCTCCAGAACCAACCACTAAGTCCTAATCCCTCATCTGATATGGGCTCAGAGGGTAGCTTTAGGGGGTAATTACACCTAGAGGACATTGTTCCCATGAATGGGATGAATGTGCTTACAGGAGAGGTCTTGGGAAATTTTCTTTCCTTTCACACAATGTCAAGGCAGAATTATAGGCATCATTAGTGCATCAGAAGAAATAACAATCATAATTCAACTCTACTGACATCACCTCTGACTTCTCAGCCTCTAGAATGATGAGGTATTAATTTCTGTTCTTTATCGCCTGGTATATGTTATTTTGTTATAGTAGCTATTTTGTTATAGTAATCACACTAAGACAGTATCCCTTAGAGATTCCCAGAAGACCATAAAATCCTCAAAACTCAGTCCCCAGCAGGGATTTGAATTCACTATTCTCTCTTCCAAGAAACTTTGCCCCATTATTTTCATATATGTTCTTATATAGTTGTTCTTCTGACTATCATATGGGACAAATTATGATTAAAATAGGAATTCTGCATTTGTATTCACATGTAAGCCTAGAAATATACATGCACAAACACATATATGTATATTCATTTGTAGAAACTGATACCTTCTTCCTAGTTCTATAGTCAAGCACCATGACATTGATAGTTTAAAGTTGATCATAGTACACATGTTTAGATCAAGGAAAGTTGGCTACTTCTATAAATGAGATATTTCCTTGTATTTTTTCTAAAAGCAAGTTATTACACAGTTGCCAATATAAGTGAAATGAATCCCTGATGTCAGGAACTCCTTGGTCCCTTCTATAATTCATTTTCTCCTTTAGAGCTTCTCACCATCAACTATTTCCTTCTTCATATGGAAGACTGCAGCTTTGTTTATAATAAATGGGTTGGAGTCAATGCTTGTTAAGAAAGAAATATAAATACCAATTGTTACATACTTTAACTTCTATCACTAATGTAACAAATGCCAAAAATGCAATGTCTTAAAACAACCCAGATTCATTATCTTAGATTGCTCAAAATCCAAAGTCCTAAAATAAAGGTGCCATCAGGATGTGTGCCTTCTAGAAGGGAAATTGATGCAGATATTCATTACACTATTAGAATTATTGAGAGCCAGACCTGTAAGAAACCTTCAGGAATCAATCCAGAGTTGCTCTCGCTAAGCAGTCATGGAATGAGCGCATAAACAAACTGGCTTTTATGTACTACTCTAGGGTGGGAAATGTCATAGCACTTCCACCCTCTATGCAGGTCCAACCTCAAAATGAGTTGGGGGTTGTCAAAGACTAGGAACACCTGGTATGTGAGTAAGAAAACACACTATTGAGGTATAACCTGACAGGCTGTTCTTGGAGTGAGAGCTCCAGAACTCGGGAGTTGGCCCCAGTCTTTTATTGAAATCATGCAAGGAAGTTGGGATACAAAGTTCATAGAAGGGTGGGTAAATGCTTCTCTATTTTCCTGTGCCAAAATTTTCTTGAGATTCAGAGTAGTACAGATTTAGAACAGAAAAAAGGAACTATAAAAGTTTTGTAGCAAGCACATTTTTTTTTTCTCCCGAGCACCAGTCTCCGGTGAAGTCGAGGGCAGCCGTATTGCAGTTACAAAGTCAATACCTTTCAGACATGTTCTAGATAGTATGGTTTCATAAAAGGAGGTCATACTGCTAACCCCACGGTCTTTGTAATTCTTCCTGGACCCGACATGTACACCATCTATTTAATTCTCCTGGCTGTTCTAATTTTCTACATTTTAATTCTTCTTGTAGACTCTTAGTTCTCTTTTCTTTGGGAATACAGTCCTATGGCAATGTGCTCCAAGGTGATATTTAAAATATAGCAAAGGGCACATTCCTTTGCCAATATCCCTTTCTAGTACTGGGTCCCATACCCTAATCCCACAAGATCTCCAGTCCGGGTCAAACATCCAGGACCCCATCTGTCTGTCTGTAAAAAAACATCCTCACCTAACCTTTTTGGAGAATTCCTAGAGGGCTGCCACCATCATCCCTGAACACAAATAACACATTGCTGATTTTCTGAGAAATATCTGTAAGTTATTCCATCCTCAGTTTTGTAGTAAAAAATGTCCTGTTTTTATTATACAAAATTGTGACTAAGACTGGGGCAACAGCTGCAGTTTTAATCATCTCTGCGTGCAGCTTTAGGTTCCTTTCATTTTCACCTTGAGCGAGTGAACGTAACATATCAAATTTACCAAGATGTTGTAACTATGACCATATTCAATTTTACATTGGGTGCAATTTTCCCAAATTTCTAGAGCTTCCTCTACAGTTATATTTCTCTTGAATTCATGAACAGCTTTTGTTTTAATATTATCAGGTAACATCTAGTTCCTGGATATCAAGTGGGCTCCTACTAGGTCTTGACCCTTCGCCAAATACTGGTTTAATTAAGGAAGGAGGAAAGAGAAGGAACAGTAAATAGATAAGAAGAATGATAAGTACTAAGAATTGTTGCAGAATTAGCATGACATTGTGCTTACAGCAAAGAAACAGGCCTTGGGGCCCCTCAGTACTCATACTCAGGCCCACAAGAGGACATAGTCTTGTGCTCTGAAACACCACAGTATCCATAGCAAGATTTTTTTCCTTGTTATCAGGGGTCCCAGGCATCTTGAGCTTAATGTGTGGTATCTCCAACATGCTAGGATTTGTTGTGGCTTAAGCTTGCATAGGTCATAGGCATGTTGTCAGAACTTCTGTGAGTTCATATGTGCAACTGACCGTCATGTTACACATAGAAAGCACTGCTTCATGTTGGTCATCCACTGCCTCCAGATCGTACAGCTTTTCTGTCCCTTTCCATAAGGGCCCCTGAAGCTTGGGCAGTTGGTGGGTTATAGGTGCTCCCATTTCGAGTTGAGCACTCTGCAATCTCTTAATCTCTGGATTTGAGAAGTTGTAAATCTCTGTATCTAGCCAACTCTCAACGACTTATTACATTAAATAGTGTCCCTTTTGAACCTCATCAGAGAAGCTTCATTCTGCAGTAGGTGGTGAAAAATTTTTTATAGACTCTCCTTTTCATTTTCTAAAGTCGCAAAGTAAAACATTGAAAGAAATTCTATGACAATTAAATGATTCAACTGTTCTCCTTTGATTAGAAAGTTCAAAAATCACAAGGCAGATACTGAAACACTAGCCTCACACAACTAGAAACTGGAAATACCGTTAAGACTGGACAATCCTCAACTTCCAGTCAGGGAAAGTAAAGGAAGTCTAGATTGGAAAGACAGAATCTGGATGGGGTGGGAGGAGACCAGAGTGACTAGCAATAAATTCACCCTTCCTTTATCCCATCTCTTACCTCCTCTAATAATTTTCCAAGGTCAAAGTCTTTTGGTCATTCTATTTACAGTTTAAAGCCAAAAAATTCTCTTCAAGGAAATTGCTGAAAGATCTATTTGTCACCTCTCACAATATTCTAAGGAGCCGTACACTTACATGAATTGTATACACATTAAACAATTAAAATTGGCACTTTTATCATCCTGTCTTTGTTGATGTCTGCTAAAATATTTTATGTCCCATTTATTTTTCAGGATCTATTCTAAATATGTTATATATGATATATTTAATATATCTTTATCTCTAAGTATAAGATATATTTTATGGAATTTAAAAATAGTAAAATACTTGACAAGGAAAATGTATTCCATAAATTAAACTATTGTGACCATATGAAAAAAATGATGTTTCTGCAAGTTGATAGTATAGAAAGGAAAGCACATTACTACAAAGAGAGAGGATAACAACTTTACATAAACCAAAATAAATGTGATCCTTATAATATGGGATAGAATGATGTGCATGCAAACACTGGCATACACCTACAACTCCAGGAGGAAAAAAATACAAAAATTTTCATTCTTTTTTAAGTAATAGAAATGTGAACAAGACTTAAAATTATTTCAGTATTGTTCTCACTTTCTGTGACAAACATACTTTTAAAAATTATGAAGTATTTTTATTTTGGCTAATTGATGTGATATGTATTTTAAATGCTTACTGAATATACTTACTTAAATGTTTTAGAAAAATTATTTGCACCAAGAAATAAAAAAATATTCTTTAATATTTGTCTACTGTTTCATCTATTCCAAGAAAGTTATTTGATTTTGCTTTACACAAATTGTTGTAGCCATGTCTAAAAGTGCTTGAATATGCTACCAAGAAATGCAGTACTATAAATTAAAATTTTGAATCATTTTAATAAAATGCATGATGTAGCCAATTGTTCCTGACTTGCTGTTCTTTGTATTAACAAACTATTATATAAACAGTTAATAAAAAAACAAAGCATTTACTTCTTTAGGTAGCAAGAGTTTGGGAACACATATTTTTCATTAGAGAATTAAAAATTATGTTGATTAGAATCTGCCAAAGATGATGTGATTGCCAACTGTTTTAAAAATTGTATCTCTATTTTGGTTTTATTCATCATAAATACAGAATTGAAATACAGATTTTACAACATTTTGGATTCTGCACCTTCACTTTTTAGCAGCCCATTTATTTGTAAGACAAATTATTCCAGAAGCTTCAAAAAGTTCACCTTACATTCGTGGCTGCTTTTGTTTATATTCATAATTCAAAGTTATCACCACTGGCAAATGCAGTTCCTCTTATCTTCCTCTGCCTGGATATTCCATTTTTAGGGTAGAAATGAAAAGTTTACATGAGGACACAGCTCTGTTTTCCAATGTTGATGAAAGATACTGGTTTTGACACAAATCTCCCTTCAGATTGCCAGAAAACTCCATGTTTTTATATATTTCTCTCCATGAACAGATGCTTTTGAAGTAGAGCAAAGTAATCCAAAAGAAGTGGGCACTGATAAGAATTATTAGGTAGAGATTATCAAGGACCACTAAGTCAAAAACTCTGTCAAATGTTTTTCTGTTCCCTTCTCTCAACATTGTGTCTACTTTAAGGACAATTGTTACTAAGACTGTATTTGAAATGGAGCAAGGTAAGAAAAAACAAAAACTGCAGGTTTACATTTTTGCTGACAGTGATGGGCTCATAATAAATCACCAGAGTTATTTAAACAACCAATAAACTGGCACGTTTTATACTTAGGCAGTCTACAAATTACTGCTTCCTTCTATAACTATGCTTTTCACCATTCCATGAGGAAACTGAATGGCAGTAGTTGGATAATTATCAGGAAAGAAGAAACTAATAATTTCTTGTAGAATACTTTTTCCCTTTTATACCTAAAATAGTCATAATAATTTTCAGAGGCATGGAGGCAAAGAATTTTTAAAAGAATGGAGGTAAAAAATAAGTTGCTATTCAATGATTTTGATGAGAAAAAATTATTTGCACCAAGAAATAAAAAAATATTCTTTAATATTTGTCTACTGTTTCATCTATTCCAAGAAAGTTATTTGATTTTGCTTTACACAAATTGTTGTAGCCATGTCTAAAAGTGCTTGAATATGCTACCAAGAAATGCAGTACTATAAATTAAAATTAAATTAAATTAAATTAAAATTAAATAAATTAAAATTAAGAGAAGAAGCAAAGTTTTGAAGCAGTGAATGAAAACCCTCTCTCCTGTGCCAACATTCCCTGTTTCCATAGGGCATGGGGATAGGAACAGAGAGAAGCACTGGATGGGAAGCTTGCAGCCTGTTTTCTCTCTAAACCAAGATAAATGTCTGAAAGAGAAAAAGAGTCAGTCCATATACTGCATTTGAGAAAAGAAAAAAAAAAGCTAGAATGTGCTGAATCATATCTGGCTCACTGAATAAACTTAAACATTGACTTATATTCTAATAATTATAAATGTTTATCATGTGTCAGAAATTGCTCTACATACCAGACAAATGGTGCATATCTATGCCCAAGAGTGTGTTAGCACATCAACACACACACACACACACACACACACACACACACACACACACACACACACACACACACACCTTTTAGCTTCTGTACTACTGCAGTGATAGAATTATTTCTGTTTTACAGAAAAGGAAGGAGACATCAAGAAATAACTTTTTAAAGTCACACAATAAGTATGCAAGCCACATGAATTTTTATGACTCAAAATCAGGAACATCATAAGAAATCCAGTCAAGTAATTATAATCTCTTTATGGAACACAGTATTCTCACTAATTAATACTGATGCGTTTCCAAGGTAGAAATGAATAAAAATGTGCCTTAACAAGGTGAGTAGAAAGTACAATTAATTGCATTAAAATTGCATGTTGTGAATAAAGGGTTGTTATTGTTAAGGTCAATTTTTACTAGTTTCCTACTTACCTAATGGTCTTATATTATTTCCCAAGCAAGCAATACATTTACAATAAAATGAGGGAGGGAGTCTAGTTTTAGAACTAGACAAATGGCTTACATCAAATAACTGACTTTAATAGTTATTTTTAATGTTAAGAATGAAGCAGTGTCAATAACAAAATCTCTTTACTTTTTTGAAGAGTATTTCTCTTTTGTGTGAGTGTACCCTTGAACGTGGTCATCTGAAAGCACATCTGAGAACCAGCACATACAAAGGAGGATGTTTCACTGAAGTGCATGACTCCTTTCCACAAAGTCAGCATCTACTGGTGGCAGAAAATTTTTTTCCATTGATTAAATTTTGATAAATACACACTAAGATGTTAACTGTGGTAGGAAACGCTGTGTAAATTTGAGAATTTATATATTCAGTCGAAAACCAAGAAATATACAAAAATGGACAGTCTGTGTCACATGAGACTTCATGAGAAATCTGTGTTAATAAGAGATTTAAATGGATTGAAGTCAAAGTATCACTCTCTAAACTATGAACTTTAGGCAAGTGGCTTAATTTCTGAAGATGATCTATAGGATCTAAAGGAAAGAAAACTCCCAATATTGTAACCATAATGTATACTATCCATATTTTGTAGCCTTCAAATGTAAGTCCTCCTCTCATTTTGATGGAAAATAATCCCCCTAAGGACTTTCAATCTATATTACACATGGGCAACTGTGTATATCAAATATGCTAAAATGATTTTAGAATTATATCCTCTGAGATAGTACCTAATAGAGTTTATCATTACAAGTCCTGAATAATTATTTAAATATTGTCATACATCTCAATATAAAGACTCATTTCAAAAGAAAGCTGGTCCAAGTTGCAAAGCAGATAGTGACAACAGTTGCCCTTGCTGGTCTCAGAGAGTCAAGCTGTCACTGCCTATCCATAAACTTACAGGACAAAGTTAGAGAAAATATGAAGAGATTAAATATCATCAGAGAATCAGAGAAATAACAAACATTTAAAACATGTTAAAAGTCTTAGAAAGATCAGGAATTCAAGGCTCATACCTAAACATAGTAAAAGCAATATACAGCAAACCAATAGCCAAATTCAAACTAAATGGAGAGAGACTTGAAGCAATCCCATTAAAATCAGGGATGAGACAAGGCTATCCACTCTCTCCTTATCTATTAAAGATGGTACACAAAGTTCTAGCCAGAGCAATTAGACAGAAAAAGGAGGTCAAAGTGATACAAATTGGAAAAGGAGAAGTCAAAATATCATTATTTGCAGACTTATGTGATCCCAAAATTTCCACAAGAGAACATCTTCAGTATAGTGGCTAGATATAAAATTAACTCAAAAAAATCAGTAGCCTTCCTCTACTCATAGGAAAAGTGGGTTGAGAAAGAAATGAGGAAAATGACACCCTTCACAATAGTTACAAACAATATAAAGTATCTTTTTTAAATTTTTTATTAGTTATATTCTTTATTTACATTTCAAATGATTTCCCTCTTACTGATTCCCCCCTCCCCAAAAGTTCCATATGCCCTCTTCCCTTCCCCTGCTCCACAACCAACACACTCCTGCCTCCCCTCCCTGGTATTCCCCTACACTGCCACATTAAGCTCTTCCAGGACCAGGCACCTCTCCTTCCTTCTTCTGGGGTATCCTTTGATATGTGAATTGTTCCAAGCTTCTGGGCTAATATCCGCTTATCAGTGGGTGCATATCATGTGTGATGTTTTTGTGAATGGGTCACCTCACTCAGGATGACATTCTCCAGTTCCACCCACTTGCCTAAGAATTTCATGAACTCATTGTTTTTAATAGCTGAGTAGTATTCCATAGTTTAAATATATCACATTTTCTTTATCCATTCCTCCGTTGAGGGGCATCTGGGTTCTTTCTAGCTTCTGGCTATTATAAATAAGTCTGCTATGAACATAGTGGAGCATGTGTCCTTATTGCATGTTGGAAAGTCCTCCGGGTATGTGCCCAGGAGTAGTATAGCTGGGTCCTCTGATAGTATTATGCCCAGTTTTCTGAGGAACCACCCGACTGCTTTGCAGAGTGGTTGTACCAGCTTGCAATCCCACCAGAAGTGGAGGAGTGTTCCTCTTTCTCCACATCCTTGCCAACAACTGCTGTCTCCTGTGTTTTTGATTTTAGCCATTCTGACTGGTGTGAGGTGACATTTCAGGGTTGGTTTGATTTGCATTTCCCTAATGACTATGGATGTTGAACATTTCTTTAGGTTCTTCTCAGGAATTAGATATTCTTCAGGTGAGAACTCTTTGTTTAGCTCTGTATCCCATTTTCTAATAGGGTTATTTGGCTCTCTGGAATCTACCTTCTTAAGTTATTTGTATATCTTGGATATTAGCCCTCTGTCAGATGTAGAGTTGGTAAAGATCTTTTCCCAATTGGTTAGTTGCCGTTTTGTCCTTTTGACAGTGTCCTTTGCCTTACAGAAACTTTATAATTTTATGAGGTCCCATTTGTCAATTCTTGATCTTAGAGCGTAAGTTATTGGTGTTCTGTTCAGGAAATTTTCCCCTGTGCCCATATGCTCAAGGCACTTCCCCAGTTAATTTTCTATTAGTTTCAGTGTTTCTGGTTTTATGTGGAGGTCCTTGATCCACTTGTACTTTAACTTAGTACAAGGAGATAAGAATGGATCAATTTGCATTCTTCTACATGCTGACCTCCAGTTGAACCAGCACCATCTACTGAAAAGGCTACCTTTTTTCCACTGGGTGGTTGTAGCTCCCTTGTCAAAGATCAAGTGACCATAGGTGTGTGGGTTCATTTCTGGGTCTTCAATTCTGTTCCATTGATCTACCTGCCTGTCACTGTACCAATACCATGCAGTTTTTAACACTATCACTCTGTAGTACTGCCTGAGGTCAGGGATACTGATTCCCCCAGAGGTTCTTTTACTGTTGAGAATAGTTTTAGCTATCCTGGGTTTTCTGTTATCCCAGATGAATTTTTGAATTGCTCTTTCTAACTCTATGAAGAATTGAGTTGGGATTTTGATGGGGATTGCATTGAATCTGTGTATTGCTTTTGGCAGGATAGCCATTTTTACTATATTAATCCTGTCAATCCATTTACATGGAAGATCTTTCCATCTTCTGAGGTCTTCTTCGATTTCTTTCTTCAGAGATGTGAAGTTCTTGTCATACAGATCTTTCACTTGTTTGGTTAGAGTCACACCAAGATACTTTATATTGCTTGTGGCTATTGTGAAGGGTGTCATTTCCCTAATTTCTTTCTCAGCCTGTTTATCCTTTGCGTATAGGAAGGCTACTGATTTGCTTGAGTTAATTTTATAACCGTCCACTTTGCTGAAGTTGTTTATCAGCTGTAGGAGTTCTCTGGTGGAGTTTTTGGGTCGCTTAAATATACTATCATATCATATGCAAATAGTGATATTTGACTTCTTTGTTTCCAATCTGTATCCCTTTGACCTCCTTTTGTTGTCTAATTGCTCTAGCTAGAACTTCAAGTACTATATTGAAAAGATATGGAGAGAGAGGGCAGCCTTGTCTAGTCCCTGATTTTAGTGGGATTGCTTCAAGTCGCTCTCCATTTAGATTGATGTTGGCGACTGGTTTGCTGTATATTGCTTTTGCTATGTTGAGGTATGAGCCTTGCATTCCTGTTCTTTCCAAGACCTTTAACATGAAAGGATGCTGAATTTTGTCAAATGCTTTTCCAGCATCTAATGAAATAACCATGTGGTTTTTTCTTTGAGTTTGTTTATGTAGTGGATTACATTGATGGATTTCCTTATATTGAACCATCCCTGCATTCATGGGATGAAGCCTACTTGATCATGGTGAATGATCATGTTGATGTGTTCTTGGATTCGGTTGGCAAGAATTTTATTGAGTATTTTTGAATCTATATTCATAAGGGAAATTGGTCTGAAGTTCTCTTTCTTTGTTGGATTTTTGTGTGGTTTTGGATCATCGAAATTGTGGTTTCATAGAACGAGTTGGGTAGTGTTCCTTCTGTTTCTATTTTGTGGAATAGATTGAAAAGTATTGGAGTTAGGTCTTCTTTGAAGTTCTGATCGAACTCTGCACTAAAACCATCTGGTCCTGTGCATTTTTTGGTTTTAAGAATTTCAATGACCACTTCTATTTCTTTAGAGGTTATGGGACCATTTAGATGGTCTATCTGATCCCGATTAAACTTTGGAAGTTGATATCTGTTTAGGAAATTGTCCATTTCCTCCAGATTTTCCAATTGTGTTGAGTATAGTCTTTGGTAGTAGGATCTGATGGTTTTTGAATTTCCTCAGTTTCTGTTGTCATTTCTCCCTTTTCATTTCTGATTTTGTTAATTTGGATACTGTCTCTGCACCCTCTGGTTAGTCTAGCTAAAGGTTTATCTATCTTGCTGGTTTTCTCAAAGAATCAACTCCTGGTTTTGTTGATTCTTTGAATAGTTCTTTTGTTTCTACTTGGTTAATTTCAGCCCTGAGTTTGATGATTTCCTGCCTTCTGCTCCTCTTGGGTGTATTAGCTTCTTTCTGTTATAAAGCTTTCAGGTGTGCTGTTAAGCTGTTAGTATATGCTCTCTCCAGTTTCTTTTTGGAGGCACTCAGAGCTATGAGATTTCCTCTTAGAACTGCTTTCAATGTGTCCCATAAATTTGGGTATGTTGTGCCTTCATTTTCATTAAACTCTAAAAAGATTTTGATTTATTTGCTTATTTCTTCCTTGACCAAGGTATCATTGAGTAGAGCATTGTTCAGCTTCCATGTGTATGTGAGCTTTCTGTTGTTTTTGTTGCTGTTCAAGACCACCCTTACTCCATAGTGATCTGATAGGAGGCATGGATTTAGTTTGATTTTTTTGTATCTGTTGAGGTCTGTTTTGTGTCCAATTATATCGTCAGTTTTGGAGAAGGTACCATGAGGTGCTGAGAAGAAGGTATATTCTTTTGATTTAGGATGAAATGTTTTATAGATATCTATTAAATCCATTTGGTAAAAAACATCCATTAGTTTTACTGTGTCTCTGTTTAGTTTGTGTTTCCCTGATCTGTCCATTAAGGAGAGTGGAGTGTTGAAATCACCCACAATTATTCTGTGGGGTGCGATATGTGCTTTCAGCTTTAGTATGGTTTCTTTTACGAAAGATGGTGCCCTTGTATTTGGAGCATAGATGTTCAGAATTGACAGTTCTTCCTGGTAGATTTTTTTCTTTGATGAGTATAAAGTGTCCTTCCATGTTTGTTTTTTTTTTTTTGATGACTTTTGGTTGAAAGTCTATTTTATCAGATATTAGAATGGCTACTCCAGCTTGTTTCCTGGGACCATTTGCTTTGAAAACTGTTTTCCAGCCCTTTACTCTGAGGTAGTGTTTGTCTTTGACACTGAGATGCATTTCCTGTATGCAGCAAAATGTTGGGTCTTGTTTAGGTATCCAGTCTGTTAGTCTATGTCTTTTTATTGGGGAATTGAGCCCATTGATGTTAAGAGAAATTAAGGAAAAGTGATTGCTGCTTCCTGCTATTTTTGATGTAATTTTTATGTTTGTGTGGTTGTCTTTTTTTGGGCTTGTTGGGATAGGATTAATTTCTTGCTTTTTCTAGTGTATAATTTCTCTCCCTCTGTTGGTGTTTTCCATTCATTATCCTTTGAAGGGCTGGATTTGTGGAAAGATACTGTGTAAATTTGTTCTTGTCATGAAATACCTTGGTTTCTCCATCTATGGTAATTGAGAGATTTGCTGGATATAGCAGTCTGGGTTGGCATTTGTGTTCTCTTAGGGTTTGTATGACATCTGCCCAGGCTCTTCTGGCTTTCATAGTCTCTGGTGAGAAGTCTGGTGTAATTCTGATAGGTCTACCTTTATATGTTACTTGACCTTTTTCCCTTACTGCTTTTAGTATTCCTTCTTTGTTTAGTACATTTGTTATTTTAATTATTATGTGATGGGAGGAATTTCTTTTCTAGTCAAATCTATTTGGAGTTCTGTAGGCTTCCTGTATGTTCATGGGCATGTCTTTCTTTAGGTTAGGGAATTTTTCTTCTATAATTTTGTTGAAGACATTTACTGGCCCCTTAAGTTGGATGTATTCACTCTCTTCTATACCTATAATCCTTAGGTTTGGTCTTCTCATTGTGTCCTGGATTTTCTGGATGTTTTGGATCAGGAGTTTTTTGCATTTTTCATTTTCTTTGACTGCTGTATCAATGCGTTCTATGGTATCTTCTGAGTCTGAGATTCTCTCTTCTGTCTCTTGTATTCTGTTGTTGATGCTTGGATCCATGACTCCTGACTTCTTTCCTAGGTTTTCTATGTCTAGAGTTGTTTCCCTTTGTGATTTCTTTATTGTTTCTATCTCCATCTTTAGATCTTGAATGGCTTTGTTCAATTCCTTCACCTGTTTTGTTGTGTTTTCCCTTAGTTCTTCAAGGGCTTCTCCTTATTTACTTGTGCTCTCCTGTATTTCTTTAAAGGAGTTATTTATGTCCTTCTTGAAGCCCTCCATCAGCATCATGAGCAGTGATTTTATATCCAGTTCTTGCTTTTCTGGTATGTTGGGGTATCCAGAACTTGCTGTTGTTGGAGAACTCGGTTCCGATGGAGCAATGTTGCCTTGGTTTCTGTTGGTGGTGTTCTTGCGTTTTCCTTTTGCCATCTGGTTATCTCTGGTGTTACCTGGTGTTGCTGTCTCTGACTGTGGTTTCTCTGTGCTCCTGGGAGAACTGTTCTCTCTGTGTACACTGATATGTAAGTACTTCTGCAAGACCAGCTCTCTTATAGTTCTATTTGGGTATGTACCTCTGTGGCCCAGATCAATTCTGGGTGTGGGCGGTAATCAGAAGACTCCTATCCCAGTTTGTGCCTAGGCTCCTTTGTCCTCAGGGTTTCAGGCTGTTTCCTCTTAGCAGCAGGGGTAGTCCTACTGTACCACCGGGCCTCTCTGCATTCCTGAGTGGTTAGTTACCTACGTGTATCCCTTGGATATGGTACCCGGTGGCAGAAGACGGCTCCTCTGCTCTGCAATGCAGGTCTCTCCTGTGCTGGCTGACTCCTCCGAGCAGCTGGGTAGACAGTTGGCTTCCTGCGCCAATGGAGGTACAGGAGCTGGTGCATTATGGCAGAGGATGTTCCCAAACCTGGGAACAGAGCTGGAAATCTCCTGCCAGACTATTCAGGATGGTGTCCTCTACTCTGCAATGCAGGTCTCACCTGTGCTTCCTGACTCCTTCACACAGCTGGGTAGATGGCTGGCTTCTTGCGCCAATTGGAGATGGCATGCTGGAGTCCCTGTCTGGTCTATCACCAGAGCAAAGATGGCAAGGGCTGTGGTGCTCCCTCCAGGTGTTTATCACTCTGCATGGCAAATGTCCCACAGCAGAGCTGGCGCACAGATGACCGCAGAGCTGCCCAGCTCTTGGGTGCAGGCAGCACCCTAACTGACTGTGTCCAAAGCGATGTTATACTTGGAATATCTCTGTGAACCTGGAGTCCCTGTCTGCTCTGTCGCCGGAGTAATGATGATGGAGGCTGCTGCCAATATAAAGTATCTTGATGTGACACTAGTCAAGCAGGTGAAAGATCTATATGACAAGAACTTCAAGTCTCTGAAGACAGAAATCAAAGAAGACCTCAGAAGATGGAAAGATCTCCCATGCTCATGGATTATCAGGATTAATATAGTAAAAATGGTGATCTTGCTGAAAGCAATCTACAGATTCAATGCAATCCCCATCAAAATTCCAAATCAATTCTTCATAGAGTTAGAAAGAGCAATTCTCAAATTCATTTGGAATAACAAAGAACCCAGGATAGTGAAAAGTATTCAAAACAATAAAAGAACTTCTTGGGAAATCACTATCCCTGATCTCAAGTTGCACTACAGAGAAATAGTGATAAAAACTGTATGATGTTGGTACAGAGAAAGGCAGGTAGATCAATGGGATAGAATTGAAGAAGCAGAAATGAACCCACACACCTATGGTCACTTGATATTTGACAAAGGAGCTAAAACCATCTAGTGGAAAAAAGTATTTTCAAAAAAGGTACTGGATTGACTGGCAGTCAACATGCAGAAGAATGCAAATTGATCCATTCTTATCTCCCTGTACAAATCTTATGTCCAAGACGATCAAGGACCTCCACATAAAACCAGATACACTGAATCTAATAAAAGAGAAAGAGGGAAAGAACCTCAAACACATCAGCACAGGAGAAAATTTCCTGAACAGAACACCAATGACTCAGGCTCTGAGATCAACTATAAACAAATGGGATCTCATAAAATTGAAAAGCTTCTGTAAGGTCAAGAACACTTTCAACAGGACAAAACAGTAACCTACAGATTGGGAAAAGATTTTTACCAACCCTACAACTGATAGAGGGCTAATATCCAATATATACAAAGAACTCAAGAAGTCAGACAACAGAGAACCAAATAACCCTATTAAAAAATGGGGTACATTAGCCCTCTGTCGGATGTAAGGTTGGTAAAGATCATTTCCCAGTTAGTTGGTTGCCGCTTTGTCTTTTTGACGGTGTCTTTTGCCTTGCAAAAACTTTGTAATTTAATGAGGTCCCATTTGTCTATTCTTGATCTTAGAGTATAAGCTATTGGAGTTCTGTTCAGGAAATTCTCCCCTGTGCCCATATGTTCAAGGTTCTTCCCTAGTTTCCCTTCTATTAGTTTCAGTGTGTCTGGTTTTATGTGGAGATCTTTGATCCACTTAGAATTGAGCTTAGTGCAAGGAGATAAGGATGGGTCAATTTGCATTCTTCTGCATGTTGACCTCCAGCTGAGCCAGCACCATTTGTTGAAAAGGCTATCTTTTTTCCACTGGATGGTTTTAGCTCCTTTGTCAAAGATCAAGTGACCATAGGAGTGTGGATTCATTTCTGGGTCTTCAATTCTGTTCCATTGATCTACATGTCTGTTACTGTACCAATACCATGCAGTTTTTAACACTATTGCTCTGTAGTACAGCTTGAGGTCCGGGATACTGATTCCCCCAGAGGTTCTTTTACTCTTGAGAATAGTTTTAGCTATTCTGGGTTTTCTGTTATTCCAGATGAAATTTTGAATTGCTCTTTCTAACTCTATGAAGAATTGAGTTGGGATTTTGATGGGGATTGCATTGAATCTGTGTATTACTTTTGGTAAGATGCTCATTTTTACTATATTAATCCTGCCAATCCATGAGCATGGCAGATTTTTCCATCTTCCGAGGTCTTCTTCAATTTCTTTCTTCAGAGACTTGAAGTTCTTGTCATACAGATCTTTCACTTGTTTGGTTAGCTTCACGCCAAGATACTTAATATGGTTTGTGGCTATCGTAAAGGGTATTATTTCTCTTACTTCTTTCTCAGCCTGCTTATCCTTTGAGTATAGGAAGGCTTCTGACTTGCTTGAGTTGATTTTATATCCGGCCACTTTGCTGAAGTCGTTTATCAGCTGTAGGAGTTCTCTGGTGGAGTTCTTTGGGTCGCTTATGTATACTATCATATCGTCTGCAAATAGTGATAGTTTGACTTCTTCCTTTCCAATTTGTATCCCTTTGACCTCTTTTTCTTGTCTAATTGCTCTAGCTAGAACTTCAAGTACTATATTGAAAAGATATGGAGAGAGAGGGCAGCCTTGTCTAGTCCCTGATTTTAGTGGGATTGCTTCAAGTTTCTCTCCGTTTAGATTGATGCTGGCTACTGGGCTAATATCCAAGATATACAAAGAACTCAAGAAGTTAAACTCCAGAGAGGCAAGTAACCCTATTAAAAAATGGGGTACAGAGCTAAACAAAGAGTTCTCACCTGAAGAATATCTAATGGCTGAGAAGCATCTAAAGAGATGTTCATCATCCTTAGTCATTAGGGAAATGCAAATCAAAACAACCCTGAGATTCCATCTCACACCAGTCAGGATGGCTAAGATCAAAAACACAGGAGACAGCAGTTGTTGGCGAGGATGTGGAGAAAGAGGAACACTCCTCCACTGCTGGTGGAATTGCAGGCTGGTACAACCACTCTGGAAAGCAGTCTGGCGGCTCCTCAGAAAACTGGGCATGACACTTCCGGAGGATCCGGCTATACCACTCCTGGGCATATACCCAGAGACTTTACCTGCATGCAATAAGGACACATGCTCCACTATATTCATAGCAGCCTTATTTATAATAGCCAGAAGCTGGAAAGAACCCAGATGTCCCTCAACGGAGGAATGGATTCAGAAGATGTGGTATATTTACACAATGGAATACTACTCTGCAATTAAAAACAATGAATTCACGAAATTCCTAGGCAAATGGTCAGAACTTGAAAATATCATCCTTAGTGAGGTAACCCAATCACAAAAGATCACACATGGTATGAAGTCACTGATAAGGGGATATTGACCCAGAATCTCAGAATACCCTAGACACAATCAGCATATCAATAGATTTCTAAAAAGATGGAAGGAGAGACCCCTGGTCCTGGAAAGACTGGATGTAGGGGAACGCCAGGACAGAGTAATGAGAGGGGGTTGAACGGAGAAAAGAGGGAGGGAAGGGGGCTTATGGGACCTTCGGGGAGGGAGGAAACGGGAAAGGGGAAGTGATTTGGAATGTAAATTAAAAAAATTAAATTAAATTAAATTAAAAAAAAAAAAAAAAAATGAGGAAACCAAAAAAAAAAAAAAAAAAAAAAAAAAAAAAAAAAAAAAAAAAAAAAAAAAAAAAAAAAAAAAAATGGGGTACAGAGCTAAACAAAGAATTCTCAACTGAGGAAGCTTGTATTGATGAGAAACACCTAAAGAAATGTTCAGCATCCTTAGTCATCAGGGTATGCAGATTAAACAACCCTGAGATTCCACTTCACACCATTTAGAATGACTAAGATCAAAAACTCAAGTGACAGCAGATGTTGGCAAGGATGTGGAGAACGAGGAAAACACCTCCAATGCTGGTGGGATTGCAAACTGGTACAGCCACTGTGGAAATCAGTCTGGCGTTTCCTCACAAAATTGGACATAGTACTACCAGAGGACCCAGCTATACCACTCCTGGGCATAGACCCAAAAGATGCTCCAACATCTAACAAGGACACATACTCCACTATGTTCATAGAAGACTTATTTATCATAACCAGAAGCTGAAAACAACCCAGTTTCCCTTAACAGAGGAATGGATATAGAAAATGTGGTACATCTACACAATGGAGTACTACACAGATATTAAAAACAGTGATTTCATGAAATTTGCAGGTAAATGAATGGAACTAGAGAATATCATCCGAGTGAGGTAACCCAGTCACAAAGGAACACACATGGTATGTATTCACTAATAAGTGGATATTAGGAAAAAGCCTTGGAATACCCACAGACAATATGAATGTTAAGACCAAAGTGTGGATGCTTCAGTCCTACTTAGAAGGGGGAACAAAATAATCACAGGAGGTGTAGGGAGAGAGCAACTTGGAATGGACAGAGGCAGAAGAGGGAAAAAGAGGGGCAGGATCAGATGTGGGAGAAGACAGGGCTGGGAAGTCCAGAGGCTGGGAAAATTGAATGAATGCATGTAGCTGTGAAGGATGGGGAACTAGGGGTAGCCACTAAAAAGTCCCAGATGCCAAGAAAACAAGAGGCTCCCAGGATAACAGGGATGACATTAGCTGAAATATCCAATGAAGGGAAGAGAGAACCTGTAGAGACCATATCCAGAGGTAAGGCACAGACCCTGTTTAAGAGATGAGGCTACCGACTCATCTCAAACATTAACCCAGAATTGCTACTGTCTAAAAGAAATGCAGGGACAAAGATTGCATTTGGAGGAGAGACTGAAAGAAAGGCCATCTAGAAACTGCCCCACCTAGGGATCCATCCCTTCTACAAACACCAAACCCAGATACTATTGCTAATGCCAACAAGCACTTGCTGATAGGAGCCTGGTATAACTATCCCCTGACACTCTCTGCCAGAGCCTGACCAATACAGATGTGGATGCACACAGCCAACCATGGGACTGAGTGTGGGGAACACAATGGAAGAATTAAGGGAAGGACTGAAGTAGCTAAAGAGGTTTGCAACTCCCCAGGAAGAACACCAACAATATCAACCAACCAGACAAACCCCCCTAAGGCTCCCAGGGACCAAACCACCAACCAAAGAGTACATATGGAGGGAACCATGGCTCCATCTGAATATGTAGCAGAGAATTGCCTTATCTGGCATCAGTGGGAGGGGAGGCTCTTGTTCCTGTTGAGGCTTAATGCCCCAGTGTAGAGGAATGCTAGGGCAAGAGTGGGTGGGTGGGTTGGGGAGCTCCTTCATAGAATCAAGGGGAAGATGGAATGGGATAGGGAGTTTGAGGAGGGGAAACCAGGAAGGGGAATAACCTTTAAAATGTAAATAAATAAAATAACCAATAGAAAATAAAGTAGGTGAAAAAATAAAACAACTCCTCAAGAACATAGGATAAAGTCATGATGAAATATAAAATACAAGATAGATGTATCTGAATTCTTCAAATGAAAAGGCAACAAAACATTACAAAGCATGAAACCAGCTGTATTTTCAAAAACCAAGCAAAACAGCCATAAAATTCAAGTGTATTTGAAAGGAAGCAACTAGCAAGCCAAGACCATAAAATATGAAGAATAATGAATTAAAAACTTAAAAAATGATATAAAATATGAAAGAATATTTGGGCAGAACTTATTTCACAATGTCAAGTAACTTCAATTTTTGACAGTCACTCAAAAGTTATTGAGTTGTTAAGTTTATGGTTTACACAAAATGTGTTGTTAATCAGAGGAAAAAATTAATAAAAACCAATTGTGTACACAGAAATTTTCCCCAGAGCACAATTACCTAGTTATATTAACAGTCACAATCTGAATAGTATTTTCAAATGATGATCAATAATTAGATTATTTTTAGTAAATTTCAATGAAATTTTTCTGTATTTTGATCTTAACAACCATAAGAAATCACATGTATTTTTAATTTTCTGCTCTCCATTAGAAAGTAAACTGATTTTTTTTACTATTCCTCCCTATTTATTTCTTTTTATTAAATAAAGATTTTAATTAGCATATAAAAATATTAGGTTTCACTATAGCATTTTTAAGCAAAATTTGTTTTCCCTGATCCTCTTCTGCTCCCTCTCTGCTCTTCCTTTGCACCCTTCCAATCCCCAGTAGCCTCTTTCCCACCTTCAGTTCACATGATATTGCTGTCTCCTCTTCCCCAGTTCCTCCCACCTGCATGGTCCTTCTCCACTTTCACAGGATGTACCCTTACTCATACCCACATACATACATGCATACATACATATATACATACATACATACATAAAAAGCCAGCATCTACACATGAGATAACATGCGATACTTTTCTTCCTAACTCTAGATCACTTTATTTAATGTAATACTTTCCAAGTCCATCCATTTTTCTGCATGTTCTCATGATCTTGCTATCTGCTGATGGACAGCCAGCCCAAATGATTACATTTCTTGCTATGGTGAGTAGTGCAGCAATACAGATGAACATGTAGATGCAGGTACAGCAGAATATGGAGAACTTCGGGTATCTAGGTCCAGAAATGGAACTGCTGGGTCACACAGTAGTTCTATTTTAACGATTTTTAGAAATCTCCAGACTGGATGCCAGAATGGTGACAGTTTTAGAGTGCTGTTCAGAAATTCTTATCTATATCCCTGTCCTAAGGCAGATTCTTATGCTTTTCTCTAATACTTTCAGCATTTCAGCTTTAGATTAAGATCTTTGTTGTATTTATTTGTGTTTGTGTAGATGACCGATAATATAATATATATAGCATTCTTCTTCAGGTGTATACCCAGTTTTCCCAGCACCATTTGTTTAAATATTGCCTTCTTTTCCTAGTTTAGATTTTCCAGTGATTTTTTTTAAACATTTACTGATTATTAATTAGCTGTACCTGTGTGGGTTTGGTTCTAGGTTCTCTATTCTGTTCCATTAGTCTGCATGTCTGGCTTTGTCCCAGAATCATAATCTCTTTGTCATTATGTTTCTGTAGGTATTATGATAGCTTTTGGTTTTATTTTTTGTTTTATTTTGTTTTTTGGTTTTGGGTTGTGTTTGTTGTTTATTGACTTAAATATTAGTGCTCTTTCATGTTTCTGTGTAAATTTTTAATTGTTTTTTCTAACTGTGATACATTGTTTTTTCCAATCCATGATCAAGAAAGTTCTTGCTAACATCTAGAGTCTTCTTTAATTTCTTTTTTAAGAATCTTAAATTTCTTATTGTAGACATCATGTGCTTCTTTGGTTTAGGGAATGGGATGCTTATCTTATGTTATTTCTCTCCAAGTACATTGTTAGTGTTTACAATAGCCAGAGTTTTTCTAGGTTGACTTTACATTCTGCCACTGAAGTGTGTATCATCTCTAAGAGTTTTATCGTAGACTCTATAGGATCTCTTAAGTATTAAAATATGTGCAACTGGAACAAAATGATCTTTCCTTTACTACTTTTATCCATTTTTGTATCTGTTTCTTAATGTTATGTTCAAGACTTTAAGCACTATATTGAATAAGGCTGGAGAGAGTGGGTAACCTTGTCCTGTACATGCTTTTAGAGGAAATATTCTACTATCCCCCATTCAGTATGCTGTTGACTGTATGCTTGGTTTATAGTGTCTTGCTTTCATTTACTTTTAATTTCTTCAGTGCTGTTATCTTGAAAGTATGTTCAACATTATCAAAAGCCTTTCATCTTCTACTGAGACTGTTCTTTCTAAAGTTTACTTATACAGTGATATTATTTGTGCATGATGAGCCAATCTTCTTATTTGCTCACAATGAATGATCTTTTTAATGTGTTCATGAGTTTTATTTTAATTCTGTTAAGACTTTTTAGGTCAATATTTATCAGGGAAATTGTTCTATAGTTTTGTTGATGTTATTGCATTTTGTCCAGTTTTTGCATTAGAGTTAACCTGGTTTCAGAGAAGAAATGTATTAATGTTCCTTCTGTTTTCCAATTTTTCTGGAATACTTTGGGAAATGTTGATGTTAGATCTGCCTAAACATTTGAAAAAAAATCTATCAAAGTCTGTTCCAAGAATTTTCTTATGAGGATACATTCAATTACTGACTTAAACCTCATTCATTTTTTTACAGATCTGTTTAAATTATTTGTATGTTCCAGATTTAATAGGTCTTTTATTTAGAAATCTATTCACTTCATCTAGGTTTTCCAGCATTTGTAATTATAAATTTTTAAAGTACTCCCTCATGATTTTCTAAATTTTGTTGGAGTTTGATGTATTTAGTCACACCCTTTTGTTGTGAATTTTTTAGTTTAGTATTCTCTTTTTCTTTTTGTTTGTTGTCTATGTCAAATTTTACTGATTTTTCAAAGAAGCAACTGCTTCATTGCTTCTATATACTTTGCTTTTAGTGTTTATGTCATTGTTTTCTACTCTAATCTTTATTATTTATTGCCATCAACTGGATTTGAGATTGTCCTATTATTTTTCTAAAGGTACTTCATCAGATCATTTAATTGAGATCTCTTATTTTGTGATAGCTTCTACATTTCCTCCTGGGACTGCTTTAGTTTCATCCTAGATGACCTGTTATGCTCTCATTTTCAGTTGACTATAGGAATTTTTTGTTTTCTTCATTATTTCTTCAATGATACACTGTTTATTCAAAAATACATTTTTCACTCTCTAAGTATTTGTGTAGTTTATGAACTTTCACTTGCTGTGCTACTGTGATCTGTTAATGTATAAGAAATTATCTTTGTGGTACCTATTGAGGCCTACTCTGGGGCATAAGACATGCTAAATTTGGTGAACATTACAATCACTGCTGAAAGGAATGTGTATTCTATATATGTTACATGGAATATTCTGTAGGTATCTGTTAAATCTAATTGGTCTATGGTATAATGTAGCTTTGAAGTTTCTTGGTTGGTTACAAGTTTAAAAGACCTATCTGAATATGACAGTAGGTGTTGGTATCACCCACTATTCTTGTGTCAGGACCTATGTTACCTTTTACGGCTCTTGGTGTTATTTTATGAAGTTGGGATGGTCAATATTTAATTTACAAGCAGGTATTATTATATGCATTGTTCCCTTTCTTAATATGCTGTGGCCCCTCTCTATCTTTTCAGACTGGTTTTCTTTGATGTTTCTTTTACCACACATAAGAATATTTATGTCTGCTTATTTATGTTGTTCACTTGTTTGGTAGGTTGATTTCCATCCTTTGAAACTCAGTTTTTACATGTCATTACTAAGCATATTTTAGAATGACAAAATATTTGTCCCTTGTTTTGTTTTTTGTGATGATGGTTGCTAAATTAAAATTTTATGCTTTATATTTCAATCATATTCTATCCCCCTCACGCAACTGCTCCCCCCCCATCAAAAGACAACAAAAAACGAACATCAAAATAATCTACAAAAAACAGATGAATAAGAAGGAGGAGGAGAGGAACAAGGAAGAAGAGAAGAAGAAAATAGATTATACGAAACAAAAATAAAAAGCACACACAAAATCCATGATAGCCATTTTTTGGCCAGCCAACTATTCTTAAGCAAGGGACCTGCCTTAAAGTATGGCTGATTCACCCACAAATGCTCCAATGCTGATTTTCCATTTCTCAGTAGAGCTCCAAAGACTTTCAGTTGTTGCACATTGTCCAGTTGTGTATCTCTATGTTACTTCTCATCTATTGTAAGAAGCTTCTCTGATAAGGCTTAAGTCAGGCACTGATATAGGGCTATAGAAGTATCTCATTAAGAATAATCTTATGCTCTCTCCGCCTGTTCTCTCCAGGCCCTCTTCTTTGTCTATCTCTCTGTCTTCTCCCCTTTCCACGTGGTCATGGCTTTTCTTATCTATTTTCTTCTCTTTCTTTGTCCTTTTATCTCTTTTCTCTTTCTATTTTCTTAATAATAAAACATCAAAGCTTAAAAAAAGGAGTAATTTTATTGCTATATTTCCTTAACACAAAAGTAGCAGTAGGTTTTCCATAAAGTCATTGTCTATATAAAGCTCAGGTAACTACTACCTAAGCAGGGTCATATACAGCTTCTATCTCATGGGGTAGATCTTAAATCCAATAAAAAATTGTTGGTTATTTTCATAACAGCCCTTTATTCTGTTTCATTATACTGGTGAATTACGAGTGGCTTATTCTTAAGATTATTATTGAACATTATTTGCTATTTCCAACAATTTTGCAAGGTGATATTATAGTTGGCTTAGCTATTGATATTTATTTTTTTAGCCTATTACTTCTAGGAACATTTTTGTTTGTTGTAATAGCTATAACTGATTCTTTCCCTTTTCATCTCATCATTTATAGTGTGTATTCCTTTATCTGTTCTCATGCTAAGAATGCCCTTCTTACTACTCTCTGTAAAATTTTCCTTTAAGAACATTTTGACTTGGTTGTAATTATTTCCCTTGACTTACTTTTGTCTTGAAGTACCCTTATATCTTCACTGAAAGAAAACCTTGCTGGATATATTTGGTGGCAGTTATTTACTTTCATAGCTTGAAATATTATTTTCATCCTCTCCTAGATTTTAGTTCCTGATGAAAGAGCTGACACCATTTTGATATCCTTACCTAATTCAAAGGCACCTGAATCATTCTTGGAGGTAATGAGTCCTTCACACAAAGAAGGCTAAACAGAGAAATTTCCTGGTCTGGAGAGATAGCATGGTCAGTAGAGCTTTTCATGTGAGATCAAAGTCTAATTCTCAGAATATATGTAAAAATGTCAGGTGTAGTAGTACACATTTGTAACCCCAGTATTAGGGATTCAGAAAGCAGACACTTGTTGAGCAGGCACCTTAGCTTACTGGGTATGCTCTAAACCAATGTAAGACCCTGTGCCAAAACACAAAGAGGAAATCTCCAAAGAAGTTATATTCAAGGTTATTCTCTGGGATCCATGTGCATATACACAAATATATACACATTTTAAAACTTCATGTGCCTATAATATCAAAACTCACAAATGCTACAAATTTTATCATATAATAAAATGTTATCCAAATGAATATAAAATCTTAAATATAATATCATAGTATGTTTATGAGTCATAGTCATGAATAATGTATATAAGATACTGTTCCTATAATTAATCTTGCAAATCAATGCAATTTCAATCTGTATGATATAAACAGAATTTAACTTATCATCAAACAATTACATGTATATATGGACTAATAAGACAAGAAAGTAGATTGCAATGTAAACATGCAAATGTGCTAAAAATTTTAATAATATTGAAGTAACATCAAACTACAAATTCAGAACCATCAGATCAAGTATTAGGTCAAACAGTAAGTTTAGTTTTTCTGCAATGTGAAGTAAAAGGAACCATGTATACATTCCTAGGAAGGTGATTACGACAAATAACACAAAGTTACATATAAGTATAGCAAATAAATACAATCCTTATGAAGTTGTTGCCTTGATAAGATTTCATATTCATGCTCAAGCAACTTGAACAAATTATCATTGAGGAATCATAGAAGTAGCTAATCTTTAGTAATTTCCATCTGCCTCTCATTAGCTTTTCTATCTGAGCAACAGAATATTACTAGACGGTTGTGGAAATGATTAAATATATCTATTAACATGATTCATTCTCAAAGCTATAATGTTTGATAAAATGAAATCTGCAGAAATTTAGGTACAATGTGATAACACAACAGGAACTTACAGACTGTTTTTGCTAAGGTCATCACCTGCTTAGCATCTCTACCTTCATCTTATGTCTGGTTCCTTTGCTATATCAACCATTTGTTAACAAAGTTAGTATAATTTGACTAAAACTAACATTCCTCTTCTTTTCAAGGCTAACATCGTAATCTAATTATCACACATTTTTTTCAATATCCTGTTCAATAAAACTCTGATCATTGTGAAAATTTTCAAAGGAGGCCCAGCCAATGTTCTAATCAATGTTGTCTTGCCTTTGTCCACTCTCTGAGTCATCCTCTCCTGAGATCCCTTTGAATTCCAGGAACAGTAGATGTGATCATCCCATGGCAAGTCAAAATTATCCCTGAAGCAACAGCAATATTTCACAGCCTACAAATCTCTTTATAACCAACCCTTGAGATAATGATCAACTACACATGACCAACACTGCCATCTATGGGAGCCCCAAACTCTTACCATCATCCTACAGCTTAAGGATCTTGGTTAGTATCATGGAGAGGCAAACCTGCAGTCACTAGACTTCTGGGTTTTCTCCTTAGGGTAGCCTTACTGAGAATGAATCCCTTTACTACTTCATTTATTGTGCATTTGATCTTTAGGGGGGGGTAGAGGTCGTGAATTTTCCAGACTTTCGAGTGAGGCCTCTGGTTTGGACACTTACTAGCATTGGAGTAGTGGGTGTCACTGAAAAGGAGGAAATAGTATGTATGTGAAGGGCTATAGGTGCTCCTGTTTCTTATGACCAACAAGCAACATCTTCAAAAATGTTCATATGAGTACAACAAAATTTGAAGAATTATGTGACCTTAGTATGGATACATTTTTGTATACTTAAAATCTTTCATACTTAATTTAAGGCATAGCCAATTATGATTGATTCTCGGTAACTTCATGAAACTATATACCTGTAAGATTTCATTACAACACTGCTTGTAAATGCAAAAAGAAAAAGAATCATTAATTTATAAATAAATAGACAAAACATATAGTAAAATATACATACCCAGGAGTACTATAAGTGAACTAGAAAAAGTATGCAAATAAATGTCACTGATTTCATGAGAGGTCCCTACTATTAGTTCATCCCATCAAGGCTAGAACATTCTTCTTTTACTTTGATTTTGGACTTGAATGTATGACTTCCATTGCTAGGTGATATGTTATCAAATATGTCCCAAGCAGGGCCTATAAAATTCCTATACCCTTGGACTTGATTTCTTCCTGCTCTTGCTCTCTCACCATAACCATAAGAATATACCTGCTATAGCTTGCCAGATGTGTGAAAATAAGCCATCTTACCTTGCTGCATGCTACAATGCTACCCTGCTACAATGGTACAACGGCTCAGAACCTACCACTAACTTTGGAAGTTATGTGAGAGATCTCAGCTAGCATCAGTTCAGCTGAACCCTGAACAAAAATCCCTTTACAATCAGAATTATGAAATCTGTGATTTATTCAGGAGAATTCAGGATTTTTCAGGAGAATTGTGAAATAACTATGATAGAAGTTTCAAAATGTAATTTCCCAGTTAATTTTTTTATAATTTGTCTTTTGGATAAAAGATGCATAATAGCATTCATTTCCTACTTTTACTTCTCCTTACTTATTTCATTTTTGTGCATTAAATAAATATAAATTTTATTTAAAACACTCACATGGCTTTATCAAGAATGACATAATGAACAGCTTTAAAATAAACTGCATTCATAACATTACAATACTTACAGTATTTATAACCACCCTCAGAATGTACAAACAAAGCCAATATCTCATGAAGGAAACTACATTTAAAAAAGCATAGAAAATGCATAGAGTTCATTATCTTAGTGTCAAACTGCAAAACATTTTCTAACAAGTTTACCACACTACCTTGTAAAGTGAACTATATATCACTGTGTTAATCACGATGAAAAATCATTCAAGTAATGCTGACACCAAGCAGGAGCACTTTAACGTATGGCTCTGTAGTCAAGCTGTTCCTATAGAAGCAAATCACAGATCTGCCTTCCACTTGATCTAATGGATAGAGGTGGGATGTCACTGCCTTTCTTCCTACACGACCCATCCCTCAAAACACATTTACTGCTCCTGTTGGCCAGCAGTTTGACAAATGACAGTGGGTGACATGTAAAGCAAATATTCCTTACGGATGGCTGGCTCAAAATTGCCAAACACACCTGCAGGAACCTGATGTGGACTAAACATCATGGTGTGGAAACCATTAACCTCACGGTTTTGTTTTGGAGGCAGGCATTCTGAAAGTTTTTCGTGACAGAATGAGACCAATAAATTACAAAGGTTTCCACTGACACAAAGCTATTTGAAAAGCTAGTAAGCAACACTGTATCTAGGTCACAATGTAACAAAAGTCCTATTGTACAGCACACCACCAGCTTCTAGGACTGTAAAAGTTCTAGTCTGAAGCTGTCCTCATCACTAGATCAGAAGCCATTAGTGGTGATTCTGCCGAGAGCATCGGGGATGGTTTTGACCTCTCAATTTTCCCTTTACCAGCTCAGTGCTTCTTATTTTAGACTTTTACTTTGCTGAACTCCAACACTCCAAAGCTTACAATTGAAAGTTGACAAATTTATGAAATTAGTTTTAGTTATCAGTACATGTGCCAGCAAAATAGGAGGGATTAAAAATAAAAAAAGGGTTAAACCCCTGAAAGAGGATATATTAACCGACAACTTTACAGAGGCAGATGACATGCTGGCATAAGGAGAATGAGCTGAAATATCCCTGAATTTTAGAACAACTTATTTCTTAATTAATTTTTAAGTTCATATACAAAGTAATGTCTTTCATTATCACATATATGTGCATGAATATATATTAGATATATGTGTGTGCATATATGTGTATATATGCATATAAGTATGTTATTGTACTTTGTTTTAATTTGTGGCAGTATCTCTTCTTAAACATGTCCTTTCTTAATTGCCTCTAATAGAAATTTAAGTAGAGTCATTGCATCCAGTACTATAGTTACAGTTAATATATAGAAAATATCTTACTGAAAGTAGAGTCGGAAGACTTTAGTTCACTTCTAGAAGAAAACAGTTGCTTATAAAACATAACATTTCATCCAGCAGTTTAAAGAGACCAAGAAACAGATGTATAAATATTAAAGCAATTTCTTCACATTAAAAGTATAAATAAAATTTACTGTGGTAGACACATAAAATTGGACAAACCTAGAGAGACTACTTGGTTTTAACACCTACCAGAGAAGTATGACTACAAAATTAGCATCATTTTGTGACGTAGCTTAATATGCATAGCTTATATTTATACTATTTTATTAAAGTAATATGCTTTCTATAATATGCAAAGTTGTGGATTTCTTCCTTTCTTTTCTTTTTTCCCAAGCAGGTACTCTTAGCAAACAAATAGGAGACATGTTGTTCTGTTTAGGTAAATGTTAGCAATCACAGCTGCTTTGGTAATTCAGTTATGCAGCATAGACATTGTAAATTACTTGAAAAGAAACCATCTGGTTTGCACTTGTAAAACTGAAACCAATTAAAACATTTAAATGACATTTTGTTTTTCATTTCAATCTGTAAAAATATATTTTGCAAGTTCCAATTAGTGGTTCGCGTTTCTGTATTGCTTTTATAATATGAGTCTGACTAAAACACGTTTTAATTTCAACAAAGCTGTACCTGCAATTGATATTATATTGCTATACTGTGTCAATTAAAGAATAAATTATGGATAGATATAAATAGGATACTGCATAAGATTTATGTGAGTAGGGCTGATAAAATATGAAAGGATGGCAATTGCTTTGTAAACAGGCATATCTGTAAACTTTTATAAATAAGTGAATATACACTGAGTGAAATCTAAAATGCTGTGATCAGAAAGAACCCATATTATTCACATTCCCTTCCAAGTTCCCCAGACAGTGTGAACTCTTTCCTTGATACTCAGTACAGAACAGATATCTTCATGAGTATCTCACTTATAGATGCTAGAAGACAAGGAGATCATTGTAGATTTGAATGCATTCAAGAGTAGATGCAAATAATAGCTTGTGTATCTATATCTCTGCAAAATTAGACTCCTTCCTCCTTTCAGTTTGTAGGTAAAAAGACAGTGGAGGGAAGCAGAAATTAGCTTTTTCTTCTCCTCTTGAGATTCCTGTCTTACACCTATGACTCTAGACCTTAGAAATACATGTGAGTCAGGAAGAGAGATCAACAGACAGGAAAATTCTATTCAACTGCTTTGATTTAACTTGTTCTTTCTCTCTGCCTCTCTGTCTCTTTCAATCTCGCTGTCTCTCTGTCTCTCTGTCTCTGTCTCTGTCTCTCTCTATCTATCTTCTCTCTCTTTCTCCCCCCCCCTTGGCCTGGCAGATGTTGAAAGACAACTCGTCTCTTCTGAGGAAAACTCATGATATTGTTTTACAACTCCAGGCCACCTTCCTATCATTGCACCTGGAATTCTCTTGATCATCCCAAACATGGTTATTTCTTTCTCTGTCACAGTGATCTGGTCACCCATCTCTAACTTCTCCTGCAAGGCTTGATAACTAGTCATAGATGAACCTTGTTGCTTAGTATTATTTTAATTCTCCATGCCATTGTTTTTCTTAACCACATATATCCAGGACATATTTGGACATCCTTGACTACATCACAGGTAAGCCAGAAGATAGATCCCAATGAATCCTTCATGCTCTGCTTATCTCTACCATCTGCTCTCTCATCACCTATGTGCTATATTTTTCTCTGTAGGCTGTAGCTCAGCCTACCTACACAGTCTAGAGTGTGAAAAAAAACAAAATGAAAAATAAAAATCTCATAACTTTGTTTTTAAAAAATGCTCTTTACAAAGTTCCTGTTGATCTACCTTCTTTTTACAAATCCTCCCTTACCCTTCCTTTTTTTGACTATTTCTACTCCCTGAAGGAGTGTAGATTTTATTTTATTTATATTATACAAGTTGCTCCTCTTCCTGGCCCCCCTCCCTGTGTTCATTTTCTCTTCCCCTTAAGCCCCACATCTAAGAGGGTGCTCTCCCCATCCACCCACTCCTACTTCACTTTGGCCAGCTTTTCCCCTTCCCTGGGGGAATCCAGTTTCCACAGGATTAAGTGCTTCCTCTCCCACTCAGGCCAGATTATATAATCTTCTTCTACACATGTGCCAGGGGCCACAGTCCAGCCCATGAGCCTTTGTTGGTGGCTTAGTCTCTGGGACTAAGAGACTAAGCACAACATGGCATCAGCAATAGTTTTGGGATTTGGTGCCTGTGCATGGGATGGATCCCAAGTTGGATCTGTCCTTGTGTGGCCTTTCTTTCAGTCTGCCCCATTTTTGTCCCTGCATTTCCTTTAGACTGGAACAATTCTGGGTCAAAAATTTTGCAAATGGATTGGTGGTCCCTTGCCTCAACTGGGAACCATGTCTGTCTATTAGAGGTGGTCTCTTCAGGTTTCATCTTCCCACTGTTGGGCATTTTGATGACATAATGGCTAATGTCATCACTATTGAGTCCTGGTAGCCTCTCACATCCCAGGTCTCTGAGATTTTCTAGAGGTTCCCCCACCCCCTAACCCACATCGCATATTTCCCTCTGTGCTTCACTCCTGTCTCTCCCCATATCTGATTCTGTCCACCCTTTCCCCTTCCCTTCCCCTCTCCTACTGTTTCCTCCCCCCTTCTGCCTCCCATAATAATTTTGTTCCCTCTTCTAGGCTCAGGATCTAAGACCAACAATAAACAAAGTGTCAATTTTTTAAACTATGAAACCAATTAATAGACATTTATTTTGAAATTTATCACATCATTTTGGAATCTTTTTAATTTCATATCCCGTTACATTAAAATAGTTCATTAAATTTCCCATTACTAGCTGGCCTTCGCAGTGCTTGGGTTTTTCCAAAGTAATCCATAGCTTGCCTTAGTTCGGCCTCTGTGGATGAACGCAGAAAGGAGTATATGCCTAAAGTGAGTTGGAGAGCTTCCACATGGATTTTCTTCTGCATAGACTTTCTCTTTCATTGAGAAACAAGATGCTGAATCTTCTAGCACTTACATCTCTGACACTCAAAAAGAAACAAAAAGAAATATAGGACCTCATTCCTCAATGCACATGTACCTCCTGATGTCATCCATGTGGTCACTCTAGAATCTTTCCCATAATATTCTTTTATAGAATGAGGTGGGAAAGAAATTTATATTGCTTTAATCCAAATATTAATTAATATTATATATTAATTCCTAATAAAGTAGGTAAAATGACAAATACAGAGGTGAATGTTCTCAGCCAAACATTGGATTGAGCACAAGATCCCCAATGGAGGAGCTAGAGAAAGGACTGAAGGAGCTGAAGGAGTTTGCAGCCCCATAGGAGGAACAACAATATGAACCAACCAGACCCCCAGAGCTCCCAGGGACTGAACCACCAGCCAAAGAATATACATGGAGGGGTGCATTGCTCCAGCTGCATATGTAGCAAGGAATGGCCTTGCTGGGCATCAAAGGGAGGAGAGGACCTTGGTCCTGAGAAGGCTCAATGCCCCAGTATAGGGGAATGCCAGGACAGGGAAGCAGGGGTGGGTGGGTTGCTAAGCAGGAGCAGGGAGAGATGAGATGGGAATTTTCAAAGGGGAAACGAGGTAAGGGGATGACATTTGAAATGTAAATAAAGAAAAGGTCTAATAAAAAATAAAGTAGGTAAAAAATAAGTTCTTGCTTAATTCTCAAGATATAGTGTTTAGGAATCTTAAAATGTCAAAATCCAATTAAACAAAAAGGAAAATTAACCTTAATGGAAAGTATAACATTTCCAATACTCAATGTAGCCCTAAAGTCAAGAAGATATTCTATGAGTTGACATTTAAGGAAATGAACTGACAGAAACAACAACAAAAAATTAACATATATTTTCAATTTGTGATTTTTGTCACATCTAAGTAATTTATGTTCTTGGGTCTTTTAGGTCTTTTGAAAAGAATTAACAGTAATATAGTAAGTTCAATTTAGAATAATTAATGGTTAATGAAAGCATTGTTTCAGTTATAAAATGTACATAATGGGAATATAAAAGTAAAATAAATTTTCTTAACAAAAGCAAAACACAAGAAGATATATAGAGAATTAATTTTAGAACATGAAGTTAAAAAATTCAGTTACTTTAATTCATAGAGTCATGTGTATGTAGACATATATATGTATATATACTTTCATTTCTTTATGTCTCATCTTTGAAAAATAAACTAAAGCAAAAAGAGTGTATGTTAATGCAAATTCAGCGCTTCAAATAATGCATCCAATGCATCTCCAAAATATTTAATACATACATGTTCACAGAGTCATCTCACGAGTAATTTCTCCATTTTCTTTCAGTTTTGATGTTTCTACTTAGAAAAAATTTAGATAAAACCCCTTTGAGCATCCTAATTCAGAAACCTAAAAAAAACAAAAGTTCATATTTAAATAACAGTTTGCAATTCGAAACACAAAGAACAACTGACTGTGAGGCATCTATTCCAAGCTGCTGCATCTACAAGGAAATCCCAAAGACTTGACGAACATCAAGGAAGAGGGGATGTAAATATTATAAGAACCAGAAGACATCTGCTCTGAGACAGTGTCTTCTATATATGACAGGGAGCTGAACTTATGAATAATATGGTTGCCTAAATAAAACCTGTATGATGCCAACACCATCAAAAAACACTAACAAGGATGGGGGAATCTCCAAAGGCCCCATCCCTGAACAAAGAGAGACAGTTAATAGACCTGAGAGAGGGGGACTCCATCTTCTGCATGGATAAACATTGCTGATAGGTTTCTGAGTGGTCATCCCTAAAAACATATGCATACAAAGAACACTGAATAAATTCAACAAATTCATATATATGTATATATACATATATATGTATATATGTATATATTTAATAATAGTAATATTATTAAATATATATACTTAAAAGGAGGCTATGAGAGGCAGTATGCAAGCATAGCTTGTAGAAAAGAGGAGGGAGAACTGATGTAATTATATTTTAATTAAATGAAAGGAAGTCACAAAATTGAACACAAGCTGTTTGGATACAGGAGGAATTGGAGAGAGGAGAGTGGAAAGTAATAATTATATGATGTATATACATACATACCACTTGTGTATAAAATTATCAAAAATAATAGTAATAAAACTAATTTTTTTAAAACAGAAAAATTCTGACCAATATATATTTTAAAAAATGGGATATTAACCTGCATTATATCTTTATTTTGCTACTTTTTTGATTTATTTTTTATTAGATATTTTCTTTATTTACATTTCAAATGGTATCCCCTTTCCACATAACCCCTTCGAAAACCCCCTATCCCATCTGCCCTCCCCCTGATTACCCCTTCCTCAATTTCCTGACTTGCATTCCCCTATTCTGGGGAATTGAGCCTTCACAGGACCAAAGGCCTTTTCTGTTATTGATGTCTGAAATGGTCATCTTCTGCTACATATGTTGCTGAAGTCATGGGTTCCCTCCAGGTGTACTCTTTGATTAGTGGTTTAGTCCCTGGAAGCTCTGGGGAGTACGAGTTGGTACATATTATTGTTCCTCCTGCAGGGTTGCAAACCTCTTCAGCTCCTTGGGTCCTTTCTCTAGCTGCTCCATTGGGGACCCTGTGCTCATTCTATTGATTTGGTGTGAGCCATTGGTATTTTGATCTACTTTCCAATAAGGATCAAAGTATCCACACTTTGGTCTTCTTTCTTGAGCTTCATGTGGTCTGTGAGTTGTATCTTGGGTATTCTGAGCTTTTGGACTAATATCCACTTATCAACCAGTGCATACCATGTGTGTTCTTTTGTGAACCTCACTGAGGATGATATTTTCTAGTCCTATCCATTTGCTTAAGAATTTCATGAATTCATTGTTTTTGATAGCTGGAGTATTACTCTATTGTGTAAATGTACCACATTTTCACTATCCATACCTCTTCTGAGGGATGGCTGGGTTCTTTCCAGATTCTGGCGATTATAAATAAGGCTGTTATGAACATAGTGGAGCATGTGTCCTTATTACATGCTGGAGCATCATCTGAGTATACGTCCAGGAGTGGTATAGCTGGGTCCTCAGGTAGTACTATGTCAAATTTTTTGAGGAACAGCCAAATTGATTTCTAGAATGGTTTTTCCAGCTTGCAATCCCACCAGCAATGGAGAAGTGTTTTTCTTTCTCCACATTCTATCCAGTATTTGCTGTCCCCTGAGTTTTTGATCTTGGTCATTCTGATTGGTGTGAGGTGGAATCTCCGGGTTGTTTTGATTTGCATTTCTCTGATGAGTAAGGATGATGAACATTTCTTTAGGTGTTTCTCAGCCATCTGGTATTCCTTAGTTGAAAATTCTTTGTTTATCTCTGTACCACATTTTTAATAGGGTTATTTGGTTCTCTGGAGTTTAACTTCTTGAGTTCTTTGTGTACATTGGATATTAACCCTCTATCAGATGTAGGGTTGGTAAAGATCTTTTCCCAATCTTTTGGTTGCCGTTTTGTCCTATTGAAATTGTCCTTTGCCTTACAGAAGCTTTGCAGTTTTATAAGGTCCCATTTGTCAATTCCTGATCTTAGAACATAAGTTATTGGTGTTCTATTCAGGAAATTTTCCCCTGTGACCATGTGCTCCAGGTTCTTCCACACTTTTGCTTTTATTAGATTCAGTGTGTATGGTTTTATGTGGAGGTCCTTGATCCACTTGGACTTGAGCTTTATACAGGGAGATAAGAATGGATCAATTTGCATCCTTCTACATGTTGCCCACCAGTTGACCCAGCACCATTTGTTGAAAATTCTATCTTTTTCCACTGGATGGTTTTAGCTCCTTTGTCGAAGAACCAGTTACCATAGGTGTGAGGGTTCATTTCTGGGTCTTCAATTCTATTCCATTGATCTACCTGCTAGTCACTGTACCAATACCATGCAGTTTTTTATCACTATTACTCTGTAGTATAGCTTGAGGTTTGGGGATTCCGCCAAAAGTTGTTTTATTGTTGAGAATAGTTTTTGCTATCCTGGGATTTTTGTTATTCCAGATAAATTTGGAAATTGCTCTTTCTAACTCTACGAAGAATTGAGTTGAAATTTTGATGGGGATTGCATTGAATTTGTAGATTGCTTTAGGCAAGGTGGCCATTTTTATCATATTTACCCTGCCAATCTATGAGCATGAGAGATCTCTCCATCTTCTGAGATCTTCAATTTCTTTCTTCAGAGACTTGGAGTTCTTGTCATACAGATCTTTCACTTTCTTGGTTAGAGTCATACCAAGGTATTTTATATTATTTGTGACTATTGTGAAGAGTGTCCTTTCCCTAATTTCTTTCTCAGTGTCTTTATCCTTTGAGTATGGGAAGGTTACTGATTTGTTTTAGTTCATTTTATATCCAGCCACTTTGCTGAAGTTGTTTACGTTGCTACTTAAACATCTTAGATTATGGGTTTAGAAAATGGTCTTGTGGAGTAATGAAGGAATCCATAGAATAAATATCTTAGATTCAAGTTTTCAAAGTAAATTTCATTACCTTAGTAGCCCCCTTACTTATCACATATTAATTGAGATTTAAGTTAATGAGGATAAAGTAGAAGTTATTCTCCCAAATTTGAGTTAATATTAAGATCAAATAAAGTAAATGATCAGGCAAACTTAGAACATAGATACAAATGTGATGATGGAAATGAGGACAGCAAAGGAGAAAAGAGAGAAGGGGAGGGAGAGGGGAGGAGAAATCATAGACAGAAGACCTAAAATCTACCTGGACAAAGATAACTATAAAATTAACAGAAGATTCATGCTTCATGAAAGAGGTAGACTTATATCATAGTTAGAATGTCTGTTGCTGTGAAGAGACACCATGACCACAGCAACTCTTATAAAGGAAAACATCTAAAGAAATATTTAAGTAGGACTTGTGTACAGTCCAGAGGTTTAATGTGTTATCATCGCAGAAAGCATGGCAGCATGCAAGTAGACATGGTAGAGAAGTACAAAGAGTTATACATCTGGATTGACAGGCAGCAGGGAGAGAGAGAGAAAGAGAGGGGAAAGGAGATAAATGGACAGAGAGACAAAGAGAGACTAGACCTGGTTTGAGCATTTGAAACTTCAAATCCCAACCCCAGTGACACACTTTCTCCAAGGAAACCGAACCTCCTAATAGTGTCACTCTCTATGAACCTATGGAGGCCATTTTTGTTCAAACCAGAACACCTTTAATGTGCAATTAAACAGTGAGCTAGAATTTCCTAGGTAGTTGTAGTAATATAAGACATTCGAAGGACAGATTGGAGAAAGCAACATACAATTGATAAGCAGAGGAATTAGCTTTTCATCAATTTAATCTAAAAATTGAAATTTGTGTTCAATTCAATCTAGAATAATCTTTGGTCATTATTGTCAACTATGGTGTCTCTTAACCAAAGTGAGATGATTTTTCAATCAAAATATCTAAGCAAAATATTCAAATGGTAAATGTAATGAAATGAAAATAATAGCTAGCATGTTCCCTTATGAAAATTTCCCATTTCTACACCCCCATAAGTATGTTTTCCATGTAAAAAAAATTCTTTATGAAAAGCGATATTCTAAAATGTAGAGACTGTTTATGTAAATGCCACCATGTAATGTACCATTTGAGAAGAACGAATACTAAAATACACACACACACACACACACACACACACACACACACATCTGGAAGGCAGTGGGAGACCAGAAAGAAGGTGAGTTGAACATACCCTCCAGGGCTTTAAAACACATTTTTGGCATCTATAACAAAGACAAAGTTATCTGTTCCTGAGGTACTTCGGTTCAAATCTGTTTTACACACAAGGGTCATATATTTGTATTTTGCTCTATTGTGATGGATTAAGGCTAAGTCCCACAGCACTGTAATATTTGTATTGACAAATAGAAACCATATTTATTCTGAATGCATTTGTAACTAAGTGTACAATTCACAACTATATCGCTTGTTTTATGAGTCCATTTGGCTTGGCACAGAAAAAAAAATAATCAAGGGTGTAGACCTCAAGGCTTGGGTTTTATTTATGCTGAAACTGCATATTTTTTAACATTAAGCATCTCCAATTTGGTGTCCAAGGGACATATAGTTACACGAAACAGCCTTTTTTAGTAGATGATTGCAAAACTACAGATGCTTTTTCCCAACACCGTCACAGCTGAGGAGGTCTGACCAAATGAAAACCAGTTCTGATGAAGTGAGAGACAGAAAAGCAGCACCATGCAGACGTCCTTACATAATAAAGAGCAGACATACACACACTTTTAAAGAACAAACTCTTTTATTAAATTTATGTGAATCAAGAGGGAAGGGTGAAAAGTCTATTTGCTGATGACAAAAAATATATATCTTGTCTGAGATAATTCCAGTCATGTCACTTAAACATATACATTATGAGGTTTTATTTTTCCTTGCATCCCTTTTAGCTAGCTGTCATCAAGTCTCAAGATAAACTTTTAAAATGTTTAATAAGGAAATCAAATTTGCAGGTGATATTTTCCCAAGCAGGCAGCATAATGCCGGGTGACATAACAAAACACTTAAATGACAATTGGTAGGCTGTCCTCACTAGTCTTGCCCTGACAATATTTTAGATGACTCATCTTAACCTATTTCAATAGTCACTTTAATATGGGAGTGTAGCATGTCCGCCCAAAATGATGCCAGTCATGAGTGCATGAAATCATGAGAATGTTCCAGACAAAAAGTTACTCACGGCATTGTAATTCTGGGAGACTAGCACCTTGATAGATTCTTAAATACAAGTAGATGTGCTTCCCTGAATGAGCAGTATTAGAAGTACTGCTTATCTTCTGATGGAATAGACCAGTGCAGAAATTCAATATCAATCATTTTTAAAACAGCTTTATAATTAAGGGGTAAGAGAGATAGTCCTGTGGGTAAGAGCATGTACTGGTATTCCAGAGGACATAAACTCAGTTCAGGTACCCAAATCCTATGGTTCACAACTTCCTAAATGCAAATCCAATGCCAGGGGTTCTGATCCCTTCTTCTGGGATCTACCTATATAAATGTACACACAGACTTACACACATACATACATACACACATACATGCACACACAGAAGCAAATGCATGCACATAGACACATACACAGAAAGACTTACAGACACACACACATATACATACAGACACAGAGACATGCACACAGTCACATAAACACACACAGAAACATACACACAGACTCAAATGCACACACACATATATGTATATACACACAGACATACACACAGAGAGACACACACAGACACAAACACACAGACACACACACGCATACACACAGAGACACACAGACACAAACACACAAATACACACAGAATATACACACAAACACACATAGATGTGTACACACACAGACACACACACATATAGACATGCACACACAAAAACACAGAGACACACATATAGACACACAGTACTCATACAGACATAGACACATACTCACAGAGATACACATATACTACACACAGAGAGAGACACACACACATGCACACACACACTTGTAGACAGAGTTGAATGCTTCTGTGTATGAGTACATGGCATGAGTATGGGTGTCCTTAGAGGCCATAGATGGGATTCTCCTGGATCTGTATTGCAGTTATGAGGCACCCAGCACTTGGGTGTAGAGAAATGTACTTGACTCCTCTCCAAGAGCAATATGCTCTGTTAATCATCATGCCATCTCACCACTCATAAAATAAAAATATATCATTTTTACTTGGATATGTTTGTTGGTCTTGAGCTGAAATATGTGCAGATTTTCTTTTGCTTTGACTTTGTGAACTAAAAGCATTTCCCAGAAGAGATTGCATTAAAGTTTGTAAATTTAGAAAGGTGTCAAATGTCATTGAAGAACATGACTATGACTTTGTGTCCATTGGCAACTCAGAGAGAGAGAGAGAGAGAGAGAGAGAGAGAGAGAGAGAGAAGATAAAACCACAGAACATGCAACTTGTTTTCTAGGGAGAAAATAGCATATCTAGCTTGATAATTCTTGTTTATAAAAATTTAGAAGTCAAGAAAGGTCTAATTAAAATCTATATGTGAATTACAAGAACAAACACTGATACTGTGTCACATTTATTGTAGAGTCAATAAGAAATGTCAAATTTAAAAGAAAGTCATCACTTTTTTACAGAAAGTTTCCTCCTAATATATGTGTCTGTGTATATAAATTTGAATATATGGACGTTAGAAGGTTTTCCATATGTGCAGTTGTTTCAGTAAAAGTAATTAATCATTTCTAAGTGTACATCCGCAAATTTAACCCTCTCATGAAAGGTAAAATAACTTTTGCTCTTTTCATTTTTCCATCAGTCTTTCAACATATTATACTCACTACTTAGCACATGCTTTAGTTCATTCTCACCATATCTCCATGGGGTTGACACTGTCTCATTCATCTATGAGACAATTGTGATTCTGATAATTTAGGTCATACACCAGAAAACCAGTTAGTAAGTAGGTTAGTCGAAACTCAAGTTGAACAGTAACTCCAAGGTCAGTTTTCTTAACCAGCATTGCTTCAATTTATCCAACAAATTAACTCAATATATTCGGACATCAGGAATATTAAATGATTTCTATTAAGTCTGCTTAATTAAAAAGTCACAATAAATAACACTTGTGCAAACCAAAGGCAACGGAGGACTCCACAGCTCTACTAAGTAATTCTCCAGCCCTAAATGTCCTCCCATTTTCTTGCACCACATCCAAGTGCACCACAGAGAAACATAAACCTCTCAGACAGCCTGAGGTGTGACACATTACATCTATAAAAATATGCTATAAATTTTACACACACACACACACACACACACACACACACACACACACACACATGTGCACACACACACATACACTTTACATGTACATTTACATTTTGTAAATTTTACTGTGGTTTACTTCTCTACACTATTGACATTAGCCCAGGTTAAAGTCACAACGATGACCATGCAACACTGTTGATTTGAAGCACTTGGGTGTTTCTTTGTTTATTTTAACTTTTTATTGGTTAATTTATTTATTTACATTTTAAATGTTATCCCCCTTCCCAGTTTCCCCTCCACAAACACCCCATCCCCTCCTTCCTCCTCCTGCTTCTATGAGGGTGCTCCACTACCCTCCCACCCACCCACCCACTCTTGCCTCAAAGCCCTAAGCATTCCCCTGTGCTGGGTCATTGAGTCAGCACAGGACCAAAGGGCTCCCCTCCCGTTGATGTCAAATAGGGCCAATCTCTGCTACATGTGAAACTAGAGCCATGGGTACCCCCATGTGTACTCTTTGGTTGGTTTAGTCCCTAGGAGTTTTGGGACTCTGGTTGGTTAATATTGTTGTTTGTCCTATGGGGTTGTAAACCCCTTCAGCTCCTTCAGTCCATCCCCTAACTCCTCTGTTGGGGTCCTCTCACTAAGTCCTATGGTTGACTGCCTGCATCCACATCTGTATTGGTCAGGGTCTGGCAGAGCCTACTTTCTGTATAAGTGTTATTCTTCTAGCATATATACCCTCTTTGGTAATCTCATCCACACTGTGTCCAAAATCAAAAAGTTAAGTTTTGAGATCTCCATCTACTAAACTTGTAAAATGTTATCATTACCTTTTCTTAGTTGAATGTAGTTTTTAGACTTTTTTTCTTTTTTTCTCTATTTTTATTAGATATTTTCTTTATTCACATTTCAAATGTTATCCCCTTTCCTCATTTCCCCTCTGAAAACCCGCTATCCCATCCCCCATCCACCTGATCACTAACCCACCTACTCCTGCTTCCCTGTCCTGGCATTCCCCTACACTGGGGCATCTAGCCTTCAAATGAGCAAGGGCTTTCCCTCTCACTGATGTCTAACAAGTCCAACCTCTGCTACATATGCAGCTGGATCCATGGGTCCCTCCATGTGTACTCTTTGGTTGGTGGTTTAGTCCCTGGGAACTCTGGGGGTACTGGTTGGTTCATATTGTTGATCCTCCTATGGACTGCTCTGCTGGAATTTTGGGGTCACTTAGGTATACTATCATATCATCTGCAAATAGTGATAATTTGACTTCTTCCTTTCCAATTTGTATCCCTTTGGCCTCCTTTTGTTGTCTAATTGCTCTGACTAGGACTTCAAGTACTGTATTGAACAGGTAGGGAGTAGACAGCCTTGACTAGTCCCTGATTTTGTGGGATTAAAGTTTCTCTCCATTAGTTTGATGTTGGCTACTGGTTTACTGTACATTGCTTTTGCTATGTTTAGGTATGGGCCTTGAATTCCTGATATTTCCAAAACTTTTAGCATAAAGAGGTGTTGAATATTGTAAAAGGCTTTCTCAGCATCTAATGAAATGATCATGTGGTTTTTTTCTTCGAGTTTGTTTATATAGTGGATTACATTGATGGATTTCCATATATTGAACCATCCCTGCAATCCTGGGATGAAGCCTACCTGATCATGTTCAACGACCATTTTTATGTATACTTGGATTCCGTTTGCGAGAATTTTATTGAGTATTTTTGTATCGATATTCATAAGGGAAATTAGTCTAAAGTTCTCTTCTTTGTAGGGTCTTTGTGTGGCTTAGATATCAGAATAATTGTGGCATCATAGAACAAATTGGGTAGTGTTCCTTCCATTTTTAATTTGAGAAATAGTTTGAAGAGTATTAGTATTAGATCTTCTTTTAAGGTCTAATAGAATTCTGCACTAAACCCATTTGGTCCTGGGATTTTTTTGGTTTTGACACTATTAATGGCTGCTTTTATTTCTTTAGGGGCTGTGGGACTGTTTAGATCTTTTATCTGATCCTGATTTAACTTTAGTCCCTGGAATCTATCTAGAACATTGTCCATTTCATCCAGATTTTCAAGTTTTGTTGAATACAGGCATTTGTAGTAGGCTCTAATGATTTTTTCGATTTCCTCGGTTTCTATTGTTATGTCTCCCTTTTTGTTTCTGATTTTGTTGAATTGGATACTGTCTCTGTGCCCTCTGGTTTGTCTGGCTAAGGGTTTATCTATCTTTTGATTTTTTTCAAAGAACCAGCTCCAGGATTGATTGATTCTTTGCATAGTTCTTTTTGTTTCTACTTGGTTGATTTTAGCACTGAGTTTGATTGTTTCCTGCTGTCTACTTCTCTTGGATGTATTTGCTTCTTTTTGTTCTAGAGTCTTCAGATGTTCAGTCAAGCTGCTAGTGTGTGCTCTTTCAGGCTTCTTTTTGGAGGCTCTCAGAGCTATGAGTTTTCCTCTTAGCACTGCTTTCATTGTGTCCCACAAGTTTGGGTATGTTGTGCCTTCATTTTCATTAAATTCTAAAAAGTCTTTAATTTCTTTATTTCTTCCTGGACCAAGTTATCATTGAGTAAAGTATTGTTCAGGTTCCATGTGTATGTGGGCTTTCTATTATTATTATTTTTTTTGTTATTCAATGCCAGCCTTAGTCTGTTATCATCTGATTGGATGCATGGGATTATTTCAATCTTTTTGTATCTGTTGAGAGTCGTTTTGTGACAGATTATGTGGTCAATTTTTGGAGAAGGTACCATGAGGTGCTAAGAAGAAGATATATTCTTTTGTTTTAGGATGAAACGTTCTATAGGTACCTGTTAAATCCATTTGATTCATAACTTCTGTTAGTTTCACTGTGTCTCAGTATAATTTCTGATTCCATAATCTGTCCGCTGATGAGAGTGGGGTGTTGAAGTCTTCCACTATTATTGTGTGAAGTGCAATGTGTGCTTTGAGCTTTAGTAAAGTTTCTTTTATAATTGTGGGTGTTCTTACATTTGAAGCATAGATGTTCAGAATTGAAAGTACTTCTTGACAGGTTTTTCTTTTGACAAGTATGAAGTGTCCTTCATTATCTTTTTTGATAATTTTTGGTTTAAAGTCAATTTTATTCGATATTAGAATGGCTACTCCAGCTTGTTTCTTGGGATCATTTCTTTGGAAAATATTTTTCTAGTCTTTTACTCTGAGGTAGCATCTGTCTTTGTCACTGAGGTGGGTTTCTTGTATGCAGCAAAATGTTGGGTCCTATTGATGCATCCAGTCTTTTAGTCTATGCCATTTTACTGGGGCATTGAATCCATTGATGTTAAGAGATACTAAGGAAGAGTGATTGCTGTTTCCTGTTACTTTTGTTGTTAGAGGTGGAATTATGTTTATGTGGCTATCTTCATTTTGGTTTGTTAAAAGAAGATTATTTTCTTGTGTTTTCTAGGGTGTAGTTTCCCTCCTTTTGTTGGGTTTTCTATTTATTATCCTTTGAAGGTCTGGATTTGTGCAAAGATATTGTATAAATTTGTTTTTGTCATGGAATACCTTGGTTTCTCCATCTATGGTAATTGAGAGTTTTGCTGGTTATTTTAGCCTTGGCTAGCATTTGTGTTCTCTTAGAGTCTGTATGACATCTGCCCATGATCTTCAGGCTTTTTAGTCTCTGGCGAGAAGTCTGGCATAATTCTGACAGGTCTGCCTTTATATGTTATTTGACCTTTTTCCCTCACTGCTTTTAATATTTTTTGTTTTGTGCATTTGGTGTTTTGATTATTATGTGATGGGAAGAATTTCTTTTCTGGTCCAATCTATTTGGAGTTCTGTAGACTTCTTTTATGTCCATGGGCATCGTTTTCTTTAGGTTAGGAAAGTTTTCTTCTATAATTTTGTTGAATATATTTACTGACTCTTTAAATTGGGAATTTTCGCTCTCTTCTATACCTATTGTCCATATGTTTGGTCTTCTCATTTTGTCCTGGATTTCCTTGATGTTTGGGTTACAAGCTTTAGGCATTTTGCATTTTTTTTGATTGTTATGTCAATGTTTTCTATGGTATTTTCTGCACCTGTGATTCTCCCTTCTATCTTTTGTATTCTGTTGGTGACTATGACTCCTGATCTCTTTCCTAGGTTTTCTGTCTCCCTTTGTGATTTCTTTATTGTTTCTACTTTGATTCTTAAATTCTGACGGTTTTGTTCAATTCCTTCATCTGTTTGGTTATGTTTTCATGTATTTCTTTAAGGCATTTTTGTGTTTCCTCTTTAAGGACTTCTGCCTGTTTACCCTGTGTATTTCTTTAAGGAAGTTATTTATGCCTTTCTTAAAGTCCTCTATCAGCATCATGAGATGTGATTTTAAATCCAAATCTTTCTTTTCCTGTTTGCTTGGGTATCCAAGACTTGTCGTTGTGGGAGGATTGGGTTCTGATGATGCCATGTAGCCTTGGTTTCTGTTGGTAAGTTTTTTGTGCTTTCCTTTAACCATCTGATTATCTCTGGTATCTTGCTGTATCTGGCTTGATCTTGTCCCTCCTGTGGTTCTATAAAACTGTGTCAGCACTCCTTGGAGACCAGTTCTCCCCTGGCAAGTCCTGCACACAGAGGACTGTGGGACAGCTCCAGCTCCTGGGTGCAGATGATGACTGAAAGTTCCAACTTCTCCACTTCTCCTGTGCCCTGTGAGCTCCTGGGTGGTGCCTTAGACAGTCACTCTGAGCTAGGAGTCAGAGCACTCCCTTGAGACCAGTTTCCTCCTGGTAGGACCTGTGCACAGATGGCTGTGGAACAGTCCCAGACCCTGGGTACAGATAGGGACCAGAAGAATCCTGTTTGACATTTTTAATTTATTTCCTTTGTGTGTATATGTGCACGTGTTTGTACCTACATATGTGTATGCTTGTACCTATAAGCATGTACCATATATTGCTGCACTTCTCTAGAGGTCAGAGAACAACTTAGGGTGATCTGTTTTCTCCTTTACCATGTGGATCCTAGGGCTTCAAACTGTACTAAAGGGTGGGAAAAAGCAGCTTTTCTAGATAATCCAACTCACTGGCTCTTTGGAATGATAACTGAAAATTCTGCACAAAAAATGCAATTGTGCAGAAATATACATATCATAGAACTGAGAGAAATAGGAAAAATGGTATGTTGTACAAATTTAATAGGCTTGTTATATGCACTCAGAGTCTAAACATGTCTGAATGTCTTCAATGTAGTAAAATTTATATAATCTCAGTGGTACAGTAACCACACTCACAGTAAGTCACATGCCCAGGAGTAGATGGATAATACAGAATGAATGCAATGGTATTTTTGTAGATTTTTCTCTTGTCTCACATTGCTTTGGCTGAGCATTTTTATTTTACTAGTCTTTTGCTTCTTTATTATAGTTTCCAATTTAGTGTTTTTATGGTGTGTTTGTGTGTGTGTGTGTGTTTTGTGCTTTTTCCTCTCTTTTCTTTTGTTTTTTAATTCCGTTTTGTTGATATGTTTTTACTTGCTTGTTTTCTGAAAAGAGAGAGAAAGAAGGTGTGGAGGGTAGAGGTGGGAAAGATCTGAGAGGAGCTGAGGAACTATGATCAGAGTATACTGTATGAAAAAAAGAGAACTTGAGCATACACAGTAAGTGAATATTTTTCTAGGACATCCAAAGATATGTGAATTTTGGTGAGTTTCATGAAACAATGTACTATGCCATTGAGCTAAAAGAAATAAATCAAACTTGGCATAATAGCAGCAAGAAGAAGCCTAAAACTATACATGGACAGTTCCAGTGACCTTCACTCCTTTATCAGGATCACAGCTTTGTAATAAGTTACAAACACACATAAATACTGTATTTTATATTTCAGCTTTCTTTGTAGCAATCCTGTACTCTCGTACTATTTCTTTACAAATGCTAAGTAAAAAAATAAGATTTTGGAAGCTAGAGAGATGGCTCAGCAGTTAAGAGACGATGCTCTCATAGAACACTAGGTTCAGTTCCCAGCACCCACACTGTGACTTCTAACCATCTTTAACTCCAGTTCTAGCCTCTGAAGCACCAGGAACATATCTTGTACACTTACATACATGCAGGCAAAGCAATAGTACGTATACATTAAAAATAAATATTCAAAAATAAGAATTTGAATACAAACATCATAAATAATTTGACAAAAATAAAAGCTAATATTTGTCATATCTTTGCCATTTAGAGACTATGTTCTTTGAATTCAAAAATTCCAAGCTTGGGACTGGAGAAATGTGGGTTAGGAGTGATTTCCTGCACTGGGAAACAGCAGAGCCAAACTTGTGGGTCCTTGGACCTCATGGAATCTGAGGACAACAGGTTCACACTCTTGGACACTGGATGTTGCAGAAGAGCTGAGGACAGGGTGCGAGCCTATAGGTCTGGGTCTAGCAAAGGGCCAAAGGAAAGGAGGGAAATGAGGAGTGCTCCAGTTGATTCCCACAGGGACAAGTGTCCTTGGCTAACTACAGCAGGTGGCTTAGTTTGGTGTTGACTATGGCTGGAAGTGCAGAGATGTTTCCCTGTGGGAGATTAGACAGGGCTCTTGGGACAGAGATCTGCTCCATTGCTCCAGCATGGGGGTCCAGATGATAAGAGGCAGTCCATGGCTTTAAATCATTTATTGTTGGCTGAGAGTTGTGATGAGTGAAAAGTAGAGGCCAGCCATGGAGAAAGCGGGAAAGGAAAGAACCCAAGAGGGCAAGAGAGAACAAGAGGACAAGAGAGGGAGGAGGGGGAGATCAGACCCTTTTATAGTGGGCCCAGCCTACCTGGCTATTGCCAGGTAATTGTGGGGAGCATACCTGGCTGTTGTCAAGTAACTGTGGGGGCTGAGTCCAGAAAGAATACCAGGAGCTTGGAGCATTGTCCTACATGACTAATGGCCACAGAATTATGGAGTTGGAGGCCTTGTGTCAGAAGTCTAGTGTCTGGGAGCATGGCCAAAGGTCTGTCCCTTGCAGAATTATCTGTTGAGTCTCTAGAGTTTAAGCCTAGCTCAACCAGAAAACAGACTGCCTTTAATGGTTTCACATAGAAATAGCTCAGTAGTTAAGAGCTCTGGCTGCTCTTCCAGAGATCCTGAAATCAATTTCCAGCAACTACATGGTGGTTCACAACCATCTATAATGGGGTCTTATGCCTTCTTCTGTCATGCAAGTGTACATGCAGGTAGGGCACACATACATAAAATAAAAATTTCTAAGCTTTCATTTCTTCATAGATAAATGTTGGATGTGCCTATAATAATCTCATAAGAATGAAATCGTTCAGTATTACCACATTAATCAAATATTGATATGCTAAAAGTACAAAATTGTAACCAGTTCTGAACACCTAGCCTCAAAATACCAGCTCTTTGTTTTGACTGTAATCAATGCAATATTCAGATCTGATTTCCCTAGCATATCTAAATATTAATCTCAATAAATAAAGTAGCAGTTGATAATACTAAATATATTAAAGCTGATATCCACTCACTAACCCTGTTGGGGCTTCATACAACCAATATTCTCCTTATTGTAATAAATGCTGCCATTTAACAGGTGCTCCTCGCTTTATGAAGAAACTAAATTTGGAAAAAAGCAGCTGAACACCAAGCCTCAGAAGGTGTCTGTACACTAGCAGTAAGAAGATGCTTGGCAGGGTAAGTATGTCCTGGCAGCACAACGCATCCATCTGTCAATGACAAAATTGGAACCATCTTTCCTGGAGTGCAAACATTGATTGCTATATGTTCTTATAAACAGAGAACTGCAACTAGTATGGCAGCATTCTCTGATCTGCCTCCACTATTATGTAAAGTCCAAAAATGTATCAATGGAAAGAGCCTTCTGAATTCAACTCAAAAGCAAATAGGAAATTGGAAGTGGAGGGGTGGGGGGGGTCAGGGCAAACTCTACATAAAACTGAAAACAAGCAAAATTATACTTATGCTCAACTAGAAGGTATTATTCACTAATGGGTATAAAATGAGACAAATAAATGCAGAAAGAAACTGCAAGATTCATTGGAGCTGCACATTTTATTCTTTCATCTCTCCAGCCTTCACTTGTGGTCAAACCTGTCCATTCAGCCCAAAGTAGCAAGAATGCTTCTTAATCCTTCTCAATTTGAGTTCCTTCAGGAGCCTTGTTATTACTCATAGAGTGATAGATTATTAGCACTCTACCCTTTAATGTCCTGTCTTTTAACTTCTTCCCTTATTTACTTAGTATGCTGCAGCCATATTGAATGTCTTTAATTCCTCCAATGCTCACTGGGACTGTCCACTTTGCCTGCCTAAAAAGTCCTCTTTCTGTTTATCTTCTTTGCATGTAAGTCCTACTCCATCACAGACAATGCACCATGGAGTATCCACTTCAGTTTACCTTTCACTTCCTATATACTCTACCATCACCCAAGGTCAGTTGTAGCAAATGCAGAGCCAGAGAGATACAATGCTTCAATCCAGACAACCCTATCTCCCTCTTTCTACCAAAGAGCAGAACTCTGTTACTGTCACATAGACCTTTTAGCTACATCTGCCTTGTTTGCCTTAGTTAAGTGGCATTGCTGTCTGACCAAGGTAGTCTGTATTTGAATGTTATGACTAGAACTTCTGCAGAGAATTCACTAATTCTGTAGTGAAAAAAAATCATACTACCACCTAGGATAAAGCTCCCTCTATTTTAGTCCTCTTTAATAGTAAGCTAGAAAATCTATACAGTATACCTCAAATGCTCTCAACAAAGCCATCACATTGCACTTCTTCCCTGTGTGTATGGTGTGGTTTTTATGATCTGGAGCAGGTGATGTATTAGTGGAAACTTACCACTCTGTGAATGTTTGGGGAGTTATCTTCCAAACCTTTAGAAGCTCACCAAAGTTAGTAAAATATATCTTTAGTCTAAGCTTAACAAGACATCTCTCCAAAATATATAAGAAAGAAATATAACTGATTTCCATGTGAATTAAAGTCAATAAAACTGTACTTAATCTTTATAAGTTAGCAGTGTTAGATAAGTAACAGAAAAATGTGATTGTTGAGTTAAGGGCATTTTTCTAAGTGACTCTACATTTCTAAAAATAGCAGCGTTATTATACTGTGCCTTGCCTTGAGAAACTCCACTGAACAAGCACTTTTGGCTTCCAACCTGTCTTAGTTAGGGTTTTATTGCTGTGAAGAGACATCATGACCAAGGCAACTCTTATAAAGTGCAACATTTAATTGGAGCTGGCTTTCAGTTTCAGAGGTTCAGTTCATTATCACCATGGCAGAAAGAATGGCAACATCCAGGTAAACATGGAGAAAGAGCTCAGTGTTCTACGTTTTAGCAGTCAGGAAGAGACTGTCTTCCTCAGGCAGCCCAGAAGAAGCTCTGATTCCACACTGGGCAAAAAAAATAGGAGACCCCAAAGTACATACCCACAGTGACATACTTCCTCCAACAAGGTCACAACAACCAGAATAAGGTCACATTTCCCAATAGTATCATTCACTGTAGGCCAAGTGTTTAAACACATCAGTCTGTGAGGGTCAAACCTTTTCTTTTTTTTTATATTTTATTTTATTTTATTTTTTAATTTACATTCCAAATCATTTCCCCTTTCCCGTTTCCTCCCTCCCCGAAAGTCCCATAAGCCCCCTTCCCTGCCTCTTTTCTCCATTCAACCCCCTCTCATTTCTCTGTCCTGGCGTTCCCCTACATCCAGTCTTTCCAGGACCAGGGGTCTCTCCTTCCATCTTCTTAGAAATCTATTGATATGCAAATTATGTCTAGGGTATTCCGAGATTCTGGGTTAATATCCCCTTATCAGTGACTATACCATGTGTGTTCTTTTGGGATTGGGTTACCTCACTAAGGATGATATTTTCAAGTTCTGACCATTTGCCTAGGAATTTTGTGAATTCATTGTTTTTAATTGCAGAGTAGTATTCCATTGTGTAGATATACCACATCTTCTGAATTCATTCCTCCGTTGAGGGACATCTGGGTTCTTTCCAGCTTCTGGCTATTATAAATAAGGCTGCTATGAACATAGTGGAGCATGTGTTCTTATTGCATGCAGGTAAAGCCTCTGGGTATATGCCCAGGAGTGGTATAGCCGGATCCTCCGGGAGTGTCATGCCCAGTTTTCGGAGGAACCGCGAGACTGCTTTCCAGAGTGGTTGTACCAGCTTGCAATTCCACCAGCAGTGGAGGAGTGTTGGGTCAAACCTTTTCAAACCACCACACAGCCTCTACTAACCTGTTCTTTAGCCATTCTTATTTTCCATCTCTCTTTTACTCATTTCTCTGTCTTTGTCTCTCTGTCTCTAGCTCTCTGTCTCTATCTTTTATCTCTCTTTCTATCTCTCTGTTTCTCTCTCTCTCTCTCTCTCTCTCTCTCTCTCTGTGTGTGTGTGTGTGTGTGTGTGTGTGTGTGTGTGTGTGTGTGTGTAATGTGTATGTGTAAGACTAACAAGCATAAAATCCCAAAAATTCTAGAAGCTTCAGCTCAGTTCACTCCCTGCTGATGATACTTTCTGCTGACTGTCTCCACTTATGTCTTCCTTCCGGTTCACCCATCTGGACATGAACCTACCATCTGTTTGTCCATTTCTGCATCTGTACTCAGTCCTGCCCTCTTGATTTGTCCCTCCAGAAGGACTCAACTACAGGGCTTCACTATCAGGTTTGTGATATTCAGAGCTTCTTGCCTGCATCTTTGTGGGGTTTTCTGGAGTTACCAGTAGAGATACTTGGATCCCTGTTGTTTTCCCAGCTGTGGTATCTCGAGCTCTTTGAAATTCCTTGCCTAATTAACACTATGTGAGATGCTCATAAATCAGAAAAAAAAGCTACACTTCTCGGATATATACTCAAGCATTTCTCTGAAACATAAATGTGTTTTACTCTTTAGAGCTCAGAACAATCCAACCAGTGAAAGTTCTGATTATTGAACTAATTTCTAAGCCAATTAGTCCTTGTTCACGCGTTTGTCAAAACATTATCTATTTCTTTTTAATCATCTTATTCATTAAACCAGAGAAGTCACTATCTATCATAATACCATTCCAATCTACAGTGAGGATGATGACTGGAATGCTCAGTCTAATTTCTTAGTTGGTGATAACTTATATTAATAATGAAATGAGAGTGTTCTGAGTTTCACTCCCACTGGAAAAGTAATCTCTGGCATTCAATACCATACAGGAGAATTAGCCTTAACACTGAATAAAACTTTATGATCTGTAAATTTTAATTGGGTGAGTTTTCCAATAGCTCCTAAAATGAGGCTAAGTAGTCAAATAAAAGAAACAGAATCATGGAGGAAGGAATTGCTGTCAAAAGTCTAATTTAAAAAGGAAAAACATGTTATATCTGGAGTGATTGCAGCTTTAACCATGGGCAGCACAGAAGTTGCAGTGCATTTGTAAACCCTGCAGTTCAGCTCATGATAAACAGATTTTGTTTGTATAAGAAGAAAGTAAAGAGGATGGGAGTTTAGTTAGGGCTCACCTATTCATCACTACTGAGCAGTTACAATCTTTATAAATGCCCAAGCATGATTATCTTCACATTTCCCATGTGAAATATGTAACTTTGTGTGGGCTCACAAGGGTACTTGCACACATACACACATGCAAACACACACACACACACGTACACATTATTCATATTTAAAGTTCATAGAAAACATAAACCTTTGTCCAAAAAAAAGAAATGTATGTCTCAATTCCAGAAAGACAATGGCAAGCTTGAAGAGGAGTTTGCTTGACACAGACCCCACAAATATGGTCCATACTGAGAATAACCTGCCATCTATTACACCATCTTCCCTTTTTAATGTTTTTTACTTGATTTCTTGGGGACTTTTAGGTGTCCCTATAATTATTACCTCCTATTCTTCTAATTTCAAAAATAAAAATAGACTCTTTGCAATTGTTCTCATTGACACCTTTATTTGTTTTTACAACTAATCAACCAGAAAATAAAGTATCTCTCATTTACTCAAAAAAAAATCACCTCAATACATTATCTTTCTATCCCTACTATTTCATCCAAACTGCTTTGTAAAACACCATTAATGCCTTCTGCTTTGGAATTCACTACATTTTGACTCTTAACTGAGTTCTTTGTCCTATACCATTTGAATCAACAGCTTTCTGAAAAACTGGCTTTCCGCTCATCTTTCCACCCATATCTCCATGTTTTCTGTTGACCATACCTCCGGCATCTGATAAAATAATTTGAAAACAACAGATTCTAACCTCTGCTTTGGAAACTAACTCCTCTGACACCCCAGATCTTTGTACCTCATATCCTAGATCTCCAACCCAATACCGAGATGAATGTATCTCCTTTCACTTTTCTACAAATTCTCAAACTTAGATAATAGTCAAAGACGATTTATCACCTCCATCGTAGCCTCTTCACCCTGAATTTGTGCCTGCGTGAATGATGCTGTGTACACAGAGTTTTGTAGTAGAATAGACGCCTTGCCATCTTCATTGTTACACAGGTTCTATCTCGGCTTTTTTTTTTTTTTTTACCTCTCTTATAAATACTCCCTAGTGTGTTCTATCTTCTTATCCCAGTGGACACTACATTCAATTGTTATAATTCTCTGCATTCCATCTATATTACATCACTACATATGAACTTCACATTTCTTTTGGCCTCTAGCCTGGTCTTTAATATTTAAACATGGTCTTACAATATTCACATATTTCAGAAGATTATTGTAAGCTTATGGAATAAAATTGGGTTCATGAAAAATCCTGTTTGTACATTAAGCATTTTACCAAGTGAGCTATATCCCCAACCCCATTTTTTTCTTTTTTTCATTCATGCCCCTGGCCTATGTGTAATGTAGTCACATTCAAGACAGTTCTTACCTGCTTAGGGAGTTCTCTGTAAATGTTCTTTTTAAGATAATGCTATTGATATACTTCAAAGCATTAAAGCTGTAAATAGATTAACAATCATTCTGAAATAGAAATAAAATAAAATATTAAGATTAAGTAACTTACTGGTAAGGGACAAAAGATGGAGACCTGAGTGAACAGAAGTAGAACTGGCTCAGCAAAAGACCAAAGGGAGAACATCGCCTAAGTACTTATGAGCCATGTGGAAGTCATCATCTGACGAGTGTCTTGGACTATTTATACTCTATTGCTGTTTATCCCTTATGCCCAGAAGTTGTGTAAGAGGTCTTTTCCTCACTGATGACTAATAAAGACATCTCTTTCGTCATCTTTGGCACCCTTCCCAGTCACTGCTCAGCAAGAGTGACACCTGTTGGTGTTTTAGATTTTGCTTGACACTTCTTTGACTTATCTCATACAGACAAATAAAGAAAGTGTTTTGTAATGTCTCACAGGCTCATAAACCTCAAAAAAAGCCCTATCCACTCAGTGAATTATAATGGTCTGGAAGGGGAAAGTTCCATGCATGTTATAGGAGAAGTGAATCTCCAAATGAGACTATATTTTGACACTTCCTAAACTGAAGTAGTGATGAAATATATTCCAGCAGGTAGTCAGATATCAATTGGAAGCTCTAGGGAGTCATGGCAGTATAGAAAAATGTAGGACCTTGGAAATGTATGAAATCACATGAGGAGTTTATCCAAAGAATCAGAGGATCCAAGATCTGAAAATAGCAAAACAATGAGACAAGACATAGATCCCATGAGTGTGAACCCAGGCCCTTGAATATATGAGGTAGGAGGATCTCAGAGAGCTTGAGGCCCAGAGTGGATTTCATAGGAAGATCCTATCTAACAAAATGAGTCTTATAAAAGTACAGAAAAAAGTAAAATAACTTATAAACAGATGCAGAAGCCAAGAACAAATAAAGTTGAAAAATATCTAAATGAAGTACATGTTGCTTGGGAGCTCTAATACGGTAAGGAAAGGGAAATGAGTTCATTAATTCAAGGACTATATTGTAAAGGTCCTTATCAATGAGTAATTCAATGGATGAAGCCAGCTTAAAAGATTAAAAATTAACATTGTCCATAAACTCCTACAATAAACATTTGTTTAATCTTTGAAATTAAAGAGGTAGAAATGATTTTAAAAGAGGTTGAGAAGATTAAAAAGAATAAAGTTGAGGAATGGAGATAAAGTAGTATACCATCAAAACTACTGAGAAAACAATTTTAAAAAATAATATTTTTACTTAGTCCTGTTGTTTCAGAGCCTCCATGTGCTTTTGTAGAATGTCTTGATAGTAATGATAGCTGTTGCAAGATATTTCCTAACCATTTACATTGAAGCAGTGAGAGGCCAGTAATTGGAGGGAAGAGAGGAGGAAGAGCTAAGAGGAGTAAGGGGAGGAGAGAGAGAGAGAGAGAGAGAGAGAGAGAGAGAGAGAGAGAGAGAGAGAGAGAGAGGTGAACCACAGGAGCAGAGCAGGGAGAGAGGGAGATGCGGATATCCAGATGGCATCAAATGTATTTCTGGTGTTTTGGAGAGGTTAGAAATATTGGGATATGACTCTATCATTGTAAATTGGCATTATGAAATTGGGAGTTTCTTATTCATAAAAATATTTGGTTAACTATTCAAGTTTAAGAGTTTATTCATGCTTTACCAGATACTTGGAAGGAGTGGTGCAGAGGCCTGGCAGGATGGTACTCTTATTAATTATTACCCACTACATGTAGCTGGAAGAGTAGCTGTCTACATCATGGCATATAGAGAACAAGAAAGGGGAGGCAGAAAAGATGTAACAAGGACAGAATATCCCTACATTCTTCTGCTTGGTCCCACTGCATGAAGTGTCTATAACTTCTCAATATAACACTGCCAACTGACTGAAGACCTAGGCTTCAATTCATGAGTCTGTGGAGATTTCATATTCAAACAATAGCAAATATTTGCAGGTTTTTAACTTTTAAAGTTTTTATTAGCATATATATATATATGTATATATATACACAATGGGTTTTATATACTTTTCATACACATATATACACACATAATTTACTTGGATCATATTCACATCCCCTTCCTCATCCCCCTCCCATTCCAAAAAGTTACTTTTCCCTTAGCTTCTATTCTTTCATGTCTTTTGTGTATGTGTGATCCAATGAGCTTCATTAGGGCTATTATGGGAGCGTGGGCACCTTACCAAAAGAAAATGTCTTTCTGCTCCATCAACCATCAATTGTACATATCATCAGGGAATGAAAGGACCCTCATTACACCTACCTTCTCTGTTACACCATGGGAACATCTTTAAGTGTATGTGGACAAATGTAAAGGTAACAAGGTCAATCACTTGACAAAATTTCGTGATACAATTAAGAGACTTAAATATGAGATCTAAGGCTCCTTTCGCTAATATGAGATAGATCTCACTTTAGTTCAGGCTTGCTTTCTGCCTCAACCTCAAATATGTTAGTATTTACTGGCATATACTACAACATCTGTGGCAACAGCTAGATTTAACTGAGCATTTACTGTAATGCTAAGCACCATGTTTATTACCTTAGATCTTTCACTTGAGTACTCATAGTTTATTTTCTTCCAAGTAAGATATAAAAATGACATGAAACATTGAGTTGTTTAGATTAATAAAAGCAAATAGAAGGAACACAAACAACAAGGAATGCAATAGTCTTTACTTGTAAAGTTCTGCTGAGTACATCACAAACAGGGTAAAGATGACTAGGGAGTTTTGTCTGTTACAAATAGTGTGACTGTAAGCCTTTTGTGCAAACATTGGTGCACATCTGTTACTTGTCTTTAGCCCAGGTGCCTAGGGATTGAGTTGCTGACCTGCAGTAGCCATTGTATGTCTTTAGTTTCCCAGACCAGCCTCTAGTTGTACCAAGGTGTTACTTATACAAGTAGGGTTTTGTTTTTAAAGATTTATTTCTTTCATATATGTGAGTACACTGTTGCAGTCTTGAGACACACCAGAAGAGGGCATCAGGTCCCATTACACTTGGTTGTGAGCCACCACGTAGTTGCTCGGAATTGAACTCAGGACCTCTGGAAGAGCGATCAGTGCTTTTAACCATGGAGCCATCTCTCCAGCTCCTACAAGGAGTTTACAGGGGTTCTTCCTCGTTATCTTCACATCATAAGTTTTAATTTTCACCAGTTTGGTTGTTAGTGAAGTTGGGTAATACTCTTCAAGTCTTATACTTTTTTCTGTAGTCTGAGAGCTATTACATGCATGCGATGCAAGTACTCTATGTGAGCCATATCCCTTGGCCCAGTGTCTTCTCTAAAATGCTTGCATAATTTCTTTGCCAGTTTGAAAGTGGGTTATTTATCTGATGTATTGCAGTTGTTTTATAGCTTCTGCATTTTGGACTTTTGTTGTGTATGTTGTGTCTCTGCTTTGGCTCAGTTTTTCACTCTTGTTTTAGTTGAAGCTCTGTATTTTAAAATATTGTCATCTTCAAATGATTAATGCTTAAGAAACTTTCCCCTGTTCAGGGTTCTGTTTAAATGCTTTCTATTTTCACGTTTAACATTTAGATCTTTATACCTGGATTGGTTTTCATAGAATAGCATTCAGTTTATTTTTTCCTTCCATGGCAGTAACCAGTTGTACCATTATTAATTCATTTAATCCTCAAAAACAGTGTAGTAACTGTTTTTGCGCCTTGTTTGTTCAGTTTTCTTTGTTAGACTGATCAGGAGTCTTTTCCTTCAGAATTCTCATCAGTGACTTTAATCGAGTATGCATTAGCACTATCTTCCCCTTCAGCTCTGCAATGTTTTCTGGTAAAGGTACAGTATGAATATCCATCTCAGATGTATTTACTATGGTCTTTGTTTTTAACAGATAGCACAGCATTTTATCACAAGAAAGGTAGAAATGTCCTCTTAAGGCAGCCAGAGCAGTGTGGGTAGAATGTAAATGGAAACCAACAGGAGTCCCACAGGAATTACAGAATAAAAGGTTTGGTTTTTTTGTTTGTTTGTTTGTTTTTTTGTTTTTTATGTGCTGGATTTGAAAGAACCTTCTATGCCAACCAAAAAGGACTCTAACAAAATGATGTTGTTTGTGACTCTGGAGAAGGTCAGGCCGCGTAGGACCTCAACAAGTCCCAGGTGTTGCCAACACCATGTAGCAATGAGCACAATGAAACATGCCACAACTCTCAGGCTCCAACCATGTAGGCAGCCGAAGGTCGACAGGTGACACCTTCACCTTAGGACCAGAGGACCCAAGGTACAACCTTTCCACCACCTGAGTGTCCCACTCCATGGAGGAAGTAAAAGAAAAAGGTATATCACAAGAGTCACTACAGGACTGGGTCTCGAAGACGGGGAGGCATATTTACAGGTTTTTGTGTTTATTTGTTTATTCAGATAGGGTAGTACTATATAGTGAAGGCTGGCTTCAAACTCACAGTCCTCCCATCTCAGTCTCCCAAATGCTGAACTGAGCATCAGCTGCCTTTCCTAGACTGTCCTCTGGTATAACACAAGCATGGGTATAGTCAGAGCAACTTGTTCTCATGCCGGTTTCTGATTTGTTATGCTTTGTTGTTGGCCAAGGCGACAACATGGGGTCATCTCTACCTCTGTAATTTCAAAGAACTATAAACATTAAAAAAAAATGTTTGCTGTAGGAGTTTATGGAGAGAAGAAAAGGATAGTAGTTCTACCAATTCTAAATATATAAGTAAGAGAAAAAGAAAATATCTAGAATAAAAGATATCCAAGATGAAATTTCGCATGACAAGAGCCACAGATTTTGTGAAGCAGACCCTGGGAAGCTATCAATGATTTTTGTCTTATATCATCTCCTTTTAATCTGATACAAGGAGAGAACAGATCACATGAGAAACTCTAACAACTCTAAAAGCACAACCTTTAGTTGTGTCTAGTTGACAACTAAAATTAACCATTACACTTCTACTCTTCGTGAATTTAACAAACTTTTCATTTTTATTTGTCCCCAAGACATCCTACACTACTTTGTTGCTAGAATACTAATAAGGAAGCAACCACTGATTGATGAAACAAAACTGATTGATAAGCTTATTAAGAAAACACTATAATTAATGTTCAATTAAATATAATTATCTTTTCTGGGAGAGAGGATTAGGAGGTGAGTGTGGGGAATCAGGTATATGGAGAGCAGGGGAGAGAACAGAAATCAGTCGGGGACTAAGGCATCTCTAGGACATGCCAGAGACCTGGGATGGGAGAAGGCCCAAGGGTGTCTATGGGGGTGACTCTAGCTGAAACTTCTTGCAATGGAGAATATAGATCCTGAAGTTGCCCATTCCTGTAGCCCCGCAGGCCTCCCAGTAGAGGAATACGTACAGCAATCCACCCACAAAACTTTCAACCTAAAATGTATCCTGCCGACAAGATGTTCAGGGACAGGTAGAACAGAGCTGAAGAGAATGACCAACCAATAATTGGTCCAAACTGAGACCCATCCCAAGGCAAGAACCAATCTCTGACACTATTAAGGATACTGTTATGCTTGCAGACAGGATCCTACTAGTATAGCTGTCCTCTGAGAGGCTCCACCCAACACCTGACCCAAATAGATGCAGATACCCATAGCCAAATATTAATTACATGGAGCTCAGGGAATCTTGAGGAAGAGTTGGAGGAAGGACTAAGGGACCCAAAGAGGATGGGGACTCCACAGGTAGACCAACAGAATCAACTAACCTGGACCCTTGGAAGCTCCCAGAGACTGAACCACCAACCAAAGAGCATGCATAGACTGGACCAAGGCTTCTGCGCATATGTAGCATATGTGCAGCTGGGTCTTCATGTGGGTGCATCAACAACTGGAGCAGGATTATCTCTGAATTTGTTGCCTGCCTATGGACCCTGTTACCATGGTTGGAATGCCTTGTCTGGCTTCAGTGACAGAGGATATGCCTATTCCTACTTTAACTGATGTGCTGGGGTAGAGGTAGGGGTGGTGATACCTGAAGGCTCCCCCTTCTCAGAGGAGATAGGAAGGAAGAATTGGGGAAGAAGCTGCAAGAGGAAGAGATTTAGAGAAGGGGAACTGATATTGGGATGTAAAATTAATTAATTGATTGATTAATAATTAATTAAAATTACACCTTTGACTCCAATAAGGTTTATGAAATAGGGAAAGAAGGATTGTACAGTATATACAAAATACTATGATATTAGTAACTAGGGGTATAAATGCAAAGAAATAATATGGATAAGATTTTAAAAATAGTAGAAGAGAAACAGAAAAAATAGAGGAGATAAAATAAACTGGAAGGAGGAACTATTGGGATATTGTCAGAGTGAATGAGGTTTAAAGGTATTTAAAGCTATTGAAAATTATACTAAAAAATATAAAGGATAAAATGGAAAAGAGTAGCTGGGAAATAAAGTATGACTGAGAGAAGATATATGAATTGCACATAGATAATTGTTAGAACATGACAGATGGGTACAGAAACAACAATAAATTTTAATAGAGAAATATAAAGACAAGAAGTATTGAAGTATTTGTGCAATAAGATGACAAAGTACAATGAAAGGAGAATTAAAATATTTTGACACTAACTGTGGTGATTAAGATAGTTAGTTGAACGTGAGCCTAGGAAAAAGCTAGTACAGCTGTCTGCTCCAGTTCCTGCCTCCAGAAATTTACCATAAACACACAGCCAACTTAATTCAGTCATAAAGAAAAGCAAAATTAAATTGCTTACAGGAATCCAGAATTAATTAGAAATCTTTGTATTAAACAAAATAAGTCATACTCAAAAACAAATATCATGAAATATACATAAAATTTCATGAAATGTATTTGATATATATGATTATTACACATATATGTGATTACATGAAAGTAAAAGTGATTCTGGATAATAAAAGGGATGAGGAGAATGAAAGGAGACATGTCATGCTCTAAATATTGTATGAATATATCTTCATGATATCCATTTCTACATGCATAAGCATGTTTAATTAAACATCATATATGTAAAAGAAAGCAGGCAATGGATTTTTAAATACCAAAATGCTAAGTGGACTTGAGCATCTGAGTTCCCAAGGAAATAGGAATCACAAACATAACTTCTAAGAAGAATCAAATTCTAAGAAAGACAAGTCATCAGTCAAAGAGTGCCAGAACTTGTACAGTCTGGGGAGATCAGTGGGCCCTGGAGACTAATGTGTTTTTCAACATGAACAGAGGTTATGTAACGTTGAGAAAATAATCCTCTAAACATTAATGACTACAGAGTCTGCTTCAGTATGCTAGGGTTTCACACCAGGCAGTGTTTTACAGCCATGAATGAAGCTCCTTGCTGTAACCCAATAAGTTATAATATGCCAAGCAGATTTTCAGTTGCAGGTGGTCATCATAAACTTGGCTTCCTCTCTGATTCCATGTTAAAGCATCAAGAAGTGAAGTCTTATAAGAAATTGGCTGCTGAAGACTGGGGGTGGAGAAGTTTTATAGATTACAATGAGTTCACTTCCAAAGATAATTTATCAAGTACCTACTATGTTCCAGAAAATGGATTCAGTTGTAAATCTTCAAAGTATATATCATTTATCAGTATCTCCTGTTCCACTTAACAACAGGCAGTGTTTTCTGCCATTGTGTATATGTGTACCTCTTATGTGCAATACATTATGTTTACTCATATTGCATGTCAACTTTTCTGAAGAGTGTTCCTGAGAGTACTAGGGCCCCATGAGACATGATTCACCATCATAAAGAGGAAATCATTCACAAATCACTATGGATGCACCAGAATAAACAGAGGTAATATGTTTCTTATGACAGGAATTCTAATTCCACAAGGCTAGTGGGTATTAGGGTTTTCTAAGAAAAATAAAATCATATCTCAACATTGAAACATTGTAGACTTCTTTCCCTGAAATCACTTTTGAACATCATTTTTGTTGCTCAAAAGCTTTGAATTTTATCCTGTGTTTCTCCGTGAATATGGACAGTGTATGCTGAAGTACACGTGTATGCTCAACATTTATTAGTCCCTATTCTCATTTCTAGCCCTGACTTTAAATCAATGATGGAGATCTACTCATTTTCAAAAGATTAGTTTCTATCTTAATTAAATGTGGATGCACTAATTGACAGCAACTGGTTAAAAGTATAATTAAACATGCAGATATTTGTAAAAAAAAATAAGAAGAAAGAAAAGAAACACACACACACACACACACACACACAAGGATAGTGGGATCTTTGCTCCAGCAACAGGGAAATTGGGCCCTCCTGGTGCAGGGACAATCAAGCATAATACTGCTTGGGAAACAGCCAGCTTGTGTGCTCCCTGCTCCCAAGAGCTGGGCAGTTTTGTGGTCACCTACAGGCCAGCTCTACTGTGGGACATCTACCCTGCAGAGGGACCCACACTGCTAGAGAGCGCACCCGCACAGGGAAGGAGTGCACCAGCCTCCACTTGGTGAACTCTGCTCTGGGGATTGACTACAATGAGCCTTTGGATGTGCAGGGATTCCCCAATATAACATCACTTGGGGCAAGGCACATCAGGGCTCCAAAGTCACTCAGGAGCAGGGCAGACCCCAGCAATCAGTGCGAGGGGAATCCCGGTAATCCGGGGGGCGGGGGGGGGCAGAAATAGCCTTGCAGGCTCACAGGAGGTCCAACCAACAGCCAGTGACAGCAAGACCAAATAACACCAAAGGTAACCAGATGGCAAAAGTCAAACATAGGAAAGTTACTAAAAGAAATCAAGGCAATATGGCACCATCTGAACCCAACTTTCCAACAGCAGCAAGTCCTGGATACCCCATCACACCCAAAAGGACAGATCTGGATTTAAAATCACTTCTCATGATGCTATTAGAGGATTTCAAGAAGGACGCAAATAAATCTCATAAAGAAATACAGGAGAACATGAATCAACCGGTAATTGCTTAGAGAAATGCAGGAGAATATGGGTCAACTGATGGAGGCCCATAAGGAGGCAACACAAAAACTGCTTAAAGAAGTGAAGCAATGGGTAGATGCCCTTACGAAGGAAACACAAAAATCGCTCAAAGAAATGCAGGAGAATGTGGGTCAACAGATGGAGGCTCATAAGGAGGCAACAAAAAAATCGCTTAAAGAAATAAATCAGTGGGTAGATGCCCTTACAAAGGAAACACAAGAATCACTTAAAGAAAGGGAGGAGAATATGGATCAACAGATGGAAGCCGATGAGAAGAAAACACAAAAATCGGGAGAACTTGGGTCAACAGGCAGAAATCCTGAAAGAGGAAATGCAAAAATATCTTAAAGAAATACAGGAAAATACAAACAAACAAGTGAAGGATCTGAGCAAATCCATCCAGGATCTAAAAAAGGAAGTAGAAACAACTAAGAAAAAACAAAGGGAGACAACTTTGGAGATAGAAAACCTTGGGAAGAAATCAGGAGTCATAGATGCAAACATCAACAATAGAATACAAGAGATGGAAGAAAGAATCTCAGGTGCTGAAGACACCATAGAAAGCATCGACTCAACAGTCAAAGAAAATGCAAAATGTAAAAAAAAGTGTAACCCAAAACATCCAGGAAATCCAGGACACAATGAGAAGACCAAACCTAAGGATTATAGGTATAGATGAGAGTGGAGATTTGCAACTTAAAGGGCCAGTAAATATCTTCAACAAAATTATGGAGGAAAACTTCCCTAACCTAAAGAGAGAGATCCCAATGAATGTACAAGAAGCCAATAGAACTCCAAACAGACTGGACCAGAATAGAAATATCTTCTGTCACATAATAATCAAAACACCAAATGTACTAAACAAAGAAAGAACATTAAAAGCAGTAAGAGAAAAAGGCCAAGTAACATATAAAGGAAGACCTATCCGAAACACATCAGACTTCTCACCAGAGACTATGAAGGCCAGAAGATCCTGGGCAGATCTGATGCAGACTCTAAGAGAACACAAATGCCAGCCTAGACTACTATACCCAGCAAAACTCTCAATCACCATAGATGGAGAGAGCAAGATATTCCATGATAAAACCAAATTTACAAAATCTCTTTCCACAAACACAGCCCTACAAAGGATAATAGGTGGAAATCGCCAATATAAGGTGAGAAAATACACCCTGGAAAAAATCAGATAGTAGCCTTCTTTAAACAAACCCAAAAGTAGATAACCACTCAAACATAAAGATAGCATCAAGAATAGCAGGTGGCAATAATCACTATGCCTTAATCTCTCTTAATATCAATGATCTCAATTTCCCAATAAAAGACATTGACTAACAGACTGTATATGTAAATAGGACCCAGCATTTTGCTGCGGGCAGGATATGCACCTCAGTGTCAAAGACAAACACTACCTCAGAGTAAAAGGCTGGAAAACAATTTTACAAACAAATGGTTCCAGGAAAAGAGCTGGAGTAACCATTCTAACATCAGATAAAATTGACTTTCAACCTAAAGTCATCAAAAAAGACACAAAAGGACACTACATACTGATCAAGGGAAAAATCCACCATCAAGAACTCTCAATTCTGAGTATCTATGCTCCAAATGTAAGGGCACTCTCATTTGTAAAAGAAACTTTACTAAAGCTCAAAGCACACATCACACCTCACACAATAATAGTGGGTGACTTCAACACCCTGCTCTCTGAAATGGACCGTTCAGGAAAGCAGAAACTAAACAGGGACACAGTGAATCTAACTGAAGCCTTGGACCAAATGGAACTAACAGATATATATAGAACATTTCATCCTAAAACAAAAGAATATACCTTCTTCTCAGCACCTCATGGTACCTTCTCCAAAATCGACCATATAATTGGTCACAAAACAGACTTCAACAGATAGATATAAGAAGATCAAACTAATCCCATGCCTCCTATCAGATCACCATGGAATAAGGGTGGTCTTCAATAACAACAAAAACAACAGAAAGCCCACATACACATGGAAGCTGAACAATGCTCTACTCAATGATACCTTGGTCAAGGAGGAAATAAAGAAAGAAATCAAAGACTTTTTAAAATTTAATGAAAATGAAGACACAACATACCCTAATTTATGGGACACAATGAAAGCAGTGCTAAGAGGAAAATTCATATCCCTGAGTGCCGCCAAAAAGAAACGGGAGAGAGCAGCTTAATGGCACACCTGAAAGCCCTGGAACAAAAACAAGCAAATACACCCAAGAGTTGTAGAAGGCAGTAAATCATCAACTCAGGGTTGAAATCAATCAAGTAGAAACAAATAAAACCATACAAAAAATCAATAAAACTAGGAGTTGGTTCTTTGAGAAAATTAACAAGATAGATAAGCCCTCAGCCAGACTAGCCAGAGGGCACAGAGACAGTATCCAAAATAACAAAATCAGAACGAAAAGGGAGAGATAACAACCGAAACTGAGGAAATTCAAAAATCATTAGATCCTACTACAAAAGCCTGTATTCAACACAACTAGAAAATCTGGAGGAAATGGACAATTTCCTAGACAGATACCAAATACCAAAATTAAATAAGGATCAAATAGACCATCAAAACCGTCGTATAACCCCTGAAGAAAAAGAAGTTGTCATTGGAAGTCTTCCAACCAAAAAAAAAGCACAGGTACAGATGGTTTTAGTGCAGAATTCTATCATACCTTCAAAGAAGACCTAACACCAATACTCTTCAAACTATTCCACAAAATAGAAACAGAAGGAACACTACCCAACTTGTTCTATGAATCCACAATTACGCTAATACCAAAATCACACAAAGATCCGACAAAGAAAGAGAATATCAGGCTAGTTTCTCTTATCAATATCGATGCAAAAATACTCAATATAATTCTTGCCAACAGAATCCAAGAACACATCAAAATGATCATTCACCACGATCAAGTAGGCTTCATCCCAGGGATGCAGGGATGGTTCAATATAAGGAAGTCCCACAATGTAATCCACTACATAAACAGTCTCAAAGGATAAAACCACATGGTCATTTCATTAGATGCTGAGAAAGCATTTGACAAAATTCAGCATCCTTTTATGTTAAAGGTCTTGGAAAGATCAGGAATTCGATGCCCATAACTGAACATAGTAAAAGCAATTTAGACTAAACCGGTAGCCAGCATCATTCTAAATGGAGAGAAATTTGAAGCAATCCCACTAAAATCAGGGACTAGACAAGGCTGCCCCCTCTCTCCATATCTTTTCAATATAGTACTTGAAGTTCTAGCTAGAGCAATTAGACAACAAAAGGAGGTCAAAGGGATACAAATTGGAAAGGAAGAAGTCAAACTATCACTATTTGCAGATGATATGATAGTATACTTAAGCGACCCAAAGAACTCCACCAGAGAACTCCTACAGCTGATAAACAACTTCAACAAAGCGGATGAATATACAATCAAGTCAAGCAAGTCAGTAGCCTTCCTATACTCAAAGGATAAGCAGGCTGAGAAAGAAATAAGAGAAATGATACCCTTCACTATAGCCACAAACAATATAAAGTGTCTTGGTGTGACTCTAACCAAACAGGTGAAAGATCTGTATGACAAGAACTTCAAGTCTCTGAAGAAAGAAATTGAAGAAGACCTCAGAAGATGGAAAGATCTTCCATGCTCATGGATTGGCAGGATTAATATAGTAAAAATGACCATCTTTCCAAAAGCAATCTACAGATTCAGGGCAATCCTCTTCAAAATCCCAACTCAATTCTTCGTAGAGTTAGAAAGAGCAATTTGAAAATTCATCTGGAATAACAGAAAACCCAGGATATCTAAAAATATTCTCAAGAGTAAAAGAACTTCTGGGGGAATCAGTATCCCAGACCTCAAGCTGTACTACAAAGCAACAGTGTTAAAAACTGCATGGTATTGGTACAGTGACAGGCATGTAGATCAATGGAACAGAATTGAAGACCCAGAAATGAATCCACACTCCTATGGTCACTTGATCTTTGACAAAGGAGCTAAACCATCCAGTGGAAAAAAAGATAGCCTCTTCAACAAATGGTGCGGGCTCAACTGGAGGTCAGCATGCGGAAGAATGCCTATTGATCAATTCTTATCTCCTTGCACTAAGCTCAGTTCCAAGTTGATCAAGGACCTCCACATAAAACCAGACACACTGAAACTAATAGAAAGGAAACTAGGGAAGAACCTTAAATATTTGGGCACAGGGGAGAATCTCTTGAACAGAACTCCAATAGCTTATGCTCTAAGATCAAGAATTGACAAATGGGGCTGGTGAGATGGCTCAGAGGTTAAGAGCACTGACTGCTCTTCCAGAGGTCCTGAGTTCAATTCCCAGCAGCCACATGGTGGCTCACAACCATCTGCAATGGGATCGGATGCCCTCTTCTGGTGTGTGAAGACCCATATATGTGTACCCATATAAATAAATAAATAAATCTTTAAAAAAAAAAAGAATTGACAAATGGGACTTCATAAAATTACAAAGCTTCTGTAATGCAAAGGACACTGTCAAAAGGACAAAGCGGCAACCAACATACTGGGAAAAGATCTTTAACAGCCCTAAATCCAACAGAGGGCTAATATCCAATATATACAAAGAACTCAAGAATTTTGACTCCAGAAAGCCAAATAACACTATTAAAAAATGGGGTACAGAGCTAAACAAAGATTTCTCACCTGAAGAATATCGAATGGCTGAGAAGCACTATTCAACAACCATCAAAGAAATGTTCACATCCTTAGTCATTAGGGAAATGCAAATCAAAACAACCCTGAGATTCCACCTCACACCAGTCAGAATGGCTAAGATCAAAAACACAGGAGACAGTAGGTGCTGGTAAGGATGTGGAGAAAGAGGAACACTCCTCCACTCCTGGTGGGATTGCAAGCTGGTACAACCACTCTGGAAAGCAGTCTGGCGGTTTCTCAGAAAACTGGGCATGACACTACCGGAGGATTCTGTTATACCACTCCTGGGTATATACCCAGAGGCTTCCCTGGCAAGCAATAAGGACACATGCTCCACTATTTTCATAGCAGCCCTGTTTATAATAGCCAGAAGCTGGAAATAACCCAGATGTCCCTCAACGGAGGAATGGATTCAGAAGATGTGGTATATTTACACAATGGAATACTACTCTGTAATTAAAAACAATGAATTCACGAAATTCTTAGGCAAATGGTCAGAACTTGAAAATATCATCCTTAGTGAGGTAACCCAATCACAAAAGAACACACATGGTATGCAGTCACTGATAAGGGGATATTAACCCAGAAACTCAGAATACCCAAGACACAATTCAAATATCAATTGATTTCCAAGAAGATGGAAGGAGAGACCCCTGGTCCTGGAAAGACTGGATGTAGGGGAATAACAGGACAGAGAAGCGAGAGTGGGTTGAATGCGGAGCAGAGGGAGGGAAGGGGTCTTATGGGACTTTCAGGGAGGGAGGAAACGGGAAAGGGGAAATCATTTGGAATGTAAATAAAAAAACTTAGAAAACAATAAAAAATAAAATTAAAAAGAAAAAATGACAGTGGAATAAGAAAGAAAATATGAAGAGTTAGCTCAAATCTTGTCACGAGTAGCTTCTTTGAGTTCCAGTATAAATGTGTCTTAAGATGTCAACTAATTCAAGTATTTTAAAATAACAGTAAGTTATATTATTCTGAGACTTTCATTTTAAGTCCCCATAAATAAACCTTGATATCTAACCAAGAGACTTTTACCCCAAACTGTCATAATGTTCTACAAAATTCAGTTTTGCGAATATGACCACAGAAATTCAATTTAGATAACACAATTAGATCTTCTCAAAGTTATTAAATTTAAGATTTGATCCATCCTAATCAGCCAGCCATCTGTAATTGTATAGAGCGAGCAAAGGTAGGAGACACTGTTCTTGGATGCTCACCCTCAGTCTTACCTTGCTAGTTTATGAGGTTTTGCAGTTCAGTTCCATCTGTCATCTTCACCTGCACTGAGCATCTCTGAAAAGCTTAACATGCTTCAGGTAATTGTCTACAATATATATTGATAATTTTCTAACAAGGACATAACTTGAGAGTCTAATATTCAATTTTGGTTGACAGGAAAGGGCTGACAGAGGGAATGATATTTCTTGCTTTGAATTACTGTGTAAAGCTAGTAGTCTCAGATATGACACTATGCTGATTTTATAAACCATTTTCATATAATCCAACGAGTCCTACTGAGTCTAGAACATCCAATGAATAATAACCAAAGAAATGATGCTGATGAAAATGATTACAGTCCACAATGAAAAAGACAAAAATATCTATAATAGAGTTGTATGTATAATGATTTTTCTGTATGGAACATTTACTAGATCATTTCATTACTTAGATTTCCATGGGTTTATATATTAGTGGGAAATACTTATTTGTGAAGAACACTTGAAGACCTCTTCTGGAAGAACTTTGAGAGATAAATTGAAATTATCTCCTAGTTGTTACTATGGAAATGAATTGATTGCATAAGCATTGGGTTCTTCAAATTTATTTTCATAAATTTGGTTATGTGTACTCATGTACATCTCTGTAGGAGTGTCTACATGTGAGTGCAAGTGTCCATGAAAGTCAGAGGTGTTTAATCCTTTTGGAGCTAGAGTTACAGATACTTGTAATCCACCTATTGTGAATGTAGGGAATTGAAGTGGAGTCCTGTTAGGGCAGTAGACCGTCTTCACCATTGAGCTATCAGTCCAGACCCCATAAGTGCATTATCAAATAAAGTGGATGAGAAAGCATGCTGTATTGAGAAGAATCCTACTAACACATTTTTTATATCAGTTCTGTGCTCACTTGCACCAAATTTTGTTTGGCTGGAGTATGTGGTTCATGATGAAATAAAAGTTTTATGTAAACTCTGAGCGGAAAAAAAAGTCAACTTATTGATTTCTCTACTGTGTGATTACACCAGATTCTCCATTGGAAATAACATGGAGGAGTCTGTAAGATAAATCTGTTAGGCATTTAGCTTTTGCAGAGCTTGAGTAATAATAGTAATACAGTAACAATATATATTATATAGATGTGGTTGTAAGAATGTACAAAGAAAAGATGTGTCTCTGAACATAAATTGTACTTAGGGGGAAAAGTAAGGATCCTGTGAAAATAAATGACTAAAACTACAGTTGGCATACTATAATACAAGTACAGAAATCTTCTTTTTCATAAGGGCACACATTGTTTGAAATGAAAGAAAAATATAACCTTAAATAGAATGAGGCAAACTGGAAAAACAGGCAGAATTTGGAGACTATAGCCTTCTGTATATGTTATTTCCCTAGGCTACAGAAACATGTGTAAGTTATTGTTTTTATTTAAAAATATTTATTTAGCCAGGCGGTGGTGGCGCATGCCTTTAATCCTAGCACTTGGGAGGCAGAGGCAGGCAGATTTCTGAGTTCAAGGCCAGCCTGGTCTACAGAGCGAGTTCCAGGACAGCCAGGACTATGCAGAGAAACCCTGCCTTGGAAAATATATATATATATATAATGTAAGTACATTGCTGTCTTTAGACAGACCAGAAGATGGCACCAGATTCTATTATAGATGATTGTGAGCCACCATGTGGTTGCTGGGAATTGAACACAGGACCTCTGGAAAAGCAGTCAGTGCTTTTTTTTTTTTGCCTTTTTTACATACTAATTTTATTTCATTTCGATATATGTCCAGTACAAGGCAACTGAATCATATGATAGTTATGCTTCATTAATTCTCCAAGGCACTTCATTCTGTTTTGTTTTGTTTTGTTTTGTTTCTAGCTCTATATTTTCTTTATATACATTTCAAATGTTATATCCTTTCCTCCTCCTCCCCCCTGAAAACTCCATATCCCATTTCCCCTCACAATGCTCACTAACCCACTGACTACTTCACTATTCTGGCATTCCCCTACCTTGGGGAATCAAACATTCACAGGATCAAGGACCTCTCCTCTCATTGTTGTCTGACAAGGCCATCCTCTGCTACACATGTGGCTGGAGCCATGGGTCCCTCTATGTGTACTGTTTGGTAGGTGGTTTAGTCCATGGAATCCCTGGGGATACTGGTTGATTCATATCGCTGCTCCTCCTATGGGGCTAAAAACCCTTTCAGCTCCTTGGGTTCTTTCTCTAGCTCCTCAATTGTGGACCCTGTGTTCAGTGCAATGGATGGCTGACAGCATCCACCTCTGTATTTGTCAGGCACCAGCAGCGCCTCTCAAGAGAGATCTATACCAAGCTCCAGTCAGCAAGCACTTGTTGACATCTACAGTAGTGTCTGGGTTTGGTAACTGTACATGGGAGAGATCACCAGGTGGGGCAGTTTCTGGATGGCCTTTCCTTCAGTCTCTGTTCCACACTTTTTTTCTGTATCTCCTCCCATGGGCATTTTTTCCCCTTTCTAAGAAGGAACAAAGTATCCACGCTTTGGTCTTCCTTCTTCTTGAGGTTCATGTGGTCTGTGAACTATATCATGGGTAATCCGAGACTCTGGGCTAATATCCACTTATCAGTGAGTACGTATCATGTGTGTTCTTTTGTAATTGGGTTACCTCACTCAGGATGATATTTTCTAGTTCTATCCATTTGCCTGAGAATTTCATGAAGTCATGGTTTTAAATAGCTGAGTAGTATTCCATTGTGTAAATGTACCACATTTTTTGTTTTCATTCCTCTGTTGAGAGAAATCTGGGTTTTGTTACACTTTCTGGCTAATAAAAATAAGGCTGTTATGAACATTATGGATCATGTGTCCTTATTACATGTTGGAGCATCTTCTGGGATATGCCCAAGAGTGGAAGAGATGGGTCCTCAGGTAGTATTATGCCCAATTTCCTGAAGAACTGTCAAATTGATTTCCAGAGTGGTCATACCAGCTTGCAATCCCACCAGCAATGGAGGAGTGTTCCTCTCTCTCTACATCTTCGCCAGCATCTGCTGTCACCTGAGTTTTTGAACATAGCCATTCTGACTGGTGTGAGGTGGAATCCAGGGTTGTTTTGATCTGCATTTCCCTGTTGACTAAGGATGATGAACATTTTTTAGGTGCTTCTCAGTCATTCGGTATTCTTCAGTTGAGAATTCTTTGTTTAACTCTGTATCCCATTTTTAATAAGATTAGTTGGTTCTCTAGAGTCTAACTTCTTGAGTTCTTTGTATATATTGGATATTAGCCCTCTGTCAGATGTAGGATTGTTAAATATTTTTTCCCAATTTGTTGGTTGCCAATTCGTCCTATTGACAGTGGCCTTTGCCTTACGGAAACTTTGCAATTTGATGAGGTCCCCATTTGTCAATTCTTGATCTTAGAGCATAAGCTATTGTTGTTCTGTTCAGGAAATTTTCCCTTGTGCCAATGTGCTCGAGGCTCTTCCACCTTTTCTACTAGTTTCAGTGAATCTGGTTTTATGTGGAGGTCCTTGATCCACTTGGACTTGAGCTTTGTACAAGGAAATAAAAAGGATTGATTTGCATTCTTCTACATACTAACTGCCAGTTTAACCAGCACCAATGTTAAAAATGCTGTCTTTTTTCCACTGCATGGTTTTAGCTCCTTTATCAAAGATCAAATGCCGATACATGTGTGGGTTCATTTCTGGGTCTTCAATTCTATTGCATCAGTCTACCTGACTGTTACTGTACCAATACCACACAAATTTATATCACAATTGCTCTGTAGTAGAGCTTGAGGTCAGGGATGGTGATTCTCCCAGAAAATCTTTTATTGTTGAGAATTGTTTTTGATATCCTGCTTTTTATTATTCCAGATGAATTTTCAAATTGTTCCTTCTAACTCTATGAAGAATTGAGTTGGAATTTTGATGGGGATTGCATTGAATCTGTAGATTGCTTTAGGCAAGATGGCCATTTTTACTATATTAATCTTGCCAATCCATTAGCATGGAAGATCTTTCCATCTTCTGAGATCTTCTTCAATTTCTTTCTTCAGAAACATGGAGTTCTTTTCTTACAGATCATTTATTTGCTTCGTCAGAGACACACCAGGGTATTTTATATTATTTGTGACTATTGTGAAGGGTGTCATTGCCCTAATTTCTTTCTCAGCCTCTTTATCCTTTGAGTAAAGGAAGGCCACTGATTTGTTTGAGTTAATTTTATATCCAGCAACTTTGCTGAAGTTGTTTATCAGGTTTAGGAATTCTCTGGTGGAATATTTTGAGTCACTTAAGTATACTATCATATCATCTGCAAATAGTGATATTTTGACTTTTTCCTTTCCAATTTGTATCTCTTTGACCTCCTTTTGTTGTCTAATTGTTCTGGCAAGGATTTCAAGTAATATATTGAATATGTATGGAGAGAGTTAGCAGCCTTTTCTAGTCTCTGATTTTAGTGGGATTCTCTCCATTTAGTTTGATGTTGGCTACTGGTTTGCTGTAAACAGCTTTTACTATGTTTAGTTATGAGCCTTGGATTCCTGATCTTTCCAAGACTTTTATCATGAAGGGATGTTGGATTTTTATCAAATGCTTTCTCAGCATCTAATGAAACTATCATGTGATTTTTTTTCTTTAGGTTTTTATATATTGGATTATGTTGATGGATATCTATATATTGAACCAACCCTGCATTTGTGGGATGAAGCCTACTTGATCATGATAGATGATCATTTTGATGTGTTCTTGGATTCAGTTTGTGAGAATTTTATTGAGTATTTTTGTATCAATATTCATAAGAGAAATTGGACTGAAGTTCTCTTTCTTTGTTGGGTCTTTGTGTGGTTTAGGTATCAGAATATTTGTGACTTCATAGAATGAAATTAGTAGTGTTCCCTCTGTTTCTATTATGTGGAGTAGTTTGAAGAGTATTGGTATTAAGTCCTCTGTGAAAGTCTAATAGAACTCTGCAATAAACCCATTTGTTCCTGGGATTTTGGGGGGGGTTGGGAGAGTATTAATGACTGCTTCTATTTCTTTAGGGGTTATGGGACTGTTTAGATCATTTATCTGATCCTGATTTAGCTTTGGTACCTAGTATCTGCTATGATTGTCCATTTCATCCAGATTTTCCAGTTTTGTTGAGTATAGGCTTTTGTAGTAGTATCTGATGATTTTATGGATTTCCTCAGTTTCCATTGTTATGTTTCCCTTTTCATTTCTGATTTTGTTTATTTACAATTTGTATATTGTCTCTGTACCCTCTTGTTTGTCTGGCTAATTGTTTATCTATCTTCTAGATTTTCTTAAAGAAGCAGCTCCTAGTTTGGTTCATTCTTTGTATAGTTCTTTTTGTTTCTACTTGGTAAAATTCAGCCTTGGGTTTGATTATTTCCATCTGTCTACTCCTCTTGGGTGTATTTGCTTTTTTTATTCTACAGCTTTCAGATGTGCTGTCAATCTGCTACTGTATGCTCTCTCCACTTTCTTTTTAGAGGCACTCAGAGCTATGAGGTTTCCTCTTAGCACTGCTTTCAATGTGTCCCATAAGTTTGGGTATGCTGTGCCTTCATTTTCATTAAATTCTAAAAAGTCTTTAATTTCTTTATTTCTTCCTTGATGAAGTTATCATTGAGTAGGGCATTGTTCAGCTTCCATGTGTATGTATGTGGGATTTTTATTGTTTTTGTTGTTATTGAAGAATAGCCTTCATCTGTGGTAATCTGATAGGATGCATGGGATTATGTCAATCTTCTTGTATCGGTTGAAGGTTGTTTTGTGTTCAATTATACAGTCAATTTTGGAAAAGGTACCTTGAGGTGCTGAGAGTAAGGTATATTCTTTTGTTTTAGGATAAACTGTTCTATAGATATCTGTTAAATCCATTTGGTTCATAACTTTTGTTTGGTTCATAATAACTGTGTTTCTGTTTAGTTTGTGTTTCCATTGATGGGAGAGTGGGGTGCTGAAGTCTCCCATTACTATTGTGTGAGGTGAAATATGTGTTTTGAGCTTTAGTAAAGTTTCTTTATGAATGTGGTTGCCCTTGCATTTGGAGCATAGATGTTCAGAACTGAGAGTTCTTCTTTGTAAATTTTTCCTTTGATGAGTATGAAGTGTCCTTCCTTATCTTTTTTGATAACATTAGGTTGAATGTCGCTTTTATTTAGAATGGCTTGTTTCTTGGGACCATTTGCTTGGAAAATTGTTTTCCACCCCTTTATTTTGAGGTAGTGTCTATCTTTGTCACTGAGGTGGTTTCTTGTATACACCAAAATGTTGGGTTCTATTTACATATCCAGTCTTTTAGTCTATGTCTTATCATTGGGAAATTAAGTCCATTAATATTAAGAGATATTAAGGAAAAGTCATTGGTGCTTCCTGTTATTTTTGTTATTAGAAGTGCAATTATCTTTATGTGGCTATCTTCTTTTTGGTTTCTTAAAATAAGATTATTTTCTTGCTTTTTTTTAGAGTGTAGTTTCCTTCCTTGTGTTGAGTTTTCCATTTATTATCCTTAGTATGACTGGATTTGTGAAAATATATTGTATAAATTTGTTTTTGTCATGGAATATCTTGGTTTCTCCATCTATGGTAATTGAGAGTTTTGCTGGGTATAGTAGCCTGGGTTGGCATTTGTGTTCTCTTAGGTCTGTATGACATCTGCCCAGTATCTTCTAGCTTTCATAGTTTCTTGTGAGAAGTCTGATAGGCCTGTCTTTATATGTTACTTGACCTTTTTCCCTTACTGCTTTTAATATTCTTTCCTTGTTTTTTGCATTGATGTTTTGATTATTATGTGATGGGAGGAATTTCTTGTCTGGTCCAAAAAAAAAATACTCAAAAAATTCCTAACCCAAACCATTCAGGAAATCCAGGACACAATGAGAAGACAAAATCTATGGATAATAGGTATAGAAGAGAGCGAAGATTCCCAACTTAAAAGGCCAACAGAATTATTGAAGAAAACTTCCCTAACCTAAAGAGAGAGATACCCATGATTCCTATGACTCCTGATCTCTTTCCTAGGTTTTCTATCTCAAGAATTTTCTCCCTTTGTGATTTTTTTATTGTTTCTACTTTGATTTTTAAATTCTGGATGGTTTTGTTCAATTCCTTCACCTGTTTGGTTATGTTTTCATGTATTTCTTTAAGGCATTTTTGTGTTTCCTCCTTAAGAACTTTTACCTGTTTACCCTGTGTTCTCCTGTATTTCTTTAAGGAAGTTATTTACATCCTTCTTAAAGTCCTCTTTCAGCATCATGAGATGTGATTTTAAATCCAAATTTTGCTTTTCTGGTGTGTTGGGGTATCTTGGACATGCTGTTGTGGGAAAACTGGGTTCTGATGATGCCATGTAGCCTTAGTTTCTGTTGCTAAGGTTCTTGTGCTTGCCTTTCACCATTTGGTTATGTCTGGTGTTAGTTGGTCTTGCTGTCTCTTGATGGTGCTTGTTCCTCCTGTTGGCCTATAAGCCTATGTCAGCATTCCTGGGAGACCAACTCCCTTCTGATGGGACCTGTGTACAGAGGGTTGTAGAACGATGTCAGCTCCCGGGTCCCGATGGCAACCGGAAAGATCCTGTCCCAGCTGCTCCACTGTTCCTGTACCTTGTGCACTTCTAGCTAGTCCCGCCCCAAAGAATTATTGGAGAGAAAGTATAGATCGCACTTCCGAGTCCAGGAGTGAGAGCACTCCTGGGAGACTAGCTGTCTCCTGGCAGGACCCTTGCACAGAGGGATGTGGAACAGCCCTAGCTCCCAGGTGCAGATGGCGACCTGCAGTCTTTGTTTTTTAAAGATTTACTTTTTTAATGTCTATGTGTGTGCCTACATGCATGTTATGCGCCATATGCATGCAGATATGTTAAGATCCAAAGGAGGGCATCAGATCCCCTGCAGCTGTGGTTACAGTTGTTTGTAAATGAATCGATGTGGGTGCACATGTGCTCCAAATGTCTGAGCCATCTCTCTAGCACCAAAGAAACTTTTTAAAGATTAAAATAATATCTAGACCAAAATGAAAATAATTGGAGGAAACTGCCTTTGTAAGAATCACTAACGAGGAGAGAACACAAATGATAAAGTAACCAAAACCACACAGGCCTCAAATTTTGAGCTGTGTAGTCAACAAAGTAATTAAACTAAGCTTATTTGCCATTTTGGAAGACATGAGACACAAAAAGATCAAATTTCTTTTTTCTTTCTTTCTTTTGTTTTTTTGTTTTGTAGTTTTGATGTTGTTATTTTATTCTTTGAGACAGGGTTTTTCTGTGTAGTACTGACTGTCTGACTTTTGTATATCAGGCTGACCTCCAGCTTGAAGAAGTAGCTACTTCTGCTTCCAAAGTGCTACCACTAAAGGTATGTGCCACTTCTGTCCAGAAAGATCACATTTCTGTGGCAGACATATTTGAAAGCACAGATCATGGTGTGTCTCTTTCAAGGATGGCTTAATAAATTTTTATCTAAAAGTGTAGAAATCTATTGCTTCACATAATTTCAATTCAAAATTCTAGTAAGGCACTCCACAGGCATACAGTGTTTCATGTATGACTGTTGGTTAACATGATGGCTCCATTCCTCCCAGGCTCCCAGTTTTCCAGTCTGAGGTATGAGGACACGTGTACGATGGGAAACAGTCAGTGGAAAAAGCACAGTTATCGAGAACTGGCAGAAGTAAACAGTCACCTGTTACAAAGCTGCTAAGTGCTCTCTTGTTCTCTTGTCTTCATGCTCCCAATCTGTCCTCTCACCCCTTCCCCCTCTCTCCCAATTCCCCTCTCCCCCCTCTACATTCTCATGGTCAGCCTCTCCTCTCTCCTCTTCTCTCTCTCTCTCTCTCTCTCTCTCTCTCTCTCTCTCTCTCTCCCCTCTCTCCTCTCTCCTCTTCCTCTCTCCTTTCTCCTTTCTCCTCTCTCTCTCTCTCTCTCTCTCTCTCTCCTCTCTCCTCTCTCCTCTCTCCTCTCTCCTCTTCCTCTCTCCTTTCTCCTCTCTCTCTCTCTCTCTCTCTCTCTCTCTCTCTCTCTCTCTCTCTCTGTCTCTCTCTCCTCTCTCTCTCTTCTCTCTGTCTCTCTCTCCTCTCTCTTCTCTCTCTCTCTCTCTCTCTCTCTCTCTCTCTCTCTCTCTCTCTCTCTGTCTCTATTATCCTCTCAACTCCCCTTCCCATGCCCTGAATAAATTCTATTCTACAAAAAACAAGACAAAACAAAAAAACACAAGGCTTCTATGTGATCAATGGACTGTTTGAAGTGAAGGTAAAGTCTGGAAAGAGAGGTAAAAGTCTAAAGTCTGTGAGGTAAAGTCTGGAAAGAGAACTCTTAGGAGAGATGTAGTGAGAGGCAGGCTTCCATAGGCTAATGATGATGGACAGCCGCATGGGAGTTGGTATAAAAATCGAACGATGGAGATTTTTATAGAAAACACCTTAGGTCATGGAAAGGAACTATCTAAGAAGACAGAAAACCAGGACACTGAAAGATGACAACAAGCTACATTGGATCTTTGAAGATACAGCAAATCCTGGTGCTATGTAAAGCTGCTAGCACATATTTGTATTGGTGATTATTGATAAAGACACTGGCTACACTTCGAGTAATCCAAAAATAACTGATGGGCAAAAAGTTAACCTCCATTTCTAGTGTCCTTTAAGGGTTTCCTTATACAAGCCATTTCCCTGGGGTTGCTCCCCAAAGAGATTATTCACTTTATCCCCTTCTGAACATGACTTCTTCCATAGACATAAGTGGGCCACTAGGATTAGGACACTGGTGGAGAGCAGTTATAACTAAAGGCTACCTCGTATTTCATTTTTATCACTGTCCTGTTGTTCATGTATTATAAAGCAGAACGCCAGGACAAAGTCTCCACTCTTGTTGATATTTTTAATTTTTCAGATTCAGAAATATCTAAATAAATAATTTAAACTAATAATTTTTTACAGTATCCTATATACTCTTTTCCATGGAAGAATTTATGTGATTTCTTTTGAATTATTTTATTTGTCAGTAGAAAGAATAAGAAATAATCTGAATGACCCAAAGCTTTCAGTTGAGTTATTACATAGGACTAGAGGAAAACATATGTTACAAACTGTCTTACTCATATGTTTCAGTGGCAAGATACTTGACAAATGCAAATAAAGTCAGGTTTATTTTGGCTTTCAGTTCAGGGGTGCTGTCTGCAGTACTGCTGTAGGAAGGTCATGGCAGCAGTAATGTGATGTAGCCAGTTGTATTACATATGAGGTCAGGAAGGAGAAAATAAATGCTCAGGCTCAGCTGGCATTTTCCTTCTTACACAGTCTAGGAACCCAGCCTGCAGAATGATCTTGCCCATGTACAAGGTGGATCTCCCTGCTCATCTAAGCTTACCTAGATATATCCCTAGATAGACCTCTCACAGTCATCCTTTCAAGAAAGCACCTGATCTTTAAAAAAAAAAAGATTTATTGTGCACTGTTGCTCTCTTCAGACACACCAGAAGAGGGCATTAGATGCCCATTACAGGTGGTTGTGGACCACCATGTGGTTGCTGGGAATTGAACACAGGACCTCTGAAAGAGCAGTCAATACTCTTAACCACTGAGCCATCTCTTTAACTCACACCTGATCTTTAAAATCACCTTAAACTTGATACTCCTAAATGTGCCCTCTTTTCTCATGTAGCCGCAAGATGGAGCAAGGGGAGGGTGCTAAGTGGTACTTTTGTGACCAAAGTGAAGTACATGAGGAAAGAGTGAGCGACTTACATGAGAAAGGAGCTGTTAGAACAAATGAATCAGTCTTGAGCAGGCATTTAGAAACGCTGTGTATAGCACTATATAATTTTCTTTTTGTCACCTTCTCAAAATATCTGCAATAAATAACAATGATTTTTTTATGAAGTTACAGGAATGTTTCTTTTGGACACTGCACTAAAACTATCTTGAAGACAATCCATTTTTCTTCCAGTTTTTGTGAGTGAGTCAGAAAACTTGGCCAAATGTTATGTCCAATTGTAACATGTCATATATTGACTATTGGGATAATCTGTTCTGAAAACTCAAGTATAGCACATCATTATTTGTTTTTTTAAAAAACCACTATAACTTGGGATGACATAGTTGTTCCTCTTAACAAAAGGGAGGGATGGTTTTCTATAAATTACATTTAAATTCTTTCCATGTAACATTTATAAATACTTAGAAAACCAGTTAGCAATGTGACTACATAATGAACTTACCTAAAAGTTGCATTTATTTATAATATATTTGCACCAGTTTCTTATTAATCAATATTGGAATCAAGAAAAAGAAGCCTGGGTGATTGCTCAGTTTATACACACCTTACCTTGCAGGTATGCAAATCTGAATTCAATAATAAGACAACACATGAATAAAAAGAGAAAACGAAGGAAGGAAGGGAAGGAGGGAGGGAGGGAGGGAGAGAAGAAGGGAGAGAGGGAGGAAGGGAGGAAAAGGAAAGGGAGGAAGGGAGGGAGAAGTAGGAAAGGAGAGAGGGAGAGATAGAGGAAGGATGGAAGGGAAGGAAGGAAGGAAGGAATGGAAGGGAAGGAAGAGGAGGGAAGGAAGGAAGGGCAAGAAAGGAAGGGAAGGAAGGAGTGAAGGCAGGAAGGGAAGGAAAGAGAGGGAAGAAGGAAGGAAAGGGAAGGGAAGAAGGAAGGGAGAGAGGGAAGGAAAGAATGAATAAATGAACTGCCTGGTGACATGTGCTTATACTCTCAACACTGGCGAGGAAGAGGCAAGGGAATCCTAAGGTCTCACTGGCCAGACAGCCTAGCCTAATTGTGAACTCCATGCTGATGAGAGATCCTGTCTCAAAAAGTTAATTGGACATGTAGTAAGTAATATCCCCTGAGCTTGACTTCTGGCTTCCACATGAACATGCATATACCTATACACCTGTGTATACATATGAACACACAAAAAGACACAAAAAAGAAATCCAAAAAATTGTATCAACTGAGAATCAAAACCTGCCCTCTCTAACCCTTTGTGGTTACCATGAAGAATTACATGTGTAGACTAATCAATAGAGAATGATCTCAAGAGTTCTAAACCCTGTGGTCCTACAAGGTTTTTACTTATAAGAAAATATGCTGTTGTTAAGTTATTTAATTTCTTTTAAATCTGGAACTGAGGAGATGGCACAGTCAGTGAAGTGTCACACAAGCCTAAGGACCTGAGTTTTCATCCTTCCCACCCACATAAAGATCCAGGTGCTATGGCACACATCGTAAATATAGTGGTGAAGAAAAGAACTTGAGTTTGCTAGCAAACCATTCTAGCTTTAGGCTGAGTGAGAAACCATGCCTCAAACTAAGGCTTTCAACCCAAGCATGGCAGCATATACTTTTAATGCCAGCAGTTAAGAGCCAGGGGCAGGTGAATATCTGATTTTTAAAGCCAGCCTGGCTTGTGCAGTAAGTTCAGTATGAGCCAGGTCTGTATTGTGAGACTCTCATCTCAGAAAAATAAAATAGAAAAAAAAAGGGGGGGGGGACAGAAATGATTGAGAAAGAAAGACACCTGAGCTTAACCTCTGAACTCTACATACACAAATACCCATAAACACACACACACACACACACACACACACACACACACACACACACACACACCACATATGCACAGGAAAGTCAGAAAACAAAGAAAAATTCTGAAATCTCAATTTTCTGAATCCTTAATAAATAAATGATAATTAAGTATTTTTTGAGGACTTACCCTGTGCCAGCTGCAGATCTGTGTGTTGTACACATTGTATCCATTTAACTCCCTCACCAGGCTAACTCACTTCTATCGTATTTTATGAATGAAGAAAATGATGTCTATGAGTGATGATATATCTTGCCTAAGATAGTAAAAGGACTGAGCCAGAAATGTGCAGTGCTTCACCTACATGAAAATCATATTTTTAACTGATCTGGCATAAATATTAATTTTTAAAAAAATAAAATCCCCTTCAGGCAGGTTTATGATATTGTATAATAATGCCCATATCAGAACAACCCATAGGAGGAACAGCAATATCAACCAATCAGACCCCCCAGAGCTCCAAGGGACTAAACTAACAACCAAGGAGTACACATGGAGGGGCCCATGACTCCAGCTGCATAAGTAGCAGAGGATGGCCTTGTTGGGCATCGTTGGGAGGAGAGGCCCTTGGTCCTACAAAGCTAGATGCACCAGTGTACCGGAATTCAAGGGTGGGGAGGCAGGAGTGGGTGGGTGGGTGTTCGAAAACCCTTATAGAAGCAGGGGAAGGGGGGATCAGATAGGGGGTTTCATGAGGGGGAAACCAGGAAAGGCGATAACTTTTGAAATGTAAATAAAGAAAAAATCCAACTAAAAAAAGAAAAAGAATGATATTTGACAAGGCTACAACCAATATTAAACTATAATATATTCAATCATTTTAAAATCTGATGCCATGCTGGTTACTGATGTAATGCCTCTTTGTTCACTTCATGCTTTTGGCCTGTTCTGTGAAAGTGGATATGAACACCGGTGGGTTTTTTTTTGTTTTGTTTTGTTTTTTTTGTTTTTTTTGCCCTAGTGCTGTGGTTCTCTTGGTAGAGGGCACTGGGGAGACAAAGCAGGAAAAGAAGTAGCCCCTACGCCCCACCCAACCCCCAGTCTCCAAATCTCTCTATCTCTCTCCCTCCCTCTCTCTCTTACTGTTAAAAAGTTTTAATAATTGCATGTTCTCACATTTGAATCTTTGATACCATACATGATATGATTATTATTTCATTAGTTTGCTGCAGGTATTTACTAGTTCCATCACTGGCTATTGAAAGGACGGTTTGTTTTCTAACTCAATAGTCTTGCCATTTTTGTTAAAAAAACAAAAAGAGTTCATCATATACATATGGACTAATTTCTGGACTCAATTCCCTCCAGTTTTGGCAGAGAATAGTATTTGAAGATGGGCATCTTGATGTTGGGCATGCTCACTATCTACTCAGGTGCCATTTCTAGTTCCTTTTTTCTGGCAGAGGTAAGAAGAGAAGGTGTACAGACATACCATTCTCCTGACACATACACACATACACTTCCCTTTGAAAGAAATTATATCAATTTTCTTTTTCCATCTAACACCATAGAGGTTCATTCCATCCTTCCTCTTTGTATTTGTAAGTAATATCTCAAGCATGAAACAAATTTAGCTCCAATTTTCTTAACACATTTGCTTATTTTGATTAATTCATTTAATCCCTTCACCCTGAAGTTACTAATACACGACAACATTCACTAGGTCTTGCTTCCACCATGCTAAGCAAGGATAAGGGCTCTTACAACTTGAAGCAGTAATCCCAGCTACTGGGCACCTTGACATCTCCATCTACCTTCCATAGTCTACAAATTGCGACTCTGATTATGAGGTTACAGAAAGAATTGCAAATGGGCTCCTCCAGAGCACAGTGGTCAGCAGCCTACCAGCTTACCTTCCTCAGGTGACTGATTGATTATCTCTGGCTAGGGGCTTTCCTATGCACAACTTTCCTCAGCATTCAGGAGAGTGGGTGTCTAGAAAAACCCACCAGCATGAAGCAGGCTTTTCTGCTATTCATTCATTTATTCATTCATTCAGACTTTCTCTGAAATGAGACCAGAATTTCAACCTGGAGGAAGAAGACTGCCATAGAATCTTCCTTGAGTCCTAGAACAGTAGCTGCTGACACCTGTTATTTATATATTGTTTCAAGTTATAGCTACCTTTCACTAGTAATTGCACACATCACCAGTTCACAACCAGCACAACTAATAACACATTACACATAACTACTTCCATGTCTATAACCACATGGTAACTCACTCTTGACTGAACTCTACACACAGATATGAATATAAATATCTTAGTGTTATTAATTTTTATATTTGTAAATAATTGAAAGTAAATGCCATAATTATAAATAATTTAAATTGAGGCTAGAATATTTTTGTGGAAGCATATTTTTCCATTATCTTAATTCTTATTAATAAGATATTTAATAAAAAGCAAATAGAAATGGAAACTAGCCCATAGATAGTGACTAAACTTAAAATGTATTTAAATTAATAATTGTTTAAACTATTTAAACAAATCCAAATATAGCAAAGTTAGTATGTTCATACTATGATTATTATCTGACTCTGCAATTTAACATGCATTTAAATGGATTTTTCTTTGGTCTGTAAATATAATCTGAGCCACTATTTCACAAAGCCATGGAAATGTTTCAAACCAAATAGAGAGAAAAAAATATTAGTTGAGTTTAATTCCTTTCAGAAAGTCATGCCTAGGGAAATACATATTGGAATGCAAGAAAGTAAAGTCTCATGTGTTTGAAGTGAAAAATTAATCATAAAGCTGCAAGCATGTTAAATTCCACAATACAGCAATTAGCAAGTTTTAAAATCCATAAAGTTAAATCTGAGGCCACTGACAGAGAGCAACTGTTGTTCATTCAATGAGTTTCTTCTCATCAGCTACCATGACTGCGTGGCAAAGATGGAGGTCTACTTACTGAGGAGCCTGTGCCCATTGAAAACATATGACTCTTAAAACTTCTGTTTATTCATCTAAGTGTGACTTTGAGGATTGGAAAAAAACCTATGTTAACAAAAGCTTTGTGAAATTTAAGACCACCTTGTGCTGTGACTTTCTCAGTTCTCATAAAATAAACTATGTCTTACTTTGCCATTACTTACAAGGAAGACCACCAAAGAAAATCCAAGGTGTGACTGCTTGTGGTGATTCAATAAATAGCCCCTTTTTAGAGTCAACATTTAATATTGGCTTCAAAATACATTCAAAAGCCACCCAGCCATATACACACAGCACTGGCTCCTCAACATTTTATTTAGACATTGAAGTCCTTAAAAAAGTCATGAGCAAGTCAAGTATTAAACATGAGAATGCTGTTAACATTAATTCAAATCTAAGGGTGTTGGGAAAGGAGCAGGTCTGGACACACTGTCTGTGCTCAGACTCTTTCTCAATGGAATCTTGGCTTGATACATACACTTTACATGATTCACTTAATTTTTCTGAGTCTTGGTTTTCTCATCTATAAAACAGAGGTAATAATTTCAACTGCACAGAGATCCATATTGTAAATCAAGTATCAATGTAATGTGTTTCACACCCAGTAAAGTAAATCTCCATTCCCTTCCCTATTTATCCCAGTTCCTGGAAGCCAGCATAAGTTCAGATGTTCTGGCAAGTGTTAGCAACTTCAAAAAAAAAAAAAAAAACAAAGCAGTGGTGGTGGCCTGGGGATATAGTTCATCTGATAAAGTATTCTCCTAGGATGCAAGAAGCCCTAAGTCCAATGCCCAGTGCTGCAGCAAAGAGTCATGGCTCAAGCCTTTAATCCCAACAGCATGTGGAATGAGAAAATAAGAGGACCAGAAGCTCAAGGTTGTCCTGGGCTATACAGAAGGTTGGAAGCAAGACCTGTAATGCATAACATTCTGTCTCAAAAACAAACAACAATGACAAAGAAGAATCGGAAGGAAAGCTAATGTATGTATTGGGAAGGTATTAAATGGAGTATAATTAAAAAGCAGAATGAACTTGTTTCTATACTTAAACTATTTCTTATTTTTCATGTTTAGCTTTCTGACATCAAATTGATTGACACTGAATAACAGTGTCAGAGAAAACAGAGTATAGTCTCATATGCTGAGGGCACAGTATTTCAAAGTAGCTATTTGGGGTTGGAGTGAGGGTATCATCAATTCCAACATGTTCATGTGATAGGAGGGATTCTAATCATACAATGCTGTTTCTGTCTTTTAAATCATGTGTCTGAAAAGAGCCCTGGTAGTTTCCTGGTAACCCTCCATCAAACTCAGAATTCCATGTTTGCCTTGTTATTTCCTCATGAAACATGTAACTCTGAAAATAGCCTATTTGAAAACAATGCCAAAGAGTGGCTAAATTTGTTTTGCAAGCAAATGTTAAAATACCTTCCTTAGAGAACAACAAATAGTATGTGAGAGTTGGCAATTGAGTACACACATCCTGGATTAGATAATTTCAAGGACCAGAACACTGTCTTACAAACCACACTGTGCCCAGTATAAACACTGATATTACTCATGTGATACTAAGTAGGACATTTCTATGACTAAAGGATTTATTTGTGCTGACTTTGCTACTTTTCGTGCTCAGTTTTCTAACATTGCTTTGACTGACACTGAATAACAGTGTCAGGCGAAAATTATAACTATGCATACTTATGCCTTGTTCTTCTATACAAACTGTGCCATACTCATTCTTTTATCTACTTGCAGTTTCTGCTCACTAGGATCTGGATCAGTCTGTGCACATTGTGATTAGGAAGCAGAATTTATCTCCTCCAGAGTGCATTCTACATGTCTTGTGCTTGTCCAGTACTGACAGTATGGGCATAGTTAATCTCCATACTTCCTGCTCTGAGCCTTGAACATTGGTGTGCTCTGGTTAGCATTCTTAACACAATCTTGTGTGTCTGTGCCTCTCAGTCAACTGTTCTGAGAGATGGGCATTTTATAACTCTGCTCTTTTGTTTTTGGGTGAATATTTTTAAAACATGTTGCTCCATAAAAATAAAATTAAGGTTTTCTTCTGGAATACAAACAGAAAAGCAGCCTTTCAGCCTTTATCATATGTAAGATTTATTATATAAACTTTGAGAACACAATTGGCTACTCAGTATGCAATAATGTACTCACAGAAGATGTTAAATCCAATGTTATAAAATAGCCTACAAATGTTCTTTAAGAAATGTTGAGATACATCATTGCCTGTGATACCTTCTGGAATCTATTTTTTATGATAGTTAGCATTTTAAAAGAAATTCTAATTATGAATTACCGATATGGTCATGATTGGGGAAATAATAATACTTAGAAATTACCACATAGGTCAAATTTCACAAAAATTGCTATAATTGGCATCTCAACCAAAAGTCATGTTATATATTTACAATATAATAAGCTCTTATTCCAATTTTGGGAAAATATGTATGATAATAATATACTTAAGGTCAACAAAGAAACAAGTATAGTTTGTAAGTACATACTTTATGTGTACACCAAATTAATCAAGATATATTTTTGTAAATGTAACCAAAAAGAAGACAGGCTTAAATAACCAATCACAGGCATTCAAAATATTCGTTAAAGTCACACAAAAAATGAAGGTTGAAAACCATGGAAGAATTATACAGTAGCATAAAAACACACAAGGAATATTTTTCTCATACACAAGAAACTAGTAGCAACTCAGAATATGATACATGATTGGACTTCAACTTTTTATTCTGAGATAAGTTTATGTTTGAAGGGGGAAGGTGAATATTGAAGGCTAGTACAAGAAACTATCTTGTAACTGTCACTTAATTTTCTTAATGTTTTGGAAAATGTGTCTTATCATTTACTATCTGAAAATTTCGCTTTTAATTTCTCTTCATATATTTCTAAGAACAAATGTGTTGGCCCATACAACCACAGTTTGTCAATCAGACTCAGCAAGTATAACCATGATACAAGCTTTTCCCCATTATATTTAATCTATGGTCCATCTGCCAGCTACATCAACACCTTTCACATTTTATTTTCCTTTAATATGAAAACAATTCAACTTTTATGACCCATGTCATACTTTATACAAGTTGAGTTCATTCTAAACCAACCAATTCCAACTCAGGACCACAAGGGTCTTTTTTGATATCTCATTTCCTGTTCTCTTTCTTCCTTTTCAAAGAGAACCCTGATTTACGACACAGTCAGCAAATTACCAAAACCCCGCAACAAAAACAGTTTCAGAATTCCTACCCTCATACAACTAGGAAAAGAAAGAAATCTACCAGATGAATTTAATATATAGAAGAAAATATTGTGATCAAATTAATTGGGTTCGTTCTTTTACTCTTTTGGTGTGGTTACATAATTTATTTAAAATTCAATTAGTTATTTGGAATACCATTGGTATTTTATCTGTTTTTTCCAACCTTGTTGATATTAATCTGTTTTTAATATGTAGAAAATTAATGTGTTTCTAAATATCAAAAGTCTTACAAGGCACTCTCCCTATTCGGCCCTTACAGGTGATCAGCTCTAGTGTTTTCTGATTTTTTTTTCTTATTTTCTTAATCATCATTCCCTCACTGAAAAAATTACCTAATAACCCCAACTTATAGAAATAGGTCTCACTTTATCATTTCAGTGGTCCTTGTGTATAACCAGCTGCTCTATTGCCTTTAGGCACAGCATTGTGGGACAGAACCTTCCACCTGTTCTCTAGGTGAATGACCAATTGACCTAAAAACTCCCTGAGACAGGCAACACAGGGACTTACAGGCTTAGCAACCTGAACTCTACTTGACTTGGGTTATACATACTCAACTCTTCTAATAATGTAATTGGCACCCTCACTCCTTTACCTGCAAATAGACACACTCGCGCGTGCGCGCGCGCACACACACACACACACATATACACTGTGATGTCTTGAATGAGAATGTCCCCCATGGGTTCACATATTTGAATACATGGAGGTGTGTCACTGGCGGGGGAGGGGTAGGCTTTGAGGGTTTTAAAAGACCTGACTGTTTCTAGTTTGTAGTATTCTCTGTCTTACCTTTGATTTAGATGTAAGCTCTCAGCTACTGCTCCAGTTGTTTCAAGTTGAGAATTGTCGCGAACCTTCTGTAACTGTGAGCAATGATATACAAAATCTTTTTTTTAAAGATTTGTTTATTTATTATATGGAAGTAACCTGTAACTATCTTCAGACACCCCAGAAGAGGGTATCAGTTCCCATTACAGATGGTTGTGAGCCACCATGTGGTTGCTGGGATTTGAACACAGGACCTTTGGAAGAGCAGTCAGTGCTCTTAACAGCTAAGCCATCTCTCCAGTCCCAACAAAATCTTTTATAAGTTTTCCTGATCATGTTGTCTACATAGCAATATGACAGAAAATCACACAAACACACATACATTCACATACACACACATATACTCAACTCAGAGCAATGCACCTACCAACCTCAGACCCCTGCTTGCATTGATTTACATCCCTATCTGAAACATAGAAGAGATTTCTCCTCCCATAACAACAATCACATTTAGTCAGATCCTTTTCCAGTGTATTTCCAGTGTATTCAACAGGCAGAAGAAAGGCCCATGCTGGTTTTGTATACATATACACTACAACAAACTGCATTCTTCAATTGAACTTTTGGGACACTTCCCTATTTAAGATCCTATACCCCAGAATATGCCAGAAATATGATTAAAAACAGAGGCATTATGAGAAGACACATTCACAGTAGGAAAATGAATGCATGATGTAATGTATCAATCTAAATAGAAAGCCACCAGAACTCCATCCCTTAGCAGCAAGCATCTCCTTCTTTTATACCCCATAAAAAGAGAATTCAGGCTGTAACCTGGGACCTTGAGTACTCTCCGTCATGTGGCCTGCTGCCAATCTTGACATGGTATCTTTCTTTAAGCTCTACTATGGCTTCCTTCCAAACAACATCATCTTGCTGCGTTTGCACATCTGTGTTAGCCCTTGCAAAGAATCTGAAATGGAAGAGGGGACTGGAGACACTATTCAGTAGTTAACAGCATGTAGAGCACCTGCAGAGGGCCAGGGTGTGGTTCTACCGGCCTTGTTGGTGGCTTACAAACACTGGGTATCCACCGCTATCTCCTGCTCGTGTTTATGGACAGCCACATTCACATGTGTCTAAGTAATACACACGCACACACATAATTAAAAATAAAATATTTTTAAAGGACCTGTAAATGTCCAACTTAGACCCTCAACCATTGCTAACACCATCACCTCCTTAATAACCCATAACCTCACCATAACTTGAAGCTGGTGGTATTTATCATGGATTATTTTTTCTTTTTCTTCTTCATTGTATGAATCTGTTATGTTTAACTTTTGCTTGTTTTTAGTTTGGGGAAGATTGTATTTTTTAACCACTACTCCAAATATTATGTTTTGACACCCAAATTTCACACTTAATTTCCATTTTTTAAAAATCTCTCGTGGCAGCAAATAATATATAATTTGGCTTAAAGAAGATGTCTCTGAACACTACAATTTAATGAACTCAGTTTAAATGGCATGTGAGAACACGAGGAACTGCAGAATAATGTCCTAGCTGAGAAAGAATGAGACACAAATAACACCCAAAGGATTTCAACCACAACATTCTTGGACCAAATGCTTCTCAATTTTGTTTAGCTCAATTTGTAACTAAATTATCTCTAAGGATGAGGACTCAGAACACTTCACAAGGCAGTCAGTAAGGAAGGATCTAGTGACTGTCATAGCCTCCTTTTTGTTTGCACACTGTTGATACAGCTAAAAGTTCAACTCCTCAACTTAACTCCCATGCTTCCTAATGATGGAAGCATAACACTATCCAGGCATCTCCCAGCACAGTGATCTGAACACCAGTGCTCCACACACGGTGATTTATGTCAGCTTGGTTAAAAATCACCCACATGCTAGAAACCCCTGTGGAAAGGTGTGTACTGGCCCCAGGTCAGAACTCACTTCTTCTCCCTCCTTGATTTCTTCTCCCTGTGCAAGATCCACTGGTGGAGGGGCATATTGTATATGTCAATCTTTCCTCATGGAAACATGGAGAATGTTGGCCTCTTTGAAATAATTTACATTTAATTTAGTTAAAGGAGCACAAATGATGGAACTGCTTGTACCATCAGCAAGAAGCATCACTCAGAAGATTTTTATGCAAGATAGGAGCACACATGGCATACACTTTCTATCTTCTGATGCTAGAAAAAATAGCACAGAGTAAGAGACTATTTTTTTGACAATACCATTCTAAATCCTTGGAGGGAAAAAGTCGGGGCAGATGGCCTGGGGCCAGCCAGGAAACTCTTAATCACCCAGAAAAACAAGAAACAGGAGAGGTCATTATTCTTAGTGGGCCAGACTGTAAAACAATGTTTGTAAGTCTTCAGATTTATAGCAAAGCACCTTTAAATATCTCAAGCAATTATAAAAACAAAGACTACTCCAAAGGTATTATGTAAAACTCTCTTGTTTTTTTCTATAAACAAAAGAAAATGCCCAACTTTCTTCAAGTTTCATCAGAGAACTTTTTCATTGTATCTATCACTGAATTATTTTATCATATGACAAGCTTAACACAATTAATTTTAAACATGATGATAACTTGATGGATAGAGACTAATGAAACAGTAGATAGTTGATAGATGATAGATAGATTATAGATAGATAGATAGATGCATAGATACATAGATGATAGATAGATAGATATAAATAGATGATTTGTAGAAGATAGATAGATAGATAGACAGACAGACAGATAGATAGATGATAGAGGGATACATATTGATAGATAAATAGATGACAGATATACAGATAGACAGAGTTTACAGATAGATAGATATAGAAGATAGGTGATAGATAAAGGTGGCAGGTAGAGTAGATAAATGACAGATAGATAGATGACAGATAGATAGATAGATAGATAGATAGATAGATAGATAGATAGATAGATAGATAGATAGATAGATAGATAGATAGATAGATATTCACTTTTGATAATACAATTTGTTGCATTATCTTCCTACTGAGGATGTACAAACCCTTTGAGAGACTAAGTAAAATGTCTTCAAGTGGATGGGCCATATTAGACCTGATATCATCTTTTGAAACCCAAATCAGTCCTGGAAACTAAATGAAGTTAATATTTACAAAGCTTTGAAATAGTCTCATTGTGCCTAAACTTTCATTACATCATAAAGACATTAAATCAAGTATACTCAAAATTGTTAATCAAAGGCTTTAGCGTTTACCTTTTCAATAAAGATTTTGGATGACTCAGAATTTTGACTTCTATAGGCTCAACTCACTCAAAGGAAATGAGATTAAAAGTTTATGGGAACATGGATGAAAGATCACATTATGAAACAAATCTAACAACTTTCAAACACGTATTCCTCTCCACCTCATTATTTGTGGTTATTCATTACTGATTGGCTTTTTTTCCTAGATGTTTTGTTTTTAATTACCTTTTTCCTTTTTTATTAAAAAGAGATTCCTTTCAGGGGCTAAAGAAATAGCTGTTCTTTCAAATGGTTCAATTCCCAACACCACAACACCACGTGACAGCTCACAACTGTCTGTAACTCTAATTTCAGGAAATCTAAAACCCTCACACTGATATACATACAGACAAAACACCAACAAAAGTAAAAACAAAAATAAATTATATATATATGTGTGTGTGTGTGTGTGTGTGTGTGTGTGTACATATATATTCATACAATATATCCTGATTACAATTTCCCTTCCATTTACTCCTCTCAGTTCCTTTCTATCTCCCCTCCCATCCAGATCCACCCTCTTTCTATCTATCATTAAAAAATAACAGGCTTCTAAGAGATAACAACTAAATATAAGAAAATAAAATATAATAAGATAAAACAAAGACTATCACATCAAAGTTGGACAAGGCAAACCAACAGAAAAAAATGAGTCCAAGAGAAGGTACACAAATCAATGACTAACCCATTCACACACTCAGAAGTCCAATGAAAATACTAAGCTGAAAGCTATAATGCATACAAAAAGGACCTGGTGCAGGCCCATGTAGGTCCTATGCTTGCTGTTCCCATCTTTATGAGATTATGTGAGCTTTGCTCAGTTGATTCATAGAGCCTTGTTGTCCTGGTGTCCTCCAAATCCAGAGGCTCTTACACTCCGCTCATTCTGCCTCCTCTCTCTCTCTCTCTCTCTCTCTCTCTCTCTCTCTCTCTCTCTCTCCCCACCCCCCACATGTCCATTCCTGTATCATTGCTTTTATCTTTATCAACCTCCAGAATTTAAAGATAATGCTCAGTTGTTCATATACTTGAGTCGTAGTACATGGAAAGATCAAGTTGAGTGCTTCATCACTACTGCTTAGTATTCATAGTATTGGAAGATGCTATTCATGATTCCAGGGAAGAAAGGAACAATAAATTATCTCATGCAGTTGTGAACCCTTCAAGATGTAATAAATGCTAGCCTGGGAAAGTATGTTAAACCCTATAACAGTGGCAGATATGCTTCAGGAGCAACCAGTATCATTCTGCTGAGACTTAAAGCCCATGCCACAGGAGGACTTCTTTGCCTTGTATTGTTCCCTGGGCCTCCTAGGAGAGAATCTAATACTATTATTCTGGTACAGCCAGGTAATAAACAGCCCTGAAGTTCTCATCTTTATACCCATAGATTAGGATCTCTCTCAACCTTGACCAGAGAAGTTTCTTTTTATGGTATGTGTGATTAAATTCAGAGACCCTCAACGTGTTAACTTACTGAGAATAAGATCCTGTGGAATGCCCATCTCTATAAAGTACCTCTATTTCATGCTGTTCCCTGACTCAGGGAACATTGTAGGATAGGAGCAGAGAGATTTTCTGTGGCACATCTGTGCTCAAATAGTATTTGCCAGACATGATAGGGCCATTGCACACATAAACTCCCAATGGCTATGACTATGTACAAGGCCTACAACAGGATCAAGTTAAACAAAATCCCATCATGGATTGGGGCAGATCTCACTAAGTCTCAATCCTAACTGGAGGAAATATTAGAATTGGTGACGTCTGGGAGAAGAACAGTCAGTTTATTATGGATACAGATCCTGAGACGTTACCCAGGCACTAGCAGATAGTATTACTCCTATACAGATAGGCAGCACTAAGTGGATTCAATTAGTGCTTTAAAAGAAAAGGAAGTAGATGAAGATGGAGAAGAAACAAAGACCATGAGAATAGAGGAGGAATTGGAGGGTAAAGAATAGGGGTGTGTTTGGTTAACATGCATTATATGTGTTTGCAAAGCTCTCAAACTTTAAAAAGAAGAAAACAGGTGAAAACAAACTTCAAAACAATGATAGCTATATAACTAAAATATTCATATAATTTAAAAAAATGCATAGTTTATAGATGATAGAAGAAGCACAAAGCTGTGACTGTGAAGAGTTCTACCTGAAGATAACATAGAGGGTATTTTAAAAGAAATAATAAAACACAGAGTAGGGTCAGAGAGTTGACTCAGAGGTTAAGAGCACTGACTACTCTTCCAGAGGTCAATTCCCATCAACCCTATGGTGGCTTACAACCATCTGTAATGGAATCTTATGCCCCCTTCTGGTGTGTCTGAAAACAGCTACAGGGTACTCATATAAACAAAATAAATAAATTTTAAAAATAAATAAATAAGTAAAACATGGAGTAGAAACTAAAATACACAAAAGTAACTCACAACACATTTCTATAAATTATTAAATCAAAGTGGGCTAAACTCACACTGTAAATAGCTCATTTTCTACCACAAGGTAAAAGCCTTAGTAAATGTTATTGATGGAAAATGTATTTTAATGGTGAATTATAAAGACTAATATGGATGATCACAGATGTAAAATCTTTTAATTGCATGAAGAAAACTGAGCATAGTGACCAGAATTTTAAGATGTTCTCAAGATTTTCAGCTTCCTGACAGAGATGTCCCATGTAGTTTCCCCAGACTAATGCATTGTATTTCACTCTCATGACGAAATTCATATTGAATGAAGAAAATATTCTTGTTGAGTCTAATCTAATTATATGAGCTTTTGAGGGGAGGGGGTTGAACTTTTCCTCCAATATGGGAGAAAATGAGCCAGAGAACTGAAACACTATGAAGATTTCATGTCTTACGATAAGCATGGAGAAGGCCATGTTCCAAGTTCTGTAGTCAGCCTCTAAGACAGAATGCAGCCCCATATTCACAAAGAGGCAAGGACCTCAGGTTTACAGAAAGAAGGAACCATACCAACAAAATTAACTTTGGAAGCAGAATTTTCTTTAGAGCTTCCAAAGACTCTGCCTAGTATATTCCTTGACTGTGGCTATGAGAACCCAGCCACAATGTACTAGACTTCTGGCATATGCAATTATGAACTAATAAAGAGATATTTAAGCTGCCAAGTCTGTGGGTAATTGTTACATAACAATACAAAACTAATACAGACAGCAGGAGCTATTTAAAAATCAATCTAAGTTTGAACTGAAAGCTTAAGTTATTTAACAAGGCAAACAGAAATGATGCAACATAGAAATCACAAAGCAATCTGCCTCTTTGTCCCTCATGAAAAAGTCACAGTAAACACAAAGATAGTTAGCTACAAGTACATATTAAAAGTATGCATTGATCAGTATCACTCTAATACCCCAACAGGGTAAAGACACAATAAAACAACAAACAAAAAGAAAAAAAAAAGAAAACTAGAGGTCAATATCCCTAGAGATTTTTTTTAAATTCTCAATAAAATACTTTAAACTTAATACAGAAATTATCAAAAAGACTGTGTAGTATAACTAACCTGGCTTTCTCCCTGAGATGCAAGGATAGTTCAATTTGCAAAGGTCAGTAAACATTATAAACCACATAAATTGACTTAAAGTAAAAAAATAAAATCACATGATCATCTTATTAGACCCCAAAAAGGCCTTTGACAAAATGCCATGTGCCCTCATGAGGAAAATTCTGAATAGAGTAAAACTAGAAGAAACACAGCTCAACATAATAAAATAAGAGAAACCCACAGCTACATCACGCTAAGTTGAGAGATACTGGATGAAATCAGCAACAAGTCAGAGACAACCACTACCCTTTCTTTTCAATATTGTGTTCAGGCACTAGGAGCAATCAGGCAAAAGAAGAAAATCAAAGAGCCACAAACAGGAAAAAAAGGAGAATTCAAACTACCCCTATTTGTGTGAGATCTCAAACATTTGACCAGAAAAAAAATCTACAAATGATAAACTAAGCAATATGGCAGGATACAAAACCAATCTTCACAAATCAATAGCTTTTCTAGATTCTAATAGCAAACATACAGAAAAAGAGATCATGGACACTCTCCTAGTCACAGTAACATCTAAGAATAACACATCCAGGAATGTGCTGTATAGTTTTACATCCACTGAGAGGAAGAAAACTCAATTAAGAAAATGCTTCCATTATGTGGATCTGTATACAAACCTGTAGGATATTTTTAAATTAGTCATTGTGGTAGTCATGGCGGAGGGCCCAGCCCATTGTGGGTAGTGCCATCCCTGGATTGGTGGTCTGTGTTCTGTAAAAAAAGAGGCTGAGCAATCCATGAAGAGCAAGCCAGTGAGCAGCACTCCTCCATGGCCTCTGCATTGAGTTCCTATCCTGACTTCCTTCAATAATGAACAGTGATATGCAAGCTAAATAATCCCTTTCATTTCAAATTTCGTTTTGCTCCTGGTGTTTTATCACAGCAGTAGTAACCATAAATAAAATAACTCTAACCATGAAGATGAGGGACCTTTAACAATGAAACATGTATACCTGTGAAGAAAGAGATATGAAAGATGCTAGAAAATGGAATGACACTGGATGGTCATGAATTGATAAAATTATTACTGTTTAAAAGAATGATCATTTTACCAAAAGTCATTTACAGGTTCACTGCAATCCCAGTTAAAAATTTCCATCTTATTCTTCACAGATTAGAAAAAAATCTGGGGCTGGAGAGATGGCTCAGCGGTTAAGAGCACTGACTGTTCTTCAGGAGGTCCTGAGTTCAAATCCCAGCAACCACATGGTGGCTTACAACCATCTGTAATGAGATCTGATGCCCTCTTCTGGCGTGTCTGAAGACAGCTATGGTGTACTTACATATAATAAATAAATAAATATTTAAAAAAAAAAGAAAAAGAAAAAAATCTAACCTACAATTCATATGGCACCACAAAAGACTGTAAATTACTAAAAACAATCCTGGGAAAAGGAAACAATGTTGGATGGATTACCATTCTAGATCTCAAAATATATGGCAACGATCAAAAAAAAACAACCAACAACAAATGATGACCAGGATGTAGGAAAAGATGAGCTCTCATTAACTGTTGGTGTGAACTGGTCCAGCCACTCTGGAAATAAGTATAGAGAACCCCCCAAAATTTGAAAATAGATCTAATCTATGGCCCAGTTATAACACTTTGTGTCATATGCTTAAAGGATTGCCATCCTATTCTGCAGATACTTTCTCAGCCCCTGTTCATTGTTGTTCTGCTCTCAATAGTTAGGAAAGGAAAATGCATTGAAGGTTCTTCAACTAAAATATGCACAGTGAGAATGATCTACAATGAAATGCTATGCAGATGGAAAGAAAAATGAAATTATAGAATTTTCAAGTAAATGGACAAATGAGGAAAGATCATGTCAAATGAGGTAGCACAGGCCAAGAGAGACAAACATCACATGTTCTCTACTATCTGAGACTCCTAGTTTGAAATCTTCAGATGCAAGTACATAGCTTGGAGTAACTGAAGAAGGCAGGAAGGTAAAAGGGATAACCATGTGGATGTGAAAGCAATAGAGAGGAGAAAGTACAGGTGATCTAAAGATAAGAACAGGAATAACTAGTAGAGGATCTCTACACAGTAATGCAGAGGGATGTAAAAGTGGAATGAGGAGGGAGGGAGTTAAAATAGCAGTAAGGATGCCTGAGAAATCACAGTATTAACTATCTTCCTAAAAGTAGCTATAATGTGTATTTTAGGGTCTTACATTTAAACTACTGAGAGTGTCTAACAAAAGCCTCAAACAACACCAGGCACACATACTCTCCTACTACACTTTCGAGTTGTTGGTAAAGATCTTTTAATAGAACCCCCCCAAAATAGGAGTCTTTTAGTAGCAATAGTCTATAGTAGCAATATAGGCTACTACTACTACCCTTGGTTAATCCTAAAGGTAGAAGGTAAGTCCTGTGGCTGAAAACATTGTGCCCTTCAGACACAGGGCTCAGAGTCTCCATAGATCTGACCTCAAGGCCCTGTCTCTGAGAACTAGAAGGTACCATGCAAGCTTGCAAAGGCAGGAAGCAACCAAGAGTCCTACCCAGATATAATGCCTATGCGCCACAATGATGAACAGCAGAGCACAGTAACCCCAAGGATGCAGGGGTGGCACACATATTTATAAATGACAGCTCTTTAATTAACTTGAATTATGGCCCACTGTATAGAGGGAAATTGTGCTTGGTAGAAGGAAATTGTGCTTGGTACTGGAAACTTAGTGAGCTACTCAGAGTTCCATTAATGAAGTCATTAATCTTGGAAAACAACCTACAAACGCCACTTTACAAAACTAGTATAATCCCGAACTACCTTGTAAATATTTTTCCTTATACCGAACAATAAGTGTAGACCTCACCATCATCAAGGTAGCCTCTCTTTGCAACAAATGAAGACCATTACAGAAAATCACAACAGCTTACAAATGTAGAGAGCAGTCTCATCCTATACATCTTCAACATAGCATGTATGCCTAAGACTGAAGAATCATGGAGGAAAAGGGGGGCAGAAATATTTTAAGAGCCAGAGGAACTGGAAGTTTGGTGTGAGACTATATCTCCTAGAAATGTAAGAAGCTACATGCATGAAGTCTCACCAACATACGTGGCTGCCTACACATGACCTAAATGAAGATGACACCAATAGATATAACATGGGTGGGAGAAAGTCCATTAATATTCAAGCCTACACAACAAACTACAAGCAACTAAGGAATGCTAAGAGAAGGGAAAATACTCGTCCTCAAGGAAGAGCACAGCAATTAATTATGTAATACACAACGGTCAGCCCTGAAATCATTTACATACAAGTAACTGTGTATAGACTGAGAATATTGTGGTTAATACATTTAGGAGTATATGTATGTTTGTGTGTGTGTGTGTGTGGCAACAATTGGAAAAAGGTCATGAATGCAAGGGAGTGTACATGGGAGCATTTGGAGGAAGGAAAGGGAATAAAGGAATGCTTTAATTGTATTATGATCTCAAAAATTATTTTTTAAAAAAATAACAATACCTTTAACTTATTTCTTAATCCATATTTAACCAATTGGAGAAATAAAATGAAGAAATGCTAATAGTATAATCAATAGGTTAGTGTATCATACTTGAAAACAATAATACATTTTGTTTCTATATAATAGCAAAATATAAATTTTAAATAATTTTAGACTTTATTTTATATTAAAATGTATAATAAATACATGGCAAAAGGTTACAATTCTTATATGAGCACAGATCAGGAGGAGCCATGGTAACAGCATGTGTGCCCCAAGTAGCAGGGGTACCTGCTAGAATGGTGGTAGTAGCTACAGTATCAAAGGGTGTGGGTAGTTCTGTGGCTGGTACTGCTTGGATGCAAGCAGGTGAAGTCGGGCTGCCACCTAGCAGCTAGAAGGTGGAGTCTATGGTGGGTGGGGTAAACCTGAAGTATCATTCTGTCTCCAAGGGGTGGAGAGAGAGAGAGAGAGAGAGAGAGAGAGAGAGAGAGAGAGAGAGAGAGAGGTCAAATGTGTAGGCGTGTGTGCCTGTGTGAGAGTGGCAGCCTTGCTGGGCGGAGCACAGGTGCGTATAGTCCCAGACAGAGAGAGAGAGAGTTCTCACACATGGGAAAGCAACGTCTTAGCAGACAGAGTACCTGGCAGGGGGCAGGGCCAGACCTTCTTTTTCATGTGTTGAACAGGGAGCAGAGCAAATAGCAAGAGAATGAGGGAAGGGGGAGGGAAAGCCTACCCTATGGATCCTTAGCAAGAGAGATGTTTTAAAGTACCAGTTTAGTGACCATGCAAAGATAGTGTTTGAATTAGACCAGGACATCCCAGTAGGTAGGGCCAAAGTGGTGAAGACAAACCCATGGGTGAGAATATGGCTATTAACTACCCCTACTAGCATCCTGAGGATATTATTAATAACCAGAAATATTTATATCCAGGCCAGACTACCAGGTGACTGGCTGGAGGCCAAGCCCTGGGCCAGTGCCCTGAGCGACAGAGAGCAGTTCACCCAGGTCTGGGATTTCTCAGCAGTGAGAAAGGAACCATTTCAGAGGAGAGAGGAAACTCTCACCCAAGGGAAAAAGTCCCAGAATGAGGGTCAGTGAAAACACTGAATGTCTCCATCCTCAAGGGCAGCAGAGGGGTTGCTCCAAGCTCAAGAACTCTCCCCTGGGACCATGGGGACATTTAAACTGACCAGAACTCGTAAGCCCTCTCTTACCAGTTCTCTGAAGTTTGGAGAGCACTGGCTCTCTATATGGTAGCAGGGGAGATGCAAACCTGTGGATCTAAATCCAAGTCACAGCACCAAACTTAAGTTCATAAAGAGCTAAGGAGGGAGGAAATATGTTTTGGTGTATGGGTAGTCAGTTATGGGAAAGGGGGTGCCACTGCAGGCCCATGCTGAGGCATCCTTTGCCCCTGAGGGACCAGCACACAATGGTATAGCATAGATTAGAGTTTATTCAGGGACTGGGGAGGGGAGTTGAGAGCGTAGTAGAGACAGAGAAAGGGGAGGGAGAGAGAGAGAGAGAGAGAGAGAGAGAGAGAGAGAGAGAGAGGAGAAAGAGGGAGAGAAAGAAGGAGAGGGAGAGGAAGAGGGAGAGAAATAGAAGAGTAGAAGCCAGCCATGAGCACAAAGGGGGGAGGGGATGGGTAAGAGGACAGAGCAAGAGCAAGAAGGCAAGAGCAAGAGAGAGCAGAGGGAAAAAGCAGCCCCTTTTATAGTAAGTCAGGCCTACCTGTCCTTTACCAGGTAACTGGGAGACAGAGCTTAGACAGATTGTTAACATGATCACTTGGTCAAACATGTTGCAGTAAAAATCAAAGCTGAGTCATCCTTGAGATTCTGACAAGGAACTTCGTTGATAAATAACAAATAGATACATATTATGGAACAAGACACACAAGTTAATAGCTATCAGTAACATTACCCACAATTCTTCATATACAGGCAATTTTCAGAGAGTCTTTAAAACCTGTATTGCAGCACTGGGGACATGGCTTAATTGAAAAAGTGCCTGCTTATAATCATGAAGGCCTAAGTGTTGAACTCCAGTGTTCCTCTATCCAGAGAAAAAACAAATGGGTTCCTGGAGCTCATTAGTCATTGAACTTGCTAAATCAATGAGCTCTAGTTTCGAAGAGACACTTTGTCTTTAAAATTATAGCAATAAAAGAAATGCAATGTTAATCTCTGCCCTCCACACACTGGCACACATATGTGTACATACATAAACATGCATAGACTGGACATCCACACATAAATACACGTGGTTTCTAAAGTTTTTCATAGAATTTTGAAATATTTCAATTTTTTCTTTCTTCAATTGGTTTAAGTATTTCACTGCAATCATCAAAGAGTTACTAAGAGTTGAATAGTTATATACAATCAATAATTTGAAGAAAAAAACAGATCTATTTCTTCAGTAAAATAGAAATTGGAATTAGGGATTTTAGAAGATATAATTATTTATTATTATTTAAACAGCTTGTAGGGATAAATTAGAAGTGATGGCCCAGCTGTTAAAGCTAGGCTCACAAATAAATATCAATAATATCATAAAAAGAAAAATTGCTATTATATAATGGTAAATATGATTTTTTTAAAAAGCATACCCTTATAATATTTAACATGTTGAGAACAACATTATGATAGCAAAAATCAAAACCTATACTTCTAGGGCCACACAGTAGATACTCTGCACTTACCTGTGAACATTTTGTGCACACTAGTGCACATGTTTTGTGCACATTAGTACACATGGAAATGCAGCAACAATTTGAGTGAGTAACTTGGAAGTCAGAACAAAAAGTATCTAAATAAAACAAGATTCTAGGTAATGCTCTGAAAGTTACCTGTGGATGAGAGCTAAACTTTGCCTTCTGTGCTTGCTAGTGCTGCCAGACTGTGTACTTCAAGGAGGAAGGATCAACAGCCCACATGCACACATACAGCTAATGACTACTTTTTAATAAACTTGTTTATTACACTATGGTGATCTAGAGAAACAAAAAACAAGCCAGAGACCTAGGAAGGGGTTTCAGCCTGAGTTCAAAGGCAATTGGCTGCAGACACAGAAGATCTGATAGCACAGAGACAGTACCAGGGGTACACCACAGACTTCCTTCTTGTTCAGGGATCATGGATGGGTCAGTGTTTCCACTGAATGGGTGAGACTCATCAACAATACAGAAAACAATCTGCTTAACCCAGTCTATCAATTTAAGTGTAAAATTTACTGACTGTTGAACTACAGAGCTGTGCATCATGGCCTGGCCCAGTTCACACATGAAATTAATCGTCATCCTCACTATGTAAACCTGTGCAATTAAACAGACTTCTCTGACCTCAGTCCCAAAAATTAAGCCAAATAATATCTGTCACTTAGAGTTGGGAGATTATTAGCATAAACTCAGCAAAAGATTATGAACACATAGGGTGTATCTAGTAAACAACTAATGAATATGTTTTCTTTATCTACATATTTCTAATATATAATTACAGTTTCTAAAGTGAAATAATGGGCCACTGAGGTGATTCAGGTAAAGGCTTTTGGCACCAAGTCTGAGTACATGAACTTGATCCCTGAAAACCACATGGTAGAATAGTAGAACTGACTCCTACAAGTTACCCTCTGACCACCGTATAAATTCTATAGTATACCTCCCTCAAACATACACACAAACACACACATATTATGTAGAAATAAAATAACAGATGAAAAGACACTAAAAGTAGACTAAAATGTGTTTTGAATATTACTTTCTTTACAGTTAGTATCAAACAACCAAAAGAGAATAGTTTATTCTTGCTTATTTTGTGCTTGAAAGGTTGGCTAACATCTCGTGAACTTGACTTATTTTTTTCTGTGACAGGGTTTCATGTAGCCCAGGCTGACCTTGAATTAACTATGTAGCTGAATATTGAACTCCTGAACCTCCTGCCTTCACCTCCCAAATGTTAGGATTATAGGCTTCTACTACCATTTAGAGCTACCTTTAAACTTAATTCCTGTCAACGACCAGTAAGGCATACAATCTAGAGCAACCTTTATAGTCAAAATCCCTGTGTGTGGCACATAAAAGGAGCAGAGTTACAGGGTTTTAAAGAATATTTGCCCAACTGCATTTGCAAACTGCATTTGCCCAACCAAGTAGAAAGCAATATTTCATGTCCTTCCATTTGGACGATTAAAATAAAAATGTTGAGGGGAGATGAATACAGCCAGATAAAATAGAAGCTGCTCTTAATCACTAACCTTTCCTCCAAATTTAACCAAAGACTTTTTCTGAGGTTTGAAGAAGTTCAGAGTTGCCCCCTCCCCTCATTATTCTTCATTTGTGCCTCTCTCTGCTGTTTTGGGTTCCAGCTGGAATCCAATTTACCCAAACACCCAGATGAGGCTGTTCTCCTGAAGTATTAAACCCTGTGGTCAGGACTTGAAAGTTCAGATAGTTCAGATAAGGTTTGAGATCAGCAGCCAAGCACTTGGATGCTTATCCTAACTGGACCTTCCAAGTTTTGCCTCATATTAGGGCATATAATTGAAAATAAATATTTATTGAATCAAATCAGCTCTGCAAATCTTAAACACATCTGGATATCACAGAGAGCTAAGACACAGTTAACATCATGCGTGCTCTTACAGAGATTCTTGTTTTGTAAAATAAATTCCTCAAAGGAGGAAAGAATAAAAAACATTTTAGTTACATTCTGATACACATACTGTTCATAAGTATTTCTCCAAACTTTAGACTTGGAAATGGGGATTGCTTAGTTCTACAGCAGAACATGGTGTACAGGCAAAAAATAAAATAAAATAAAATAAATAAATAAATAAATAAATAAAAACCATGGCTTAACTTAATAGGAAATCTTTCCATTGAGCAGGAGGTAGAAGACAGGTTAAATTAGTTCAACTAATAGTGGGAATGCCTACTTGGAAAAAGGTAAAGACCAATTGAATTATTGTCTGTGTTCTATTGCTGTGAAGAGACACTATGAGCAAGGAAACATATAAAAAGAAAACATTCTATTGGAGCTGGCTTACAATTTCAGAGAGTTACTTCATTATAATCACGATGGGGAGCATGGTAGCAGGCCAGTGGGCATGATACTGGAGAAGTAGGTGTGAGCATTACATCCAGATCCACAGACAGCAGGCAGAGAGAGGGACACTGAGCCTGGCGTGGGCTTTTGAAACCTCAAAGCCCACTTCAAGTCACGTACCTCCTCCAACAAGGCCAAACCTCCTACAACAAGGCGACATTTCCTAATTGTTTCAAAGGGCACATTAACCGGGGACTAAGGTTGAAAATATATGAGCTTATGGAGGGGAGTGCATTATCATTCAAACCAGAACAGCCTGCATGTTAACTTAAATGAAGCCACCTGGTAAGTAGGCACACTAGTCATCCAGTTCATACATTTATATAAAGACAATTTACCAAGAAGTAATGCAACATATCCAAGGAAAATAAGTGGCACCTACATACCCATATTTAGTATGCCATTATTCACGACAGGCTACTCATGAAATCAGCCAACATCTGTTACAATATCCAGTAACATCTGTATATGTATTCCACTTTCTTGCACAAATCACAATTCCAACCTTTGTGCTGAATATAACCACCCTTGCACACATATACTTCATATATACATATATATATATATAAAGTAATATATAATATATAAAATAACACATATTTTATATATAATATATGATAGTATAAATAATATATGTAGTGATTTATATATTTATGTAAATTAATATATTTATATTATATGTTAATTAATATATTATATATATATTGTCAAAAGAATGCTGGAAGCATTAAATATATTATTAAATATACAAGGATACATTCCATCTACACATATACATAGAGGAATTTTTAAATTTTTGAGTTTAAAATAAATGTATACATATTTCTGAACATTTTCTATTTTTAGATAATAGGAGAGAAAATGTTAATGAATGAATATAGACCACATAAAAAGTAAATATATTTCACTTTTGAAATATCTTAAAAACTAGCCAGGGAACAAATATTTTACAATAAACAACATACAGCACAGATATCAAATACTGACAATAGGATAGAATTATTATATTAAATTATTGTTCTGAGGGGTTGCAACACCTTCTATTTACTCTTAAATATCTATTGGAGACGTCTACCCAACTTTTGCCTATATAGTTTTCAAGTAAACAACTAAGAGACACTGCAATTTATTAATAAACAGTAGGCACCAAGTAGGGAAGGTACTGAACTATTCTAATCCTTCTACCTGTTATAACCCACACAAATTCCAGTCACTGATCAATCAGGCGTCTCCCCGGTTGCTTCTGCTCCATCAGCCTGTCCTCAGGGTAAACTTCTCTTGGCCACATACTCCTGGTCTATCTCATCTGATGGTGGCCTTTTCCTCTCTCTGTTTCTCTCTTCTTCCCTGTGGTCTTTCTCTAGAACTCTCATTCTATTCTAAGACCTGCTTTACTATCCTTGCTGCGCAGTCATAAGCCCCAGCCAATAAATTTATTGACCAGTCAAGAATTAATGGGGGGAGCAATCTGTACAACACAGTGGTTACACAACACGCAAGACAGATAATACTGGAATCTTGGGTATTTACAATTGCTAAGTAAAACTTATAGTATGTGGGAGATAAAAGTAAACAAGGAGACAAAGCGAAAGTCTTCAAATAGCCAATCAATTAGCAGTTATCAAGTTACAGTCAAAGCAAACAGAACATCTGCAACCACTTACTAAGACAAGTTTTACCACATTAGCAACTGCAAAGCACTACTACTGATGTTTGTGTGATGGATTCTATATGTGTAGACCAGGGAGTGGCATTATTTGGAGATGTGACCTTGTTTGAGTAGGTGTGTCACTGTGGGTGTAGGCTTTAATACCCTAGTCCTAGCTGCCTGGAAGCCAGTATTCTGCTAGCAGTCTTAGATGAAGATGTGGAACTCTCAGCTCCTCCTCCACCATGCATGCCTGGATGTTGCCATGTTCCCACTTTGATGATAATGGACAAACCTCTGAACCTATAAGCCAGCTCCAATTAAATATTGTTCTTTATAAGACTTGCCTTGGTCATGGTGTCTGTTCACAGCAATAAAACCCTAATTGAGACAGGTGGTAAGTTGCTGATGTCCTACCACAATTCATTCTATGAAGCCACAGTTACACTGCATATTCTCCCTTAGAGATGGAGCAGTGTCTGTCTAATGAGGAACTTGTCACAATTTCCTTTCATAGAGGACTTCATAAGAGATTTTTTTCTACTTCTATCATGTTTAATATTCCCAATATATTTTAAAAACTGGTTGAGTGCATATTAATTTTAGCTTCAGAAGATACCGTGTATATTTAAGAGGCATTTAGCTATTATAAATTATTTTGATAACTTAAAAAATGTCAATACTGAGTTGTATGTTTTAAAACAAATTTTATTAGTTTAATAAAAATTCATTTCGAAAAAAACAAAACAAAAGAAAACCAACTCTTAAAAGTTCAATTACCAGATTGGAGAGATGGCTCAATGGTTAAAAGCACTGACTGCTCCTCTGAATGTCCTGAGTTCAAATCCCAGCAACCACATGACCATCTGTTATTAGATCTGATGCCCTCTTTGGGAGTGTCTAAAGATAGGTACAGTGTACTTACATATAATAAATAAATAAATCTTTCAAAAAAAAGGACAATTACCTAGAAGAATCTGATGCAGACATTGGTATAGACAATACAAATGACCATGACACTCAGCTACCTCAGACCCACCAACAATCTTTTAAGAGAAGATGTCATCTTCAGGCTTGTATTCCGAGACCATACAAACTTCTCCCTGCTATGGAAGTCATTCCTCAGCCTCAAAGCCATGGCACAGAAAAGAGCTATATCTCTTACTGTGTCTTAGTGACATAGTAATCTATGAGCATAGCAATATCTTTTATTCTCCTGACTTCTGCTTCTTTTTTTTTTCATTTTCTATATTTTTTTTTATTTACATTCCCAATGATTTCCCTCCCCTTTCCCGGCTCCTCCCTTCCCGAAAGTCCCATAAGCATTCTTCCCTCCCCTTGTTCTCCATTCAACCACCTTCCACTTCTCTGTCCTGGTATTCCCCTACATCCAGTCTTTCCAGGACCAGGGGGGTCTCTCCTTCCTTCTTCTTGGAAATCAATTGATATGTGAATTGTGTCTTGGGTATTCTGAGCTTCTGGGTTAATATCAGCTTATCAGTGACTGCGTACCATGTGTGTTCTTTTGTGATTAGGTTACCTCACTAAGGATGATATTTTACACTTCTGACCATTTGCCTAAGAATTTCATGAATTCATTGTTTTTAATTGCAGAGTAGTATTCCATTGTGTAAATATAGCACATCTTCTGTTTCCATTCCTCCATTGAGGGACATCTGGGATCTTTCCAGCTTCTGGCTATTATAAATAAGGCTGCTATGAATATAGTGGAGCATATGTCCTTATTGCATTACAGGGAAGCCTCTGGGTATATACCCAGGAGTGGTATAACAGAATCCTCCGGTAGTGTCATGCCCAGTTTTCTGAGAAACCGCCAGACTGCTTTCCAGAGTGGTTGTACCAGCTTGCAATCCCACCAGCAGTGGAGGAGTGTTCCTTTTTCTCCACATCCTCGCCAACATCTGCTGCCTCCTGTGTTGTGTAAATTTGGTTTTATCATGGAATATCTTGGTCTCTCCTTCTATGGTGATTGAGAATTTCGCTGAGTATAGTAGTCTAGGCTGGCATTTGTGTTCTCTTAGAGTCTGCATGAGATCTGCCCAGGATCTTCTGGCTTTCACAGTTTCTGGTGAGAAGTCTGATGTGATTCGGATAGGTCTTCCTTTATATGTTACTTGGCCCTTTTTTCTTACTGCTTTTAATATTCTTTCTTTGTTTAGTACATTTGGTGTTTTGATTATTATGTGATGGGAGGTATTTCTGTTCTGGTCCAATCTGTTTGGAGTTCTGTAGGCTTCTTGTACGTTCATCAGCATCTCTCTCTTTAGAGAATTGTATTGGTATAGACAATTGTATTGTCTATACCAATACAATACGTTCATCAGCATCTCTCCATAATTTTGTTGAAGATATTTACTGGCCCTTTAAGTTGCAAATCTTCACTCTCATCTATACCTATAATCCTTAGGTTTGGTCTTCTCATTGTGTCCTGGATTTCCTGGATGTTTTGGGTTACATGTTTTTGCATTTTGCATTTTCTTTGACTGTTGAGTCGATGCTTTCTATGGTATCTTCAGCACCTGAGATTCTTTCTTCCATCTCTTGTATTCTATTGTTGATGTTTGCATCTATGACTCCTGATTTCTTCCCAAGGTTTTCTATCTCCAAAGTTGTCTCCCTTTGTGATTTCCTAGTTGTTTCTACTTCCTTATTTAGATCCTGGATGGATTTGCTCAGTTCCTTCACTTGTTTGTTGTGTTTTCCTGTATTTCTGTAAGATATTTTTGTGTTTCCTCTTTCAGGACTTCTGCCTGTTGACCCAAGTTCTCCTGTATTTCTTTAAACGATTTTTGAGTTTCCTCCTTATGGGCTTCCATCTGTTGACCCATATTCTCCTGCATTTCTTTAAGCGATTTTTGTGTTTCCTTTGTAAGGGCTTCTACCCATTGATTCATGTTCTCCTGTATTTCTTTAAGAGATTTATTTACGTCCTTCTTGAAATTCTCTAATAGCATCATGAGAAGTGATTTTAAATCCAGATCTTGCCTTTCAGGTGTGACGGAGTATCCAGGACTTGCTGCTTTCAGAGAGTTGGGTTCAGATGGTGCCATATTGCCTTGATTTCTGTTAGTAACGTTCCTATGTTTGCCTTTTGCCATCTGGTTATCTCTGCTGTTAGTTCTTCCTGCTGTCACTGGCTGGTGCTTGAACCTCCTGTGAGCCAGCAAGGCTATTTCCGTCCCCCTGGATGACCAGGTTTCCCCTGGCACCGATTGTTGAGGGGCTGTCCTGCTCCTGAGTGTCTTTGTAGCTCTGGTGTGGTTGCCTCAAGTGATGTTATACTTGAGAAATCCCTGTCTACCTGGAGTCTCAGTGTAGTCTATCACCAGAGCAAAGGTGGCTGAGGGGAGGCTGCTATGCTCCTTCCCGGCGAGGGTCACTCTGCAGGGCAGATGTCCCACAGCAGAGGTGGCGCCCAGAGGACCACAGAGCTGCCCCACTCTTGGGCACAGATGGAACCCTAGCAGGCTGTGTCCCAAGTGATGTTATACTTGGGAAATCTCTGTGTACCTGGAGTCTCAGTATAGTCTATCACCGGAGCAAAGGTGGCTTATGGGAGGCTCCCTCTCGGCACGGATAGCTCTCCTGACATCTGCTTCTTGTAACATAGCAACCAGTGAACAAAAGGAACACTACCCTGGCAATTATAATGTATTCATGTATTTAGTATTTGTCAAAATCCCAATGAAGACAGACAGTGAACTATCTTTAACTCAGGTGTCTCTTAAAGTTGGGTTATAGAGGTTTGTGTAAGATGATGTTAATTATGATGTTGAGCATGACTAGATTGAAGGATAGTGTCAAGAATAAATAATGAAAACAAGAGGGAATGAAGAGAAAAAGAGTGAATTTTTTTTCTTGAATCCCATCTGTCTACTTAAACTATTGTCTGACCACCTGATCTCATATACATGTAAGTCACAAAATTAAAAGTGTTAATGGGTACCAGAGGTTCTTGTTAGAGAGAAGACTGGGGACATGTACAAAGGATAGAGAATTGTAGTTAGTTATGTTGGATCTAGTTTAATAGTTCTATATACAGCATAGTGACTGTAGTAAATAACAACACAGTATATAACTGTTAAGGTGTTAAGGTAATGAGAATACATAATTGTTCTCATCACAAAACCCACAAATAAGTGATGAGTCAATTAGCATACATATTTTTCTTCAATGAATACATATACCAAAATTATATTTTGAATACCAAAATTATTAGTAATTTCAGGAAAATACATGAGAAGTTGGAAGGGGAAAAGGATGGATAATATAGTATTTCATTGTATCCATGTATGAAATTCTCAAGAACATTTTTTAAAGCTATAAAATGAAATTTTAAATTATGGGAACCAGAACCTAACTTGTCTGTGGCCCCAGCTATCTGGCTCCACGTGACCAGGCACTTTGACTATACCACAAAGGAACCCTCTAATAAGGACAATTTTCTGTCTTTGTAGTCAGTCTCATCATGTAGCCCTTGCCAATCTGAACCTCACTCTATAGTCCAGTCTGGCCTCACACTCACAGAGATCTGCCTGCTACTGCTTCCAACATACTGGAATTAAAGATATATGCCATCATACTTGGCCTGGCAATCATGTCTTAGCATTCATTTCTAGGATTACCATTTCAGTGTGCTGATCATGATGCCTAAGGCCCAGGATGTTTCAAATTGACTATAACTCAATGAAATTTTTAGAAACACACAAAGATCCTAGTAATGTTTCAGAACATTTAGAAATATGTTATTCTCTTATTAGTGTGTGTGTTTGTATGTATATTTGTGACATATGTATGTTTACATGTACATGTAGATATAATAACTCATGTGTAGGTCAACATATGGTGTCTCTCTCATTGGCACAACATCTTATTTTTTAGATAAGATCTTCCACTGATCTTGAAGCTGACCAATTGCTAAGGATGGCTGATCAATGAGTCCCAGAAATCCCCTGCCTCTGCTTCTCAGCACTCCGATTGCAAAAGCATACTGCTATGCCCAGCATTCTACATGGTCTCTAGGGATTGAACTGAGATCCCCACTCTTGTCAGCAGGATCTTTGCCCATGGAGCATCTCTACAGACCCTTTGCTGAACTTTCTACACACAGATAATCAGATATATCAAGGGTTCCTTAAGTGCATGCATTGTAGGGAGGCCTCCAGAAAGTTTTACTAAAAGAAGAGGTTTTACAGGAGAAATTAAAAGGACCTTAAAATAGTCAATTAAGCTTCTAGTAGACACTGACTTTATCCAAGATAAAAAGTGCACAACATTTAACTTTCACAGGAAAGTTATTTATATGGCCATTCATCTTCCTTGGATGTTACAGTCCTTTCATGTGAGGATAAGGGCTCTGGATACAGTTAGTTTTAAAATCTCAGTGATCATTCAATGAACACTTTTTTTAAAAGAAAAAATGTGAGTACTTTTGCTTCCATACTCTACCAATTTCCGTCTATCAAACTTAAAAAGATAGTTTATATTTGTGTCTGTTAACCTTGTTGCCTTTAGGGTGTCCCACAGCATCATATCTGTGTCTGTACTCTCCTGCCCTTGCATCCCTTCCCTTTGCCAACACAAAGCACTTCCTGTTCTCTTCCAATTTAGTCTTGTTACAACTTCCTGTTGCCTTTATCATCTTATTGATAAATAACACATATGAGTCACTCTGTGTGGTGGCGTGAACAGGAATGGGCTCCATAGATTTAGGGTTTGAATTCTTGGTCCAGAGGGAGTGGCACTATTAGGAGATATGCACTTGGTGGAGTAGGTGTGACCTTATTGAAGGAAGTGTATCACTTTGGGGATGGGTTTTGAGGTCTCCTATGTTCAGGTTATGCACAGTGTGGCTGCCTAAGGATAAAGATGTAGTAGTCTCAGCTAACTCTCCAGCACCTTATCTGCCTGCATGCTGCCATGATTCCTCCCATTGTGATAGTGAACTAAACCTCTAAAACTGTGATGTAGCCATAATTAAATGTTTTCTTTTGTAAGTATTACCATGGTCATGGTGTCTCTTCACAGCAATAAAACTCTAACTAAGGTGTTCCTCTATATCATTTTTATTTGATAACACACTAAAATATTCTTAATACAAAGCAACTTATTAAAAACTATTTTTAAAGAGTTCTTTCCTTCTCAAGGGGAAGCCATTGGCTTAGTTGATGCTCCTTTCACGAGACCTTTTCTGTAGTATATCCAAAATGTAATTCAGAATCTCAAATCCAAATTGAGCAGGTGTGAGATAAAAATAAAACTATCCATGTTTAAATTCTCATTTTTGCTGTCACTTATAAATATTTACAGTTACTTTGGTGGCAAAATTCATGGCGGTTGCAGTAGAGTAAAAAGCCCAAGCTCAATTCCAGGGCTTGAAAACCTATCAATCCCTGAGCTCCTCTCCAAGATCAGGGCTTGAACTCCCACCATTCCCCACCCTGGAAGTCTCTACCCTTGAAAACTCTGCCCAAAAAAACCCTATGTAAGCCTGCCTCTTACCCAGCTCCCTTCTGCTTCTCTCCCAAGCGGAGGCAGTCACCCTCATATGTTGCTCAAAATAAATCTCTTGTGCAAGACTTGTTTGCAGTGTGACTTTGTGGTATCCCTTGGATCCCAACTGCCCAGACACCTTTCCCTTCAGAGCTTTAACACAGTTACACTGATTCCTTATTTATTAATTGGCTTTAATTAAGCCTGAACAAGACTTCTTTGTGACGAATGAGGACTACCCATCACCTTACATCACTCTTCCACCTCCCCATCTCAAGATACTTCAAACTCAAATACCGAGAGGCACATTTTTACGTTTCATTCATTGCTAATCTCTGTTTGTAAGTAAAGCACTCTCTAGTGTTTCTTGTGTTATTTTGATATCTCATCACAAATTCCCCATTCAGTATCACGTCACTATTTATTCTTATGATTAGAAGTAACTCCATTTGTCCCTAAGCTAATCTAAAAACAAGGAAATAAAATTCATCAGTTACAGTAGTATACTAACTCAGATGTAAGTTCTCTGAAGAAGCAAATATGAGCAGACACCAAGCGATCTTCATTTCACAGTTGTGAGCTTTATACTCCTAGTAGAAGCACAGAAATGAGATAAAGAAAGGCAGTAAAAGACAACTGTGTCTCCTTGTCTCTCTGTCTCTGTCTGGTTCTCTCTCCCTCTCGCTCACTCCCTCCATCCCCCCACATGTGTGTGTGTGTGTGTGTGTTTGTGTGTGTGTATGTGTGTTTGTGTGTGTGTGTGTGTGTGTGTGTGTGTGTGTGTGTGTGTTGTAAATATGTACTTATGTAGAGTGGACACATGTCTATTTGTAAAAAACAAAAAACCAGGTCATTGATAGGGAATGTTTTTCTCAAATGCTCTTTAATGTTTTGGTTTTTGTTTGACACAGAGTTTCGCCCTGAGCTTGAAGTTTGTCAATCAGGATAGACGATTTGTACAGGGAACTTTGAAGATCCCCCCATGCCCACCTCGCCTTAGTAATGGAGTTGTATATACCTGCCACTGGGCCTTGTTTTTATGTTGCTGCTAGGGCTCCAAATTTGAGGTATCCTGTTTGCATGGCAAAGCACTTTACTGACTGAGCCCTCTCCTCAGACCCATGCATGTCTTTTAGTTCCTTTTCAAATACAAATTTTAGTATTAAAACTTAAAAATAAGTAAACACACACACACACACACACATCAAAATTAAATAAACGCAATTTCTATGAACTCAATGACCAGAATAGCATTCAGTCAGCTACAGTCAGAATAGCATTCAGAATAGAAGCTGGGGAACTTCATCTTAAATTTTACACTTTTTATATCAAATATATTTTATACACTAATCTACTACCAAAACAAAAAAATCTGTTGACAGAATTAGAGCTAAAAAAACAACTAGCCATATATCTTCATTTATAAACTGTGTCCATTACCTTCGATCAGTCCTGCCTCATTTCCTTATATAGCCTTTCCAGTTCTTTTCTTTATATTTGCCTGTATTCACATGTACATTTGTTTACATGTATACACATATTATTGGATAGGTTCCACATATATAATCTAGTTCATTTTAATAGGATCCTTTGCCTTCACTTTATCATAGATTCATTATATCTTAGCCATTATCTTAAATTTCTTAAATATTCTAGAATTTACCTTAAACTTTTACTTAGATCATATTCTAGGAAAAAAAATGCTGTATCAAACCAATCTCTCAGCACCTTCAAATTGTAAATTAAGATTTTGTTTTCTTACTTGGATAGATTGAAGAAGACATCACATTTTAAAAAAAAATTCCAGAGAAAAATAATCCTAACAGAAGTGTTTGAGTAGACTTCCTTTTCATGTAAAAAGTGCAAAGAAAATTGGTAATCTCAAGTAATAGGCCTTGCTAAAATTTTTATTAATATTTTGTGTAGAATGACATTTTACTTATCACTAATTTTGTAATAATGAGACTGTTGGTTCATTCAACAAATATTTATCAAGAATGCAGTATATATTAGGCAGCATGCCATACTCAGGGGTCATAACAGTGAACAGAGCTCTTTATGAAAGGTTTATACTGGTTGGGAAAGCAGAGATACAAGACAAGAACCATAAACAATTAAGTGTGAGATAAGCCAATGCTGATGGATGCTTGATGATGGACGGACTAGCAAATAAGCAACAAGCCATGTGGATAGAATCTTAGATGGAAGAGATTCCCAGAAAGGTGACTTTGGTTTTTTTCCAACTGCATGGCTTTTTTCATTCCTTTTACTTTTTATTGTGTGTATTTGAAAATAATGACTAAGTCACAGAAAAGCTGGAAATAGGTCACAAAGTACTTCTATTTCAATTTTTCCATTATTACTGAGTCATTTTGTGTATATATCCTATAAAAAATGGATGCAACGTTACATAACATCAGCACATAACAGATTGAAAATTCTACATCATGGGTATGATTTTCCCTTCTTTATTAAACTCCTTGGTTTGTTTTACCGGATAAATCACTTTAGCCTGTCTTCCAGATGGTGATCTACATGGGGAAAATTTGTTAAACCTTTGATAGCTGAAAATACCACTGTTTCAACTCAATTCAAGATATAAATAGATGTCTTCATGATTTTCTTCTAGTCTTTCTCTTTAACTTTTCTTATTTCTGATACTATACTAGTAAGTCTTCATTTTTAAAGGCATAAATTTATTGCCTGTGGTACTTGGTTTCATACCAACATTTTCATACAGCATATAATTTACTCTGACCATGCTCCTACATTTCCTATTGTCCCTTCTGGAAGGTAAAAATACCCAGAAATTAAACAAAACTTACAAAACTCAAAGAGCTCTTGAAAATCAGAACATTCAGAAGAGCCCTCCTTAAATTTGTATGAGCAATAACAATTGATTAAAAAAGGAAAACTCTCCAGCCAGTTGAATTACAAGCAAATTGTGCAGGAAGTTCTATGTATGCAGCGTTCCTGAGCCATCTATTACCCATGCATTGTTGGACATTTTAGTAATGTGTTCCCTTTGAGTTAGCGATGCTCCAGTTCAGTAATCCTTAACCCACATTCCTCTACATAACACCATAAGCTCACTGGTTCACTAGGTTAAACTTGGTGGACCCATTTCTTTGGTCTTCTGTTGATATCCTACCTGGGATAAATAGACATATGTTCATGTCTCCCCAGGATAAGACATATGCCAAACTGGTTTTCTGTATCTCTAGAAAGTCTAGAATTCACAAATGAAAGAAAATGTGGAATTTTCATTCTGAATCTGATGTCATTCACCTAGGGTGGTAATTGTTATTTGTATGCATTTCCCTACAAACACTATATGTTCACTCTTTATGACTGAATACCAGTGAGCTGTCTCATCCGTCTATATTTCTCATTGACTTAAAGAACTTTAGGTAAATCCTAGGAGTGGCACAGCCAGGTTATATTAGATCTAGTCTTAGCTTCTTGACTATCCTCCACATTGGTTTTCATAATGGCTGGGATAATTTACATTCCCACCAGCATGCAGCGATGTCTAAATCTTCCCTTTTTATTGGCATTCTCACGAGTAGAGAGTTTTAAAGGTGTGGAATTGATTTTGGGGTTAAATGAAACTGCAATACAGACATTTTTTACTTAGAATTTGCTTTATTTACATTTCAAATGTATTCCCTTTTCCTTATTACCCCTCCAAAAACCCCCCTATACCATCCCCCCTACTCATGCTTACCAACACCCCTCTCACTTTCCTAACCTAACATTCCCCTACACTGGGACATCAAACCTTCACAGGACCAATGGACTCTCCTCTCATTGATGTCTGAAAAGATCATCCTCTGTTATATATATACCTGGAGCCATGGATACCTCCATGTGTACACTTTGGTTGGTGGTTTAGTTCCTGGGAGCTCTGGGGGTACTGGGTGGTACATATTATTGATGCTTCTATGGGTATGCAAACCTCTTCAGTTCCTTGGGTCCATTCTCTGTCTCCTCCACTGGGGACTCTATGCTCAGTTCATTAGTTAGCTGTGAGCCATGGGTATTTAGATTCACTTTCTAAGAAGGACCAAAGTATCCACACTTTGTTCTTCCTTTTTCTTGAGCTTCATGTAGTCTGTGAATTATATCTTGGGTTTTCCAAGCTTTTGGGCTAATATCCACTTATCAGTGACTACATACCATGTGAGTTCTTTTGTTACTGAGTTATCTCACTCATAATGATATTTTCAAGTTCCATCCATTTCGTTGTGAATTTAATGAAGCCATTTTTTTAAATAGCTGAGTAGTATTCCATTGTGTAAACATACCACATTTTCTACATCCATTCTGGGTAGTTTCCAGCTTCTGGCTATTATAAAATGGCTGTTATGAACATAGTGGAGCATGTGTCCTTATTACATGGTAGAGTATCTTCCAGGTATATGCCTAGGAGTGGTATAACAGGGTCCTCTTGTAGTACTATGTCCAATTTTCTGAGGAACCAGCAAACTGATTTCCACAGTGGTTGTACCAGCTTGCAATCCAACCAGCAATGGAGGAGTCTTCTTGTTTATCCACATCCACACCAGCATCTGTTGTCAACTGAGTTTTTGAACTGAGCTATTCTACTAATGTGAGGTGGAATCTCAGGGTGTTTTTGGTTCTTATTTCCCTGATGACTAAGGATATTGAACATTTATTTAGGTGTTTCTCAGACATTCGAATTTCATCAGTTGAGAATACTCTGTTTATCTCTGTTCCCCATTTTTTGATAGAATTATTTGATTCTCTAGAGTCTAATTTCTTGAGTTCTTTGTATATATTGGATATTATCCCTATTGGATGTAGGATTGTTAAAGATCTTTTGCCAATTTGCTGGTTGTGGTTTTGTCCTTTTGACAGTGTCCTTTGACTTACAGAAGCTTTGGAAATTTATAAGTTCCCATTTGTCTATTCTTGATCTTAGAGCATAAGCCATTGGTGTTCTGTTGAGGAAATTTTCCCCTGTGCCCATGTGTTCGAGGATTTCCCCCACTTTCTCTTATATTAGTTTCAGTGTATCTGGTTTTATGTGGAGGTTCATGATCAACTTGGACTTGATCTTTGTACAAGGAGATAAGAAAGGGTCAATTTGCACTCTTCTTCATGCTGACTGCCAGTTGAACCAACACCGTTTGTTAAAAATGTTGTCTTTTATCACTGAATATTTTTAGCTCCTTGTCAAAGAACAAGTGACCATAGGTGTGTGGGGTTCATATCTGGGTCTTCAATTCTATTCCATTGATCTACCTGCCTGTCACTGTTCCAATACCATGCAGTTTTTATCACGATTGCTCTGTAGTACAGCTTGAGGTGAGTGATGGTGATTCCCCAAGAAGTTCTTTTATTGTTGAGAATGGTTTTCACTATCCTGGGATATTTGTGATTCCAAATGAATTTGAGAATTGCTCTTTCTAACTCTATAGAGAATTGAGTTGGAATTTTGATGGGAATTACATTGAATCTGTAGATTGCTTTAGGCAATCCAACCAGCAATGGTCATTTTTACTATATTAATCCTGCCAATCCATGAACATGGGAGATCTTTCCATCTTCTGAGGCCTTCTTTGATTTCTTTCTCCAGAGACTTGATGTTCTTGTCATACAGATCTTTGAATTGCTGAGGTAGAGTCACACCAAGGTATTTTATATTGTTTGTAACTACTATGAAGGGTGTCATTTTCCTAATTTCTCTCTCAGCCCATATGCCCTTTGAGTAAAGGAAGGCTACTGATTCATTTGAATTAATTTTATATCCAGCCACATTGCTGAAGTTGTTTAGGAGTTCTCAGGTGGAATATTTTGGGTCACTTAACTATAATATAATATCATCTGCAAATAGTGATATTTTGATTTCTTCTTTTCCAGTTTATTTCCCATCGACCTCCTTTCATTTTCTCAATACTCTGGTTAGAACTTCGAGTACTATATTGAACAGATATGGAGAGAGAGAGGGCAGCCTTGTCTAGTCCCTGATTTTAGTGTGATTGCTTCAAGTTTCCCTCCATTTAGTTTGATATCGGCTACTGGTTTGTTGTATATTGCTTTGACTGTGTTTAGGTATGGGCCTTGAATTCCTGATCTCTCCAAGAATTTTAACATGAAGTGATGTTGAATTTTGTGAAAGGCTTTTTCAGCATCTAATCATCATGTGTTTTTTTTTTCTTTGAATCACCCCTGCATCCCTGAGATGAAGCCTACTTGATCGTTGTGAACAATCATTTTTGTGTTCTTGGATTTGGTTTGTGAGAATTTTATTGAGCACTTTTGCATAGATATTCATAAGGGAAATTGGTCTGAAGTTCTCTTTCTTTGTTGAGTTTTTGCATATCAGCATTACTGTGGCTTCATAGAATAAATTGGGTAGTATTCCTTCTGTTTCTATTTTGTGCAATAGTTTGAAGAATATTGATCTTAAGTCTTCTTTAAGGTCTGATAGAATTCTCCACTAAACCTATCTGGTTCTGGGCTTTTTTTTTTAAGCTGGGAGACTTTTAATGACTGCTTCTATTATGTTATGGGTTATGGGACTGTTTAGATGGTTTATCTGATCCTAATTTGACTTTGGTATTTCATATGTATCTAGAAAATTGTCCATTTCATCTAGATCTTCCTGTTGTGTATAGGTTTTTGTTGTAGGATCTGATGATTTTTTGAATTTCCTCAGTTTCTGTTATTATGTCTCCCTTTTCATTTCTGATTTTGTTGATTTGGATACTGTCTCTGTGCACTCTGGTTATTCCGGCTAAGGGTTTATCTATCTTGTTGATTTTCTTAAAGAAGCAGTTCCTGATTTTGTTGATTCTTTGTATAGTTCTTTTTGTTTCTAGTTGGTTGTTTTCAGCCCTGAGTTTGATTATTTCCTGCTATCTACTCCTCTTGGGTGTATGTGCTTCTTTTTGTTCTAGAGCTTTCAGTTGTGCTGTTAAGCTGCTAGTTTATGCTCTCTTAAGTTTCTATTTGGGGGCACTCAGAGCTATGAGTTTTCTTCTTAGCACTGCTTTCATTGTGTCCCATAAGTTTGAGTACGTTGTGCCTTCATTTTCATTAAATTCTTTATTTCTTCCTTGACCAAGTCATCATTGAGTAGGGTGTTCAGCTTCCATGTCTATGTAGGCTTTCTGTTGTTTCTGTTGTCAATGAAGACCAGCCTTAACCAATGTTGATTTGATAGGATGTATGGAATTATGTCAATCGTCTTGTATCTGTTGAGGATAGTTTCTGACTGATTATATAGTCAGTTTTGAAGAAGGTAGCATGAGGTACTAAGAAGAAGGTATAGTCTTTTGTTTTACGATGAAATGCTCTATAGATATCTGTTAAATCCATTTGGTCCATAACTTCTGTTAGTTTCACTGTGTCTCTGTTTAGTTTGTATTTCCCTGATCTGTCCATTGATGAGAGTGGGGTATTGAAGTCTCCACTACTATTGTCTGAGGTGCACTGTGTGCTTTGAGCTTTAGTAAAGTTTCTTTTATGAATGTGGATGCCCATGAATTTGGAGTATAGATGTTCAGAATTGAGCGTTCTTCTGGGTAGATATTTTTCCTTTGATGAGTATGAAGTGTCCTTTCTAATCTTTTTGATTAGCACTTGGTTGAATGTCAATTTTTTTCAATAATGGATACTCCAGCATGTTTCTTGGGACCATTTGCTTGAAAAATTATTTTCCAGCCCTTTACTCTGAGGTAGTAACTGCCTTTGTAATTGAAGTGCATTCCCTGTGTGCAGAAAAATGTTGGGTCCTGTTTACATATCTAGTCTGTCAGTCTATGTCTTTTTATTGGGGGAATTGAGTCCATTGATGCTAAGAGATATTAAAGAATAGTGATCGTTGCTTCCTGTTATTTTTGTTGTTAGAAGTAGAATTATGTTTGTACCTTCTTTTGAGTTTGTTAAAAGTAGACTGCTTTCTCTTTTTTCTTTTTTATTAGATTTTTTTTAATTTACAATTCAAATGTTATCCCCTTTCCTCATTACCCCTCTGAAACCCCCAATCCCATCCCCCATCCCCCTCCTTACCAAACCACCTCCCAATTTCCTGACCAGGCATTTCCCTACAATGGGACATCGAACCTTCACAGGACCAATGGCCTCTCCTTCCTTTGATGCCCAACAAGGCCATCCTCTGCTACATGTGAAGCTGGAGCCATGGGTCCCTCCATGTGTACTTTTTGGTTGGATGTTTAGTCCCTAGGAGCTCTGGGGACATTAGTTGGTAAATATTATTGTTTCTCCTATGGGACTGCAAACTTCTTCAACTCCTTGGGTCCTTTCTCTAGCTCTCCCATTGGAGACCCTATGCTCAGTCCATTGCCTGGCTATGAGCCATGGGTATTTTGATCCCCCTTTTAAGAAGGACCAAAGTATCCACACTTTGATCTCCCTTCTTCTTCAGCTTCATGTGGTCTGTGAATTGTATCTTGGGTATTCTAAGCTTTTGGGATAATATCCACTTATCAGTGAGTATATACCATGTGTGTTCTTTTGTGGTTGGGTTACCTCACTAAGGACGATATTTTCTAGTTCCATCCATTTGAAAGATCTGTATGACAAGAACTTCAAGTCTCTGAAGAAATAAATTGAAGAAGACCACAGAAGATGGAAAAATCTTTCATGCTCGTGGATTGGCAGAATTAATACAGTAAAAATGGCCATCTTGCCAAAAGCAATATACAGATTCAATGCAATCCCCATCAAAATCCCAACTCAATTCTTCATAGAGCTAGAAAGAGCAATTCTCAAATTCAACTGGAATAACAAAAAACCCAGGATAGCTAAAACTATTCTCAACAGGAACTTCTGGGGGAATCAGTATAACCAACCTCAAGCAGTACTACAGAGAAATAGTGTTAAAAACTACATAGTATTGGTACAGTGACAGGCAGGTAGATCAATGGAATAGAACTGAAGACCCAGAAATGAACCCACACATCTATGGTCACTTGATCTTTAACAAAGGAGCCAAAACCATCCAGTGGATAAAAGATAGCCTTTCCAACAAATGGTGCTGGTTTAACTGGAGGTCAGCATGCAGAAGAATGCAAATTGATCCATTCTTATCTCCTTGTACTAAGCTCAACTCCAAATGGATCAAGGACCTCCACATAAAACCAGAAACACTGAAACTAATAGAAAAGAAACTGGGGAAGAGCCTTGAGCACATGGGCACAGGGGAACTTTTCCTTAACAGCACACCAATATGCTCTAAGATCAAGAATTGACAAATGGGACCTCATAAAATTACAAAGTTTCTGTAAGGCAAAGGACACTGTCAATAGGACAAAATGGCAACCAACAAATTGGGAAAACATCTTTACCAACCCTACATCCGACAGAGGGCTAATATCCAATATATACAAAGAACTCAAGAAGTTAGATTCCAGAAAACCAAGTAACCCTATTAAAAATGGGGTACAGAGCTAAACAAAGAATTTTCACCTGAAGAATATTGAATGACTGAGAAACACCTAAAGAAATGTTCAACACCCTTGGTCATTAGGGAAATGCAAATCAAAACAACCCTGAGATTTCACCTCACACCAGTCAGAATGGCTAAGATCAAAAACTCAGGAGACAGCAGGTGCTGGTGAGGATGTGGAGAAAGAGAAACACTCCTCTACTGTTGGTGGAATTGCAAGCTGATACAATCATTCTGGAAATCAGTCTGGCAGTTCCTCAGAAAACTGGTCATGATACTACCCGAGGATCCTGTTATACCACTCCTGGGCATATACCCAGAGGACTCCCCAGCATGTAATAAGGACACATGCTCCACTATGTTCATAGCAGCCCTATTAATAATAGCCAGAAGCTGGAAAGAACCCAGATGTCCCTCAGCAGAGGAATGGATACAGAAAATGTGGTATATTTACACAATGGAACACTACTCAGCAATTAAAAACAATGAATTCATGAAATTCTTAGGCAAATGGATGGAATTGAAAAATGTCATCCTAAGTGAAGTAACCAAATCACAAAAGAACACACATGGTATGTACTCACTGATAAGTGGATATTAACCCAGAAGCTCGGAATACACAAGACACAATTCACATATCAAATGATGTCCAAGAAGAAGGAAGAAAAATGTATGGATACTCTGGTGATTCTTAGAAGGGGGAACAAAATACCCACAAAAGGAGATACAGAGACAAAATGTGGAGCAGAGACTGAGGGAAAGACCATCCAGAGACTATCCACCCAGGGATCCATCCCATATACAGTTACAAAACTCAGACACTATACTTGTTGACTGGAGCCAGATATAGCTGTCACCAGGGAGGCTCTGCTAGTGCATGACAAATACAGAGATGACCACTCTCAGCCAGCCATTGAACTGAGCATAGGGTCCCCAATGGGGGAGCCAGAGAAAGGACCCAAGGAGCTGAATGGGTTTGCAGTGCCATAGGAGGAACAAAGATATGAGCCACCGAATACTCTCAGAGCTCACAGGGACAAAAACATCAGCCAGATAGTACATATGGTGTTACCCATGGCTCCAGACACATAAGCAGCAGAGGATGGCCTTGTTGGACATCAAAGGGAGGAGAGGCCCCTGGTTCTGGAAAGGCTCTATGCAGCCTTGTAGGGCAATACCTGGACAGGGAAGCAGGAGGGGATTGATTCAGGAACAGGGGGAGGGGAGAGGGTTTATGTAACTTTCAGGGAGGGGGGAACCAGGAAAGGGAAAATCAATTGAAATGTAAATAAAGAATATATCTAATATTAAAAAAAAGAATAATCGGAATAGAGGAAAAAGAAGAAACACAGAAAAGATTTTCAACAAATGCATAAGTGAAAACGTTTCTAACTCTTTGGTCAATCCATGGGATCCCACATGCCAGTCCTGTCAGAGAAGAGGGTAGGCTAACACCTCAGCTCTCCCTCAATTCCCCTCTAAACTTTCGCTCCTACAAGGTACTAGTGTGGAATAAATGGTAGAAGGGGGACAAAAGTATTAGAACTAAATAAAATAGACAAAAAGCAAAAAAACAAAAAAATCAAAAAACAAAACAAAAAAAGGAATTTCATGAATACATTGTTTTTAATAACTGAATAGTACTCCATTTTGTGAATGTACCATATTTTCTGAATATATTCCTCTGTTGAGGGATAACTGGGTTCTTTCTAGCTTCTGGCTATTACATAATAAGGCTGCTATGAACATAGTGGAGCATGTGTCCTTATTACATGTTGGAGCATCTTCTGCGTATATGCCCAGGAATGGCATAGCTGGGTCCTCTGATAGTACTATGTTCAATTTTCTGAGGAACAGCCCCAAAAATTCTACAGGATAATTCCTAAACCTGATAAACAACTTCAGCAAAGTGACTGGTTATAAAATTAACTCAAACAAATCAGTAGCCTTCCTATACTCAAAGGGTAAAGAGGCTAAGGAAAAAAAATAGGGTAAGGACACCCTTCACAATAGTCACAAATAAAATATGATACATTGGTATGACTCTGACCAAGCAAAGGAGTGATCTGTAAGAAAAGAACTTCATGTCTCTGAAGAAAGAATATGAAGAAGATCTCAGAAGATGGAAAGATCTCCCATGCTCATAGACTGGCAAGTTTAATATAGAAAAAATGGCTATATTGCCTAAAGCAATCTACAGATTTAATGCAATTCCCATCAAAATTCCAACTCAATTCTTCACAGAGTTAGAAAGAATAATTTCCAAATTTACCTGGAATAAGAAAAAACCCAGGATAGAAAAATTATTTTCAACAATAAAAGAACCTCTGGTGGAACCACCATTCTTGAACTCAAGCAATACTACATAGCAATAGTGATTAAAAAAAAAAACAACTGCTTGGTATTGGTACAATGATAGGCAGGAAGATCAATGGAATAGAATTGAAGACCCAGAAAATGAACCCACACACCTATGGTCACTTGATCTTTGACAAATATCTAAAACCATCAAGCAGAAAAAAGACAGCATTTTCAACAAATGGTTCTGATTCAACTGGCAGTCAGTATGTAGAAGAATGTAAATTGATCCATTCTTATCTCCCTGTACAAAGCTCAAGTCCAAGTGGATCAAGGACTTTCACATAAAACCAGATACATTGAATCTAATAGAAGGAAAAATTGGGGAAGAGCCTGGAGCACTTGGGCACAGGGAAAAATTTCCTGAATGGAACACCAATAGCTTATGCTCTAATATCAAAAATCAACAAATGGAACCTCATAAAGTTGCAAAGCTTCTGTAAGGCAAAGGATATTGTCAATAGGACAAAATGACAACCAACATATTTGGAAAAGATCTTTAACAATCCTATATCCAACAGAGAGCTAATATCCAATATATACAAAGAACTTCGGAAGTTAGACTCTAGAGAAACAAATAACCCTATTAAAAAATGGGGTACATCTTTGTTCCAGTGGCCAGGTAGTTGGGACCGCCAGGCTCGGAGACAGATAGGCATAATATCGCTTGGGTCTCAGGCAGCTTGTGTGTAACCTGCTCCAAGAGCTGGGCAGATCTGCAGTAACCAGTGCGCCAGCTCTGCTGTTGGACTTCTGCCTTGCAGAGGGACCCCACCGCACTGGGCAGGAGCCTACCAGCTTCCCTTTGGCGACCTCTGTTCCGGTAGACTGCACTGAGGAGACAGGTACCCAGGTTCTCCCCAATGTAACATCGCTTGGGACACGGCCTGTTGGGGCTCCGGTCTGCTCCCAAGAACGGGACAGCACTGTGGTCATCTGGGTGCCAGCTCTGCTGTGGGCCATCACCTCTGTGGGGTGACCTGCGCAGCCGAGAGAGTGCAGAGTGCACTCTGCCATCTTTGCTCCAGTGGCCAGGTAATTGGGACCGCCGGGCTCGGAGATAGACAGGCATAACATCGCTTGGGTCTCGGGTGGCTTGTGTGTACCCTGCTCCCAAGAGCTGGGCAGATCTGCAGACGCCCCCTCCCCCCCCCCCTGGGAGAGATCACACACCCCTGCACAGGGCAGGAGCCTACCAGCCTCCCTTTGGCGACCTCTGCTCCGGGAATCCACTACGCTGAGCCTTTGGATGTGCAGGGACTCCCCAATATAACATCACTTGGGGCAAGGCACATCAGGGCTCCAAAGTCACTCAGGAGCAGGGCAGGGCCGAGAAATCGGTGCCAGGGGAATCCTGGTAATCCAGGGGGGCCAGAAATAGCTTTGGAGGCTCACAGGAGGTCCAACCAACAGCCAGTGACAGCAGGAACAACTAACACCAGAGGTAACCAGATGGCAAAAGGCAAACGTAGGAATGTTACTAACAGAAATCAAAGTAATATGGGACCATCCAAACCCAACTCTCCAACAGCAGCAAGTCCTGGATACCCCACCACACCCGAAAGACAAGATCTGGATTTAAAATCACTTCTCATGATGCTATTAGAGGATCACAAGAAGGACACAAATAAATCTAATAAAGAATTACAGGAGACCATGAATCAACGGTTAGAAGCCCTTACAAAGGAAACACAAAAATCGCTTAGAGAAATGCAGGAGAACATGGATCAAAAGATGGAGGCCCACAAGGAGACAACACAAAAATCGCTTAAAGAAATGAATGAACGGGTAGTTGCACTTTCAAAGGAATCACAAAAATTGCATAAAGAAATGCAGAAGAGTATGGGTCAACAGACGGATGCCCATAGGGAGGCAACACAAAAATTGCTTAAAGAAATGAATCAACGAATAGATGCCCTTACAAAGGAAACACGAGAACTGCTTAAAGAAATGCAGGAGACGACGGATCAACAGATGGAATCCCATGAGGACAAAACACAAAAATCGCTTAGAGAAATGCAGGAGAACTTGGGTCAACAGGCAGAAATCCTGAAAGAGGTAATGCAAAAATACCTTAAAGAAATACAGGAAAATACAAACAAACAAATGAAGGATCTCAGCAAATCCATCCAGGATCTAAAAAAGGAAGTAGAAACAACGAGGAAATCACAAAGGGAGACAATTTTGGAGATAGAAAACCTTGGGAAGAAATCAGGAATCATAGATGCAAACATCAACAATAGAATACAAGACATGGAAGAAAGAATCTCAGGTGCTGAAGATTCCATAGAAAGCATCGACTCAACAGTCAAAGAAAATGCAAAATGCAAAAAACGTGTAACCCAAAACATCCAGGAAATCCAGGACACAATGAGAAGACCAAACCTAAGGATTATAGGTATAGATGAGAGTGAAGATTTGCAACTTAAAGGGCCAGTAAACATCTTCAACAAAATGATGGAGGAAAACTTCCCTAACCTAAAGAGAGAGATGCCAATGAACGTACAAGAAGCCTACAGAACTCCAAACAGACTGGACCAGAACAGAAATACCTCCCATCACATAATAATCAAAACACCAAATGTACTAAACAAAGAAAGAATATTAAAAGCAGTAAGAGAAAAGGGCCAAGTAACATACAAAGGAAGACCTATCCGAATCACATCAGACTTCTCACCAGAAACTGTGAAAGCCAGAAGATCCTGGGCAGATCTGATGCAGACATTAAGAGAACACAAATGCCAGCCTAGACTACTATACCCAGCAAAACTCTCAATCACGATAGATGGAGAGACCAAGATATTCCATGATAAAACCAAATTTTCACAATATCTTTCCACAAACCCAGCCCTGCAAAGGATAATAGGTGGAAACGGCCAATACAGGGAGAGAAACAACACCCTGGAAAAAATGAGATAGTAACCTTGCTTCAAACCCAAAATTAGATAACCACTCAAACATAAAGATAGCATCAAGAAGGGCAGGTGGCAATAATCACTATGCCTTAATCTCTCTTAATATCAATGGTCTCAATTCCCTAATACAAAGACATAGACTAACAGACTGGATATGTAAACAGGACCCAGCATTTTGCTGCATGCAGGAAACACACCTCAGTGTCAAAGACAAACACTACCTCAGAGTAAAAGGCTAGAAAACAATTTTACAAGCAAATGGCCCCAAGAAATGAGCCAGAGTAGCCATCCTAAGATCAGATAAAATTGATTTTCAACGTAAAGTCATCAAAAAAGACACAGAAGGACACTGCATACTGATCAAGGGAAAAATCCACCAAGAAGAACTCTCAATTCTGAATATCTATGCTCCAAATGCAAGGGCACCCTCATTCGTAAAAGAAACTTTACTAAAGTTCAAAGCACACATTGCACCTCACACGATAATAGTGGATGATTTCAAAACCCGGCTCTCTGAAATGGATCGTTCAGGAAAGCAGAAACTAAACAGGGACACAGTGAATCTAATTGAAGCCTTGGACCAAATGGAACTAACAGATATATATATAGAACATTTCATCCTAGAGCTAAAGAATACACCTTCTTCTCAGCACCTCATGGTACCTTCTCCAAACCTGACCATATAACTGGTCACAAATCAGACCTCAACAGATATAAGAAGATAGAAATAATCCCATGCCTCCTATCAGATCACTATGGAATAAGGGTGGTCTTCAATGGCAACAAAAAGAACAGAAAACCCACATACACATGGAGGCTGAACAATGCTCTACTCAATGATAACTTGGTCAAGGTGGAAATAAAGAAAGAAATCAAAGACTTTTTGAAAGTTAATGAAAATGAAGGCACAACATACCCTAATTTATAGGACACAATGAAAGCAGTGCTAAGAGAAAAATTCATAGCCCTGAGTGCCGCCAAAAAGAAACGGGAGACAGCATACACTAACAGCTTAATGGCACACCTGAAAGCCCTGGAACAAAAAGAAGCAAATACACCAAAGAGGAGTAGAAGGCAGGAAATCATCAAACTCAGGGCTGAAATCAATCAAGTAGAAACAAATAAAACCATACAAAGAATCGACAAAACGAGGAGTTGGTTCTTTGAGAAAATCAACAAGATAGATAAGCCCTTAGCCAGACTAACCAGAGAGCACAGAGATAGTATCCAAATTAATAAAATCAGAAACAAAAAGGGAGAGATAACAACAGAAACTGAGGAAATTCAAAAAATCATCAGATCCTACTACAAAAACCTGTATTCAACACAACTAGAAAATCTTCAGGAAATGGACAATTTCCTTGACAGATACCAAATACCAAAATTAAATCAGGATCAAATAGACCATCTAAACCGTCCTATAACCCCTGAAGAAATAGAAGTTGTCATTGGAAGTCTTCCAACCAAAAAAAGCACAGGTCCAGATGGTTTTAGTGCAGAATTCTATCAGACCTTCAAAGAAGACCTAACACCAATACTCTTCAAACTGTTCCACAAAATAGAAACAGAAGGAACACTACCCAACTCGTTCTATGAAGCCACAATTACATTAATACCAAAAGCACACAAAGATCCGACAAAGAAAGAGAATCTCAGGCCAATCTCTCTTATGAATATCGATGCAAAAATACTCAATAAAATTCTTGCCAACAGAATCCAAGAACACATCAAAACAATCATTCACCACGATCAAGTAGGCTTCATCCCAGGGATGCAGGGATGGTTCAATATAAGGAAATCCATCAATGTAATACACTACATAAACAATCTCAAAGAAAAAAACCACATGGTCATCTCATTAGATGCTGAGAAAGCATTTGACAAAATTTAGCATCCTTTCATGCTAAAGGTCTTGGAAAGATCAGGAATTCAAGGCCCATATCTAAACATAGCAAAAGCAATTTACAGCAAACCGGTAGCCAGCATCAATCTAAATGGAGAGAAACTTGAAGCAATCCCACTAAAATCAGGGACTAGACAAGGCTGCCCTCTCTCTCCATATCTTTTCAATATAGTACTTGAAGTTCTAGCTAGAGCAATTAGACAACAAAAAGAGATCAAAGGGATACAAATTGGAAAGGAAGAAGTCAAACTATCACTATTTGCAGACGACATGATAGTATACTTAAGCGACCCAAAGAACTCCACCAGAGAACTCCTACAGCTGATAAACGACTTCAGCAAAGTGGCCGGATATAAAATCAACTCAAGCAAGTCAGAAGCCTTCCTATATTCCAAGGATAAGCAGGCTGAGAAAGAAGTAAGAGAAATAATACCCTTCACGATAGCCACAAACCATATTAAGTATCTTGGCGTGACTCTAACCAAACAAGTGAAAGATCTGTATGACAAGAACTTCAAGTCTCTGAAGAAAGAAATTGAAGAAGACCTCAGAAGATGGAAAAATCTGCCATGCTCATGGATTGGCAGGATTAATATAGTAAAAATGAGCATCTTACCAAAAGTAATACACAGATTCAATGCAATCCCCATCAAAATCCCAACTCAATTCTTCATAGAGTTAGAAAGAGCAATTCAAAAATTCATCTGGAATAACAGAAAACCCAGAATAGCTAAAACTATTCTCACGAGTAAAAGAACCTCTGGGGGAATCAGTATCCCGTACCTCAAGCTGTACTACAGAGCAATAGTGTTAAAAACTGCATGGTATTGGTACAGTAACAGACATGTAGATCAATGGAACAGAATTGAAGACCCAGAAATGAATCCACACTCCTATGGTCACTTGATCTTTGACAAAGGAGCTAAAACCATCCAGTGGAAAAAAGATAGCCTTTTCAACAAATGGTGCTGGCTCAGCTGGAGGTCAACATGCAGAAGAATGCAACTTGACCCATCCTTATCTCCTTGCACTAAGCTCAATTCTAAGTGGATCAAAGATCTCCACATAAAACCAGACACACTGAAATTAATAGAAGGAAAACTAGGGAAGAACCTTGAACATATGGGCACAGGGGAGAATTTCCTGAACAGAACGCCAATAGCTTATGCTCTAAGATCAAGAATAGACGAATGGGACCTCATTAAATTACAAAGTTTTTGCAAGGCAAAAGACACTGTCAAAAAGACAAAGCGGCAACCAACTAACTGGGAAATGATCTTTACCAACCTTACATCCGACAGAGGGCTAATATCCAATATATACAAAGAACTCAAGAAGTTAAACTCCAGAGAGGCAAGTAACCCTATTAAAAAATGGGGTACAGAGCTACACAAAGAGTTCTCACCTGAAGAATATCTAATGGCTGAGAAGCACCTAAAGAGATGTTCATCATCCTTAGTCATTAGGGAAATGCAAATCAAAACAACCCTGAGATTCCATCTCACACCAGTCAGGATGGCTAAGATCAAAAACACAGGAGACAGCAGTTGTTGGCGAGGATGTGGAGAAAGAGGAACACTCCTCCACTGCTGGTGGAATTGCAAGCTGGTACAACCACTCTGGAAAGCAGTCTGGCGGTTCCTCAGAAAACTGGGCATGACACTCCCGGAGGATCCGGCTATACCACTCCTGGGCATATACCCAGAGACTTTACCTGCATGCAATAAGGACACATGCTCCACTATGTTCATAGCAGCCTTATTTATAATAGCCAGAAGCTGGAAAGAACCCAGATGTCCCTCAATGGAGGAATGGATTCAGAAGATGTGGTATATCTGCACAATGGAATACTACTCTGCAATTAAAAACAATGAATTCACGAAATTCCTAGGCAAATGGTCAGATCTTCGAAATATCATCCTTAGTGAGGTAACCCAATCACAAAAGAACACACATGGTATGCAGTCACTGATAAGGGGATATTGACCCAGAATCTCGGAATACCCTAGACACAATCCGCATATCAATAGATTTCTAAAAAGATGGTAGGAGAGACCCCTGGTCCTGGAAAGACTGGATGTAGGGGAACGCCAGGACAGAGTAACGAGAGGGGGTTGAATGGAGAAAAGAGGGAGGGAAGGGGGCTTATGGGACTTTCGGGGAGGGAGGAAATGGGAAAGGGGAAGTGATTTGGAATTTAAATTAAAAAAATAAAATAAAATAAATAATAAAAAAAAATTCTTGCCATCCGAATCCAAGAACACATCAAAAGGATCATTCACTATGATCAAGTAGGCTTCATCCCAGGGATGCAGGGATGGTTCAATATAAGGAAATCCATCGTGCCGGGCAGTGGTGGCGCACGCCTTTGATCCCAGCACCTGGGAGGCAGAGGCAGGCGGATTTCTGAGTTCGAGGCCAGTCTGGTCTACAGAGTGAGTTCCCGGACAGCCAGGGCTACATAGAGAAACCCTGTCTTGAAAAACCAAAAAAAAAAGAAATCCATCAATGTAATCCACTATATAAACAATCTCAAAGGAAAAAAAATGCATGGTCATCTCATTAGATGCTGAGAAAGGATTTGACAAAATTCAGCATCCTTTCATGCTAAAGGTCTTGGAAAGATCAGGAATTCAAGGCCCATATCTAAACATAGTAAAAGCAATTTACAGCAAACTGGTAGCCAACATCAATTTAAATGGAGAGAAACTTGAAGCAATCCCACTAAAATCAGGGACTAGACAAGGCTGCCCTCTCTCTCCATACCTTTTCAATATAGTACTTGAAGTTCTAGCTAGAGCAATTAGACAACAAAAGGAGGTCAAAGGGATACAAATTGGAAAGGAAGAAGTCAAACTATCACTATTTGCAGACGATAAGATAGTATACTTAAGCGACCCAAAGAACTCCACCAGAGAACTCCTACAGCTGATAAACAACTTCAGCAAAGTGGCTGGATATAAAATCGATTCAAGCAAGTCAGTAGCCTTCCTATACTCAAAGGAAAAGCAGGCTGAGAAAGAAGTAAGAGAAATGATACCCTACACGATAGCCACAAACCATATAAAGTATCTTGGCATGACTCTAACCAAACAAGTGAAAGATCTGTATGACAAGAACTTCAAGTCTCTGAAGAAAGAAATTGAAGAAGACCTCAGAAGATGGAAAAATCTGCCATGCTCATGGATTGGCAGGATTAATATAGTAAAAATGACCATCTTGCCAAAAGCAATATACAGATTCAATGTGATCCCCATCAAAATCCCAACTCAATTCTTCATAGAGTTAGAAAGAGCAATTCAAAAATTCATCTGGAATAACAGAAAACCCAGGATAGCTGAAACTATTCTCAAGAGTAAAAGAACTTCTGGGGGAATCAGTATCTCGGACCTCAAGCTGTACTACAGAGCAATAGTGTTAAAAACCGCATGGTGTTGGTACAGTGACAGGCATGTAGATCAATGGAACAGAATTGAAGACCCAGAAATGAATCCACACTCTCTATGGTCACTTGATCTTTGACAAAGGAGCTAAAACCATCCAGTGGAAAAAAAGATAGCCTTTTCAACAAATGGTGCTGGCTCAACTGGAGGTCAACATGCAGAAGAATGCAAATTGACCCATTCTTATCTCCTTGCACTAAGCTCAATTCCAAGTGGATCAAGGACCTCCACATAAAACCAGACAGACTGAAATTAATAGAAAGGAAACTAGGGAAGAACCTTGAACATATGGGCACAGGGGAGAATTTCCTGAATAGAACTCCAGTAGCTTATGCTCTAAGATCAAGAATTGACAAATGGGACCTCATTAAATTACAAAGATTTTGCAAGGCAAAAGACACTGTCAAAAAGACAAAGCGGCAACCAACTAACTGGGAAATGATCTTTACCAACCCTACATCTGACAGAGGGCTAATATCCAATATATACAAAGAACTCAAGAAGTTAAACTCCAGAGAGGCAAGTAACCCTATTAAAAAATGGGGTACAGAGCTAAACAAAGAGTTCTCACCTGAAGAATATCTAATGGTTGAGAAGCACCTAAAGAGATGTTCATCATCCTTAGTCATTAGGGAAATGCAAATCAAAACAACCCTGAGATTCCATCTCACACCAGTCAGAATGGCTAAGATCAAAAACACAGGAGACAGCAGTTGTTGGCGAGGATGTGGAGAAAGAGGAACACTCCTCCACTGCTGGTGGAATTGCAAGCTGGTACAACCACTCTGGAAAGCAGTCTGGCAGTTCCTCAGAAAACTGGGCATGACACTCCCTGAGGATCCAGTTATACCACTCCTGGGCATATACCCAGAGGCTTTACCTGCATGCAATAAGGACACATGCTCCACTATGTTCATAGCAGCCTTATTTATAATAGCCAGAAGCTGGAAAGAACCCAGATGTCCCTCAATGGAGGAATGGATTCAGAAGATGTGGTATATTTACACAATGGAATACTACTCTGCAATTAAAAACAAGGAATTCACGAAATTCCTAGGCAAATGGTCAGAACTGGAAAATGTCATTCTTAGTGAGGTAACCCAATGACAAAAGAACACACATGGTATGCAGTCACTGATAAGGGGATATTAACCCAGAATCTCAGAATACCCTAGACACAATTTGCATATCAATAGATTTCTAAGAAGATGGAAGGAGAGACCCCTGGTCCTGGAAAGACTTGATGTAGGGGAATGCCAGGACAGAGAAGCGAGAGGGGGTTGAATGGGGAAAAGAGGGAGGGAAGGGGGCTTATAGGACTTTCAGGGTGGGAGGAAACGGGAAAGGGGAAATGATTTTGAATGTAAATAGAAAAAAACTTATAAAATAAAATTTAAAAAAAATGGGGTACAGAGCTAAACAAAGAATTCTCATCTGAAGATTACCAAATGGCTGAGAAACACCTAAAGAAATGTTCAACATCCTTAATCATCAGGGAAATGCAAATCAAAACAACCCTGAGATTCTACTTCACAGCAGTCAGAATGGCTAAGATCAAAACTCAGTGGACAGCAGATGCTGATCCCACTGTGGTAGGTTTGTAAGCTGAAAAGAAGACTACTTTCTTGCTTTTTCTAGGGTGTAATTTCCTTCCTTGTGTTTGGAGTTTTCCATCTCTTAAACTTTGTAGGGCTGGATTTGTGGAAAGATATTGTGTAAATTTGGTTTTGTCATGGTATATCTTGGTTTCTCCATCTATGGTAATTGAGAGTTTTGCTGGGTATAATAGCCTGGGCTGGCATTTGTGTTCTCTTAGGGTTTGTATGACATTTGTCCAGGATCTTCTAGCTTTCATATTCTCTGTTGAGAAGTCTGGCATATTTCTTATAGTTCTGCCTTAGTATGCTACTTGACCTTTTTCCCTTACTGCTTTTAATATTCTTTCTTTGTTTTGTCCATTTGGTGTATTGACTATTATGTGACAGGAGGAATTTCTTTTCTGGTTCAATCTATTTGGAGTTCTGTAGGCTTCTTTTATGTCCATGGGCATCTCTTTTGTTAGGTTATGGACGTTTTCTTCTATAATTTTTTTAAAGATATTTACTGGCCCTTTAAGTTGGAAATCTTCACTCTCTTCTATACCTACTATCCTTAGGTTTGGTCTTCTCATTGTGTCCTGGACTTCCTTGATGTTTTGTGTTAGGAGCTTTTTGCATTTTGCATTATCTTTGACTGTTGTGTCAATGTTTTCTATGGTATCTTCTGCACCTGACATTCTCTCTTCTATCTCTTGTATTCTGTTGGTAATGCGTGCATCTATGAATCCTGATATCTTTCCTAGGTTTTCTATCTTCATGATTGTTTACATTTGTTATTTCTTTCTTTATAGTTTCTATCTATTTTTAGATCCTGGATGGTTTTGTTTAATTCCTTTACCTGTTTGTTTGTGTTTTCCTGTAATTCTTTAATGCTAATTTTTGTGTGTGTTACCTCATTAAGGGCTCCTACCTGTTTACCTGTGTTCTCCTCTATATTTTAACTCTTTTGAGTTGTTTATATCCTTCTTAAAGTCCTCTATCATCATGTGATGTGATTTTAAACCAGAGTCTTGCTTTTCAAGTGTGTTGGGATATTTAGAGCTCACTGTGGTGGGAGATCAGGGTTCTGATGATTCCAAGTAGCCTTGGTCTCTGTTGCTTATTTTCTTGCCCTTGCCTCTCACCATCTGGTTATCTCTGGTATTAACTTGTCTTGCTGTCTCTGACTGTGACTTTTCCTTCCTGCAAGCCTTTATGTCAGTACTCCTGGGAGACTCATTCTTTCTGGGAGGAGTTTTGGTATGGAGAGCTGTGGCACAGGGTCAGTTCCAGAGCACAGATGAACACCAGAAGGATCCTGTCCCTGGCTGTTTTTTGGTTTCTGTGTCCTGATGACTCTGGAAGGGTCTCTCTTGGGCTAGGAATTTGATTAGAAGTAGAGGTCTTAGCTGTGTTCACAGGGGTGTCAGCACCCCTGTGAGTCCAGCTCTCTCTCCCAGTAGTATTTGGGTATGAAGATCTGTAGCATAGGATCAGCTCTGGGCCTTTAACTCATTTCTTTAAGAGGGTTTATTCATTTCCTCTTGGAGGATCTCTGTCTTTTTCTTAAATGCTATTTTAAGGTGTTGTCTTGTGTTTCATTTATGTTGCCATACTCAGCACCTGCTGTGGTATGGTGGCTGGGCTAGTGTGGAAACTTTCTGTCTAGCTGATATTGGTTGTCTTTTCACCCTGGCATCTCAGCATCTGTGTTTGGAAAAATTGTAATTTTAGATGCTGGTTTCTGGTCTTTGTTTTGTGAGTGTCTTGTTTCTTGGTTTCCGGTGTCTTAGGAGAATGTAGTGGCTGAGTTTTGCCTAGTACAGGGATCTTGATAGTTATGGCCACTGAAGGTTCTGAATAAAATGTACTACACTTTGGCATAGAAATGGGCTGATGGCAGGTGGGAGAAGGGACAGGGAACTGAGATGGTCATTAGGAAAGAGGAAAGTAGAGTGTTCAACCAGTATCTTCTTATTTCCTTAGGGAATGAGGGACCGAGTAGAAACTACACCAGGTGGTCTGCTACAGAGATGAATATGAGACTGGGGAATTATATATACAAGACGGAAGGGACAAGGAAGATCAGAAGGTTGTCAACCTACTTCCTGGTCTACTTGCTTGTTTGTCAGACTTGGATTGGGGGTTTCCAGCAAAAGCCTGCTAGAGCTGGGGGTTGGGATAACAGGACTAGTAGAGAGGAAGGTTGGAGGAGAAAATGATCTGCTGGATATGGAGCAGATAGGAGGAGTCCCCAGCAGGTAGCCTGCAACAGAGAGGGTAGAAACTGGATTCAGAAGAGAGGAGGGAGGGAGAGAGTGCTGAAGATCAATGGTTACCCTGCTCACCTTCCTATTCTTGGAGGCTGGTATGCTCCTAGAGAATGACTGCTGGTCTTGGAGGCTGGGATAATGGGATTGCAGGAGGCAGATGAGATCTAATGAGTGATTTATTGGAGATGAGGGTCAGAAAGGGTAAGGAAGTCCCAGTAGGTACTCTGCTCCAGAGCTGGGTTTGAGACTGGGGCATTAGATTTGGAGGAATGAAAGGAATGCTTCTTTAGCTGGAGAGACCTGTGCATTCCCAGGGAATACATTTTCTCACATTTTTATTTGCCATTTACACTTCATGTTCGCGATGTGTTTGATCATTTTGTTATCCCATTTGATGGGGTTGTTTGATTTCTTGGTTTTTAATTCTTTTTTCTTTATATATTTTCAGTCCTAATATTCTTTTGGTTGTGTATTTAACAAAGAGTATATTCTATTCTGTATCTATAGTTGGTGGACCCCATCCTCTGCAGTGCAGAAGGTCTACATTTTCTTGCAAGGTCATTTCACAACTATTGGCAATAATACTTCATTTTTAATTGCTTCTTTTTCCAAATTTCGAGTTCTTCTGTTTGCATAGAAAATATTTTCTCAAAGCTCTTCAAAGATGTCAGGGAAGACATTATTATATTATGTCTGTGTCCTGAAGTGTATGTTTCTTTCAAGGTCAGTCCATTGGGACTTCAAGTGGTGTGTGTGTGTGTGTGTGTGTGTGTGTGTGTGTTTGTGTGTGTGTGTGTGTGTGTGTATGTGTGTGAAGAGAGGGAAGAAGAGAGAGAGGGAGGTACTTTGCATTTACCCATTCAGAATCACAAACTTGGAGATAGTTTACCTGAAACCTTTACCTGTTCTTTGTTCTCTGTGTCAGTGTATAGACCTACCCTCTTACAAGTCACTCCAATAATAATGATAAACTCTAATTTCTAAGCACTCAGACAACTTTTTCAAACTATGTGAACACAGAGCAAGTCAGACCCACCTTGGGCTTTAACTATGGAATCAGCAGTATCAGAAGAGCAAATGTTGGGGAGAGATGGCCCAGTGGTTGAGAGCACTGGCTGCTCTTCCAAAAGTCCTCAGTTTGATTCTCAAAATCCACAGGGCAGCTCACAACCATCTGTAACACCAATCCTAAGGAGTCAGATGCCCCCTTCTGACCTCTGAGTGTATCACACATGTGGTGTACACACACACACACACACACACACACACACACACACATGCAAGCAAAACACATATTCACATAAAATAAAAATAAGCAAAAAGAAGAAGCAATGTTAACTTACACAATTATTTGAAGTTTAACCATAGATGTATCCGTGTGACTCCTAGCCTTCTTGTACCTGAACCTCTCCTCTCCAGCATGGAGATAATCCAGAGGCAACTGCCTTCAGGTAGCACAGCTTCTACCTCCAGTGAAGTGCATATTGTACCCCTCCTTTCCTCTATTCCCTGGAATATAATGCTTTTCTCATCCTCCAGAAACAAACCAAGCTTAATGCTTTGCACATGTCTCTGTAAAGAACTGAAGTATGGATAAAAATTCCTTTAGCTTTTAAATATTGGTATTTATAGAAATATGTTATTAACATAAATGTACTCTGGTGATACTTAACAGAGTAACTAAGTTGATAGTCTTTGAAATAAATAAAAAAAAAAGAGAGAGTAGATCTGAGTTGTGGTAAATCTAGTATGTTCCCAATTCCTTCCCAAAGAACAACTCAGATCTACTCTTTGACAAAAAAAAAAAAAAAGAGTAGATCTGAGTTGTGGTAAATCTAGTATATTCCCAATTCCTTCCCAAAGAACTTTCATTTGACCCATGAAGTCTATTTCTCCATCAAGGAACAAACATACTATTAAATAAAGTTAATATCTTTTATATGGAGGGCTGGATGAATCGTTCAGTGATTAAAAACACTGGCTACTCTTTCAGGGTACCTGTGTTGGATTACCAGTCTCAAGGGATTTGACATCCTTTTCTAGCCTCAAAGGGCAATGAAACCACGGCATACACACATATAAACATACACACAATTCAAATACTCAAACACATAAAATAAGTAAAAGTATTTTTAATATCTCTTAGCCAAATGAATTGTAACTTTCAATTATTTGCTATACTTAAATTTTAAAATTATATTTACTGTTGTCTGATAATCATAAAGTTATTGATAATAATATTTAAATTAAATTAATAGGAATTATAAAGGCATAGCCTTCTTACAGTAAGAAATTTAATACTTAAATTTACTTAATACTTAAATCTTTCCTCACCTGGAAAGATTTACTATTTCATGCTCTATTTGCAAATTATCATATGGTATTTTGATAGAACTTTCTTTATATTCCAATCTATTTGGCATTCTGTAGGCTTCTTGTATGGTTATGGGCAACTCTTTCTTAAGGTTAGGGAAGTTTTCTTCTATAATTTTGTTGAAGATGTTTACTGGCCCTTTGAGTTTTGAATCCTCACTCTTTTCTATACCTATTATTCTTAGGTTTGGTATTTTCATTGTATCCTGGATTTCCTGGATGTTTTAGCTTAGGAGCTTTTTGCACTTTGCATTTTCTTTGACTGTTGTGTCAATGTTTTCTATGGTATCTTCTACATCTGAGATTCGCTCTTCTATTTCTTGTATTCTGTTGGTAACGCTTGCATCTATGACTCCTGAGTTCTTTTCTAGGTTTTCGATGTCCAGGGTTATCTCCCTCTGTGATTTCCATTTTTAGATCCTATATGGTTTTGTTCATTCCTTCACCTGTTTGGTTGTGTTTTCATGTATTTCTTTAAGGGATTTATGTTTCCTCCTTAAGGACTTCTACCTGTTTATCTGTGTTCTCCTGTTTTTTTTTAAGTGAGTTATTTATGCCCTTCTTAAAGACGTCTATCATCAACATGAGATGAGATTTTAGGTCTGAATCTTGCTTTTTCTGGTATGTTGGAGTATCCAAGGCTTGCTGTGGTGAGAGAACTGGGTTCTGATGATACCAAGTAACCTTGGTTTCTGTTGCTTATGTTCTTGTGCTTGCCTCTTGCCATCTGGTTATCTCTGGTGTTAGGTGGTCTTGCTGTCTCTGACTGGAGCTTGTCCCTCCTGTGAGCCTGTGAGACTAGGTGTGTCAGTACTCCTAGAAGACTAGTTATATCCAGGAAGGATTAGGGCTAGGGTCAGGTCCAGGGTGTAGATGGAAAATGGAAGGATTGTGTCCCTGAATGCTCAGTCGTTCCTGGGTCTTATGTATGTCTGAAGGGTCCCAGTTCGTCCAGGTATTGAGGCATTTGTGGTTGTCTCACCTGTGAGCTTAAGTGTGTCAGCACTCCTGGGAGATCAGCTGTCTCCAGGCAGGGCAGGATTGGGGTTCAGAAGAGCTGTGGCACAGAGTCAACTCCAGGGCCCTAATGAGAAACTTAAATATTTAAAACACAGTTTGGTACTACTGTCTCCTTATGGTCCTCTATCACCTCTGGCTCCTACGATCTTTCTGGCCAGTCTTCTGCAATGTTCTCTCAGCTTTGTGATGGGAGGGGGCATATGATACAGACATTCCGTTTAAGGAAGAGAATTCCAGGGTGTCTATAATATGTCCCTTAAGCAATTGTGGGTCTCTGTATTAACCAATACCTACTGCAAAAATAAACTCCCTTGATGAGAATTGGGAGATATATTGATCTCTGAGTATGTAATAAATCACCAGGAGTTGGCTTAATACTATATCCTTCTAGTAGAATAATAATAATAATAATAATAATAATAATAATAATAATAATAATATCTTCTCCTGACAGGAGCCATGGCCAATCTATTTACAAGTTCAATGTTTTCTTACTTTTGTCTCTTAGTACATAAGTATGAGATTAGTGTGGTTTGGGTTTGTATTTTCTTAGATGTTTGATGCTAAAATTGTATATTCGAGTTCCTGACTTGAGTGATATAAAAACTGTTCAATGGATTTTGACTTGTGATTATGACACAATTTCTAATAGTTTCTGACAGGAAACATACTTCCTAGATATATGACTGCTACCTAGTCCCATATATTTACCTGAAGCAGCATTTTCAGTAACTGTGACTATAAAATCAATTCTGAAAAACACTAAAGATGTTCTATTTCCTACAGTACCAAATACTCAGCCAAAATGTAATTCTTTATATAAACAAACAAGCATTTTCTTCTCCATAGTCTGTAAATCTCCCTTCACATTTAATAAATGGCAAGAATTGTTTCAAAGTAAATTACTTTATGATTTGTTGTCAGTAAATGTTTGAGTTTTATTCCTGTACGTACCTATATACTCAGAATCATGTAAATTTTTCTCAGGGATTACAACTGAAAAGGTTTAACTAGAACAAAATCCCTAAATCCCTGAGGGTTACACATCTTGAGAGGAATGGATCATTCCTATAGCATCTTTCAAAATGGTGGTATTAGAAACTACAGAAACCAAGATATCCCCCACTTTGTTTCTCAATCAATGTATTCAAAAACTTCTACCATATGAATTTTCACCAAGCATACTACTGACACCCTATAGCCTAAAGAATATCCTGTCTTTGGTATATTTGTTACCTAAGATACATTTTTCTGTAGAGCATAGATGTCTTGTGGATTCACATTGCCCTTGTCCTTGGTCAGATAAGCTTATTTTTGCTGTTGACTCTGGTCCTCATTAGATGAACATAGGGATGTCCCCTCATGCCTCAGCTTATACTATCTATCAAACTCTATTGACTCAAATACACAAAGACTATTATTTATTGGAAATTAAGGAAAAGATGAAACAGAAAAGATGCATATTTAAAATAGCATATCCTTAGTATAATAATGTTTTGAAGACTGTACAGAACCATTAGGGAAATCACTGTATTGAGGAATGCAATAAAGGAATTGGAAGCCAAACTGACAAGAGTAAGACGTTTATAAGAAGTTACTTCCTGAGTGGCTCCTGGTCAAACATCACAGCAAATACAGTAAGCCAGCATATTCTTTAGGCTATAGACAAAAAGCCATATGACTGACAAAAATGTAACCTCATTTTTGAATATTTTGAGAGAGATAAGAAACTAAGAGGGGAAGATTTCATATTTGGGAGTTGATTGCTCCAAAGGGAGGAATATAAGTATATATATTCCAACACTTAGAATAAATGACTTCTTAAAAATCAAGTCCTACAATACAGTAATTTTAAGGATATTTTAAATAGGTAAACTTATTTGCTTTTTAATTTTTCATAGAATATATTTTGGTCATACTCTTCCCCACTGAAGTCCTCCAGACCCTCCCACCCTCTACCATTCCAACTTTAAAGTTTTCTCTTTCATAAACAAAAAAGACAAAATCACCAAGCCAAAAAAAACATTTAAAAAACATGGAATCCATTTTGTGTTGGTCAACTCCTGAGCACAAGGCCTGCCCGAGAGTGTCTTTGAAAAATCCAATTTCTGTCCACTACAGAAAACTGATTTTTCCTGCCCTAGAAAATAACAACTATCAATAGTCAGTGGTGAGACTTTAATGCCTACTTCCACTTATTTAGAATGGGATTCTGACTGGCCTGAACCAATGTAGGTCTTGTGTGTACTGCCCCAGTCTCAGTAAGTTTGCACATATGCGCACCATCCCTGTTGAGTTTGGAATGCTGCTTCCTTGGAGCCATTCATCTCCTTGGCTGTGGCAATCTTTCTGCCTCCTCTTCCATACAGTCCCCTGTTCCCTGAGTGGAGGGCTCTGATAAAAACATTTCATCTAGGGCTAAAGTTTCAAGACTTCTCACTCTCTGCATATTAATTCTTCAGCTATGCATCTCTTTTGTTAGTCCCCACCTTCTGTCAGAAGATGCTTCTCTGATGGGAATTGAGCCATGCAGTGATCTACACATTCCATACTCACTGAATTTTGCTACTGAAAAGGTAAATAAATATATCACCTATTTTAAAGATTGTACCACATCTTTCTTTGATCTATATATTTATTAGACTAGAAAACAAATTGCCTAATCTATTTTAAAATATTTTAAACAGCAACTGGGGGAAATGGATCAGGTGTAAGCACAATTTGAGAGTAAGAACAAGGAACTGCCCCTAATGGAGAGAGCACAGGCTGACCAGCTCAACTACCAACCAGGTCTAGATCTAGGAATTTGAGTTGTCCCACCCCAAAATCTACCTCATGAATGAACTGCTGGACCACATGTAGTGGCTGGTCCTCCAGAACACAAGCTTTAAGATCTCCAAGACACACATCACACCCCACACAATAATTGTGGGTGACTTCAACACCCCACTCTCCTTAATGGACAGATCAGGGAAACACAAACTAAACAGAGACACAGTAAAACTAACAGAAGTTTTGGAACTTCTTCTTCTTCTCAGCACCTCATGGTACCTTCCTCAAAACTGACCAAATAATTGGTCACAAAACAGACCTCAACAGATACAAAAAAATCAAACTAATTCCATGCCTCCTATCAGATCACTATGGAGTAAGGGTGGTCTTGAACAGCAACAAAAACAACAGAAAGCCCACATACACATGGAAGCTGAACAATGCTCTACTCAATGATACCTTGGTCAAGGAAGAAATAAGGAAAGAAATCAAACCCTTTTTAGAGTTTAATGAAAATGAAGGCACAACATAGCCAAATTTATAGGACACATTGAAAGCAGTTCTAAGAGGAAATCTCATAGCTCTGAGTGCCTCCAAAAAGAAGCTGGAGAGAGCATACACTAGCAGCTTAACAGCACACCTGAAAGCTTTTGAACGGAAAGAAGCTAATACACCCAAGAGGAGCAGAAGGCAGAAAATCATCAAACTCAGGGCTGAAATTAACCAAGTAGAAACAAAAAGAACTATTCAAAGAATCAACAAAAACAGGAGTTGGTTCTTTGAGAAAATCAACAAGATAGATAAGCCCTTAGCCAGACTAACCAGAGGGCACAGAGACAGTATCCAAATTAACAAAATTAGAAATGAAAAGGGAGAAATAACAACAGAAACTGAGGAAATTCAAAAAATCATCAGATCCTACTACAAAAGCCTGTATTCAACACAACTAGAAAATCTGGAGGAAATGGACAATTTCCTAGACAGATACCAAGTACCAAAATTTAATCAGGATCAGATAGACTATATAAACAGTCCCATAACCTCTGAAGAAATAGAAGTGGTCAATGAAAGTCTTCCAACCAAAAAAAAGCACAGGACCAGATGGTTTTAGTGAAGAATTCTATCAGACCTTCAAAGAAGACCTAACACCAGTACTCTTCAAATTATTCCACAAAATAGAAACAGAAGGAAAACTATCCAACTCGTTCTGTGAAGCCACAATTTTGCTGATACCAAAACCACACAAAGATCCAACAAAGAAAGAGAACTTCAGACCAATTTCCCTTATGAATATAGATGCAAAAATACTCAATAAAATTCTTGCCAACAGAATCCAGGAACACATCAATATGATCATACATCATGATCAAGTAGGTTTCATCCCATGAATGCAGAGATGGTACAATATAAGAAAATCCATTAATGTAATCCACTACATAAACAAACTCAAAGAAAAAAAACCACATGGACATTTCATTAGATGTTGAAAAAGCATTGGACAAAATTCAGCATCCTTTCATGTTAAAGGTCTTGGAAAGAACAGGAATGCAAGGCCTGTACCTAAACATAGTAAAAGCAATATATAGCAAACCAGTAGCCAACATCAAATTAAATGGAGAGAAAATTGAAGCAATCCCACTAAAATCAGGGACTAGACAAGGCTGCCCTCTCTCTCCATATTTATTCAATATAGTACTTGAAGTTCTAGCTACAGCAATTAGACAACAAAAGGAGGTCAAAGGGATACAAATTGGAAAGGAAGAAGTCAAAGTATCACTATTTGCAGATGATATGATAGTATACTTGAGCGACCCAAAAAACTCCACCAGAGAACTCATACAACTTGTAGGAGCAATTATCAAATTCATGTGGAATAAACAACTTCAGCAAAGTGGACGGATATAAGATCAACTCAAGCAAATCAGTAGCCTTCCTATACTCAAAGGATAAACAGGCTGAGAAAAAAATTAGGGAAATGACACACTTTACAATTGCCACAAACAATATAAAATATCTTGGTGTGACTCTAACCAAACAAGTGAAAGATCTGTATGACAAGAACTTCACATCTCTGAAGAAAGAAATCGAAGAAGACCTCAGAAGATGGAAAGATCTTCCATGTTCATGGATTGGCAGGATTAATATAGTAAAAATGGCTACCCTGCCAAATGCAATCTACAGATTCAGTGCAATCCCCATGAAAATCCCAACTCCATTCTTCATAGAGTTAGAAAGAGCAATTATCAAATTCATGTGGAATAACAAAAAACCCAGGATAGCTAAAACTATTCTCAACAGTAAAAGAACTTCTAGGGGAATCAGTATCCCCGACCTCAAGCAGTACTACAGAGCAATAGTGTTAAAAACTGCGTGGTATTGGTACAGTGACAGGCAGGTAGATCAATGGAATAGAATTGAAGACCCAGAAATGAACCCACACATCTATGGTCACTTCATCTTTGACAAGGGAGCTACAACCACCCAGTGGAAAAAAAGATAGCCTTTTCAATACATGGTGCTGGTTTAACTGGAGGTCAGCATGCAGAAGAATGCAAATTGATCCATTCTTATCTCCTTGTACTAAGTTAAAGTCCAAGTGGATCAAGGACCTCCACATAAAACCAGAAACACTGAAACTAATAGAAAAGAAACTGGGGAAGTGCCTTGAGCACATGGGCACAGGGGAAAATTTCCTGAACAGAACACCAATAGCTTATTCTCTAAGATCAAGAATTGACAAATGGGACCTCATAAAACTACAAAGTTTCTGTAAGGCAACGGACACTGTCAAATGGACAAAACGGCAACCAACTAATTGGGAAAAGATCTTTACCAACCCTACATCCGACAGAGGGCTAATATCCAATATATACAAAGAACTCAAGAAGGTAGATTACAGAGAGCCAAATAACCCTATTAAAAAACTGGGGTACAGAGCTAAACAAAGAATTTTCACCTGAGGAATATCGAATGGCTGAGAAACACCTAAAGACATGTGCAACATCCTTAGTCATCAGAGAAATGCAAATCAAAACAACCCTGAGATTTCACCTCACACCAGGCAGAATGGCTAAGATCAAAAACTCAGGAGACAGTTGGTGCTACTGAGGATGTGGAGAAAGAGAAACACTCCTCCACTGCTGGTGGGATTGCAAGTTGGTAAAACCACTCTGGAAATCAGTTTGGCGGTTCCTCAGAAAATTCGTCATAAAACTACCGGAGGACCCAGCTATACCACTACTGGGCATATGACCAGAGGACTCTCCAACATGCCATAAGGACACATGCTCCACTATGTTCATAGCAGCCTTATTTATAATAGCCAGAAGTTGGAAAGAACCCAGATGTCCCTCAACGGAGGAATGGATACAGAAAATGTGGTATATTTACACTATGGAGTACTACTCAGCTATTAAAAACAATGAATTCATGAAATTCTTAGGCAAGTGGGTGGAACTTGAGAATGTCATCCTGAGTGAGGTGACCCACTCACAAAAAATCACACTGATATGCACTCATTGATAAGTGGATATTAGTCCAGAAGCTTGGAATACCCAAGAAACAATTCACTTATCAAAGGATACCAAGAAGAAGCAAGGAGAGGCACCTGGTCCTGGAAGGGCTCAATGTGGCAGTGTAGGGGAATACCAGGAAGGGGAGGCAGGAGTGGGTTGGTTGGGGAGCAGGTGGAGGAAAGAGGGTGTATGGGACTTTTGGGGAAGGGAGGAACCAGTAAGAGGGAAATCATTTGAAATGTAAATAAAGAATATACCTAATTAAAAAAAAAAAAAAAGCAAGATCTCCAAGACACAGGGCAACAACAGGATAACCAAGAGGAGTCCCGGTGAGGATCCAATATTGATAGTGTAATAGAAGCCCGAGCCCTTAAACCAGACCAATTACTCAGGGCAATGAACATTTGCAAGTAAAGCTGTGTGGACAAAAGGCTATACTGTGGGACACACAGGGACACACTGGAGTTTCCATGGGGAGTTTTCTTTTTTTTTTCTCTTTGTTTTCTTTTGCAGTGGAGGTTGAAGGGCAGAAGGTGGGTTTAGAGGATGGGAAAATGAGTGGGATTAAGACGCATGATGTGAAATTCACAAAGGATTAATAAAAAGGTTTTTAAAAGGAAAAAAAAAGAATGAGGACTATTCAAATCTCCCCAGTTTGACTGCTGTACCTGTGATCTCACCACTGAAAGACAGAGACAGGTAGATCCCACCATCCAGTGTACCTAGCAAGCTCAGTGAGTTTTCAATTCAGTGACTGACAATCTCAAGGCAATGGTGTAGAGAGGAATAACAGAGGGATGGAAGAAGACACCCACTATCCTGCTCTAGACTCTATATGTGTACACACATATACACATTTACACATTCACCATGCAACACACACACACACCTTAAAGTATTTTCAATAAGGTTTGGGATTCAGTTCAAAACTGTTAAAATATAATTTTTGTCAGTTTGCAGGCACCCAGTAACATCAAAGAATATAAAATCCACTCAATTTCATTGATTGCATATATACAGATATTATTTAAAATGTGAGTTTCTTAATTTCAACTGCCAAAATGTGTTTCCTGTATTGGAAGCCACACACCTTGAAGAAGTGCTGTTTTCCTCCTTCAGCAGATGTTCAATTGGCCAGAGATTTAGCAGGCATTAAAAAACACCAGTCACCTGAACTTAAGAGCCCACCGTGGAAGATTTGCTTCACCTCAAAGTGCTAAACCTTGATTTTGAAATAGTGATGAGAAAGAAGTTGACAATAACTATAGAAACCTAAAGCTGTGCAGTCCCTTAATGGTCAGGGCCCAGAGGCTCCTGAGTTCTGAGGGCTTGCCTTGGTTTATTGGAAGTCATTAAAACGGTGCAGTCTACCCAGCTGATATTAATAAGACACACCATTTTTGAGGCCCACAGCTCGTCTGTGTAATTCGCAGCAGCCCCCAATTATCTGTGGGAATCTGCAGACTGATCGCAGCCTGCGGAGGGGGTTCCACACCAGCAGGCGCTTAATGAACAGACCAGCTTATAAACACAGGCTAATCTCTCCCACATGAGCACCTGAGGAGGCTCACCAGTGACAACTGTTTAAATTTTCAAGGAAATTAATGACCCGTAAAGAGGCAGCGCTTATCAGGCTTGGAGTAGTATAGAGAGAGAAATTACCACAGACCAAAAAAAAAAAAAATGTTTATAATCGTTCGTAAGTGCCTCATTCTGTGGCTTCATCCAGGGAACTTTTATTGACATGGTTTCTCTTATTAGTGCTTGTGCTGGCAAAGAGCAGAACGACCCAGTTCAGTCTGTTCCTGATACCGGACTCCTAGGGTCACTAATGAGCCACTCCCTAGCCTCTGAGCACAAGCCACTTAAAACAATCACGACTGGAGCTGGTATCCTGACCCTTAGCGAAAATCCCCCAAAGACACATACGCAGTTCTGGTCCACAAGGCATTTGTTATAGATCAACTCAACCCAGGGACTGTAGGGACCTGGTGGAGAGATGAAGAAGAGAGGCCACACTGCTGGCTGGCTGGAGAATGCAGCAGAAACAGGTAATTACGCGCAGCTTGGCCAAGTAGCCAGAAGTGAGTTTTAAAACAGATCTAGAGAGAAACGGCACATGGCAAAGCTTACTACTCTCCTTCCCACCACTCCCACCTCACCCCGACCCTTGCATCACCATCTTTCCTGTCCGGCTCTCCTGTTTTGGAACTTCCACACATCTTTCACTCTGGAACCCCTCTCTCTCTCTTTGCAGTCTGTCCATGCAAATCAGATGCGTGCTTCCCATCGTTATTATGTCTCCCATTCCCTAGGACCAGTTAGGCTGAAAAGGCCTCCTTCCCAAGGAAACTTGGCTGGTCTAGTGTCATACAAATGGAGAGGAAGAGAAAGAGAGGAAGATGGGGAACAAACATGCTGGTCAGTAACTGGCACTAAAACGAGAGACTGGCAATGTCAGCCCCTAAATTCGAACACACTATCCTGTGTCACCTTACGTGTTCATTTCAGCAGACAGAAGGATGTATCACTACCAGCTTTGGCTTGCTTTGTTTTTATGGTTTACGATGAATTTCTTTTGAGTTTGGTTTCTTTGTTTATAGTTTGATTGGGGTGTGTGTGTGTGTGTGTGTGTGTGTGTGACAGGATCTTATATAAAATTGGACTGGCTTTAAACTCACTTTGTAATACAGGTTACAGAATTCTAATTCCCCTGCCCCCAACTTTCCAAAGGCTGGTATTAGAGACTTCTGCCACCACACCACATGTGGTTCTGCCTCAGTTTGGAGTTTGTTGTTGTTGTCTTAGTTTTTTATGTTTTTACAAATTCATTGAGGAGGGATGTGTGTGTACAAGTGCTTGCATCATGCACACACCATAGCATACAAGTGGAGGTGAGAGGACAAGTCCTTCCTTCACCATGCTGGTTCCAGGAATCAAACTCAAGTAGCTTTACTGGCTGAGCTATCTTGCCAGGTCACACTCTTGTTTTGTTGCTGCTATTGTTATTTGTTTGTTTGTTTTGTTTTGTTTTTTATGCAATTTTCTCATATGGATCAACAAGAGCATGTTTGGTAGAAAGACGTGGATATGCTTAAACCCAAGTTCTGTGTCAGAGAAGAGTGAGCATCCTGGTTGAGTAAGAGGCTCAGATGTCTCTCTGGCCGATTTCAGCAGAAGGCGCCATGTTTGGAACTATCCTCTGACAACCAGAATCCTAGAATCAGACAGTGGAGACAGCATCTCTCAGACAGGCAGCCTTTTCTCCAGCTCCCTTCACCACAGCTCTCTAAGGCCAGGTGTACATTTTCCTTTTTGCTTGAAGCAAACATGGAAGACTACTTGAGGTTTCCTCACAGTTGGTATAGTTCTTTGGGGAGTTTTGCTACAGATAACAGCACTTACTTAGGAAGAAATGCTTTAAAATAAAAAATAAATAAATGACCATCTTACAACCAAGCCTATTACAAATATCCATTTTTAAATGAGAAATACAGAATTAAAAAAGAGAGAAAAAGAAAGCTATAATAGAAACATACATATACATATTTTCTTTTATGTATGTTTCTACATATGTATAGAAAAATACAGGTATGTATCTGTTACCAGTACAGCTCCCTGTCTTTCTTTTCTATATTTAAGTTCTGGAGAAGAGGTCTCCCATATAGTCAAAGCTGGTGTCAAATTTAATATATAGCTGAATAGCTGAGGATGAACTTGAAGAACTCATCTTGATCCTCCTGTCTCAGCCTCCAAAGCATTCAGGAATGAGTCAGCACACCTGACTCAGTACTGATAAATATTTTTATAACACTTTATCTTTTCCCCTTCCTCTAGAGCAGTGGTTCTCAACCCTCCTAATACCGAGACCCTTTAATGTACTTCCCCATGTTGTGGTGACCCCCAACCGTAAATTCATTTTTGTTGCTACTTCATAACTAATTTTGCTTCTGTGAATCTTTATGTAAATATTTGATGTGCAGAATGTCTGGTATGTGACCCCTGTGAAAAGGTCATTTGATCTCAAAGGGCTCACGACCCACAGGTTGAGAACATTGCTCTAGTGAAAGTGTATCTCAGAGATTATGATTTAATTATTCCATTATTTGCATTTCTATGATAGGTAACAAATTCTATTTTATAGGTGTTTCCTTCCAGAATTTATTACGATGCATTGTTACATGTCACTAAAAAGAACAGTGAGAAAATTTGTTAATATGCATGTAGAAATTAGTTTTTAATTAATTCTTTGTGCCATAGGGACACAGGTCTTTGGATATGCAGGACTAGCGCTCTCATGTCATGCTCCAACAGTTCATAAATAGGAGAGCTGGCCCTAGATCTGAGTCTGAGTGGTGGCTACACTGCTCAGTCCAGCAGCTCTGCTTCATCTCTGCCAACAGGACCAGCTCTCGCACTTTGCCCAGGTAAGCAGTGGATCACCTCTCCTGTTTGTGCCAGCCTTCAACAGGCGAGACTTGCTCTTCCACTCCCAACCCATGCCACAGGGGCCAGCTTTCTAACTCTGCCCCAGCTAGGGACAGGCCCAGTTCTCCCAGTCTTACACCTTCAGACTGGCTCTCCCATATCAGCGCCACCAGGGACAGCTCCCCTGAGTGCTGCAGTCAGAGAGGGGTGGGGCCAGCTCATCTGCTTTCACAGCCTTGGGCCCAGATCATATAGAAATCATTATCAGATCTTTCACTTGTTTGGTTAGTGTCACGCCAAGATACTTAATATGGTTTGTGGCTATCGTAAAGGGTATTATTTCTCTTACTTCTTTCTCAGCCTGCTTATCCTTTGAGTATAGGAAGGCTTCTGACTTGCTTGAGTTGATTTTATATCCGGCCACTTTGCTGAAGTCGTTTATCAGCTGTAGGAGTTCTCTGGTGGAGTTCTTTGGGTCGCTTATGTATACTATCATATCGTCTGCAAATAGTGATAGTTTGACTTCTTCCTTTCCAATTTGTATCCCTTTGACCTCTTTTTGTTGTCTAATTGCTCTAGCTAGAACTTCAAGTACTATATTGAAAAGATATGGAGAGAGAGGGCAGCCTTGTCTAGTCCCTGATTTTAGTGGGATTGCTTCAAGTTTCTCTCCGTTTAGATTGATGCTGGCTACTGGTTTGCTGTAAATTGCTTTTACTATGTTTAGATATGGGCCTTGAATTCCTGATCTTTCCAAGACCTTTAGCATGAAAGGATGCTGAATTTTGTCAAATGCTTTCTCAGCATCTAATGAGATGACCATGTGGTTTTTTTCTTTGAGATTGTTTATGTAGTGGATTACATTGATGGATTTCCTTATATTGAACCATCCCTGCATCCCTGGGATGAAGCCTACTTGATCGTGGTGAATGATCGTTTTGATGTGTTCTTGGATTCGGTTGGCAAGAATTTTATTGAGTATTTTTGCATCAATATTCATAAGAGAGATTGGCCTGAGATTCTCTTTCTTTGTCGGATCTTTGTGTGCTTTTGGTATTAGTGTAATTGTGGCTTCATAGAACGAGTTGGGTAGTGTTCCTTCTGTTTCTATTTTGTGGAACAGTTTGAAGAGTATTGGTGTTAGGTCTTCTTTGAAGGTCTGATAGAATTCTGCACTAAAAGTGAAAGATCTGTATGACAAGAACTTCAAGTCTCTGAAGAAAGAAATTGAAGAAGACCTCAGAAGATGGAAAAATCTGCCATGCTCATGGATTGGCAGGATTAATATAGTAAAAATGAGCATCTTACCAAAAGTAATACAGATTCAATGCAATCCCCATCAAAATCCCAACTCAATTCTTCATAGAGTTAGAAAGAGCAATTCAAAAATTCATCTGGAATAACAGAAAACCCAGAATAGCTAAAACTATTCTCAAGAGTAAAAGAACCTCTGAGGGAATCAGTATCCCGGACCTCAAGCTGTACTACAGAGCAATAGTGTTAAAAACTGCATGGTATTGGTACAGTAACAGACATGTAGATCAATGGAACAGAATTGAAGACCCAGAAATGAATCCACACTCCTATGGTCACTTGATCTTTGACAAAGGAGCTAAAACCATCCAGTGGAAAAAAGATAGCCTTTTCAACAAATGGTGCTGGCTCAGCTGGAGGTCAACATGCAGAAGAATGCAAATTGAACCATCCTTATCTCCTTGCACTAAGCTCAATTCTAAGTGGATCAAAGATCTCCACATAAAACCAGACACACTGAAACTAATAGAAGGGAAACTAGGGAAGAACCTTGAACATATGGGCACAGGGGAGAATTTCCTGAACAGAACTCCAATAGCTTATACTCTAAGATCAAGAATAGACAAATGGGACCTCATTAAATTACAAAGTTTTTGCAAGGCAAAAGACACCATCAAAAAGACAAAGCGGCAACCAACTAACTGGGAAATGATCTTTACCAACCTTACATCCGACAGAGGGCTAATATCCAAGATATACAAAGAACTCAAGAAGTTAAACTCAAGAGAGGCAAGTAACCCTATTAAAAAATGGGGTACAGAGCTACACAAAGAGTTCTCACCTGAAGAATATCTAATGGCTGAGAAGCACCTAAAGAGATGTTCATCATCCTTAGTCATTAGGGAAATGCAAATCAAAACAACCCTGAGATTCCATCTCACACCAGTCAGGATGGCTAAGATCAAAAACACAGGAGACAGCAGTTGTTGGCGAGGATGTGGAGAAAGAGGAACACTCCTCCACTGCTGGTGGAATTGCAGGCTGGTACAACCACTCTGGAAAGCAGTCTGGCGGCTCCTCAGAAAACTCGGCATGACACTTCCGGAGGATCCGGCTATACCACTCCTGGGCATATACCCAGAGACTTTACCTGCATGCAATAAGGACACATGCTCCACTATATTCATAGCAGCCTTATTTATAATAGCCAGAAGCTGGAAAGAACCCAGATGTCCCTCAACGGAGGAATGGATTCAGAAGATGTGGTATATTTACACAATGGAATACTACTCTGCAATTAAAAACAATGAATTCACGAAATTCCTAGGCAAATGGTCAGAACTTGAAAATATCATCCTTAGTGAGGTAACCCAATCACAAAAGATCACACATGGTATGCAGTCACTGATAAGGGGATATTGACCCAGAATCTCAGAATACCCTAGACACAATCACCATATCAATAGATTTCTAAAAAGATGGAAGGAGAGACCCCTGGTCCTGGAAAGACTGGATGTAGGGGAACGCCAGGACAGAGTAATGAGAGGGGGTTGAACGGAGAAAAGAGGGAGGGAAGGAGGCTTATGGGACTTTCGGGGAGGGAGGAAACGGGAAAGGGGAAGTGATTTGGAATGTAAATTAAAAAAATAAAATAAAATAATAAAAAAAAAAAGAAATCATTATCAGCAATGAGTATGAATAACTTGGTTAACTGTTAAAGTTCACAACAAGATCATTAAAAAAAAGTAACAAATCATATCTTTAGATTATTAACACTGGCCATAGCACAGTTTATGTAATTGTTTGTCTAAATTTTTACATTAAAAATATAAAATATGGCACTCCGCCATCTTTGCTCCAGTGGCCAGGCAGTTGGGACTGCCAGGCTCGGAGACAGACAGGCATAATATCGCTTGGGTCTCGGGCGGCTTGTGTGTACACGGCTCCCAAGTGCTGGGCAGATCTGCAGTAAACAGCGGGCCAGCTCTTCTGTGAGACTTCTGCCTGGCAGAGGGATGTCCCCTCCCCCCACTCTAGGAGAGATCACACACCCCTGCACAGGGCAGGAGCATACCAGCCTCCCTTTGGCAACCTCTGCTCCAGGAATCCACTACACTGAGCCTTTGGATGTGCAAGGACTCCCCAATATAACATCACTTGGGGCAAGGCACATCAGGGCTCCAAAGTAACTCAGGAGCAGGGCAGGCCCCAGGAATCTGTGCCAGGGGAATCCTGGTAAACCAGGGGAGGGGGGCAGAAATAGCTTTGCAGGCTCACAGGCGGTCCAACCAACAGCCAGTGACAGCAGGACCAACTAACATCAGAGGTAACCAGATGGCAAAAGGCAAACGTAGGAATGTTACTAACAGAAATCAAAGTAATATGGGACCATCCGAACCCAACTCTCCAACAGCAGCAAGTCCTGGATACCCCACCACACCCGAAAGACAAGATCTGGATTTAAAATCACTTCTCATGATGTTATTAGAGGATCACAAGAAGGACACAAATAAATCTAATAAAGAATTACAGGAGACCATGAATCAACGGTTAGAAGCCCTTACAAAAGAAAGACAAAAATCGCTTAGAGAAATGCAGGAGAACATGGATCAAAAGATGGAGGCGCACAAGGAGACAACACAAAAATCGCTTAACGAGATGAATCTACGGGTAGATGCACTCACAAAGGAATCACAAAAATTGCATAAAGAAATGCAGAGGAATATGGGTCAACAGACGGATGCCCATAAGGAGGCAACACAAAAATTGCTTAAAGAAATGAATCAACGAATAGATGCTCTTACAAAGGAAACACGAGAACTGCTTAAAGAAATGCAGGAGACGATGGATCAACAGATGGATTCCCATGAGGAGGAAACACAAAAATTGCTCAGAGAAATGCAGGAGAACGTGGGTCAACAAGCAGAAATCCTGAAAGAGGTAATGCAAAAATACCTTAAAGAAATACAGGAAAATACAAACAAACAAGTGAAGGATCTCAGCAAATCCATCCAGGAACTAAAAAAGGAAGTAGAAATAACTAAGAAATCACAAAGGGAGACAACTTTGGAGATAGAAAACCTTGGGAAGAAATCAAGAGTCATAGATGCAAACATCAACAATAGAATACAAGAGATGGAAGAAAGAATCTCAGGTGCTGAAGATTCCATAGAAAGCATCGACTCAACAGTCAAAGAAAATGCAAAATGCAAAAAACGTGTAACCCAAAACATCCAGGAAATCCAGGACACAATGAGAAGACCAAACCTAAGGATTATAGGTATAGATGAGAGTGAAGATTTGCAACTTAAAGGGCCAGTAAACATCTTCAACAAAATTATGGAGGAAAACTTCCCTAACTTAAAGAGAGAGATGCCGATGAACGTACAAGAAGCCTACAGAACTCCAAACAGACTGGACCAGAACAGAAATACCTCCCGTCACATAATAATCAAAACACCAAATGTACTAAACAAAGAAAGAATATTAAAAGCAGTAAGAGAAAAGGGCCAAGTAACATACAAAGGAAGACCTATCCCAATCACATCAGACTTCTCACCAGAGACTATGAAAGCCAGAAGATCCTGGGCAGATCTCATGCAGACATTAAGAGAGCACAAATGCCAACCTAGACTAGTATACCCAGCAAAACTCTCAATCACCATAGATGGAGAGACCAAGATATTCCATGATAAAACCAAATTTTCACAATATCTTTCCACAAATCCAGCCCTGCAACGGATAATAGGTGGAAACTTCCAATACAGGGAGAGAAACAACACCCTGGAAAAAATGAGATAATAACCTTCTTGAATCAAACCCAAAAGTGGATAACCACTCAAACATAAAGATAGCATCAAGAAGGGCAGGTGGCAATAATCACTATGCCTTAATCTCTCTTAATATCAATGGTCTCAATTCCCCAATAAAAAGACATAGACTAGCAGACTGGATACGTAAACAGGACCCAGCATTTTGCTGCATGCAGGAAACGCACCTCAGTGTCAAAGACAAACACTACCTCAGTGTAAAAGGCTGGAAAACAATTTAACAAGCAAATGGCCCCAAGAAACGAGGTGGAGTAGCCATCCTAATATCAGATAAAATTGATTTTCAACCTAAAGTCATCAAAAAAGACACAGAAGGACACTACATACTGATCAAGGGAAAAATCTACCATCAAGAACTCTCACTTCTGAATATCTATGCTCCAAATGCAAGGGCACCCTCATTCGTAAAAGAAACATTACTAAAGCTCAAAGCACACATCGCACCGCACACAATAATAGTGGGTGACTTCAAGACCCCGCTCTCTGAAATGGATCATTCAGGAAAGCAGAAACTAAACAAGGACACAGTGAATCTAATTGAAGCCTTGGACCAAATGGAACTAACAGATATATATAGAACAGATATATATAGAGTGCCGCCAAAAAGAAATGGGAGACAGAATACACTAACAGCTTAATGGCACACCTGAAAGCCCTGGAACAAAAAGAAGCAAATACACCAAAGAGAGTAGAAGACAGGAAATCATCAAACTCAGGGCTGAAATCAATCAAGTAGAAACAAATAAAACCATACAAAGAATCAACAAAACGAGGAGTTGGTTCTTTGAGAAAATCAACAAGATAGATAAGCCCTTAGCCAGACTAACAAGAGGGCACAGAGATAGTATTCAAATTAATAAAATCAGAAACAAAAAGGGAGAGATAACAACAGAAACTGAGGAAATTCAAAAAATCATCAGATCCTACTACAAAAACCTGTATTCAACACAACTAAAAAATATTGAGGAAATGGACAATTTCCTTGACAGATACCAAATATCAAAATTAATTCAGGATCAAATAGACCATCTAAACCGTCCTATAACCCGTGAAGAAATAGAAGTGGTCATTGGAAGTCTTCCAACAAAAAACGCACAGGTCTAGATGGTTTTAGTGCAGAATTCTATCAGACCTTCAAAGAAGACCTAACACCAATACTCTTCAAACTGTTCCACAAAATAGAAACAGAAGGAACACTACCCAACTCGTTCTATGAAGCCACAATTACACTAATACCAAAAGCACACAAAGATCCGACAAAGAAAGAGAATCTCAGGCCAATCTCTCTTATGAATATCGATGCAAAAATACTCAATAAATTCTTGCCAACAGAATCCAAAAACACATCAAAACAATCATTCACCACGATCGAGTAGGCTTCATCCCAGGGATGCAGGGATGGTTCAATATAAGGAAATCCATCAAGGTAATCCACTATATAAACAATCTCAAAGAAAAAAACCACATGGTCATCTCATTAGATGCTGAGAAAGCATTTGACAAAATTCAGCATCCTTTCATGCTAGAGGTCTTGGAAAGATCAGGAATTCAAGGCCCATATCTAAACATAGTAAAAGCAATTTACTATTTACCGGTAGCCAGCATCAATTTAAATGGAGAGAAAATTGAAGCAATCCCACTAAAATCAGGAACTAGACAAGGCTGCCCTCTCTCTCCATATCTTTTCAATATAGTACTTGAAGTTCTAGCTAGAGCAGTTAGACAACAAAAGGAGGTCAAAGGGATACAAATTGGAAAGGAAGAAGTCAAACTATCACTATTTGCAGACGATAAGATAGTATACTTAAGCGACACAAAGAACTCCACCAGAGAACTCCTACAGCTGATAAACGACTTCAGCAAAGTGGCCGGATATAAAATCAACTCAAGCAAGTCAGTAGCCTTCCTATACTCAAAGGAAAAGCAGGCTGAGAAAGAAGTAAGAGAAATGATACCCTTCACGATAGCCACAAACCATATAAGGTATCTTGGAGTGACTCTAGCCAAACAAGTGAAAGATCTGTATGACAAAAACTTCAAGTCTCTGAAGAAAGAAATTGAAGAAGAACTCAGAAGATAGAAAAATCTGCCATGCTCATGAATTGGCAGGATTAATATAGTAAAAATGAGCATCTAACCAAAAGTAATATACAGATTCAATGCAATCCCCATCAAAATCCCAACTCAATTCTTCATAGAGTTAGAAAGAGCAATTCAAAAATTCATCTAGAATAACAGAAAACCCAGAATAGCTAAAACTATTCTCACGAGTAAAAGAACCTCTGGGGGAATCAGTATCCCGGACCTCAAGCTGTACTACAGAGCAATAGTGTTAAAAACTGCATGGTACTGGTACAGTGACAGGCATGTAGATCAATGGAACAGAATTGAAGACCCAGAAATGAATCCACACTCCTATGGTCACTTGATCTTTGACAAAGGAGCTAAAACCATCCAGTGGAAAAAAGATAGCCTTTTCAACAAATGGTGCTGGCTCAACTGGAGGTCAACATGCAGAAGAATGCAAATTGACCCATTCTTATCTCCTTGCACTAAGCTCAATTCCAAGTGGATCAAGGATCTCCACATAAAACCAAACACACTGAAACTAATAGAAGGGAAACTAGGGAAGAACCTTGAACATATGGGCACAGGGGAGAATTTCCTGAATAGAACTCCAATAGCTTATGCTCTAAGATCAAGAATAGACAATTGGGACCTCATTAAATTACAAAGTTTTTGCAAGGCAAAAGACAAAGCAGCAACCAACTAACTGGGAAATGATCTTTACCAACCCTACATCCGACAGAGGGCTAATATCTAATATATACAAAGAACTCAAGAAGTTAGACTCCAGAGAGGCAAGTAACCCTATTAAAAAATGGGGTACAAAGCTAAACAAAGAGTTCTCACCTGAAGAATATCTAATGGCTGAGAAGCACCTAAAGAGATGTTCATCATCCTTAGTCATTAGGGAAATGCAAATCAAAACAACCCTGAGATTCCATCTCACACCAGTCAGAATGGCTGAGATCAAAAACACAGGAGACAGCAGTTGTTGGCGAGGATGTGGAGAAAGAGGAACAATCCTCCACTGCTGGTGGAATTGCAACCTGGTACAACCACTCTGGAAAGCAGTCTGGCGGTTCCTCAGAAAACTGGGCATGACAATCCCGGAGGATCCGGCTATACCACTCCTTGGCATATACCCAGAGGCTTTTCCTGCATGCAATGAGGACACATGCTCCGCTATGTTCATAGTAGCCTTATTTATAATAGCCAGAAACTTGAAAGAACCCAGATGTCCCTCCACGGAGGAATGAATTCAGAAGATGTGGTATATCTACACAATGGAATACTACTATGCAATTAAAAACAATGAATTCACGAAATTCCTAGGCAAATGGTCAGAACTTGAAAATATCATCCTTAGTGAGGTAACCCAATCACAAAAGAACACACATGGTATGCAGTCACTGATAAGGGGATATTAACCCAGAATCTCAGAATACCCTAGACACAATTCGCATATCAATAGATTTCTAAGAAGATGAAAGGAGAGACCCCTGGTCCTGGAAAGACTGGATGTAGGGGAACACCAGGACAGAGAAACGAGAGGGGGTTGAATGGAGAAAAGAGGGAGGGAAGGGGGCTTATGGGACTTTCGGGGAGGGAGGAAACGGGAAAGGGGAAATGATTTGGAATGTAAATAAAAAAAACTTAGAAAATAAAAAAAATAAATAAAAATAAAAAAATTAAAAAAAATAAAATATAAAGTATTTTTTAAAGATAACGTGGTCAAGGAGGAAATAAAGAAAGAAATCAAAGACTTTTTAACATTTAATGAAGATGAAGGCACAACATACCGTAATTTATGGGACACAATGAAAGCAGTGCTAAGAGGAAAATTCATAGCCCTGAGTGCCGCCAAAAAGAAATAGGAGACAGCATACACTTGCAGCTTAATGGCACACCTGAAAGCCCTGGAACAAAAAGAAGCAAATACACCCAAGAGGAGTAGAAGGCAGGAAGTCACCAAATTCAGGGCTGAAATCAATCAAGTAGAAACAAATAAAACCATACAAAGAATCAACAAAACTAGGAGTTGGTTCTTTGAGAAAATCAACAAGATAGATAAGCCCTTAGCCAGACTAGCCAGAGGGCACAGAGACAGTATCCAAACTAATAAAATCAGAAACGAAAAGGGAGAGATAAAAACAGAAACTGAGGAAATTCAAAAAATCATCAGATCCTACTACAAAGGCCTGTATTCGACAGAACTAGAAAATCTCGAGGAAATGGATAATTTCCTTGACAGATACCAAATACCAAAATTAAATCAGGATCAAATAGACCATCTAAACCGTCCTATAACCCGTGAAGAAATAGAAGTCATCATTGGAAGTCTTCCAACCAAAAAAAGCACAGGTCCAATTGGTTTTAGTGCAGAATTCTATCAGACCTTCAAAGAAGACCTAACACCAATACTCTTCAAACTATTCCACAAAATAGAAACAGAAGGAAACTACCCAACTCGTTCTATTATGCCACAATTACACTAATACCAAAAGCACACAAAGATCCGACAAAGAAAGAGAATCTCAGGCCAATCTCTCTTATGAATATCGATGCAAAAATACTCAATAAAATTCTTGCCAACAGAATCCAAGAACACATCAAAACGATCATTCACCACGATCAAGTAGACTTTATCCCAGGGATGCAGGGATGGTTCAATATAAGGAAATACATCAATGTAATCCACTATATAAACAATCTCAAAGAAAAAACCACATGGTCATCTCATTAGATGCTGAGAAAGCATTTGACAAAATTCAGCATCATTTCATGCTAAAGGTCTTGGAAAGATCAGGAATTCAAGGCCCATATCTAAACATAGTAAAAGCAATTTACAGCAAACTGGTAGCCAACATCAATTTAAATGGAGAGAAACTTGAAGCAATCCCACTAAAATCAGGGACTAGACAAGGCTGCCCTCTCTCTCCATACCTTTTCAATATAGTACTTGAAGTTCTAGCTAGAGCAATTAGACAACAAAAGGAGGTCAAAGGGATACAAATTGGAAAGGAAGAAGTCAAACTATCACTATTTGCAGATGATAAGATAGTATACTTAAGCGACCCAAAGAACTCCACCAGAGAACTCCTACAGCTGATAAACAACTTCAGCAAAGTGGCTGGATATAAAATCGATTCAAGCAAGTCAGTAGCCTTCCTATACTCAAAGGAAAAGCAGGCTGAGAAAGAAGTAAGAGAAATGATACCCTACACGATAGCCACAAACCATATAAAGTATCTTGGTGTGACTCTAACCAAACAAGTGAAAGATCTGTATGACAAGAACTTCAAGTCTCTGAAGAAAGAAATTGAAGAAGACCTCAGAAGATGGAAAAATCTGCCATGCTCATGGATTGGCAGGATTAATATAGTAAAAATGACCATCTTGCCAAAAGCAATATACAGAATCAATGCGATCCCCATCAAAATCCCAACTCAATTCTTCATAGAGTTAGAAAGAGCAATTCAAAAATTCATCTGGAATAACAGAAAACCCAGGATAGCTGAAACTATTCTCAACAGTAAAAGAACCTCTGGGGGAATCAGTATCCCGGACCTCAAGCTGTATTACAGAGCAATAGTGTTAAAAACTGCATGGTATTGGTACAGTGACAGGCATGTAGATCAATGGAACAGAATTGAAGACCCAGAAATGAGTCCACACTCCTATGGTCACTTGATCTTTGACAAAGGAGCTAAAAACATCCAGTGGAAAAAAGATAGCCTTTTCAACAAATGGTGCTGGCTCAACTGGAGGTCAACATGCAGAAGAATGCAAATTGACCCATTCTTATCTCCTTGCACTAAGCTCAATTCCAAGTGGATCAAGGACCTCCACATAAAACCAGACACACTGAAACTAATAGAAAGGAAACTAGGGAAGAACCTTGAACATATGGGCACAGGGGAGAATTTCCTGAATAGAACTCCAATAGCTTATGCTCTAAGATCAAGAATTGACAAATGGGACCTCATTAAATTACAAAGTTTTTGCAAGGCAAAAGACAAAGCAGCAACCAACTAACTGGGAAATGATCTTTACCAACCTTACATCCGACAGAGGGCTAATATCTAATATATACAAAGAACTCAAGAAGTTAGACTCCAGAGAGGCAAGTAACCCTATTAAAAAATGGGGTACAGAGCTAAACAAAGAGTTCTCACCTGAAGAATATCTAATGGCTGAGAAGCACCTAAAGAGATGTTCATCATCCTTAGTCATTAGGAAAATGCAAATCAAAATAACCCTGAGATTCCATCTCACACCAGTCAGAATGGCTGAGATCAAAAACACAGGAGACAGCAGTTGTTGGCGAGGATGTGGAGAAAGAGGAACAATCCTCCACTGCTGGTGGAATTGCAACCTGGTACAACCACTCTTGAAAGCAGTCTGGCGGTTCCTCAGAAAACTGGGCATGACACTCCCAGAGGATCCGGCTATACCACTCCTGGGCATATACCCAGAGGCTTTACCTGCTTGTAATAAGGACACATGCTCCACTATGTTCATAGCAGCCTTATTTATAATAGCCAGAAGCCGGAAAGAACCCAGATGTCCCTCAACGGAGAAATGGATTCAGAAGATGTGGTATATCTACACAATGTAATACTACTCTACAATTAAAAACAATGAATTCATGAAATTCCTAGGCAAATGGTCAGAACTGGAAAATATCATCCTTAGTGAGGTAACCCAATCACAAAAGAACACACAAGGTATGCAGTCACTGATAAGGGGATATTAACCCAGAATCTCGGAATACCCTAGACACAATTCGCATATCAATAGATTTACAAGAAGATGGAAGGAGAGACCCCTGGTCCTGGAAAGACTGGATGTAGGGGAATGCCAAGACAGAGAAGCAAGAGGGGGTTGAATGGGGAAAAGAGGGAGGGAAGGGAGCTTATGGGACTTTCAGGGAGGGAGCAAATGGGAAAGGGGAAATGATTTTGAATGTAAATAAAAAAAAATTAGAAAATAAAAAAAAAGATTTATTTATTTTTTATATGTAAGTACACTGTATCTGTCTTCAGACACACCAGAAGAGGGCATCAGATCTCATTACGGATGTTTGTGAGCCACCATGTGGTTGCTGGGATTTTAACTCAGGACCTTTAGAAGAGCAGTCAGTGCTCTTAACCACTGAGTCATCTCTCCAGCCCCTGAAGAGTATTTTCTACTTACTGAAATGATAAATATTAAGTTTGTAATTTTGACTGGTAATTTCTTTGAGGTACCAATAAAATTCTATAATATAATTGAGGAAAATATAAAAACAATCTCCTTCCTCTTGTTCTGTGGTGGAAAAGAACTATTGTTGCTCTTCTGTAACTATAAACAAAATGTCCTATTTACAAGTTTCAGACATTTAATGGGAGACGCAAATAATAATCAAATTATTACACAAAAGTTGCAACTCTTCATACTGGGACTCCTCAGAAGTAAATGATGTAACAAAAGCATATGAAATAATTATCAAGCCAGAGATGGCAGCAAAGCCTTTCTTCAGAAGTGGAGGTCCAGGCATAGCATGGTGTTAATTAGTGGGAATTTGAGAGGAAAGACTTCATTGAAGAGAATTTTCAAAAAATATGGGCGAAAGATACATGGCACCTGGAAGAGACTAAAGCCTCCAGCTGGGATGATAGTTCAGTGAATACTATCTGTAACATGAGGCTAGAGAGATAAATGGGTATTTATCACTGGCTTTGCAGGCCAGTGAATAGTTTGGTCTATGCTTGAAGGATAATGGGTGGCTATTGAATACTTTATGTTAGACAGCTTTATATAATACAAAGATGGCTTATGCTGAAGAATGGAAAGTAGAAGACAGGTAACTGTGGGGTGGAGTTTAGACAGTGCTAACAATATTAACTATATATTTATATTTAATATGTTATATAATAATATATTATTAATTAATATTATATAATTTAACATAATATAAATTACTTATGCATTAACATATAAATTTAATAATATAAATATATGATACAGAATACAAAAATATAAATACTATATATAAAATATATATGTAATACAAATATATATTTAAACAACATATATATTAAAACTAGAGAGATATCTTCATGGTTATTAGTGCTTGCTGATCTTGCAGAAGGCAAACATTTGTTTTCTACCACCCAGATGGCATCTCACAGTCATCTCTAGGGTTAATTCCAAGGGATCAAATACCATCCCATCCTCTACAGGCACCAGACAAGTACCACACATGGTATATATAAATGTATTCAGGCAAACACTCATACAGATAAAGTAAAAATAAATTATATATATATGTATATATATATATATATATGTAGTAGTAAAGATTAGGATTAGGATTTGTGGTGTACTTGGTATAAAGGGTGAGAATAAACCAAGTAGCAAAATGACAAAGTTTTTGCTTTGCAGCTTGATGGAGGATAAACATCTTTAACTGAGTTTAACTTGAGAGTAAGGAATGGAAGTTTGGTTTTGATCATATTAAAACTGAGGTAGTCTCAAGACAGCCAAGAGAAGATGTCCAATGAGCAGTTACATAACCAAGGGAAGGTCTTGCTTAGGCATAAATTTGACTCATGTGCTGATAATTAAAGTCATGTTGTATTAGTTTTCTATTGATAAAACACAAGTTACCAAAAACTGAGCCACTTAAAACAATACATCTATTATGTGAGTTACTGTGGCTCAGGACTCCAGGCAGATGTGGACTATCTCCTTTGCTCAGGGATTCACATGCAGTGACCAATATAACTCAGGGTGTAAGATCGTTTCCTAAGCTCATTAGTTGCTAGAAGAATTACATTTTCGGGTATCACAGTACTAATACTCTGAGACTCTGAATGAACCCTTCATCCTCTCCCCTGCGACCTTACACAGAACTGCCAGTACACTTTACCAGCTCAACAAGAGTTTCCAATCTTTTAAACTTGAATGATGCTCACTTGAAAGCTCAGGACTCTCCTTTCATTCAGTTAGGCCTGATCAGGAAAAATCTCACTTTGATTAACTGAGGTTAATGATGACATCCTCAATCTTATGTGAAAAATGCTTCCAACTTTTCTATTGAATGAAACCTACTAATGGGAGTGAAATCATATCAAGTTTGAGTCCCACCTGCAATAATAGGAGAGAAAGATACAGCACATGTCCACCAGTGGGGATCAATCTTAGGAGTGACCTTAGGCTTCTGTTTATAACATGTATCCAAAAGGTGAGATACTATGTGAAAATGGCGACCATAAAATAGTAATACAACATGGAGCCTCAGAAAATGAGAATCTCTCTTGCAAGAGCATATAAATGTCTGATATTAAGACAGTGATGGGAGCTTCACAACTTTTATTTTTATAAGTGAAAATCCAGTAGGATTAATCATAATACACCAAAGTATTTCAAACATTTTATCTATTTCAATGTATCCAACCAATAAAAATTTGATAGAGTCTGAGAATGTTAATAATATTTTAGGCTCATATTACAATAGAATCTAAAATGGAATAAATACAAAATTAAAAATCAAAAATAGCCATTAAAATGTCCTCACTTTATTAATGAGAATACTAACAAGAGTGACTTTCCCAAAGACAACCAGCAATTGAATGGCTGGTCCACAACCTTCCTCGCTCTGACATCCCACACTGATTGTTTTGACTACATGTATGATGACACTAAAGAGGGTCACGAGGTTTTACCCAGAAAATTTTCATCAGTTTATTCAATATGCGCTTATGTTGTCTATATTTTAGGGTATGGTGAGGGCATCTGAGGTCTTAGAGAAACAATCCTTACAAAGCCTGAGAATAATCAAAGTTCTTCATGATTTGTAGGACTCTTCAAGCTGCTTTTGTGCTCTAAATTGGTCATTTGAAAAGACTAAAGATCCATTTCTTTATTGCTCCAAAATGGATGTGTGTTGTATAACTCTTCTAAAAGTCTATAAGTATTAGTTTGATACTTGATGTTTCTCCATTTAGTGGAAGAATGTTGTCTCCATTTCCACTAAAAAAAGATAATCTACAAGGTCTTTGAGACTACAATAAAATATAAAAAGTATACGAAGTATATAAAGTATATATACTTTAAAAAAAATTAGACCATGTTGTAAATGATCTGTCTGGCTTTTCTTCCCCACTCTTTTAGATATAAGTATATAGGTATCCAAAAATTGTTTTCACCCTACTGTGTTCATTGGCTTTGGAAACAAACAAAAGTAGACATGAACCCAGTAGCTATTTTTTACTCTCTAGAGTGTTACTTACAATAGCCATATTTTGAGTTTGTTTGAATGAGATTTGGTATGAGTTTTGAATGAATTTATTATTTATACCACAAGCCAAAATAAAAGAAAAAATAGAAAATGAATAGATAGATAAGTAGGTTGGTTGGTAGGTAGGTAGGTAGGTAGCAAGAAAAAAAAATCTTCAAATTGAGTCCTCAAAATATCCAGCAGAAATTCACTGGGAAAGCTAGCTGGAGATCCCCATTGAGAGTATATTTCTCCTCAGGTATGGCTAACAAGGAAAGAACAAAGAGAAATGAGCAAAGACAAAACCATCAAGTAGGTGCTCAAAACACTCAAAAGAATCCAACTGGGGAATCTGAGAGAGTCAGGCAGAGGTTCCAGTTGAGCTTTCTCCCCATGGTCAAGCTTCCATCTTCTTGTTCCTCCACAGACAATTTTATATCATGGGATAAACAAGATAACATTTAAGGAAATTATTTTCCTCCTAACAGTCCTCAAGGACAAGATATTTTTATTCTTGGAATATCTTTCTTTTTCCCTTCTTATAGAGTTAGTGACCAGCCCATGCAAAGACAAGAGGCTTTGGAGAACACTTTGAGACAAAAATGTTTAACTCTGACTTTGGAGGGTAGCCCTACACGTAGAGCCAGCTTCTCAGTGAGTTCTAATGTAATATAATGTATACCACAATATATAGTAAATGGGTCCATAAAAATTACCTCCTTAATTACCTCCACTTCACCTCTTAAATACCTATATGACTCGTCAGCCTCTACTACTTTTATGAAAACAATAAGACATGTAATTCTGCTCACTGTCATATAATTTCCCCATCCCCATGCATCATTCCATTAACCCCACTCTGTTGTTTTGTTACACTTATGACTTTATTTTGGAAGTAATAAAAGTCTTCCCGTATTTATTTGCATTTTTATATACTTTATGCTCATATTCATTATTCCATTTTATTAAGAATATGCTTTTTCATAATACAATTCAATATTAGTAGTGTATAAAAGAATTCTAAACACCTGAGTAATATTGTATATTAGCATTAATCATAATCCCTTTTTTGGTATTCTTGCTTGAGAGGAGAATTTCAGGAATAAAAGAAAATCCTTTTAGAAAAATAATATGAAAAGGGCCAAAAGGAAAGGCACATGAGTACATAGTTTGGGAATACCACCAGGTTGTTGAGAACTCTGTCCTCAAGGTCAGTTTCCTCTCCATTACCTTCCTCCTCATTGGGATCGTGAATGCACTATTAACAACTGCCCTTGTTTGTACTACACACAGTGATGTGATTCCTTCTTTTTAGCCAAGTTATTGTTCAACAATCCTTTGTCCCAACTACAATTGTTCTACACTGCCTGCCTTTTTCTGTTTTCAGTCTTAAGTGGCCTGATTTCATTTACTTCTGGGAGTCAGGAAATGTAGCTTTCTATTTCTTTTAGTTTAAATTTAATGTTCACTTATGGATTTTTATCTTCAGATTTTTAACTGGTGACAATTATAGAATTATTCTACCTTATAATTTAGCCATGTGGTATCACTTGGTAATTTCCGCACTTTCTGGCAGCAAAACAAATCTCAGTTCTCCATTACTTCTGGCAAGTTAAGTTTAAACACGATGACCATGAAAGAGAGAACAGCCTTGATGAATTGCCTCAACAAATGTGTACTAGATATTTAATAGACACTTTTTAACTATAAAACACAGATCACTAACTGAAACTGGCTTGGCCAGGAGGGATTTTTCAGCACATGCTCATGAAATCCAAGTATTATTAGGAACTGAAAAAAGAGTTAAAGAGAAATACAACTCAAACCTTCATCAACTAAAACGAGTAAGCCAGTACCCCCATTTTCCTGTCCTGCCCTCTATATGTAGATTTCTCATTTCTGCTAGTTTGTGAATGGTTCTGTTCTTTCCCAGCATAACTGTTAACTTCTTGTTCCTTTATCTCTTCTCAGCTCCATGACCCAGATACAATGAATTTTCATTTCCACCTGAAAATAGAGTGATTCACAAGAATCTTACCTCTGACTTAGAAATATTATTTTATATTAGAAAATGTAGTAAAGCAGTTGGTCTTGGGTACAGTTCTATGAACACTCGTTCATAAAGGCCCGGAATCGTGAAAGGAAGTCCTACGGGAATCATAAATTGGGAGGTAGAGAGTTTAAACTCTCCCAGTGGACTAGCAAGACCATTGCTTTCAGTATAGATATTAAACAATTTTTTTAAAGTTAGCATTAAATTATATGGCATGAGGTCTCAAGTTTCTCCAACCAACTACAATACTTGAACAACACAAGTATACTTGAAGGAAAGATTCTGATTCTATTTATAGTCTATGTTCCTCAAAGAAGTGATTTCTACCTTGTTAGAGTCAACAAAACCGTGTGGGCATAATTTAAATCAAAGTTCAGCTGAAGGCAAAATCTTGCTAAATTGGTGAATTTTTCATAAGGAACTGGCTTGCAGTAAGATATTCTTTGGAAACAAAATACCCAAAAGTACAGTTATGTGTAAGTATGTAAGTAAGCCAGTACTTTGGCATAGATATCAGACTCAAAGGAAGATGAGTCAAATAAGTGTAGGAGTGCTACACTTAATAAATACCCTGCAGACTAAAATTAGCATCTCCACCAATACTGGGAGCAAACATGAGACATTTACTTATTAGCTGATCAGGGACAGATGGGCTTCCCATTCTGCTTGTCACACAGAAGCACTTTGCTTCTAGCCATATTGAAGCAGTCAAAGTATTGTCACTCAAAATACAGACATTCTGACCACTTTGATATCGCCTAGGAGCTTGATAGAAATGTGTACTATCTATTCCCTACTCAACTTGCCAGAACAAATTCGGCAGGTTAACTGATCCCTGGAGGTACAATAAAGATGCCACATATACCAAATTTGAGGTATAGTAACATAGAATAAAACAATGCAAGTAGAAAAAATTCAAAATCAGAGTAGGCTCTTAGTCAAGCCATCTGGGAGAAATCATAGGACAAAGATTTATTTCAGGCTGGCAATGAATAATCCAGTGAATCACATTTTCTAAGTTATTAGTAGACATTTTTAAGATTTTAGTTTTAGTTTTGATTATGTATATGTCTTGTGTGGTTTATATTTGCTTATTTATTTCATTGTTTTTGTTGTTGTTGTTGTTTTATTGATTGATCTATTGTTTTTTAAGACTGGATCTCACCATGTAGCCTTGACCAGCCTGAAACTCACTAGGTGCACTAGGCTGGCCTTAAACTCACAAAGATCTGCTGAGTGTTCCCTTCTTAGTACTAAGCACCTGCACCTATGTGGTTTATACTTGTGTGTGCAGTGCCCATGTAGACCAGAGAGGGCATCAGAGCCCCAGGAACTGGAGTTACAGGCAGATGTGAGCCACCCAACCAGGGTGCTGAGAACAGAGCCCTGATTTTCTGCAAGAGCAGTGTGATGGTTTTTGGATGCTTGGGCCAGGGAGTGGCACTATTAGAAGGTGTGGACCAATATACCCAGAGGATTCCCCTGCATGCAATAAAGACACATGCTCCACTATGTTCATAGCAGCCTTATTTATAATAGCCAGAAGCTGGAAAGAACCCAGATGTCCCTCAATGGAGGAATGGATTCAGAAGATGTGGTATATTTACACAATGGAATACTACTCTGCAATTAAAAACAATGAATTCATGAAATTCTTAGGTAAATGATCAGAACTGGAAAATATCATCCTTAGTGAGGTAACCCAATCACAAAAGAACACACATGGTATGCAGTCACTGATAAGGGGATATTAACCCAGAATCTCAGAATACCCACGATGCAATTCACATATCAATAGATTTCCAAGAAGATGGAAGGAGAGACCACTGGTCCTGGAGAGACTTGATGTAGGGGAATACCAGGAAGAGAAGTGAGAGGGGGTTGAATGGGGAACAGAGGGAGGGAAGGTGGCTTATGGGACTTTCAGAGAGGGAGGAAATAGGAAAGGGGAAATCATTTGGAATGTAAATAAAAAATATAGAAAATAATAAAAAAAATAATAAAAATAAAAAAAAGGTGTGGCCCAGTTGGAATAGGGGTGTCACTGTGGGTGTGGGCTTTAAGACCCTCATCCTAGCTGCCTAGAAGCCAGTACTCTGCTAGCAGCCTTCAGATGAAGAGGTAGAACTATCAGCTCCTCCTGCACCCGCCTAGATTCTGCCATGTTCCCACTTTGATGATAATGGACTGAACCTCTGAACCTGTAAGCTAGCCCCAATTAAATGTTCTTATAAGAATTGCCTTGGTCATGGTGTCTGTTCATAGCAGTAAAATTCTAAGACAAGCAGTAAGTGCTCTTAACTGTTGAGCTATTTTTCTATGTTGTAGATTGCTGTCTGTTTTATTCTACTCCATCAAAAGGGGTGCCTGTATTCAGGGGTGAGGTCAGGTGAAATTTTAATTGGTCAGATAAGGCTAGATAGAGCCTGTGATTGGGTAGTGGAAGGAGAGGGCAGAGCTGCAAGTTTTGGAGAAGGGAAAGAGGAAGGAGAGACAGAGAAGGAGAAAGAGAATGAGAAGAAGAACAAGAGAGACAAGATGGAGCCAGAAGGAGAAGATGGAGCTGACCCACATGGTCTGGAGAAGCCACAAGTAGCTAGAGATTTCATAGCTACTTTCATGGGCAATAAAATAATGTAGGGTACATTTGTCCAATCTAGGTACTTAGCTTGTATTTATATCAATTGAGTTTTGTGTTCTTTGTGTGGGCATTTTGGGGTTGAAGATTTACTATTATAAATGTGGCTAGCATATTACAAGTCTCTAGTGTTATCAATTTACATGGTTAAGGGAATCTGAGTGAATGATAGCTGAATTTCTGCAGGATAGCCACAGGAGGGTGGATGGCCTGGGAATTTCGAGCAGCTTGGCAGCAAACTAGCTGTGGGAACCATGGGGGTGGTTGAGACCTCTGATGCTGATGCCTAACCAGTTTAGCCTGGTTTGATTTTTAAAACAAGATGCTACATCTCTAGACCCTAGCTTGTAAGTTTTGAAAGGCAGAATTCTAAACAAAAATAGATTCTTTAAAGAATAGCTGTGGCTAGTATAAACAAAATTACATTTATGTGATAAACCACCTACAATCTAGCAATAGAATCTTTGGTGACAAAATCTTTGAGAGTATATTGGTTGTCCTGGATTGAGGCTCTTACAGATGCATGCATATTTGAGTCTTTCAGATGTATATGTCTGAGATTTCTGTCATCTGCCTTTATGTCTGTCCTATCCCTACCTCGAGGGTGTTCTCTACAATTCTGTCATCTAAGACATGTCCTCAATGTCCTCTTGCCAAGAAGAAATAAAGGGATATTCAAATAAATTATTCTGTTTCTGTACATGTATTTTAACATTCAAGAAAATTTATAGATATTTCTTAAATAATAAAACAATTTAGGTGGAGGTTATAAAAGTCAAAATTGCACAAAAAGTAATTTTTATTTCAAAAGAGTCTTTGTCGTCCACCTCTTTCACACAGACAAGACTTTGGAGACTGGATAATTTACAGGGAAGTAAACTTTATCATCATAGTTCATAAGACCCAGGTCAATGTCTTCTCAGATCCTGGTGAAGATTATGTAATGCTTCAACTCATGGCAAAAAGAAGACAGGCAAGAAGATATGTCCAAAAGACCAAAACAAAGAGAACCTTGGTTTAGAATTAATTCAACACCCAGAGAGTGAGAATTTATTTGCTCTTACCAAAAAAAAAAGGCATTAATCCTTTTGTGAGGCAGAGCCTCCCAAAAGTGAACATCTCAGCTCTCAACATTATAGCCCTGGGGCAAAGCTTTAGCACCAATTTTGATGAAAATTAGCACATTCAAATCATAGTACTCTATTACCTTTAAAAATATGTTTGGATAATCCAGAAGAACAATCATTTTGCATATTGTCCTCTAAAAATATCCTAAACTGGGGGTGGTAACATAGGACTGTGATCTCAGCATTTGGGAAACTGAGGCAGAAGGATCATGTGTTCAGTACCAGCTGGAAATACAAAGTATGACTCCTTTATATAAGACAAAGGGATAAAGAGTCACCTATATTACTTATAGCACTTGTCCCTTTAAGACTCAAGAAACTTCACAGAAAAGAGAGAAGAAGCATTGTGAGAGCCAAGGGGCAGGCAGTTAAGGGCAAAATGATGTCTTATGGATATGACAGGATCATTGAACACATGAGCTCATAGAAACTATGGTTGCTTGCATTAGACCTGCACAAGATTAAGCCAGTGAATATTCCAGCACAGGTGGCTTAGGGGCACATGAGTCCCATCCCTAGCTGAGGAGCTGTTGATAATTAATGAATACTAGGGAAGGGGGAGTCAGTTCTCTTTAGGAGTGTCCTCCCTGGTAAGGTTACTATGCTCCAGTGAATGACTCCACCCCCAACATATATAGGGAACACTAGTAAGACTCAGTGGGTTCTTTCTAAAATAAAAAGTTTAAATAAGAAATGAAGTTGAGAAGGGAACATGGCGATGAAGGTCTGGAAGGAGATGGAGGTGGGGAAGGAGCATGAATGTGGAAAAATACATTGTATGCATGTATGACTTTCTCAAAGAATAATTTTAAGATAATGTATGATAAAAAGAAAATATACGCAAAATAAGTAAATAAATAAAATGCTTTTTGCTTCATGGATATGCAGAAAATAGGGAATAAATGACTGGGTATTTTTATTGCACTTTCTTTCTATACAAACATGCTATTTCAACCCCATGCATCTGTTCAAACTTATACCAACATCTGAATACACTTAAAATTCACCACTGATTGCAATCATTAAAGTTTTCTGACATTCATTTAAAAACAATATATATTAAGCAGCCTTTAGGGATGGAGGTGATTCTGAATTTTCTAAGGGACTGCATAAGTTGAATGGGAAGTGTAAATATAAAAAGAATCTAAAAATATCAATATTTTGCACACACATTAGCAAACCCTGTCTTCACTACAGTCCTGTCAGGAAATCAGTTGGTTTAAGTAACTGGTCTTGCCCTACCTGCTGACTAAACTCTGGCTCAGTGAGTATTAATAATGCTGGAGGCAAAGCCCCAGTGTATAATTTTATGCCTTTGTCAGTACACAGTGCCCCACAAGGTTGGCATAAATTTCTGATGGACACAAACAATTGTATAATGAATTTCTATCAACATTGAAGGAAATGGAATTTGTCCACCACAGGACAAGTTTGGACTCCTGCCAGCCTGTCATATTCCACTATTCTTGGCCTACAGAATCAAGATCTAATAGAGTGGAACATACAGAGCGACACAAATGGTGATGTTAAGCTTTCCACCTTATTTCCACCCAAGAAAAGGAGCAGAGCTAGACGGTCTTATATAACAAAGTAATCCCTGAGGGTAGGCGAATTCAAAAGACATGTAGTCCTCATATGTTTATTCTTTCCTCCATAGTTGTAAGAGAGGACCATAGCCTAACTGCAGAATCTGGTCCAGAATCCTCTTATCAAACTGGCAAGCTCTACAACTCACAGATGGAGGCTTTGCCACTCCCTTCACACCTACACACAGTAACAGCTGCGCTGATGTACTTGGCACCTGCCACAGTTCTGGAGCCATTTCAGAGGAAGACCAAAGAACAGTGGGTTTGAGCTGGCTGACTAGGAGAAAACAAGGTAGCACATGACAGCTATAGCAGGAAGAAATAATATCACTTGGGAACTTTCTTTAAATTGTCACTGGTTCCTTCAGTACCTATAGTGTATAAAAATATTAAAAGTTAATAGCAACACATGCTTGAGAATGGAGAAAAACAATATGGTAGATTATTTCTTAATTACTTGGCTAGCTGCTCAATTTTAATTATTATTACTGCTTTACAAACTCATTATAGTAAATCTTTAACATACTAATATTCTAAATAATTATTATTTCTGTCAACCAGAGATAACTAACTATATTGTATTAATAGCTTTTAATGTCAATATTCATAGATTTTTCTAATATATCATATTGTATATATTGTAATGTCATCTTAATATTTAAGATTATATACACACAAGTGAATTTTAAGAGCTGCTAGATATGCCATGAAATTCAGTAAAATTTATTGGATTTGAAATATATGGACATTCAAATAAGTTCCAATTTGTAATAGCATTAATAATACTATAACGAACATGCCTATCTATAGAGCTTTCCACCTCTATCCCAAAAATGAATTGATGAGCTGACATAAATATATATCTAAAAGCTTTTCCGATATATTATTATAAGTTGGCTCCAAGGTAGTCTGTGTTATAATGCAAATTGTTTTAAGGTATAGGATTACACTCAGTGGTAACCAGAATTATCTACAGTAACAAAACAGATTCCTGCATTTGTAGATCTCAGATGTAAGGTAACCTCCTTACTGATTGTTATGGCTAATATTGATTGTCAACTTGGAAGGAAATAGAATTACCTCAGAGAACTAATTGCTGGGTATGTCTATAAGGTAGATGTTTTGTTTATTTGTTTGTTGTTATTTTAGAATTGATTATTGAAGTAGAAATGAGGTAGGAAGACTTACCATCAATGTGGGTAGTTCCATTCCTTAGGCTGAGGTCCTCCTGTAGTAAAAAATCAAGACAAGTGCTGAGTACCAGCAGCCATTTCTTCCTGTTTCCTGAATAAGTTACTAGTTGCCACAAACTCTTATCATCAGGCCACCCCCACTATAATAAACTGTACCCTCAAACTGTGAGCCCAAATAAACTTTTCTTTCTTTAATTTGCTTTTGTCTATAGTTTTGTCACTACAACAAGATACTGATATACTCTCTCTGCTCATCATTTTAAAATACTTTCTACATTCAACATAAAACATCCTGCATGTTAGAGAAAGTTCAAAGTTCTCTAAGACTTGAACAGTGTCTGTAGTATAAGTCAGGCCACTTTCAAGGCTCACTGTAGCATGGAAATGTGGAGCCTATCTTTGAAAAATCACAAAGAAAGTCAAGACAGTTCCAGCAAAGAAGCATCCCAGGAAACTAAGCTTGGGCTCTTCTTAGCTTTGGGCCCCGTATATTCACAGTGTCCAGTACAGAGAGTAAGGCTGGTCATACACATATTCAGGAGGTATCTGCCAAGATGTCTCAGTCATGCCTAGGATCACTCATCAATTTCTTTTCTCAGAAAAGCATATTCTTGCTAAAGAGCAGACAGCATTCCCTATGAATCTACTATAATGTGACTCTTTGATGCATGCTACTAAGTGCATCCCAACACACACTCCTTACCTTCCACAATGCGGGAAAATGTCCCACAAAAGAACAATGTTGTCATCTGACAGTGACAAGTTTAAAGTCACAGTAAACACACTTAACTCAAAGATGATGAAGACTCCACAAAAATCTCATTGAAATACAAATCACATTCACTATTGCTGTTTTTTTCCAAATCCCACAACTTTGTGTGTGTTGGCTAGTGTATGTTTAAAATAAAAAACATTATATACTTTTGCTTTTTTAAGTTTTTTTTTAACTTAAAAGGGATATGTGGTCTACATGTTTACACTGAATTAAAGGAATCAGCACACACACACTAAAGGAAACCAGGCAACATGCTAACATTTAGCAACCAAACTATGGTCTATATTCAATGCCTCCTTTTCTATTACTTTTGACTTGGTTTCGGGGTGGGGGGGAATATATATTTGCATATTTGCAGTAAGCCAAAACTTTTACCCTCTTAGTTACCAAGGAAAAGTAGAAATAAACATAGGCAGTCAAATGTTGGATTTTGTCTAAGACCTTTCTGCATCTAATGAGATGATCATGTGATTTGTTGTTTTTCTACTTGTTTATGGGGTGTATTACATTTATCAAATTGCAATCCTTAGCCTACAACAGTGATATGTCTGTGTGATATGCTGGTACAATACTGTTACAAAAATTCTGGAAGTAATCAACTACTATCTAATTGGATTTAAGGTGATCCTGAAATGGAACACAAGCCTACCTGGCACACTCGAGTGACCTATAACCGGAGACTAGATAGGCCATGAACCTAAGTGAGAACCATATTGTTCTGCTGAAGGAACACGGGAATAAGATGAATCCTAATGAAATTTTGCTACACATAGATTAGTGTCTCCCTCAGCCAGTATCAGAGGATCAGAAGATGTGAACTAATACAGAAACCTATAGCTACACAATGTGCAGAGTAAGAGACCTTGGAACAGTTGGTCCTAAATGCGATGTGTCCATCCAATCTCTCCCCTTGTGGACTCAGAGAACTATGTGGAAGAGGTGGCAGTGAGGTCTGAAGGTCTTAAGAGCCAGTGGGGTGTAGGACACCAAGAAAGCAATATGTTCCAGACACAGCAGGACTGCGGCAAATATGAAACCACAGAAATGGTGGGAGATGCACAGAGTCGGCACAGATCTAAGCTACATAGGGTCCCAGAACTGAGAGGAAAAGTGGACACAAGTCCCCAACCCTAAGCCAGAAGCTATCTCAAATTAATTACTATCTCCAATGGAGTCTCACTGAGTATACGAACCACACTTAAGGGATGCTCCATGCCCAGCAGTACGTAGCCAACACAAAATGAACTCAATGGTACTTTTGCAGATGTTTTGTCTCATAATGCTTTCTTTGGGCATATTTTAACCTCACTTGTTCTTTGCTTATTGATTATAGTTTCCATATTGTGTTTTTATGGGTTTTGGCAACAATGGAGTAGATTCTCGGGCTTCTTTGTTTTGTTGTTGGTTTGTTTTTCTCTTGCTTTTCTCTGTTTACTTTGTTTCATTCTGATTTGTTTGGTTTATTTTGTCTGTTTGTTTCCTAAGAAAAAATAAAGAGGACATGGAATTGGCTAAGTTAAGAGATGGGGAGGGTCTGGAAGGAGAAAAGGGAAAGACTGATCTGAGTATACTCTTTTAAAAAATTATTTTTAAATAAAAAAGAATATGACTCTGTCCCATGGTGGCCTGAATTCTCTTTGCAAGTAAAGTTTACTCCAGAATATGAGTAAATTAACCTAAGTCAGGAAGAGAATATGTTTATATTGGCAACAGAAAATTAAAAAGGACTTTAATATAACCTTGGCCTTGGATTATTTATTAATCAAAGTTTTGCTATAAATAAACGGACTTTTCCAGTTATCTACTCTATTGCTACAAACTGTGTTACAGACAAGGAAAATATAAGTATTTAAGTTTATCCCTTTCTGTGTCTAGTAAAATGCTTAAGCAATGGTACATTTTTTGATATTCAGCAAACACTCCCAAGAATCTTCTCAGGAATGGACTCTAAAGAATACAGAGAAAATCATAAACAAGGAATAAAATAGAAAGGCAGAGGACTAGAAGTACTCATCATAATTTCAGTGAAGTAGGACCAAGTTCCATAAGACAGGCATTAAGTCACACAAGGTGCATTCTATACAGTTATGAAAGTGTCCTAAAAAAAAGAAGTAAAGAATAACCAAGGTACAGTTCACAGAACTCAAAAAGGTCAACAAGCTGAAGGGGCCAAGTGAGGATGCTTCAGTCCCACATGGGAGGGAGAAGAAAGCAACCACAAGGGGGAGGGGAGGGAGTGAGGGAGGGATAAGGGAGGGAAAGAGGGTGGGGGGAGGGGAACATGATCTCATATTGGGTGGGGGAAAAGCACTGAAGTCCTGAGGGCCAGCAGAAAGAATGAAAACAGGCAACCTAAGGAGGTAGGAGGTTGGGAGGACCCTCCAGAATGTACCAGAGACCTGGGATGTGAGAGACTCAGGATTCAAAGGAAGGGATCCTAGATGAAATGTCCTACAGTGGGGAGAGGGAACTTGTAGAGCCCATCTCCAGCAGAAAGACAGGGCATCAAGTGAGTGATAGGATTGCTATCCCACAGTCAAAACTTTGATCCGTAATTGTTCCTATATGAAAAAACTGCAGGGATGGAAATGGAGAAGAGCCTGAAGAAAAGAAGGACCAGCAATAGGCTCAAAGTAGAATCCAGCTCAAGGGGAGGCCCCAAGGCCTGACACTATTACTGAGGCTATGGAGCACTCACAAAAAGGGACCTATCATGACTGTCCTCTGAAAGACCCAACAATCAGCTGAAAGGGTCAAGTGAAGATATTTGCACCCAACCAATGGACAGAAGCTGCTGACTCCTATGGTTGAATTAGGGAAAATTTGGAAGAAGCTGAGGAGGAGGATAACCCTGTAGGAGAACCAGCAGTCTCAATTAACCTGTACCCCACAGGTCTCTCAGATGCTAGATGACCAACCAGGCAGCATAAAACAACTGATATAAGGCCCCCAACACATATACAGGAACCAATGGACCGGGAGGGAAATGAAATTTGGAGTGTTTAAATAAATAAATAAATAAATAAAACTGTAAGGTACAACAATAATAAAGGAAGCTGTAACTCATGTGAACCAAATACAAGAGAAAATGAGGTAAAGGACAGAGAAGACAACAAAAAGGCAAGCAAGAGTTAGGAGAAGTTATAGCTGTGGTTGAGAATTTAGTTCGGTGATAGAACATAATCTACTAAGTGTCTATAACACCAAAGGAAATGAGAGAGAGAGAGGAGGGAAGGAGGGAGGAAGGGAGGGGGGGACGGGAGGGAGGGAGAGATGAACCAAAACAGACATAAAGTGAATGTAAGTTGAAAACATACAGAAGGACAGAGGTAAAAAGGGAAATAAAAAGAAAAGGTCTAAGTTGTAAACTATTGTGAAGGACCAAAGAAATTAAGATCACATACCTGAAGGAGGAAAGCAATGGACAAATACAAGTGGTTCTGTGAAACGTCAATTTCTCAAAAGAAGGACAACAGGTTTCTTCTGTGGTTTCTGAGACCAACATGTAAATGAAATTATCAGGACTAATTCAGAGGATACACATCTGTGGAAATGCTGTCATTATTGAAAGGCAGTATTCCCTCAAAAGGTATGTGTGAGGATGGAGCAGACAGAAGGCAGGATATAGAGTAGGAAGATTGTATTCCTTGTGACAGCCAACTTGTTTTTCCAATATACTGTTTTATTTATTGTTTGAGAATTTCATGGGTACCCACAATATATTTTCTTTATATTTACCACCTTTGCTTCCTTGCCGTCTTTCCTCCCATACCATCTCAACCTATCTCCCTCCTAATTTCAAATCTTTTCTCAAAAACTAGCATCCAACTTTCATACCTCTAGTTTATCTAAGGAATTTTCCAAACAGCTATTTAGAATAAAATATTAATCAATCTGCATTAGTAGATGGAAAATTTAACCATCATTATGTAAGATCAATGACCAGTTATCAAAACACTTATGATGAACCTCCCATAACCTTCCCAGATATAAAGAAGCACTTAACCATGGACCAAGTAACTTTCCAAGGAGATTGAATCAATAAACACATCACTAGCTAAGGATGCCAAATTTCTTATGGAACATGACATTGGCAGGCAGTTCATTTTGAATTATTACTTTGTTGCATTGAAAACCATGTGAGCAGTCAGATCTCCACAGTCTCAGTGTAAACATTCCCCACTCTAAGTGCTTCAAGAATACATGTTCATGTCATTATCTGCAAGCCAGTGCCTCAATAAAGAAAACTACCCACTCAGTAAAACAAGGCCACACAATAATGACTACCTTTATAAATATGTGCCAGACTAGAAAGGAGGTACAAACACTAAAGACTAGTATTTCATCTCTTCATGTTGCCTAACTGTGAACTCAGCAAGGTATAAACCCTAGAGATTATAAAAAGATGTATTTTATTTGTAACTTTGTATTTTATAACAGCATTACTAGACTCTGGATGAATCTTAGGTAAACTAAGAATACAGTATGTTCTAGAAATTATAGCCTAGTACCCAATATATCTCTCCTACCTTTAGTTGCCATACACATACCCCTTCTACTACTGCCAAGACCGATGCTGTGTATTGATTTTAGTTTCTCTTTGGTTTGCAGCCAAGCAGCTGCCCATAATGTACATCCATAACCAAGTCTGTTTAAACTGAAATATGTTTTCATTCTTTCTTCATCTAAGTTCTGTTTTTCTAATAAGACTACTACTTTGAAATGGACATCAGAACCCCTAGTTGAGTCTGACATATATGAACTCTGAAGCATCCTTAGATTACTCCAACTTTGGGGAAAGGGTCATGTGATAGGCATGGGGTGGGCATCTATCTCTGACCAAAGTAAACAGGCTCTTTTGGACATTCAAAGAGTAGCATGTAGTGCCAAATCTGAGGAATGCTGGGGAGAAGAGATTCTATAGCATATTTAATCTACATTAAAAGCTACAATGGAGTGTTTGTTCACATACATGTATACAGTGGTTCTTGTACACATGATTGTCCAATAAAGTCAGTGTTCATGACATCAGTTGTTCATGCCTCAAGTCCTTTGTTAGCTAGGTGCCCACAGATGTTAGCAAACCAAACTTCTGCTCAGACATTTTACTATTTAATGGATGTTCAATTATATGTCCATGCTAGAAAAATTTATCATTGGCCCCTCCGCCCAGAACTGAAAAGTCTCTGGTTATATTCATACCAGTACTGTTTGCATGGGATCCCTAAACAAAATAGGATTTAAACATGGGAGTTGGAAGGAATTTGGAGAGCAGTGAGATGGCTAAATGAGGAAAGATTTGCCACACAGGCCTGATGATATGAGTTCAAACCCTAGAACCTACATCAAGAAGGAAATGAAAAACTAACTCCACAGGGTTACCCTCCCTCTCCATATGCCTGTTCTGACCCTCAAGCACCTGCACTCACACACAATAGTAATTTCTTAAGGTGAACTGAATAGCCAGTTTTAACTATGATTATCACAGCTAACGGAAATGATATTATTTAAATTTTGAACAAAAATACAGTCATGTTCTTTGCTCCCTCGTGATGACAGTTTATAGCATTAACCAGCAATGCTGTGCTCTGGAAAATATCCCTAGGGTTGCTGGGAAGTGTTCTATGGAAGCAAGAAGCTATTTGGACTCTCTGTAAGGAGTAAATGTAAGCAATATAAAAGAAATTACAAATGTAACCCAGTCCAGAGTGTGTGAGTATGAAATGTGATAATGTATATGTCCTGACTAGGTGAATGTCTCAATTTTTACTAAAAAGATACCATGGAGACCAAGTCTGGAGTGTGTATGTGGAGCTTATAAAGCCTAGTGTCAGATAAAGTGGTGCTGAAGGTCTGAGCTGAAAGAAACTTAAAAACACTGGTCTGACAGCTAAGATTTGGTTCATTCCTGAGAGCCTCAATGGAGACTCTTCATGTTGAGACTGACCTATTCCTGGATCCAGTCCACCGATTCTAGACACACCAACTGTGGACCAAGAAAACACTGTGGTCCTTGCCTGTGCTTCCATTGGAACTAGGCTACAACACTTACCAGAGCAGAGGTGAGAGTGTGTGTATGAATGAATGCAATCCCTTTTTGCTTTTCATTTGTTCATTGTTGCTTATGAATAAATATTAGTGTAACTTGATCCCCTGAGTCACAGGCACTTTCTTTCTCTCACTCTTGGCTCCATCCCTAAACCTGACTCACAGCACTCACTCTAGCCTTAGTGCACAGGGGTCTCATGTCTCCCTTGTAAAATGTTTTTGCTGAATTTCTGTGGCAGCCTTTCAGCCATAGAGAAGGGGTTTTATAAACTGTAATTACCTAAACGTGTGGTCTAATCACATCTAGTTTATGTTTATGCATGTTTCACTGTGGGATTTACAATCTTAGCTCATGGAAAGACAGAATACATGTAGTGAACACAAAGAATTCAGGCTTTGTGTTTCTGGAATTAGGATCAGGCTCAGGTGGAAAGCTATTGGGAGATCCAGCTGATGATAAGTTGTAGAAATGGAGAAAAAAAAACCTAAATTATCAGCTTTTGTGAAAATCAGTTTAAAAGTTCTCAGAAAAGGGGATAGGAACACCCTTATATGCAGTTTCTACAAGATTGGACAGACTAACTCCTTTGATAGAGAGCAGTTCTCTGCTGTCTTTCCCTGCAATGGCTTCCTCCTTTTATGAGCCATAATTCCTACCCACAGAAACTCCACGGCAGCAGTACATGCCTGCCTCTTTTTTTTTTGGTTTGGGGTATGGTTTTGGTTTTGAGATTTTAGTTTTTGGCTCTTCAGTGCATCTAGAATATTTGCCTACTTGTCACCCAACAGGCTTGCCAGTGAAGAGGTGAAGGGCAGTGACTGTCGGGATAGGTTAGGGGTAGAAAGCAAGCTATGCCTAAAGTGTTCCTGGCGCATCCATCCTCCCTTACTAAACTGGCTGAAAGACTGGGTTCATTCTTTCCAGTCCAGATCAAGTTGGTTGATAAACTGGGTTCATTATTTCTTCTCACCTGGATGAGAAAAGGTCTTCTTGTTCTCAGAGGTTATTTTGTTCATTGGCATGTGCCCTTTGTGCTCCTGTTTTTCTTTGGTCTGTTATTGCCTCCTGATTTTGCCAGTTTTCACTTTAGGAGAGTTGAGGCCAACTACCAGGGAGCTTTGAAACTTTCATTCATGTAAAGTCAGTAGACTCTATCCTCAAAGAACAGCAGCTACAAGAAGAAACCATCCATGTTTTAATCCATGTCGCATTCCTTTCTCTCGAATGATCACATTAGTGATAAAAAACAAAGGTGAGTTCTGTGGAAAAACAGAAAAAGGAACACTCCTTTGTGTTTAATGTAGTGAAAGTAAATAATAAGAATGTCTGAGAAATGTACAGAAATCTTTCTGGATTTTGACCACCTGTCAATCAGAAATTATACCAACAACTTTCTACAATGTGAAATATAATGTAACCATTGTAATGGTCAGGGATGTTCAACAATGTGAGAAGATACCCCTACTATAGGATTAACTTAAAATTTAAAATATATTCATCCTCTGGGTTACAAGGCAGAGAAAAGAATGCATCTCTGCTGTAACCTGAAATCTCATATTCCAGTAACGTTTTTCCTAGGGGATTAATCTAGAATAACACACTATAAGGCAAGATCATTTCAACCAAGTAGAGACAAACAGTTGTCTGAGTAGATCAGAGGAAGGACAATTAAGCTGCTGCAGGAGTGTCAAGGATCATCTACTTTTAAAATGCATTTGTTTAACCACAACCGTGTGTGTGTGTGTGTGTGTGTGTGTGTGTGTGTGTGTGTGTGTCTGCATCCCAAGTGCTGAGAATAAAGGTGTTTACCACCACTACTCAGCTATTTTTAAAATAATTTATTTTTATTTTATGTACATTGGTACTTTGACTATGTGTATGTCTGTGTAAGAGTGTTGAATCCCCTGGAACAGGAGTTACAGACAGTTGTAAGCAGGGACATTGTATAGGTATATTAAACTTTCAAGAATGATGTATCTACCTACTTACTTGGCTATATATGTATATATACGATATATGTGTATATGTACATACATATAAATATATATATATATATGCATAGCTATATATGTATATAAAACCATTATAATTACCTAAGAGGGAGAGATGGCTCAGTGGTTAAGAGCACTGACTGCTCTCCCAAAGGTCCTGAGTTCAAATCCCAGCAACATGGTGGCTCACCACCATCCATAATGAGATCTGGCACCCTCTTCTGGTGTGTCAAAAGACAGCTGCAGTGTACTTAGATATGATAATAATTACCTAAGAGGTTATGAATTTGAGAGGTAGTAGAAATGGATAGAATTGGAAGAGGAAGCAGGAGGCATGAGAAAACTTTTTAAAAATATTCTATAGATAGGCAACAGATGATAGATAGATAGATAGATAGATAGATAGATAGATAGATAGATAGATAGATAGATAGATAGGTAGATAGATAGATAATAGAATAGACAGGCAGATGATAGATGGGTAGATACATTGATTGAAACATGGATAGACAAGTAATTCTTGACAGGTTAATACACCTATACAATGTATTTTGATAATGTTACACTCTCCTATCTCCTAATGTTCCTGCTGGTATTCTTATTCTTCCCAAATAGTTCTTCTCTTACTTTCTTTTTAACCTTTCTGTGAAGGTAGAGTACAAGGGCAAGGGAGAACCAATGAGTTTAATTGTGGTTACTTGCCATAATTACTATATCACTGAGGGGGGGACACTCCCTCCTGTGGTATCATGAGCTCCATCACCCCAGATATATGATGGAATATTGACTGGCTGGTTTTGTGCAGGTCTTGTACAGTAACCCACAGCAGCCTTGTCATGTGTTTATGGTTGCCGTGGCCATATCATATCCAGATAAAAACATTTGGTAGCATCCATCCTGTTCTTTCTGCCCCTTCCAGGATGTTCCCTAGGCCTCAGAGACAGGGATATAGATGTCTTCTTCTTTCATGAGCACATGACCATCACATATTCTCTACACTGTGATGAGTTATGACTCTGCACTAACAGTCACTCACTGCCAAAAGCTTTTCTGCAGAGCTGTCCTGTGGCCATAATGGGAAGCAGCTTCTTTCTACCTTGCCTTTCCTGCCATTCTAGACACTTCTCAAACTTTACGCCAAAATAAACTCTTTGACATGTCACTTGCAGTCATGATGTTTTTATCACAGCAACAAAAAGTAGTTAATCTAGAAATATGAAAGCTTATATTTTTACTTTCTAAAAGCTGCATAGTATGATATTTTCCTTATAAAGTTGGTATAGAGTGACACCACCCTCAATCTTTTTGACAATTTGGGCTATTCAAAATTGTACACCTAAGAATATAAAAAAAATACAAACATTTTTTTTTGCTTATGAAACCAATTGCAATGCTAAATCTATCTAATCAAGGTTATAACACAGTAATTTTGTATTTAAGCCTAGCTAAACCTTCTTAAAGTCAATACCCAGGAATTCTGATCCCTTTATTTGTGGCAATTCTCGTAATAGAGAGCTTTGATGCGCTATTCATTGTTCCAATGGCTTTCAAATTGCATTCAAAATTAGGCACATTTTTCTTAAGAAACTTCATTGCCTATTTGATGTTTCTCAAGCCCTTTGAATGGGAATCATTGACAGAGGGACATTTTCCATGGCTATTTCTTCAATTTTTCCTTGTTATAAAATCACATGCACACACACATACATACACACAGTCTTTAAGCATAACTGGAAATTAAGCCATATGCATGACCATGTGTTTTGTGAATCCAGAGAGATCTCACTTCTCATCGATACTACACTACATGCTTATTACTTTAACATCCTGTTATTTCTCCATGAAATGGTCAGCCTTTTCTGCACCAAGGGACTCTCACTTCCTTCAGGGATTCCTATGCTTCCTTTTACCACCCAAGCTTACTAAAGTACAAGTATACCATCGGCTCTGATTTTTTTCATTGCACTATTTATCTCAGTACTGTATGAGAATTGGTCTCCTCAGTGTACTACCAACTCCTTCAAATTCTTGAGCAACTTTGTGCGTTCATTGTCCATCAAAGTAAGTTGCATTATGATTGTCCAGTGAGTGAGGGAATAAATCCCATAAACAACTCACTCAAATGTCCCAGAGCCTTGTTCGCTCCCTCTTCTTGTTTCTTAGGGACACCTACCTTTCCTCTTCACTCTTCCCACATTATGAACTCTTGTCTCAGTTCAAATCCCTGTTAACACACCTCTTTCCAATTGAGATTGAGATCCTGTCCTTGGAATAAACGTGCAGAGAGATATAGAAATATACCGCTGTGTATCACACAGCATTTCAGTCATTGATGGGCACCACAGGACAGTATTTCCATAAGTTATTTCATGTAATCACACCATTATTACTTTGGTTTAGATAAGTACACTCTGGTGTTTGCACAATGACACAATTCAAGCAGTTCTCTGTAAATCTTTATTGTTTAACAATATAATAGTTCTATATCAATATAAAGATGTAGAAGATTAGAAAAATAAAGCCATTGTTTGCATGATTTAAAAAATACATAAAAGAGATAATAAATAGAGTTAGGCCCCTTTTGCATGCAAATACAAAAGCCAGTGCTAACTGTTCCTCTGAAGGCCATGTCCCTAAACACAGGCCTGTGGCTGTGTGAAGTACTTTGGAAATGGCTAACTTGACGTAGCTCTAACCTATTAAATGTCCTTTTAAAAAAGAAATTTATACAAGTTTAGCATTATGGTAAAACTTTGCAAAGTGGCTGCTTCTTAGTTTCCTCTAACTTTAACTTTCCTTTAACTGAGCCTTTAACTTTCGTCAAACAGCGAAACCTTTCCCTTCAACTTCGCCCTCCATATTTCAATAGCTGAACTGCCCTTAGACTGTTTGTCTCCAAGCAGTAATCAAACTTACTCAGTCTACTAGTATTTACTAGTACTTACTAGTGCCCTATGCTCAGTTCTCATTGGCTAATGCTTTGATATTGATCAAGGGGAATTTATTAATTAATAAAAGTTTCAATTTAAAGAATGACTAGAGACAGTTATATCAGGCTCCTGTCAGCAACCACTTGCAATCATTGGACTGAGCACAAGGTCCCCAATGGACAAGCTATAGAAAGGACCCAAGAAACTGAAGGCCTTTGAATCCCCATAGGAGGAGCAACAATATGAACCAACTAGTACCCTCAGAGCTCCCAGGGACTAAACTACCAACCAAAGAGTACACATGGAGGGACCCATGGCTCCAGCTGCCTATGTATCAGAGGATGGTCTTGTTGGACGTCAAAGGGAGGAGAGGCCCTTGGTTCTGAGAAGGCTCGATGCCCCAATATAGGGGAATACCGGGATAGGGAAGTGGGAGTGGGTGGTTTGGTGAGCAGGGGGAGGGGGGATGAGATAGGGTGTTTTTGGAGGGGAAACCAGGAAAGGGGATGACATTTGAATTGCAAATAAAAAAATCCAATAATAAAAAAAGAATAGACATGGGGGATTAGCATTAACTCAGGGATAATGTGAAAGGTGGGACATTTCATCTAATTTTTTATATTATGTAATTTTGAATTGAAGACTTTGCTAATTAATAATTGCACTGCTCATTTAAAAAAAAAAAAAAGAATGTCTACCGTCTGTTAAGTCCCTAGACACTGAAATTCCCACTAACTTCAGCACTGCTGGTTTGAGTCCAGAATTATTGTTAACAAGGAAATTGAATCCCTCACAAAAAGAGCATTGAGCCTGCTCTTAACTATCCAGTAAATGAGAGATCTGTACTAAAGTCTACTGACCCACTCAAAGTCCATTCCTTCACCAGCTCACCTTTTCAAGGTGTGGACACTCACAGACTTTTTGGTTTCTGTGTGAAATGAACAACAACACAACAACAAAAAACAATCCAGAAACACATACATAGAATGTAGGATCTATAACTTCTTATGGATCAATGACTATTTTTCTTAAAACAGAATAAGACTATGTTCTTCTAACTGGGCTAAATTGTCTGGCCTTAGTGGGAGAGGATATGCTAAGCTTCATAAAAACTTGAAGTGCCAAGGTGGGAGGATATCCAGGGGGGTCCACACCTGCTAAGAGAAGAAGGGGAGGGGGAATATGGGAAGGATTGTGGGAGGGGATGAACAGGAGGGGGGCAGTGTATAGGATGTAAAGTGAATAAGTTAATAGTAATAATAATAATAATAATAATAATAACAACAGAATATGACAGTTCCTGCCTTTCTATTTTCACTCTTTTAAAGGTAGCACACAAACTAACAGACTTCCCTAAGACATACTCACATACATGGGTGTACTTGTTTCTCCTTTTTTTGTTATTTATTTATTTATTTTATGTATATGAATACACTGTTGCTATCTTCAGACACATCAGAAGAGGACATCAGATCCCATTACATGTGGTCGTGAGCCATCACGTGGTTGTTGGGACGTTAACTCAGGACATTTGGAAGAGTAGTAAGTTCTCTTAACCACTGAGCCATCTCTCCAGCCCATGAATTTCCCTTTTTCATATCCAAGGTTTTTAGTTTCTCCAAAGGAGCTGGTTAAATATCTGGAAAATTCCATACAGCATTTTGTGCAAATTTATCTGGGTTTAATACTCCCCTATTGAAGTAAATTTGATGTATCGGTCACCTATTTCTGGACTCATTCTTTTTTTCTTTTATAAATGGATATTTTCTCTTTATTTACATTTCAAATGTTATCCCATTTCCTGGTTTCCCCTCCAAACACACCCTATTCTATCCCCCCTCCCCCTGCTCACCAACCCACCTACTCCTGCTTCCCTGTCCTGGTATTCCCCTATACTGGGGCATTAAGCCTTCTCAGGATCAAGGGCCCCTCCTCCCTTTGATGTCCACTTGTTTCTTTTTTTCTTTTTTCTTTTTATTATTATCATCATTATTATTATTATTATATATTCTTTATTTACATTCCAAATGATTTCCCCTTTCCCAGTTCCCCCCACCCTGAAAGTCCCATAAGCCCTTTTCCCTCCCCCTGTTCCCCATTTCCCTAAGAATTTCATGAACTCATTGTTTTTAATTGCTGAGTAGTATTCCATTGTGTAAATATACATGGAAAATATCTCTGAGAAAATTGAAGAAATATATAGAAAAAAACGTTAAGATTGACTATTTCATGGAAAAATTATACAGATAAAATGGTAGGCATAAAAATATTCCTAAATTGATTGAAAGTGGAATTATAAACATTTTCTGATAAAACTGAAAATCTACAAGGAAAATATTTCTGATAAAACTCAAGAAATATATAGAAAAACACATTAAAACTGACTATTTCATGAAAAATTATACAGATAAATAGTATGCATAAAAATATTCCTAAATTGATTGAAAGTAGAATTAAAAACATTTTCTGATAAAATTGAAGATTTATATGGAAAATATCTCTAATAAATTGAAGAATTTTATATAGATAAATTGGTAAGAATTAAAATATTCCTAAGTTGATTGAAAGTAGAATTATAGCCATTTTCTGATAAAATTGAAGATTTACATGGAAAATATTCTTGATAAAATTGAAAAAAAATGTGGAAAAACATTAAAATTGAAGATTATCATGGAAAATTTTACAGATAAAATGGTAGGCATAAAAATATTTCTAAGTTGGTTGAAGGTGAAATTATAAACATTTTCTGATAAAATTAAAGATTTACCTGGAAAATATCTCTGATAAAATTGAAGAAATATATAAAAAACGCATTAAGATTGAGTATTTCATGGAAAAATTATACAGATAAAATGATAGGCACAAAAATATTCCTACGTTTTTTGAAAGTGGAATTATTTATAAACACTTTCTGATAAAATTGAAGATCTACAAGGAAAATATTCCTAAAAAAATTCAAGAAATATATAGAGAAACATGTTAAAACTGACTATTTCATGGAAAATTAACCAGATAAAATGGAAGGTATAAAAATGTTCCTAAGTTGATTGAAAGTGAAATTATAGACATTGTCTGATAAAACTGAAGATCCACATGGAAAATACTTCTGACAAAATTGAAGAAAAAAAATGGTAAGCACAAAAACATTCCTAAATTGATTGAAAGTGAAACTATAAACACCCCCCTGATAAAACCAAAGATCTACATGAAAAACACTTCCGACAAAATCGAAGAAATACACAGAAAAAATGTTAAAATTAAAGATTATCATGGAAACTAATACAGTCAAAATGGTAGACACAAAAGGCATTACTGAATTGAAAGAGGAGTCACAAATATTTTCTGATAAAATCGAAGATCCCCACGAAAAACATCTCTGTTAGACTATGTTTTTTGTTGGGGAATTGAGTCTATTGACAGTATAAGATATTGAGGAATAGTAATTGTTGCTTCCTGTTATTTTTGATGTTCTTTTTATGTTTGTGTGGTTACTTCCTTTTGGGTTTGTTGGAAAAAGATTACTTTCTTCCTTTTTCTATGGTGTAGTTTCCCTCTTCATGTTGGCGTTTTCCATCTATTATCCTTTGTAGGGCTGGATTTGTGGAAAGATATTGTGTAAATTTGTTTTTATCATGGAATATCTTGGTTTCTTCATCTATGGTAATTGAGAGTTTTGCTGGGTATAGTAGTTTGGGCAGGCATTTGTGTTCTCTTAGGGTCTGTGTGAGATCTGCCCAGGATCTTCTGGCTTTCATCGTCTCAGGTGAGAAGTCTGGTGTAATTCTGATAGGCTTGCCTTTATAGGTTACTTGACCTTTTTCTCTTACTGCTTTTAATATTCTTTCTTTGTTTAGTGCATTTGGTGCTTTCATTATTATGTGCCGGGAGGACTTTCTGGTCTGGTCCAGTCTGTTTGGAGTTCTATAGGCTTCTTGTATGTTCATGGACATCTCTTTCTTTAGGTTAGGGAAGTTTTCTTCTATAATTTTGTTGAAGATATTTACTGGCCCTTTAAGTTGGAAATCTTCATTCTCTTCTATACCTATAATCCTTAGCTTTGGTCTTCTCATTGTGTCCTGGATTTCCTGGATGTTTTGGCTCAGGAGCTTTATGCATTTTGCATTTTCTTTAACTGTTGAGTCAATGTTTTCTATGGTATCTTCATCCCCTGAGATTCTTTCTTCTATCTCTTGTATTCTGTTGTTGATGCTTGCATCTATGACTCCTGAATTCTTTCCAAGATTCTCTATCTCCAGAGATGTCTTACTTTGTGATTTCTTTAGTTTCTACTTCCATTTTTAGATCCTGGGTGGTTTTGTTCAGTTCCTTCACTTGTTTGTTTGTGTTCTCCTGTAATTCTTTCAGGGATGTTTGTGTTTCCTCTTTAAGGGCCTTTACCGTTTGACCCAAGTTCTCCTGTATTTCTTTAAGGGAGTTATTTATGTCCTTCTTGATGTCCTCTGACAGCATCGTGAGAAGAGTCTTTAAATCCAACTCTTACTTTTCTGGTGTGCTGGGGCATTCTGGACTTGCTGTGGTGGGAGAACTGGTCTCTGATGTTGCCAAGTAGCCATGGTTTCTGTTGGTAGGGTTCTTGCACTTGCCTTTTGCCATCTGGTTATCTCTGGTGTTAGTTGGTCTTGTTGTCTCTGGCTGGAGCTTGCCCCTCCTATGGGCCTGTAAACCTGTGTCTGTACTCCTGGGAGACCAACTCTCTTCTGGCAGGGTCTGTGCACAGAAGGCTGTGGAGCTGTCTGGTTCCCTGCTGCAAAGAGCGGCCAAAAGGGAAGACTCCTGTCCCAGCTACTCCAATGATCATATGCCTTGTGAGCTCCTAGCTGTACCCCTCCAGAGAGAAGGTGGAGATTTCACCTCCACGTTCAAAAGTGAAATTGCTGCTGGGAGATCACTCTCTCCTGGTGGGCTAAGCACAGAAGGCTGTGGAGCTGCCTGGTTCCCTGTTGCAAACGGAGGCTGGAAGGGAAGACTCCACTTGTTTCTTATATAACCTCTCTCCCACTGCTTTCTCCAAACTTCCTGACCCCTGTTGCTGGTCCCCATCCTCCATCTTCTTTCAATTCATTTATTATTAACTTCCTGAAGAAAAATGAGCTCACAGTGACATAATAGTTAGATTTAGATAGTGTGTTGCCTCAACTATAATGCATACTGTTGATTTAATACAAACTTACTGGTATGAAATTCAGTCAGTTGAGGGTGTCATTTTGAAATCAGTTGAAGATAAATATATGTATCCTAGCATCAAGAAAATGTGCCGACCTAGAAGGGCTTCAATTTATAAATCTGTCTTTGTGCTCTTTGGGCATGGGCTTTGTTTTACTCGGTATGAATTCTAAATATATAATTGCTAGATGAACCTATATAATAGAAATTTCTGAAATAGTTTTACCCCATAAATTAAATCACATTTAACAGAACTGAACACAAACATAAATTTTAACCAGTTTCAAAAGAGTTTGATATTTGAAAGGATTCCTGCTACTTTATATCTACAATTGGGGATTGTCAGTGGTTTTTATTGTTATTATAACCATTCTCATAAAATGATACCCCATTGTGCTTTAACTTTATCTTTTCCTGATTACCAGTGATGCTAAATCCCTTATTAATTCTTTAATATTCTTCCTTGGACTATTGGCTTAACTCTTTCATCTATTTCTTTCTCTCTCTCTTTTATATTCTTTTTAAGTTTACTGTTTTTATTAATTTGGGTAATTTATTTATTTACATTTCAAATGTTATCCCCTTTCCAAGTTTCCCCTCTGGCAATCCTCTATCCAAACCTCCCTCCCCCTGGTTCTATGAGGGTATTCCACCACCCACCCTCCAGGCCTGCCTCCCAGTACTGGCATTCTCCTACACTGGGGCATCCAGGCTTCATAGGAACGAGGGCCTCTCCTCCCATTGATGTCTAACAAGGCCATCCTAGGCTACATATATGGCTGAAACCATGGGTCCCACCATGTGTACTCTCTGATTGGTGGTTTAGTCCCTGACATTGTTGTTCTTCCTATGGGGTTGCAAACCCCTTCATCTCTGTCAATCTTTCTCTAATTCTTCCATTGGGGTCTCCGTGCTCAGTCTAATGACTGGTTGAGAGCACCTGCCTCTGTATTTGTCAGACATTGGCAGAACCTCTCAGGAGACAGCTATATCAGACTCCAGTCAGCAAGTACTTTTTGACATCCACAATAGTATCTGGGTTAGGAGTCTGTATATGGGATGGTGGTGCAGTCTCTGGATGGCCTTTCCTTGAGTCTCTGCCCCATACTTTGTCCTTGTATTTCCTCTCAAGGGTATTTTGTTCCTCCTAAGGATTGCAACATCCACGCTTTGGTCTTCCTTCTTCTTGAGTTTCATATGGTCTGTGAATAAAATCTTGGATATTGTGAGCTTCTGGGCTAATATCCAGTTATGAATGAGTACATACCATGTGTGTTCTTATGTGATTGGGTTACCTCACTCAGGATGATATTTTCTAGCTCCACCCATTTGCCTAAGAATTTCATGAATTCATTGTTTTTAGTAGCTGAGTAGTATTCCATTCTGTAAATCTACCTCACTTTCTGTATCCATTCCTTTGATGAGGGACATCTGGGTTCTTTCCAGCTTCTGGCTTTTATAAATAAGGCTGCTATGAACATACTGGAGCATGTGTCTTTATTACACATTGGAGCATCTTCTGGGTATATGCCCAGGAGTGGTACAGCTGGGTCCTCAGGTAGTCCTATGTCCAATTTTCAGAGAAACCTCCAGACTGATTTCCACAGTCGTTGTACCAGCTTGCAAACCCACCAGTAATGGAGGAATATTCCTCTTTCTCCACTTCCTCTCCAGCATTTGTTGTCCCCTGACTTTTGATCTGGGGCATTCTGACTGGTGTAAGGTAGAATCTCAGGGTTGTTTTGATTTGCATTTCCCTGATGATTAAGGATGTTGAACATTTCTTTAGGTGTTTCTCAGCCATCCGGTATTCCTTAGTTGAGAATTCTTTGTTTAGCTCTGCACCCCAATTTTTAATAGGGTTATTTGGTTCTCTGGGATCTAACCTCTTGAGTTCTTTGTATATATTAGATATTAGCCCTATGTAAGATATAGGATTGGTAAAGATATTTTCCCAGTCTGTTCGTTGCCATTTTGTCCTATTGACAGTGTCCTTTGCCTTACAGAAGCTTTGCAATTTTATGAAGTCCCATTTGTCAATTCTTGATCTTAGAGCATAAGCTATTGGTGTTCTGTTTAGGAAATTTTCCCCTATGCCTATGTACTCAAGGCTCTTCCCCATTTTCTTTTCTATTAGTTTCAATGTGTCTGGTTTTATGTGGAGGTCCTTGATTCGCTTGGACTTGAGGTTAGTACAAGGAGATAAGAATGGATCGATTTGCATCCTTCTATATGTTGACTGCCAGTTGACACAGCACCTTTTGTTGAAAATGCTGTCTTTTTTCCAATGGATGGTTTTAGCTCCTTTGTCAAAGATCAAGTGCCCTTAGGTGTGGGAGTTCATTTCTGGGTCATCAATTCTATTCCATTGATCTACCTGCCAGTCACTGTAACAATACCATACAGTTTTTATCACTATTGCTCTGTATACCTTGAGATCAAGGATGGTGGTTCAGCCAGAAGTTGTTTTATTGTTGAGAGTAGTTTTTGCTATCCTGGGTTTTATGTTATTCCAGATAAACTTGGAAATTGCTCTTTCTAACTCTATGAAGAATTGAATTGGAATTTTGATCAGGATTGCATTGAATCTGTAGATTGCTTTAGGCAAGATGGCCATTTTTACTACATTAACCCTGCTAATCCATGAGCATGGGAGATCTTTCCATCTTCTGAGATCTTCTTCAATTTCTTTCTTCAGAGGCTTGAAGTTCTTGTCATACAGATCTTTCACTTGCTTGGTTAGAGTCACAACAAAGTATTTTATATTATTTATGACTATTGTGAAGGGTGTCATTTCCCTAATTTTTTTCTCAGTCTCTTTATCCTTTGAGTATAAGAAGGCCTGATTTGTTTGAATTAATTTTACGTCCAGCCACTTTGCTGAAGTTGTTTATCAGGTTTAGGAGTTCTCTGGTGGAATTTTTGGGGTCACTTAAGTATACTATCATATCATCTGCAAATACTTTGTGATACTTTGACTTCTTCATTTCCAATTTGAATCCCTTGACCTCCTTTTGTTGTCTAATTGCTCTGGCTAGGACTTCGCGTACTATATTGAACAGGTAGGGAGAGATGGGACAGCACTGTCTAGTCCCTGATTTCAGTGGGATTGCTTCAAGTTTCTCTTCATTTAGTTTGATGTTGGCTATGGGTTTGTTGTATATTGGTTTTACTATGATTAAGTATGGGCCTTGAATTCCTGATCTTTCCAAGCCTTTTATCAGGAAGAGGTGTTGGATTTTGTCAAATGCTTTCTCAGCATCTAATGAAATGATCATGTTTTTTTTTTTCTTTTGAGTTTGTTTATATAGTGGATTACATTGATGGATTTCCATATATTGAACCTTCCCTGCATCATTGGGATGAATTCTACTTGATCATGATGGATGATTGTTTTGATGTGTTCTTGGATTCAGTTTGTAAGAATTTTATTGAGTACTATTGCACAAATATTCATAAAGGAAATTGGTCTGAAGTTCTCTTTGTTGGGACTTTGTGTGGTTTAGCTATCAGTGTAACTGTGGCTTCATAGAATGAATTGAGTAGTGTTCCTTCTGTTTCTATTTTGTGGAATAGTTTGAAGAATATTGGTATTAGGTCTTCTTTGAAGGTCTGATAGAACTCTGCATTGACTCCATCTGGTCCTGGGCTTTTTTTAGTTGGGAGACTATTAATGACTACTTCCATTTCTTTAGGGGTTATGATCTAAACAATCGTTTAGATCATTTATCTGATCCTGATTTAACTTTGGTACCTGATATCTCTCTAGAAAATTGTCCATTTCATCTAGATTTTTCCAGTTTTCTTGAGTGTAGGCTTTTGTATTATGATCAGAGGATTTTTTTGGGGGGGGGATTTCCTCAGTATCTGTGGTTATGACTCCCTTTTCACTTCTGATTTTGCTGATTTGGATACTGTCTCTGTGCCCTCTGGGTAGTTTGGCTAATGGTTTATCTATCTTGTAGGTTTTTTCAAAGAACTAGTTCCATGTTTGATTGATTCTTTGTTCAGTTCTTTTCATTTCTACTTGGTTGATTTCAGCCCTGAGTTTGATTATTTCCTGCCATCTACTCCTCTTGGGTATATTTTCTTCTTTTTGTTCTAGAGCTTTTAGCTGTGCTGTTAAACTGGGAGTGTATGCTCTCTCCAGTTTCTTTTGGGAGGCAGTCAGAGCTATGAGTTTTCCTCTTAGCACGGCTTTCATTGTGTCCCATAATTTTGGATATGTTGTGCCTTCATTTTCATTAAATTCTAAAAAGTCTTTGATTCCTTCCCTTATTTCTTCTTCCCTTATTTCTTTCTTGACCAAGTTATCATTGAGTAGATACCATTTGTATGTGGGATTTCTGTTGTTTAGTTGTTATTGAAGACCAGTCTTTGTTTATGGTAACCTGATAGGGTACATGGAATTATTTTAATCTTCTTATATCTGCTGAAATCTGTTTTGTGACTGAGTATATGGTCAATTTTGGAGAAGGTACCAAGAAGTTCTGAGAAGAAGGTATATTCTTTTGTTTTAGGATAAAATGTTTTGTTTTAGGATAATGTTCTATAGATATCTATAGATATCTGATAAATCCATTTGGTTCATAACTTCTGTTTGTTTCACTGTTTCTCTGTTTAGTTTGTGTTTCTCTCATTTGTCCATTGATGAGAGTGGGGTGTTGAAGTCTACCATTATTATTGTGTGGGGTTCAATGTGTGCTTTGATCTTTAGTAAAGTTTCTTTTATGAATGTGGGTGTCCTTGTATTTGGATCATTTATGTTCTGAATTGAGATTTCATCTTGTTAGATTTTTCCTTTGATAAGTATTCCTTATCTTTGTTGATTACTTTAGGTTGAAAGTTGATTTTATTCTTCATTAGAATGGCTACACCAGCTTGTTTCGTGGGACCATTTGCTTGGAAAATTATTTTCCAGCCTTTTACTCTGAGGTAGTGTCTGTCTTTGTGCCTGTGGTGAGTGTCCTGTACGCAGCAAAATGTTGGGTCCTGCTTGTGCATCCAGTCTGTTAGTCTATGTTTTTTCATTGGAGAATTGAGTCCATTGATATTAAGAGATATTAAGGAGAAGTGATTGTTGCTTCCCATTTTTTTTTGTTATTAGAGGTGGAGTTATGTTTATATGGCTCTCTTCTTTTTAGTTTGTTACAGGAAGATTTCTTGCTTTTTTTTAGTGTGTAGTTTCCCTCCTTTTGTTTTCCATTAATTATCCTTTGAAAGACTGGATTTGTGGAAAGATATTGTGTAAATTTGTTTTTGTCATGGGATAGCTTGGTTTCTCCATCTATCGTAATTGAGCGTTTTGTTGGTAGACTGCGTTGGCATATGTGTTCCCTTAGGGTCTATATGACATCTGCCCAGGATCTTCTAGCTTTCATAGTCTCTGGTGAGAAGTCTGGTGTAATTCTGATAGGTCTACCTTTATATGTTACTTGACCTTTTTCCCTTACTGCTTTTAATATTCTCTTTTTGTTTAATGCATTTGGTGTTTTAATTTTTATGTGACAGGAGGAATTTCTTCTATGTTCCAATCTGTTTGGAGTTCTGTAGGCTTCTTGTATGTTCATGGGCATCTCTTTCTTTAGTTTAGGGAAGTTTTCTTCTTTAATTTTGTTGAAGACATTTACTGGCATTTTAAGTTGGAAATCCTCACTCTCTTCTATATACTTTTTATCCTTAGGTTTGGTGTTCTCATTTTGTCCTGGACTTCCTGGATGTTTTGGGTTAGGAGCTTTTTGCATTTTTCATTTTCTTTGACCGTTGTATCAATGCTTTCTATGGTATCTTCTGCATCTGAGATTCTTTCTTCTATCTCTTCTATTCTGTTGTTGATCCTTTCATCCATGACTACTTTCTTCTTTCATAGGTTTTCCATGTCCAGAGTTGTTTTCCTTTGTGATTTCTTTATTGTTTCTACCTCCATTTTTAGATCCTGGATGGTTTTGTTCAATTCTTTTACCTTTTTTGTTGTGCTTTCATATAGCTCTTTAAGGGCTTCTACCTGCTTACCTGTGCTCTCCTGTATTTCTTTGAGGGAGTTATTTATGTCTTTCTTGAAGCCCTCTATCAGCATCATGAGCTGTGATTTTAAATCCAAATCTTGCTTTTCCAGTGTGTTGGGGTATCCAGGACTTGCTGTTATGGCAGTATTGGATTCAGATGATGCAGTGTTGCCTTGATTTCTGTTGGTAACGTTCCTACATCTGCCTTTTGCCATCTGTTTATCTCTGGTGTTAGTTGGTCCTGCTATCTCTGGCTGGCACTTGTCCCTCCTCTGGGCCTGCAAGCCTGTCTCAACTCCCCGGAGTGACTGACTCTCCCCTGGGACAGAGTGCTGTGTTGCTCCCCAGATCCCGGGTGTGGGTGGAGCCCAGAGGGACCCTGGCCCAGTTACTCTGCAACCCCTGTGTTCCTTGCGCACTTGGCTGTACCCTCCAGCTCAGTGGCTGGAGAGAAGATGCCCAAGAAGCTCGTCACCTGAGTTTTTGGTCTTAGCCATTCTGACTGGTATGAGGTGGAATCTCAGGGTGGTTTTCATCTGCATTTCCCTGATGACTAAGAATGTTGAACATTTCTTTAGGTGCTTCTCAACCATTTGAGTTTCCTCAGTTGAGAATTCTTTGTTTTGCTCTGTACCCCATTTTTTAATAGGGTTAATTGTAGTCTAACTTCTTGAGTTCTTTGTATATATTAGATATTAGCCCTCTATCAGATATAGGATTGGTAAAGATCTTTTCCCAATCTGTTTGTTGCCGTTTTGTCCTATTGACAGTGTCCTTTGCCTTACAGAAGCTTTGCAGTTTTGAGGTCCCATTTGTCAATTCTTAATCTTAGAGCATAAGCCATTGGTGTTCAGTTCAGAAAAATTTCCCCTGTGCCCATGTGTTCAGTGATCTTCTCCACTTTCTCTTCTATTAGTTTCAGTGCATCTGGTTGTATGTGGAGGTCCTTGATCCACTTGAACTTGGGTTTTGTACAAGGAGATAACAATGGGTCAATTTGCAATCTTCTATATGTTGACCACCAGTTGAACCAGCACCATTTCTTGAAAATTCTCTCTTTTCCACTGGATGGTTTTAGCTCTTTTCTCAAAGATCAAGTGACCATAGGTGTGTGAGTTCATTTCTGGGTCTTCAGTTCTATTCCATTGATCTACCTGCCTGTCTCTGTACCAATACCATGCAGTTTTTATCAGTGTTGCTCTGTAATACATCTTGAGGTCAGGGATATTTCTCCATTGGTGACTCTTTGTATTTGAGATAAGTCCTATCTCAGACATGTACACTGTGTTATTTCTCCAAATCTGATACATCTATTAGTTCTTTTTTTTTTCATCTGTCATTTCTTTTAGTCCTTTCTCAAGATGTCTTGGTAAACAAGTTGTTCACACTTAGGAAGATTATTTTGTGATATTTTATTTCCATTACTGAAGTTTTTCACCCTGAGGAATCTGTGTTCACTATAAGGCATCCTCTTTTCGTCTTCTTCAGCACTTTTCACAGTTCATTACTAAATGCAAAACTTTGATGTGTTTCAAATTAATATTCATTTGCAATTAAATAAGCATTATGATGTTTACTTATGTCAGAGGTTCACTTCTCCAAGCAATTCCCAGTGTCTGGATGCCTTGACAAAAGAGTAATTGGCTGTATATGTATGATTATTTCTGGAATGTAGTTGACTTTATTGATCTAATTAATTTGGTTTGGTTATTTGTAACCTAATAACCAATCCTAACATTAGTTACCAAATATCTTTACACTGGTTCTTTTTCAAAATTGCTTTTGGCTGGCTGTGTTGGATACTTCATATTTCAATTAAAATTCTAGAGTTTGCCAATTTCTTCAAATTTATTATTTATGAGTTTATTGATGGGTTATGAATATATATTTTCTGAGTAGAACAGTTCCTTAACAAGTGCAAGGCCCTGAGTTCAATTTCAAACACCACATCCAAAGTGAAAAGTTCCTGAGCATATGATTGAGATTCATTTGAGTACAAAGGTAAATTTATAATCTAGTTCAGGCTGACCTGGAATTCATTACATAGACTAACCTTCAATCTACCTCATGAAATCCTCCTGTCTCAGTGTCTCAACTGCTAGGATTATAGGCATAATACTTGGCTGTAGCATCTTAACAGTATTGAGTCTATTAATATGTAGACATTATTTTTGTTTTTCTTACCAATGTTCTATAGATTTCAGTACGGTATCTTATACATTTTTCATTTGTCTCATTCTTAGGTATTTAAACATTTTAATGATACCACAAGAAAATTTCTCAGTTTCTATTTTCTATCTACTACCAATGTGTAAATATTTGATTTTCTAGCCTGTGTCAATCTGATATGCTTAAGTTTGACTAAATGTAATTATTTGTTCCTATAGATTTTTATAAATTATTCGGGGTTTTTCTCATAGGTGAACACAATATTCTGCCAATCAAAACAGCTTTACTTCTTTTTTCCAAGCTGGAATGAGCTTCTTTCTCTCTCTTTCCCATGTTGGTTTGAATAGTGCAATATTGAACTAAAGGGTCAGGTATAACTGGAAGCTTCATACCCATGGTTTTGTTTAAGGACATTTTATTCTAGTCGTTGTTAACATATAAAAATTTAATCAAGAATAGGTAAGTGATCTTATAATAAATGGTTAAATGGCTTTCTATTTTTAGCCTTAAGACTTGAAATTCAAGATCATTTTGTTCATTAATTTCATCCAGTACTTTATGTACTTTTATAACAAGAAAACAAAAGACCATGAGGAGCATTCAAAATCAAAGACCTTAATGCAAAATTTGGAACTGTATCAAGAGTAAATACCAACAGGAAAGTGATTAAATATTAAAATACCTCTGGAAAATAATGAAGAAAATCCCTACATAGACACTAAGAGTCTTACAATTAACAGGAGTGAGCTGTAAGATTTCTAACAGTGTAAGTAGAAGAATTCTTCCCCAAATAAGTTTTCATTGGAATTTATCAGTGTATAGCACTATATTTTAGTACTCCCTGAATAACACAAAAGTATTATACAACCCAAATTCACTATCTAGTGTGACCTTCTAATTCAATTCCCCATCTTTTGAATCATTTTACTTTATCAGAAATTCAATTATACTATTTAATCAAGTGGTTTTGAAGTTTTACCTATAAATCCCCTGTCTCTCCATGGCTTAACAGCAGGTCAACTGCTTTGTCTTGATGAAATTAAATGAAATGGATTATGGCTATTCTGTGCCTGGGATACATATGACTTTAACATTCAAACTGAAATGAACATGGAGGCCTTTCCCCTCACCTATTTGCATTGTGTTATCAATAAGACATCAAAGTTCTTTGTGATCTCCAAGAAAGGTCAAAAACCCTAAAACTCTTGTAATCAAATTACTCAGAATTAAAATATTTCTTTCAGGTGAAAGTTGAATTAATCTGAAGTTACAATCTAACTTTGTGGCCTTGTCTACTTGCTTAATTAATGATCAATTCAATATACCCAGGGATTCAGGATGCTAAAATAAAAGAATATTAGGTAGAAAAATTAACTATGGATGACCAGGACCAGTTTTAATTGAAAAAAACATATGGAAGAACCTGGGTTTAGGACATGCAGAGGAAGGCTGACTTCTCCCCACATTCTTTCTTACATTTAAGAATGAGCAGAGGGTTCATAACAATGAGACAGAAGAACACAGATGCTCTTATTTGTCACCTAGAGAAGACTGGAGGATAAAGATAAACTTGTTGCCTATAAAACCTCATCTAAACAGGTCATAGCAACTATACTCTTCACTAACAACAACAACAGCAAAATAGTCATGATCAAAGCAGTACATCAGTGTGGAACTAAGCCATTTGAAGGTCATTTTGAAAAGAGAAATAAGGTAAATTATTTCTGGAAGTTATCACTAGAATACCACCCTATTCTCCTGCTGTATTGTCTCTTAGTTCTGATCTTTAATAACTACATTGGAATTGTTCCTTTTACACTAGAAGAATCTTCATATTTTGATGAGCCATGAAGAATAGGATGTTCTTCAAACCCACAATATGCATATGACATATACCTGATACTACTTGAATATGTCCACCTATAAGCCATGACATATACCTGATACTACTTGAATAGGTGCACATATAAGCCAGGTTTAGATCTGTTGTACTTAGAGCTCACAACATTAAACTAAATAATTTTGCAACTTAAATTGAGGTAAGTGAAATTAGCAAACAATAAAACAAAAGTTGAAACCACTAATGTAAGTAGATAGACACTAATTCCACACCCCCAAAGGCTCCCAGAACAAGTTCTTTTGAGCTCAGTGTGCCTGAAGATTGGACAATGGAAAAGGACTCAGCTTTCTTATTGTTTTTCTCTACTTAAAGTGCCTTGAAATCTTCGTCTACATAAACTATGTACCCTTGTTATTTCAATTACGTTACCATTTATGATTTTAATTTTTCTTAAATTACCTTCTGATTTTAAGTTCCCATTCTATCAATCTAACAGTAGAAATCAAATCTTGTTCTTCCAGAATAGCATCCTCTGTAACAGTACCAAAGGACATTTCCTTGAGCAAATGTCTCAGGAAAGCAGGGATATGGGCCCAACTATCAAATATGATTCCCCCTAAAACATCTGTCATTACTTTCTGCTTGCTGCTAAATAGGCTGCTGTCTCTGTCTCATACTTATGGACAGATAAATTCTTTGTGAGGCTAGGTTTGGTTACATTTCTGCCTAATGACTTCTGAGCTCCTCTTCTGAGGAGGACATATTTCACAGCTATCATGAAGTCAGATACAATATCCTTCACCCTGGTAACACACAGAACCCTCCTGTGACACCAGTTGGGCCTGCAATCATACTCAGAAGCTGTCCATCATCTCAGAGAGCCAAAAGGGTCTAAACTCTAACCTGAAGGAATCTATGCTCTAACACCAGGAGTAAAACATAGGGAAAGGAAAATCAAAAGCTCAAATTAAATAAAGGGAAAAGGAAAATCAAACTCAAAAATCTTCATGTGGCATACAACCTCTACCCAAACCCCACCTCCTTGGTAGCATGCTTTGCCATTCTGAATTTCCAGTTCTTCCTCTTTAGAAATTAATGGTGCAGAGGCTGGAGAGATGGGTCAGCAGTTAAGAGCACTGGTTTCTCTTCCAGAGGCCCTGAGTTCAATTCTTAGCAACTACCTGGTAGTTCACAACTCTCTGTAATGGGATCCAATGCCCTTTTTCTGGTGTGTCTGTAAACAGCGACACTGTATTCAATGACATAAAGTAAATAAATAAATCTTTAATTAAAAAAATAAAGAAATGGTGCAACTCTTTATAACGAGTAATTAGAGAAAGACAAGTAATCATCCTGGCACAGTATTGAAAAGCCTTCAAAGTGACAGGAACCCCCACGCTCCGACTCAGGAAAGGTGACAGCTCGAAACACTCACAAGAAACGGTCTTGATGCAACAGCAAGAGGACTTTAATACCAAGTGTGCTGGGGTGCACAGCCATACACCATACAGGGTTAGAGGACTGTTGACCCCGAGTGCAGAATTGGGGCAGCTTTTATAGGGTTACAACAAAGCCCGCGCCTTGCAAGCCAATCATTTCATAGCATCCAGAGCCCACGCTGTGAGGGCCAATTGATTTGTACCATTCTACAGTTTCTAGGCCAATCATTTTAAAACATCTAAGCCCGCGCTTCATGAACCAATCAGTTTCCTATAGTCTCAGAGGTTCGCATTTGAGTGGGGGTAACAAATTACAGTTTAGATAGGACTGGAGGTTTCAGCGTGTTATCTTCCCTTTATGGTGCCAGTAATTTACAGAAGCCAGATAAGCGGTTAGTCAGCTCATTTCCTGTTATCCTACTAGGCCAGAATCATGTATTCAAAGGCCTGTCTTAAGCCCTTTCACCTGGTTCTATACAGAAAGCAGTCTCTGGAATAGCAAGAAGTGTGACCTTTTACCCACTTCACTGGCAGAGAGCAGGGTCTGGAATTTGAGGTATTTATGGCTACTTAGGAGTGAGAAGGTATTTCTAAACTTCTGTCTTATTGGGGCCATTGGAGGGCTAGGTTGCATTTTCTGTCCCTTCAGTATAAAAGCTCAGAAATTGCAGGTATTGTCATTATTGTTCTCTGGACCTGAAAGTAAGCTCCTTCTTGCCTATGATTCTTTCTAAGCTTATATTTAGCCAGTCATTCAGCGGAATTTACTAAGGAATGCAGAACTGGAAACAAGACATGGTATTCCCTCTTGGCCTCCAAATTTGAGAGGTATAGAATCAACCCAAATTAAAAAGTCATAGATTGCTGCCCTGGTTTCTGCAATGTATTAGATGTCCTTCAGAAAACTTGACCCCTGAGTGTCACAGCATGCCTTGTAAAGCACTGATCATGTTTTCTGTTAGGCTTAGCTCAAGAGTAACCATAAAGCAAATAGTAGACATTAGGACAACAGTGCTCATCCTGACCTTGTATTCTTGTTTAAGAGGCTGAAGGGGTATCAGAGTCAGAAAGCAAGCCAGGTTTAAGGTCAGGGAAGATTTCATAAAAATGAATTCCCAGAACAGGTGCTCTGCAGACAATACCCCTTTTTAACTCCCTGTCTGGCCCCATTGTCATGAGGACAGCAATAAAGTCCACAGGTGCTTAGCACTTCCTAGGATTGCCCCTAAGAGCTCCCCAACCTCCAAAGCTGCCTAGCAAGGCTAATTAGTAAGTCACTCTTAGACCCTTCTTCACTCCAAGTCTTCGGAGAGCTGGGCACTTTGTAACTTAACCAGTCTTTTCCTTCTGTTTATGGCTGTATTACTTTGGTCCATACAACACCTCAAACACCTCTATTCTCCCTGGACAGTTCCCTTCTAGCTCATCCTGAGGCTCTGTTTACAGGAAAAGGTCTTACTCTTGGTTCCTTCCACTTGGGGCACTCTTTGGAAAGACTGGCTCATAAAAAGTTCTTCTTGGCCTTATCATGACCTGAACATTGTGTTAACAAAGCACCCTGTTAATGTTTTGACCACAAGAACTAATGTGCTTAGGCTGGACACTGGTGCCAGAACAGTGCTTTCACCTAAAAAGGGAAAGTTTAAATTCTATTTTCAAAATAAGTCATCTTACCCCTGCTATGTTAGGAAACGTCATCAATCAAGGCAAGATGCCTGTAGTGTGTGGGTGTGAGTGTGTGGACGCTGGGAGAAGGGTGTATAGTGTGTGGGTGTGAGTGTGTGGACACCAGGAGAAGGATGTGTGAATTCTCTTCCTAGTCCAGCTTCTTGGAGCCACAAATCTCACTAAGGGGGAGGTGAAGCATTTTATACACAGAGGACAACAGTCCCACGTGAAATGGATCTGTGTTCATTCTTGCTGTCATAATTATCATTTTCCTTGCAGAGTACTGAAACCTGAACCTTGAATAGTCTGAGCAGTACTTTACCACTGAGCTATATCCCCAACCCAGACACTACCTTTGTGAGAATTATAAAGAATGCAAATGCAATCTCAGAGAGTACAGCCAACAATATACCTGGTGATGAGGCAGAAATTGCAAAATGACTACAGTGATCTAAGTGTCAAAGACAGAGTTCCCATTCATTTCCTTGGCAAGCTATCCTCAGCTCAGAACACCATGAGACGGAATTCAAAACATAATTTCACCAAGTGTGAATTTTTAAAGCCATCTTCTTACCTTCACCAACGATGAAGACAGTAAAACTGCAACTGAAGAAAGATAGTCACATTGCCACCAAGGTGGGCAAAGAAGAAGGTTCTTAACACTTAGAACATACAATGCCACAGAGCTCACAAGCAGAAATGACAAGAAAATACTCAAAAGGAAAACATTAAGTTTTTTGCCAATTAAATCCCATTGAACCAGGCACAGCAGTTCTGTGCTAGATTCTAGTGACATGGGGGAGTCCAAGTGCTTGCAGAAAAGGCTAACAGAAAATCCACTGGCCATAGGAGCTATCTACATCTCTTTGAGTCCTCTGCTGAAGTAGAAGGCAGCCTGAAGACTAGACTTCCTGTGATCTTAGCAAGCCCTCTTCCTTGTGTTGATCAAAAGTCATTACAATAAGGAATCTGTGGAGGAAATAAAGTAAAGGTACTAAGAACTCTGGCTCAGGAAACTGTACCAACTGTCTCAATTCTGAAAACAGATCAAGTCTAGGAATGTGATAAACTGGCAAGACACTGACATCCACTGCTGCCTTGGGAAGCACATGCTTTCACATGAGAACCAGCATGGCTAAGACACCCCTCTTAACAGTCACAAGCACAACCTCAACCTTCACAATGCTACTCTTCTCGATTAGGTCAGAGGTCACTCAAGGAATTTACATTCCTGACCTTTTAAAGTAAATTTTTCTTACTCCTTGATCCAATTCATAAACTTCTTAGTAAGTAGGAACTTACATTAAGTTAAAAAAAAAAAACAAATGAAGGAAATTAAGATGCTTAAATTGGAGATGTCTCCATTACTGGAAGTAACCTAATAGAAACTGGGTGGACAATATTAGTGAGGGTATCTTCAAGAGGATTAGAAATTGAGTCAGGAGTACAGCTAATGGCAATCATGTATACTTCTACCTATTATGGCTCACGGTTACTAGAGGAAAGATAGAAAGTTCAGGTTGGCATTATTATCAGCTCTATCAAGAAATAGGGAAACTTCACCCAGACAGAGAATCTTAATGAAAAGCAATTCTTACAGGTGAGATTTACACAGGAACATCAATACATCTTTGAAAGCAGTAGCTACTTTCTCTGCTCTCTTATTTAGCTTGAAATGGTAAATTTTCAGAAACCCCATGAATACCAAAGCTACCCCAAGCCAGAAGCTTTCTGGTTCTTGTTTTGAGAGTTCAAGGTAGGTTTTAGAAAGAAGTATGTTATTACAAAGAGCTTAAGAAAAATAGAGATATCAGAGTCCCTCTGCAACCTGTGGGATTGCTGGAAGTGGGATACCATTGAGCCTCACTGCCTTGAAATTAATAAGTCTTTTCTAAATAGAGAAAAAAAGAAGAAGATGAGCTAGTCAGTTCAGTTCCCATTCCAGGTCTGGCAGTGCAGTGTGTTTTCAATCCTGTCCTTAGTATTACTTCCTGGAAAAAAAAATACTTTTCTGCTCTAGGGGAAACTAGATAGGGAAAAAACGATCTCCCTTCTGGCAGCCCCAACCTCTAGTCATGACAGAACCAGAGACATTTTCAACTCGAACACTTCTGGCTCCTCTGGCCTTCTGCGAAGATGAGACTGCCTACAGGGCCCATTGGGCATTTCTGTCGTTAAGCCAAAACTCAAAGCAGTCATTTATTTTTTAGTTCTGGGTCTTTTTACTCTAAATGGCCTAATGGGTTTCTCCCTCCTGTTTTCATTAATGTCATTTTAATATTAACCTTACATAAAGGACTGGACAAATAACTCAGGAAAAGATCCCAACAACATCAAGCAGAAAATGTGTTGTGTGTTTGTAGCCAAAGGTAATCACTAAAATATTACTTAAAGGAGAAAGAAAACTTCATCCTTCCAAATGTGTGTCCTATTTATGGAACAATAAGGGGCTCAAATGTTGAGAAAATTGTATTCTTGTAAATACTTATTATGTAAATAATAAAACATAAAGTAAAATATAATTTGTTTGAAAATTTCTAAACAAAAGATTTTAGTGTTCAGGGAATACCCTTTGCGCTTTACACTATTGAATTAAGTTCTGTAATTAGTTGGGCTTGGCCATGTGGGCCATGTTCCTATTACACAAAAAGACAATGGGACAGAACTTTAGCAGCCAGATTGAGACAAGCAAGTCCCAGGACTCATAAGCTCTGGAAGAGTGTAGCCAATGGCTGGAGCATTAGATCCATCTCAGTTTCCTCTCACTGCAGGAGTATGTGAATGTTAAATAAAGATACACAGGTACTTGGCAATTTTGCAATTGTGTTGAAAGTATATGTATCAGTCTCACTTCCATATGTCACAGCTCTGACCCAGACTCACTAAGATTTCTACATTAACTAATCTAAGGAATACAAATTGCTGGGGCTTAGATTCTATGAAAAGATTATTTGTCCATTATATATAACATTTACCCATCTGAACTAAATTTGGATTTGAGTGCTATAAGATATATCTGACTGTATATATATATATATATGTGTGTGTGTGTGTGTGTGTATGCATGTGTATGTGTATAGAGTGTGTGTATGCGTGTGTGTTCGTGGGAGGATATTCATGTGCATGAATTTAGAGGCTGGAGATCAACTTCCAAAGTCTTTTCTCAGGAGTTGTTCACCTTTGTTCTTTTAACGTTGGGTCTCCCAATGGCCTGGAGCTCAACGATAACAGGATATGACTGGTCCATAATCCCTGCATATTCATCTGTCTCTATCTCCTCAGTACTGGGATTGCAAATTAATGTCCCTGTGCCCAGCTTTTACTCACCTTTGGAACTGAGGACTAAACTCAGGTCCTCATGCTTTCTAGGTGTGTGTACCCTCTTCTTTTAATGAGTATTCAAACTAAGTAGCCTGGGTAGATCATCTAAGAAGATCAAATAAAATATTTGTAAAATATAACTTCATAGATCAGTGGTCAATAAAATAATTAGTTTCATTATCTGTGTTTTAAAACAGTTTTATCCCTTAATCATTAAAAAACTTAAGTTAAATTAAACTTATTTGCCAGTGTCTGACTTCATTACTTCATGAAAATGAAAAAAAAATGTTGAGTTGTTATTTTCTTGAGTTTTGAGAGGCTTTAAGGGGCTTATTTCTTCCATGAATTGTCATAATTCATTATCCTTTACTAGGTATGATATTTAATATGCGGTCTTCCAATTATTCATCTAAAGATATCAGGTACTTGGGTTAACTTATAAATTAGTACTATCATATTTTTATCTTTATTACAAATACTTTGTTTTGGAAGAAATAAAAGATTACAATCACACTATGAAAATGAAAAGCCAGTCAAACGGAAACACACAAACAAACAAAACACAGGCAATGTAATGTGGTAGAAGCCAGGTGAGAGACTGAGCACAGGGTCCCCAATGAAGCAGCTAGAGAAAGGACCCAAGGAGCTGAAGAGGTTTGCAGCCCTGCAGGAGGAACAATAATATGTACCAACCAGTACCCCCCAGAGCTCCCAGGGACTACACCACCAACCAAAGAGAACACATGGAGGGACCCATGGCTCCAGTTACATATGTAGCAGAAGATGACCATTTCAGACATCAATGAGAGGAGAGGCTACTGGTCCTGTGAAAGCTGGATGCCCCAGAGTAGGGAAATACCAGTCAGGAACGGGGGGGGGGTGTTGGTGAGTAGGGGAAGGGAGCATGGGATAGGGGGGTTTTGGAGGGGTAACGAGGAAAGGGGATACCATCTGAAATGTAAATAAAGCAAATATCTAATTAAAAAAGAAAAGAAATTTGCACAAAAGGAAAAAAAAGAGAATCCAGTCAACTTTGTCACCTGGGATTGATGCGACACTGGTGGCTTCACATGTGTTCAAGCAAAATATGGGTGTGTGTCCCTTTTACAAAGTCTATTTCAATGACAATACTGAAATTTTAAAAGATATTAATATGTATAATCAAAGGGAATAGATGCAGAGAACACAGCAGGTAAGCTACTTCACCAAAAATCATGAAAAATGAAATATTGTGTATCTCACTTAGCTGAGAAGAGAGAGCTCCATTAATTCAGAGGGACCAATTATACAAGAAACAAGTTTTACTATGAATCCCTGAAAGGCACATTATAAGTTCACCTCAAAGAGTAAGGGAGCTGATAAAGAAAAATCTAGTTGACATTTTGTTTGAGAACAAATAAAATGTTCCCAATCACTTTCCAGTATCACACTCCCTAAGTTATCCTCACCTCTACCGCAATAGAGGGCATTATAATAATAATTCCTGGGTTAGTTCTACCCCAATAGATGGCTTTATAAATTGTTACCACTCATAATACTTTTTACCTGATTGATATTTACATGAACCCACTTATACAGATATATAAAACAGATATACATATCAGACATCTAATGATGACAAATCATAATTTTATTTTAAAACAATTACTGGGAATACATATAATTTTATCGCTTATAAGAGATAAAAGAAAATCTGTGAAGCTCTCTTCTGGATAAGATGTGCTTTTTATTTTTATATAAAAAGCAAATTTCACCAGAATATTTGATACCATGGGATATATTTTCACAGTTTTTCAACAGTTTTATTTTATGATCATCAATGTTAAGAAAACTTCATTGAACAAAACAGTAGAGGTATGTTTACCAGAAACATGTCAGAAATTGTTGGAAATCCTGCCCAAAACTTATGCCAAAATCTATATAGTTGACCTTTTAAAATTCAGGTCAACAACTTAAAACAGGTTTTAAACCCAGCAATCTAACATAATATGGTAATATGATAGTAAAAAATGTTAAATTTTTGTTTTTCATAATTAAATCATTAGGCTTCCCTAAGAATTGAAACAGTAAAAAATACTATAATTCAAAACATATAATTTTAATCCAAGCAAAATTGTTCAGCAACACATGTTGGTGTTGCATAGCCATCCAAACTACTTGTGTTGTGCCCATCAGAACCCAGGTTGTAGTGAACTCACATAATGTCAAAAACACCTCAGAGTCATGATGTGCTTGATTTTGAAATTCAGTTGTTGTATGTTCGGAGATCTTTTAATGTTACCAAAATGTGAATGACCCCCATATTTAGTTACAGTTCCCTATATGGGGTTGTGAGACACAATTTCTGAATCCATAACCCACTGAAAGTAATAGTGAAGAGGATTTCTTGAATTTATTTGAAAAAGAGCTTAATCGATTTTCCAAGTGGAACCAAAACTGAGTGTGAAGTTCCAGAATAAAAGAGCATTAAAACATTTACACCACAAGCACAGTGTTTCACCCTGTCCCCCGTAACATTCTAGGAAGCTGCTAATGAGGCTTTTTCTTCCCACCCAGGGAGAAATGGTCTGAGCCATGGGAAAAGATCTGCAAGTGCCAAAGAAACAACTGGTTTCCTCAGTTTTTCTACCTTTTGATTAAAAATGAAACAAAATTTCAATAAAATGCATTTTCAATCTCCCAGTAAATGCTATTTTAAAACAAGGTTGTTTAGAAAGCCTTGAACAGAAGTTGGGCTTTAAAATAAACAAAATAAGTATAATTTAGAAGAAGCAGATATACTCTGTGAAGAAAAAAAACAATCACAGCTTTGATTCCCTATGATACAGACCCAGAAATTGACTTGAGCATACTGAGTGTTTGCTGGGGCATGTCTTAAGAGGAGACAAAGCAAGAACAAACAAGTCAAGAAAGAATCTAATACCAATCCAACTTCATAGCAGCTTCATCCTCCATCTCTGTCTCTAGAATAGCTCTTCAGAATCAGGCCAAGTTAGCCCAAGATGGACTCATAGCCCTCCCATCTTTATATAGGGACATCACCAAACAGGAGGTGGTTTGGGGAAATATGTTCTTCTCTAAAGGATGAGCTGAAGTGAACATCAAGTATCTAGCATAAACCTTTTAAAGAAACTAGTGACACTTTCTAAGGATGAAACAAAGGTGTTATTGCATCCAGTGAAACAAGAAAATAAGCAATACTAGTACATTGATGTGGAAAATTCTAAGAATAGAAGAGGGCACTTGAAATTTAAAAAGATAACTACATTTTTATATTTCACATATAAGCCAGAAGATACACCAGAAAAACCATAAAGTCAAAGATATTTATAGGACAGCTTGAATAATTCTTTAATTAGAGAAAGATATCTAAATACTGAGGGGTTCTAGAAAGAAAGATAGTTTAAAAATGAAGGGAATAAGGAGTCACATAACTAACGTAAGAAAATAACACATACAGTAATCACAAAGAACACTGTGTTCTGAGGTGAAAATTCCATTAAATTTTGAGTATAGTATAGTACAGTACAGTATAGTATAATATAGTATAGGAATAAGAACATATTGGGGATAGATTTCAAAACTCTGGAAACAAAGAGATCCTGAAAGCTTCCAAAAAGAAAAGGAATTCCCACGTGTGGGGTTAGCACTGAAAATAGCCTTTGGACTTCAAAAGAGTAAAATGAGAGTAAGGTGACATCACTAAAATCCAGAGAGAAGGAGGAGGAGGAATGACAAGAACAAGAAGAAGAAGAACAAGAAAAACAAGAAGAAGGAGAACAAAAAGAAGCCAAAGAGGAAGAAGAAAGAAGAAGAGGAAGAAAGAAGAAGGAAGAAAAAGAAAGGAGGAGGAAGGACGGAAGGAAGGAAGGAAGGAAGGAAGGAAGGAAGGAAGGAAGGGAGGGAGGGAGGGAGGGAAGGAGGGAGGGAGGGAGGGGAGTGAAATGGAAGAGGAGGGGAAGGGAAGGGGAGGGAAGGGAAAAGGAGGGGAGGGGAGGGAAGGGGAGGGGAGAGAGGGGAGGGGAGGGGAGGGAAGGGAAGGGAAGGGAAGGGAAGGGAAGGGAAGGGAAGGGAAGGGAAGGGAAGGGAAGGGAAGGGAAGGGAAGGGAAGGAGGAGGGGGGGGTGATTAAGAGGCCAAGGATTAAGACAACCCTACTTTTCCCACTGGAGAGAAGACTCAAGCTAAAAGATTAGTAGGGGATGTCCAGATGACCTGCTCAACATTGCTAAAAATGATAAGCATGTCTAAACACTGAGGAAATAGGAAATGTATGTCAGTGGTAAGGAGTCATTGAGAGTGGAATCTTTCCTCTGAAAGAGGAAACAACGGAAAGATGTCTGAAGCTTAATTACACATATGAAAGAAAGAGTAGTATGAACATTGTTTTAGATATTTTATCATGACAGAAGAAATAGCTAAACAAAAAATTATGGTGTTCACAACAAGGGATAAAGGGGCTAAAGCCTGCTGCTAGATTGCTGTCTTTCACATAAATACTACAGTTTTATTTGTCTCTAATATATATCTGCACTGAATTAATAAAAAATAATATATTACTGTTTCATAACAATGATTGCATCCAATCCCTTTGAAACATTTGCTTTAATAATGCTATAACATTGTTCATGTCTGTTTCGTAAAGACGGGAAATAAAAAGTTATAATAAGTCAATGGTATTTACACTAGGGTCTTCTTTAATGATTTAATTCCGTTTTGTAATAGTTATTGACTTTTCTGGTCTCTGATAAAATATGATAACTTTAGTTCACTCAGTTATTTTACTTTTTATGTCACCTCAATTTTTTTTTTTTGCCACCATTAAACAAGATACAGGAACCTCTGGAATCTAGATAAGAGGAACCTTAATTTTTACTTCTTTGTCAGTTCTACATCTATCTTGGATGTGTGAATGGAGGGTTGAAGGATTGTCACATTCTTTCACTATAATTGATGTTGCTGTCAGCAAGTATACACTCTCCATAAATCAAGCTGTCGCGTATTGTCACCCTCACTGTGTAAACAATTAAAAAGAAGAATTTTTACGATCACTTTAATAAGTTTCTTGTTCATTCATTTCATAGAAAAAAACTAAAGCTGATTTGTGAAAATAAACTATCCATGCTCTTCCTAAAATGATCCATCATGGAGACCATCTAAAGTGTTCCAGGAACCCCTGGTTCCTTTTATTTTAATAAGGAAACAAGGAAGACCCACATGAAGAAAAAGCCCTTGTCTGAGTTCCTAGGATGTCTTTTTACCCATAGGTCACAGGAGATTTTCAAAGGTCTTTAAATTGTACACTGTTATGAAAGTGTAGGGTTCCTTTATTTTTCTTTTTTGACAAGATAACCCATCACCTCCCTTAAGTAGTCAATTGGATTAGTTTCTTGTTTTCAGAGCTGAGTTGTGGTTTATTTCTAAGAACTATATAGTCATATATAATGTCTGCTGGATTGGTTCTCTTTTCATTAATAAGTTTATTGGCCTTAGCAGCAAAGGGCTGATTACACTGAGTGATGCTGTATTATGACCCATGTGCTTAACCAGAGGCTCCAGTGCTTCATGGAGTTTGCCAATTCAGGCCTGTTTATTAATGCTAAGACTCCTTCCCAACCCCGTTGTGTCTACTTATATCAGAACTTTTACTGATTTCACAGCTGAGTTGTCCATTCCTGCCTCCTGAACAAGCTGGCCTTTTGGTGATTACATATCATAGGCCAAAAACTGCTTTATAATGTCATTTTTAAGCAAAGCTAAACATTTGTGTTTCCTCAGCTCAACTATGTGAAAGAAAGCTCATGGTGACAGTGACTTCATTTATCTGACACTAGGGACTGAACCTAGGACCTAGTACATGTGAAGCAAGTACTCTAATGCTCAGCTGCGTCCCCAACTCTGGAAGCTGCTTTTCTTTTTTAAATATTTATTTTTATTATTTTCAATTATGTGCATGCTGGTAAGGAGATGCAAATGGTTCCAGTGCCCCCTGAGGCCAGAGGTGTCAGAGCCCCCTGGAGCTGGAGTCATCCTACAGGTGGTTGTGAACTGCCTAAAGTGGGTACCAGAGCTAATCTCAGATCTTTCTTTAGATAGTGTGTGCTCTGCACCTCTCAGTCATCTCTCCAGCCTTCCAGAGCTTGCTTTTCTGATGAACAACAGCCTTGTCAGAATTATGTGTGGTTAGATCATCGTTAGTGCATTTCATTCTCAAACTTCATTTTCATAGACACTTAGAAGGGTCACTATTTTAAGTCACCAAGGTGAACTTTACTTCTAACCCTTTCCTGAGTGAACTATACCAACTGGGACATCTGCAGAGCATTAACTGAATAAAAACATAGTCACTGATGTTCATATTTTTAATGGTAACATTTTTATTTGTATGGTGTGTGTGTGTGTGTGTGTGTGTGTGTGTGTGTGTTGCATGTGCTCACTCCAACCAACCTCATATGTAGTGAGGTAGTGGTGAGCACATGCAGGTGGAGGGCAAAGCCTCATACTAGTTGTCTTCTACGGCTTTCTCCTCTATTCCTCAAACTAAATCTCTCACTGAACCTGGGACTCATTAATTCTGGACATGCTGGGTGTCCAAACCCTGAGATTCTCTTGTTTCTGTCTTCCATTGTTGGGATCACATCTCAGCACCACACACAGCTTTTGTCCATGGGTGCTGAAAATTTAAACTCAGGCCTCAGTGCTTGCTCAGCAAGTATGTCAGGTACTGAACCATTTGCTCAGACACATATAGGCATTTTCTTTTTTTTTTTGTCCTGTTCACTCCTCAGGTTATGGGAAAGATTGAGAGAACAGAAACTTAGCACCAGTGTCAGAGCCTACTAGAGCTTTGTTGCTTTTAATCGTCTAAATAGTGCATATCTAAAATTCTCAAGTTGATTTAAGCAATCAGCTAAATCAGATATCTGGAGACTCTTTTGTAGCTTTCTCTTCCCCCTCTCAGTCCCAATCACAAGATAAACTAATTCTCATATAAAAATAGCCTCTCTGGTATTTTGGCTCCACAACTGACTTCTCTCTGAAGCCAAACTCTTAGGAATGAAAAGAAAAAACTGCCCTCATATGCACAGAAAACTTTACAAACCTATGAGCAACAGCAGAGACAAGCATGTAGAGGTGTAGTGGCTGTTTGGTACTGTAATCCCCACGCAGATGAAATGACAACAGAGCCTTATTCTTGGACACCCCAATCTACTTCTGAACTTTACCAGTCTCTCTTGGCCGGGTTACTTGGGTTCAATTACTGCTCAGTGCTGGGGTTTGGAGACTGTAGAGTTGTAGATAACATAAAACATTTCAATACTTGTGTTCAATTGGCTGAAGGCAATATGTTAATATTATGACTGGGTTATTTGAAGTGAACTTTGACAGTCACCTCAACGTCACACATTCAAATAAATTCTTTGATGACACATCATATAAGAGACCACTGTCTGTGTTATAGTCACTATTACCAAGAATAAATATGATCAGGCCTGAAGGGAAGGATCATTCAAGGTTAGATGTATAGTGAGAAGGAAGTCCATTTAGCTATGTTACACTTTAATGAAATCTTTTTATTCTGCTCAAGAGATCTGTGATATCCAATGGGTCTTGATATTGTTTCTATTTTACAAGAAGGGAAACTTAATTTATATTGGCATTCAGGGAACCAATGTCTTCATTTACTTTTTGTGTGTAACATATAGAAAAGTGTGGTTAAGGCTGCATTACTTTGGGGATCTGGGACTGAGACAGATGTAGTTTTCCTCATTATATGGGTAGAACACCATAATGAAATTTCCACATTTTGCTAAATTGAAGGTCATGGCAGCCAAACAGATGTCAGACAGTACAGATTCAAACTTCACACCCCAAAATGTCTGGTGCCTCTTGTGAGATTCGTCATACTTAATCAGCAGAGAGTATAGATGCGTCTAAAATGAGACTGTTCTTTTGTTTACCGTGACTAAGACTCTTTGCATTTGAAATCCTAATTTAGACTAGATGAACTGCACCTTGAGTCCTCTCTCTTCACCCAGCCCTCCTCCAAAGCTGTTTTTGAGGGTAACCTACAAAATACAGGCGACTGGAGTGAGTCAGAGGAAACACAAAGAAGGAAAATGCGTTTCCCAGGTCAATGCTCCAAATGTAGAGGCCAGTCTTTAAGATCCAGATTTGCAAATCTAGCCAGCTCCTAGTAACAAGGAGCCTAGACCAGGGCTTCCCTTTCTTTTTATAGAGAACCAACAGTTCCCACCTAGTTACTTGTAGCTTTTACTATTATTTCCCCACATATTCTCCTGGTGCAACACAGTGGTAACAAGATAGATATAGCATGAGCAACTCTCTCAAGTTCCAAGGTAGACACTTGGAGACAAAAGACAAACAGCTTTCTCTAGTTCACTGTCTGAGGCCATAGTTTCGATAATACACTAGGAGCCAATGAGTTACTTTGGTTTCCATGAAAAGGATCATGGACAGTAGCTATGCATTTAGAGCATCATTTAAAAGCCACTCACAGACAATCTGTTTTAAAGTGGCAAATAGTGAGGTTTATTTTCCTTATGTTTCTCATCTCTGGGTCTGCCCACCAACTGACTCCTTAAGTATGTTCATCTCCAGCTTTGCCGAATAGATGAAATGCAAGATTTCTCCTCAGTAACCAAAGCAGGAAAACTTCTCACACCTTATGAATAACTGACTCCTTCCTTCCTTTCTTTTTCTCTTTTACTTTTTTTTTTTTTTTTTTTTTTTTTTTGAGACAGGCTTTCTTTCTGTAGCCCTGGCTGTCCTGGAACTCACTGTATAGACCAGGCTGGCCTCGAACTCAGAAATTCACCTGCCTCTGCCTCCCAAGTGCTGGGATTAAAGGCCTGTGCCACCACTGCCTGGCTGACCTCCTTCCTTTCATCTTCAGAGAGTGGGAAAGGAGGACAAATAGCTATTTGCGGGTGATTTAAAGGCCAGAATTGTAATTTATGTCTGTGATCTGTTGGAAAGGTAGAAATGGAATGTTACATATTACACAATAATTTTACCATGATAATCTCCCCCTCCCAAGATGGTTTGCCAAAACAAATCATATGTTTTTAATTAACCTTCTCTCATTTGCACTCTGTGTTATAAACAGACTCCTTAAACTTAGCAAGGGCAGTCAAACTTTTCTTAAGCACAGTTGAAATAGGTTCAGCAAATGACTGTTGGTAGCTGGCTAACCTAAAATGTTAATGAAGGCAGAGTGAGTCCTCATGGCACATCTGATGTACCCCATCTTCCATGTAAGTCCCTTGTACCACCAGCCTTTCCCAGCTTGTTCATGTTTTTTGTTTGTTTGTTTGGGTTGGGTTGGATTGGGTTGTTTTTTTTTTGAGAAAGGGTTTCTCTGGAAACTCATTGTAGACCAGGCTAGCCTTGAACTCACAGAGAACCACTTGCCTCTGCCTCCTGAGTGCTTGAATTAAAGGTGTGTGCCACCAATACTGATGCTAACACCAATGCCCACTTGTAGAAAGAGGGTTTTAGGAAGTTCCTGTTGTAGATAATGGAACACAATTGTTCTGTGGTATGTTAGCACACAAAAATGATTAGGAATAATCTACCCTAATAATTATTCTTCAGGGGTGTGTCTGGGCATCCCAATGACCATCTACCAAAGTCTGACATCTTTGTCACTGCCATGTTCTTGGACCTTCCTACATATTCCACAAAATAAACTGACTCCTGTCTCTCCTTACCTCAAGGTTCTCTGAAGGCAAAAATCACTAGAAAAATAACAACAATAAAGATAGCATTTTGTTGTGGCAGTAGCAAAATTCTTGGCCCTTTCTGGTGTCTACAAAGGATTGGAATAAGAGAAGCATTAAGATGGGAAATTTGGGCCTCATTGAAGAAAGAAATCTGTTGCTGCCCTCAGTGCTTTCAGGGATGCAGGACAGGTTAGCTTTTCTTCATGGCAGACTCCTGAACACAGAATGCTGTAACACATGTTAACACATATGGTAAGATTCTGACTGGAGCAGTCTCTGGTTCCTAGACAGTGTGACTCAGAGATCTGACCAACATCTCAGCCACCCTCACGCCAATAGTGCAGCAAAGATAAATATTTGAAAAGCAGGAGGGAAAAGTAAGCCACCCATCTCAAACGTTGGGCCCATTATTGCATATTTTCATCTTAAACCCGGGAGTAGTGGAAAAATTCCACTAGCCAAGGGAAACCTTGTGAACTGGAATAGCGACTGACGCTTTTCATTAACCCACTGCAAATTCCAAATGCTCACAGGAGAAATTACATTTGAACGAGGACCAAGCCTATTGTTGTTCTTTAAATTGTCTATGGTGTTATAAAGTACGGGGGCTGTCAGAAAGCTAGAGCATGTTCAAGTAAAGTGCTTATGGCACAACCTAGCAGCACCCTTAGAAAGAAATGAAGCCCTGCGAGTCACTAGTGTCGGGCATCACTCTGGTTTGTAGAATGAGCTCACAACTTCAAGCTCATTACTTTTGGTATCCCCAGGAACAGACTGATTCAAACACCACGTATATGTATTTAGAAAGTGCCACCAATTTAGAATCTGAAAGATTCTAGACTCATTAAAAATAACATTTATAAAGTCAATCATATTTTTGTAACCAAAGATTGATTCTAAAAAAAAATGGAGTTACTTGCTTTTTTTAACACAGCTAAATTTTAACATACTTTGGTTTCAAAGATTTAGAAAAATGTGAAAGACTTTTGAGATCAATATGATGGGAAAGAATGGTGAGATTTGCTTGGTTTTCACATCTGAGCCCTGTTTCTAGAACATTCCACTGCAACAGTAAGCAGTTTTCCTTCATCTATCTAAACAGAACCCTGAGAAACATATGTTCTATTACAAAGAATGGAAAAACCTTGACAGGATTATTTTATCTTATGTTTGTTAAGATAGCTCAACATGTAAAGATACCTGTCACCAGATCTGGCAACCAGGACCCATATAGTAGAGGGAACTGATCCCCACAACCTGTCCTCCAATCTCTGTATAGCACCCATGGCCTCCTACACAATCAAAAATACACAAAATAAATAAACAAGAATGTTGTTTAATGTATAAAAATATGTATAAAAAATATGTTTACTAAATTTATGTGAATAGATTTAGCATTTGCCAGTCTTCAATTAGCTGACCTTTTATTTTATCACTGTGTTTCTAGAACAATACATTGGAAAGATGTTAGAGATAAAAGAAGTTATGGATAATATACTTGCTCAACAGAAAACAGAAAGGGATGATCTAGCTAAAAAATACAGGTGAGTGGGGAAAGGACTTAATTAAATTATTATAATGCAGAGTTTAGACTTGTAATATTTCCAGAGGCCTGTGTGTGAAAAGCTTGCTCTTCAGCGAGGTATTGTTGGAGATGACAGAAATTTTAAAGTGAGGCCAGGTAGACATTTTCCAGTTGTTGGGAGACAAACAGCACAAGAGTACAATGAAACCCTAGCCCCTCTTTTTGCATCTTGACCATCAAGTAAACAACTTTGTTTTGTTGCACACTCTTATCATGATCTGTGTCTCACAACATGAGGTATAGAGCAGTAAGCTAGCAATGACTGAAACCTCCAAAAGCGTGATCCCCAAATAAAATTCAGGTATTTGTTACAGTCAAAAAAAAAAAAAAAAAAAAAATATGTTTAATGTATAAAAAAAATGTATAAAAAAATAAATTTCATTTTAAGTTCTTTTCTTTCAAAACGAGAAATGATTCAAGATATGTTTTGGATTTTCTCCCAAAATAAAAAAAATTTAAAAATTTAAAATTAGACAAACTGTTATACTCTGATTCAAGTTTTTAACTTGTTTCTTCTTAGAAATGAATAAAGAAAACTTAGAAGAAAAACCATCCTATGATAGAAAACCAAGAGAGTGTTAATGACAAATGTTATCAGCTTAGTAATTTCTTTGTCCAAATAAATGATGGTTGATAACCTAGTACCTGGAGGAATTTCAGATATTCTATTTATAAACATGTCCCACTGACATAGCAATGAGAGCAAGGGGACACAAAGAGGTGTCAAGAATCAAAAATGTATGTTCAAATATTTTCTACGTTAGACTAGAGCTAGCTTAAACTGAGGAGGATATACCTGTTCACATTTCATGTGGTGCACAGCAACTATGAGGTTGTTAACTACCAGAGACTCTCTTCAGATGTTTTTACAAAGATTCTGCTTAGGGGTTCTGTCTGATGAGAAAGACAGACGGCCTACAAAAATTAGGGTTTCACTGTCACAAACTTCTGGAGTAATACTCAAGAACAGACCAGTAAGCCATTACTCCAAATAATCTCTTTTTGTCAACATGACACCTTAGGAACACCCCTGCCTCCAACACTGACAGAAGCTTGACTCCTTGGCTAAACTTAATGAAGGAGAAGTAATTCGGAACATGAAAATCGAGAAAAGAGGGTGCTAAGTAAAGAAAAACCACTTACCCATATTTTTTTTCCTTAATTTTGATCAAGCAATTCCCTCACTCCAGGAATGTCATCATCTACTTTGGTGTCTCACTGACTTCTAGTGGAAAATATTTGAACTTTCAAAACAGAAAATTGGAGACATGGTTTTTCAAGGCCTGATTTGAGAGACTACAACATAAGAGAAGCTCTGCTTAATAGTATTGTCATTACCTTGGCTCTTGTGACAAGTTGTTTTATGACTATTCCTTCCCCAGTTCTCACATTAAAGACTATAATGGCAAGCTAAAGGAAAAAAAAAACTGTTGGGTTCAATTTTTCTCAAATCAACTGCAATTCAACAACATGGAGTAATTAAAAATAGCTGGGTGCTTCATGTTTTGTAACCAGTCAACATCCGCACTGTGTGATAATGAATGAAACCATTCCAACAATGCATTTGCCACAGCCTGCAATCCTGTAGGGGATTCATGCCACATCGCTCCCTTTCTTAGTACAAACACCCCCATTATTAGAAAATATCTGAGTGAGTCTTGAGAAAATAGATTTGACATAAGCATGGCTTTTTGTTCCTATATGGTAATCTAAAAATACCTACAGCAATTTTCAATGATTATCTCCTTTATCTCCCCAGAGTAAACTCTAGTGGACTTAGATTTTTAAAAAGTCCTTTTTCCATAGTAATTACAACCCTGACCAGGCAGCACTGAGAGCTGGGAAGGAGGGAAATATTCCAAGGACTGCTACAGGAGAAGGTGGTCTATCAGGGAAAACCATGTATAGCATCAAAATTCCATTCGTACAGGTGGGGAGCTGGTTGATCTGCAGGGACGCCCAAGAGCATGGTGTGGCATGGACTCTCTGTTAGTCCTCTGGTTTCTAAGAAGTGGTTTCGCAATTGTTTTCAGTTAGCAAATTATTTCACCCATTTCTCTTGTTAAAATAGGTTTACAATAATCAGTAAAGCCAACACGGGGAGAATATCTAGTTTGTGCTTTGTTCACATCCACACACATCACTGCAGAATCCTGGGTTGTTTCTTTTTGTTTGTTTGTTCACTTGTTTGTTTGTTTGTTTGTTTGTTTGTTTGTCAGTGCTGGAGAGATGACTCAGCAGTTAAGAGCACTGGCTGCTCTTCCAGAGGTCCTAAATCCAATTCCCAGCAACCATATGGTGGCTCACAACCATCTGTAATAGGATCTGATGCCCTCTTTTGGTGCGTCTGAAGACAGTGACAGTAGTCCTATATCTATAAAATAAATAAATCTTTTTTTAAAAAAGTCAGTTTTAAGTTAGGACATTCCTGAGGGAGGGAGCTCTGACTGGGTGTGAATAGTTGAAGATGTACTTTTGACTTGCAAGAAAGCTCCCCTTCTGACTTTAGGAGATGAAGACACTAATAATTAAGTAAATACTATGACTTCCTTAAGAGAATACCATAAGCAAAGCAACCAAATGTGATCACAACCCAACCAAAGGACTCTCATCCCAAGGTCACCAGGCAACCACTGCCACGTGAGAACAACTGTTTCTTTTTTTGAAAAAAAAAATTAATAAATCTAATTTTCCATAGAAAGCTTTGAAGGAAACTAAGTTATAATGGGATTTTGGCAGCATAGAGTATAAAAGTGTGATTTACAGTGTAGAGTTATTATAAGCATCCATTTTGTGGGGCTTTGTTGTTGTTTTGATGCATAATGTATGGTGAAAGGAGTTACAAACTGAGAAGGAAGAAGCAAGCCAATTATACAATATTGATGGGTACCGAGAGAGAAAAGAATTGACAATACACAGAAAAATAAAAGACTCCAGGCTGACAAAAGGAGAATAGGAATAAAAGGAGAGAGCCAGAAAATTAAACACAGACTCTAGAATAAAAGAAAAACACAGTAGTATGGAAGGAGATGCTAATGGGGTGGAAGGATTCCTGGAAAGGGACCATACAGACTGGATCATGAGAGGACAGAAAGCCTGAGAGGGTACAAGAGTGAGAGAAACGTGTGGGGAGGTCTAACAATTGTCTGTCTGTCTTAGTAGTTAAAACAAGAAAGGGGTTGTGGGGGTTGTGGAGGTTGTTGTTGTTTTATGATGGGTTTTCATCTTACATTTTCTTAGGTTGAAACGTCTAATTCTTCCTTTCTCACCCATATAATGCTGGCATCACCCATATAATACAGGAGGAGCAAGAGCCTCAAATCTGTCTCCCTGTGACATGGGAACAAGGCTCAGCAAAGAAGAAAGGCTTTCTATTTTTATGTCCAATGCAAAAATATCAAGAGACCAGGAAATGCATTCCCAACAGTGTGGCTATGCTCATTGTAGCACAAAGATCAGGATCTTTTGAAGCCAGGTTTTAGTCCCATAATTTTCTCTGGCAAGCAGTACCCAGAAGAGTGGCCTTCTGGGGAAGCATCTTCTCTTAAAATGTTTCAATAGATAATATATGTGCAGTAATGACTTAGCTGTGGCTATTCCCTGGCTGTGAATCATTTACTGCTTTTAAAATCATAATCTCAAGGAAGTTAAAGAGAAACTGGTTGAAGTTTTTCTACTATAAGTCAGACATTCACCATGCAAATCTTTACAAAGGTCAGGTCATGAAAATGGATAAAGCTAGTTACCAGCAGGCCTCACCTCAGATGCACTATGCCATGCACTGTGCATTTATGATGTTATCACAAGCACTGACTTTACAACAGTTCAAGAAATTCAACTTGTCCTGTGAAGTCTCCATGAATTGTTTGGTTGGTTGATTCACATTTGTAGTTATGCAATCCATGTTTAGATTCTGTATTTTCGTCAAAGAAGGTGGAAGGTTTACTTAGGAGATTAAAAGGTAAAGGAAGCAGATATAATGGTTGGGAGAAAAAAAACTATCTCAAGCAATGTTCATTCACAAAAAGGCAAGACTGATTCATTTTTTGGTGAGAAATCTCTGAAGGTGAAAGATGACAATTCTTAAATAATGGCCTAGGTAATTAGTAGGGAACAATTACCTAGAAATGAGCCTCATTTCCAGTGTTTGTCCCTAAAGCTCTATTGGAAACACTTTCCTTGCATTCACCAAAGACATATTCACTCATCAATGTGTTTGGTTGTTGGATTTTAGAATGAAATCCTCTGCAGGTCTGCAGGGTTCCTTTGAACTCAGGGTCAAATGAAAAAGCAAACAAAACAAAAACAAAAACAAACCATAGAGAAGAACTCATTGATTCTGACTCTGCAGGAGCTGAGAAGACTGAGTTTTCCAGCATAAGAAAATTTCTGTGCCCTCATTGTCCGGCATCAATATTCACTGATAAAGAAAAATGTGGTTTTAAACATGGTAACCTGCCCCTAGGCCTCCTATCCAAGCCCCCACCATGGCTGTCGTTGAGAAGGTCTGTATTAGTCTTCTGAAACCATCCAGCTCACATTCCACTGTAAATGGGAGGTTCTGACCCAAGTCCAAACAAAAAACAAAAATCATCCAGAGCCTCCTTTCCTTACAACATCACAGACTTCTGAATAAGCTTCTTAGATTGGGCTGAGCTGGATTTCTTCCAGACAAAGCTGAAAATCAAAGTCATAGGGAGGACTCAGATTCCTTGTTAGAAGTCAGCAAACCTAGCCTTAAACACATAGCTGAAACAGGAGAAAGAAGGCTAGTGTCTTAAGTGTGTGCAAACCTCAGCAGATACATTTCTGCAAGGTACTATATTTGAGAGGTATATATTTGAGAAACATTCATGAATAAAGACATATTTATACATAAATTCCAAGAATAGCACCTCTTCACTGATCATACTTTCCTTTTTCAGCCTCACTACAAAATAGGAAATGAACCAAAATAATGGATTGACCAGGTAGTAGCTGTAGGTGTGTTGTACAGAGTCCTTTTGGTAAGTAGGCTCTGTCTTGGTTTCTTTTACTGTTGCTGTGATAAGGGGCTAGCTTCTCAGTTCCCCAGCAGGGAATGCTACCACCCACTGGGACTGGGTCTTCCCATTTAATACAATCAAGATAATCCCCATAAACATACACAGAGGCCCACTTCTCAGATGATTCTAGATTCAGTCAAGATAATCATCAATATTAACCATTGAAAGCTCTAAAAATAAGAAAATAGAACTACCTTTGAAAGAACAAAAGCATGAAAAACATAAGTTTTTCCAACATCCATGAAGTCCAGCATGCTATTAATGCAGCCATAGTCCATTAGGTTTAAGTAGTGCACAAATACCTTCCACAATGTCTGATCACTTGTGCAAAGTGAATTTCATCCCACAAAAGGATATGTTGAAGTCCTTATCCTAGGTGTCTGGGAATGTATTCTCATAGTGAAATGGGGTCTTTGCACATGTGATTAAAATGTAAATTAAGATGAGATCATTCTGGAGTATGATGGTCTCTTAATCCATTAGGACAATGTTCTTGTAGGAAACCTCTGGGAAGAAAGTACATGCCTCCTTCAGTCAGAATTACAGAAATTAGCAGCATACTTATTAGATATTCTTTCTCAGGCTTGAATCAGGACAGCCCAAATGCTACTTAGCCAACACCAGGAGGAATGAGAAAGACAGCTGAGACCAGAGTTGTGCCCTGACAAAACACAACTGTAGATGTCCTCCCTGCACCCTTGCTGTCAGATGCCATAAGAGAAGATGGACAAGTCCTTCCAGATAAACAGCTCACCTTTGAAATGAAGTTACTAGATATTTCATTTTACCTAAAATTCAAGTAGATTAAATGGAGACAGAATGAACTTCAAGAGTAAAACTGAGATCAGTTCTAGAAAATATATTTCTGCCTACATTGTGATGAATAAACTTTCAGCAGCTATAATACATTAAGTGCTTCAATGCTATCACTTGTTGAAAGAAAAATCATTACATCATTCCACCTGTTCTATAAACCTCTCTCTCTCTCTCTCTCTCTCTCTCTCTCTCTCTCTCTCTCTCTCTCAACTTATGTAACTTATATCACAGACATCTAACATTTCACAAAATGCCATCACAAAAATCATTCAGAAATTGAAGCATTACCTCTAAAAAAAAATGTTATAATTCCATGTGTTCACTCACAAGTTCATTAGATAAAAGAGGACAAAAGACAAAAACAAGCAAACAAACAAAAAAGTCCTAAGTTTTACTCTTTTTAAAACTAAGAGGCTGTCTATAAAGCAAATATCTAATAAAAAAATTAAAAAAAAAACTTAGATGCTTTATAAAGTGGAAAGTTCTTAACTGCCAGGAACCAGGGAGTGGCACACTCTTCTTCCTGCACTACTGACACCAATATGAAGTAACATTCTTGGCATCTGAATGGTTATCTCCAACACAGAAGCCCATACATGGGGGTTTCCACGTTGACACAGCAACAGTGATTCACTAACAGTAGCCCAGCCTTAGTATGTCACTAAAATGAGGATTCTAGTCTCGCATCAGATCTTTTCAGATACACCAGCACACATGGCTAATGATCATCGACACATCACTTAAAAATCCAATGTGTAAGATACATAACATGGAGGTCCTTGCCTAAGAGTTATATCAGACATTAATGAGATTGAGGCAGTGAATGGATACAGGCTGACAATTTGAGTGGTCTTTTCCCATTTCATTATCTGTGATATAGTTGTATGCATATTGGGCTTAACAAGTTTATAAGTGAATCAATCTGCCTTGGGCAACTAAGAGATTCATCTGGCTAAATAAGGAATGTACAACCCACTAAAACTGGCCCTCCACATTTTTAAAGAAAGCTTAAGGTGACGGTATCTTCAAAGTTCTGCAGTTACATTTTATGTTATCATTTAAATTTTTTTAAATAAAAATTTTTATTCACTATATTCTTCGCTTACATTTCAAATGCTAAAACATTTCCCAGTTCCCCCGTCCCGAAAACCCCCAACTCCTCCTCCCACCCCCACCTCCAAATATATGCCCTCCACCGACCCACTCCCACCTACCACCCCCCTTGAATTCCCTATGCTGGGGCATCTATTGAGCCTTCACAGGACCAAGGACCTCTCCTCCCACTAATGCCTGGGAATTTAAGGAAATAGCTCAAAGTAAAACTAATAATAAAACCTTTCAATTTCCTTCATTGTCAAAATTTTACCTAATAATCCCCATGGATTTGCAATGCTTGGACTGAAACTTTTAAGGAAGTGTTTAACCTCTGTGAATTCATTTCATATAAAAGGCTACCAGACTTGTACAATAAAATTAGTTCTCCTACGAATGTGGATAAGAAATGTCAACTAAATTCTTAAAGAATTTCCCCTTTAAGTTCATGAACTTCTCTCTGATGTTTCTAAGACATGTTATAATTGATCAATAGTTACACGAGGCCTCTGGATGGTATATTTGCAGATCCTTGAGGGGTACCTACATTTTTAGAAGCATCTAGAATTATAAGAATTGTGTGACACCATTGTCTCTGCTTTGCAGGTGAACTGAGTCTGAGAATTTTGGTTAATGACTCCAAGCCTTAGGAGACTGGAACATGAGAGCTTCCACCTCCTCTCATAACTTCACCAGAGCCAATCCCTCTCATCCCCTCAGTGCTTGAATTGTAACAAGGGTAAATGGAGGAGATAAAGATATGTGGATTAAAGTAGTGAATGAGTATTTCTCAGTACTTCAGTGATTTCTCAGCATATACAAGGCCTTGGGTCTGATCCCCAACACAGCTAAATTAGTCAATTAGTTAAATAAAATAATAAATCCAGATTGACCTTCTGCACAATATCCAAATCATCATGACGCAACATTTCTTCCAATTCTGTATAGCTGGAAGAATTTGCAGACAAATTCAGAAAAATCATTTAATAAATAGCTTTTCCACTAGCACTGCTTCTTACTTTGTGATGAACAATTGTTCTGTTTCCTCTGTGACTTGTCATAAATCTTAAAAAGCCAGTTATAACCATCTCTCTTATTTATTTTTGTTTTATTAAATCTCATTCTCTTCTTGAAGGATGGTGTAACTTTGGACAGTAACCTCTCCATTTTTTGGCCATAATCTGCTCACTCTCCTTTATAACCACCATCCTTAACTCTGTCAGAACCCAGAACAATGGCCTGTCTACCTTTCAAACACATAGTCAAGCTAAAGACAAATTTAGAGATTACAGGATTTCTGTGCCACTGTCCTTTATATCACCATTTCCTTGAAAGTTTTGAAAAAGAAAAAATTGTGTTTATTCATTTGGAATTTTGGTGTGTGCACTTTGTTTTGACTTTTGGGTTGATATTAAGAAAGGGGAAAGAATAATGACTAAGAGAGACTGGGCTCAGCAATCTCGCATCAGACCTCTGTAGACAATAAGTTCAAAGATAATGGGAAGAATTTTAGGAAGAAAACCAACAATTTCATGAAAAAAAAACTTAGAAAATAATAAATAATAAAATTCCTGGGAAAGGCAAAGGGACCAGTAATAATGATGAATGGCTAATAATAAAAACTATTTAATTCTTATGTGAGTGCCTTGTCACACATCTTTAATCAGGAAGGGATCTTATTGAAGGCTCATAAACAGAGCAGGGAAATGTATGTCATTCTTTCTTATTTGACTTTGTGGTGTTTTAGTCAGTAATTGAATATTGTTGCTAACATTAAGAATGTCTCATCTGTTAGTAATATATAGGCTAGGCTTGATGGCTCAGATCTATAATCCCAACATTCTGTTCTCAGAGTCAGAGGACAAGAAATTTGAAGCTACCTTGGACTTTCAGCTACCAGCTTTGTATACATAAGGAGGGCCATCTATAAATAAACAGACAAATAAGTAATACATATGAATGATAAAAGTGAGAAATGTCCCTGATGCATATACAAATTCCACAAGGAAAAGGAAATGAAAGTTATCAATGGCAAATAGCTAGAAAATGAGAACCATTCTGACAAATTGATGTCCCTGCTTAAGAAGTCTGACATGCTGCTTTCCACTCTGGTCAGCCATTTAGAAAACTGACCACAGCCTTTGTGCTGGGGCAGACTCTAGGCTGGTCTGCTCCAGTGAAGATACCATCTCCTGATTCATCCTAGAGAACCCATTGCACTCAGAGCAGTTGAGAACCTGCTGCACTCAAAGCAGTTGACCCAACAGTCTGAAGGCCTCCCAGGAGATCTACTGCAGCAGGGCAACAGATCAGTACCCTTTCTGCCCCTGTGAAGACCCCCTCCCGTCAGAAGGTTCCACAAGTGGTCTGCTACAGGCAGGACTGCAGACCTACCAGGAAACCTGAAGCAACCCAGGGTCAAAAGAGGCAGACTCCAGACAATCATCCAGCTCTAAAAACACCAGGGATTCCAGATGGTGAAAGGCAAGTGCAAGACCATAAGCAACAAAAGCCAATATATGTGGGCATCATCAGAACCCAGTTCTCCCACCACAGCAAGCACTGAATACAACAACACATCTGAAAATCAAGAAGCTGACCTAAAATCTTATCTCATGAAGATAGTAGAGTCCTTTAAGGAGGATATCAATAACTCACTGACAGAAATACAAGAAAACACAGGTAAGAAGGTGAAGGAATTGAATAAAGTGATTCAAGACCTAAAAGTGGACGTAGAAACAATAAAGAAAACACAAATGGAGTCAAACCTGGGAATAGATAACCAAGGAAAGATGTCAAGAATTACAGATGTAAGTATTGCAAACAGAATACAAGAGATAGAAGAGAGAATCTCAGGTGTAGAAGATACCGTAGAAGAGATAGACACAATAGTCAAAGAAAATGCAAAATGCAAAAAGCTTCTGACCCAAACATACAGGAAATCCAGGACAAAATGAGAAGACCAAACCTAAGGATCATAGGTATAGACGAGAGCAAAGATCCCCAACTTAATGGGCCAGTAAAGATCTTCAACAAAATTATAGAAGAAAACTTCCCTAACCTAAAGAAAGAGATGCCCATGAACATACAAGAAGCCTACAGATCTCCAAATATACTGAACCAGAACAAAAATTCCTCCTATCAAATAATAATCAAAACACCAAATGCACTAAGCAAGGAAAGAATATTAAAAGCAGTAAGGGAAAAAGGTCAAGTAACAAATAAAGGCAGACCTATTAGAATTACACCAGACTTCTCACCAGAAACTATGAAAGCTAGAAGATCCTGGGCAGATCTCATACAGACCCTAAAAGAACATAAAAGCCAGCCCAGGCTATTATACCCAGGAAACTCTCAATTACCATAGACAGAAAAAACAAGATATTCCATGACAGAACCAAACTTACACAATATCTTTCCACGAACCCAGCTCCACAAAGGATAATGGGTAGAAAATACACACAAAGGAGGTAAACTAAACCCTAGAAAAAGCATGAAGGTAAGCTTTCAACAGACCCTAAAGAAGATAGCCACACAAACATAATTTCACTTTTAAAACAAAATTAACAGGAAGTAACAATCAGTATTCCTTAATATCTCTTAACATCAATGGACTCAATTCCCCCAATAAAAAGGCATAGACTAATAGACTGAATACATAAACAGGACCCAACATTGTCCTGCATACAAGAAACCCACCTAAGTGACAAAGACAGTCACTACTTTAGAGTCAAAGGTTGGAAAACAATCTTCCAACCAAATGGTCCCAAGAAACAAGCTAGAGTGGCTATTCTTATATCAGATAATATTGACTTTCAACCAAAAGTTGTCAAAAAAGTTAAGGAGGAACACTTCATGATGGTCAAAGGAAAAATCTACCAATTTGAACTTGCAATTCTGAACATCTATGATCCAAATGCAAGGTCACCCACATTCATAAAAGAAACTTTACTGAAGCTCAAAGCACACACTGCACCCCACACAATAATAGTGGGAGACTTCAAAACACCAGTCTCAGCAATGGACAAATCATGGAAACAGAAACTAAACAAAGACACGGTGAAACTAAAAGAAGTTATAAACCAAATGGATCTAACAGATATTTTTAGAACATTTCATCCAAAAGCAAAAGAATATACCTTCTTCTCAGCACCTCATGGTACCTTCTCCAAAACTGATCAAATAATTGGCCACAAAACAGGCCTCAACAGATAAAGGAATATTGAAATAATTCCATGTACCCTACCAGATCACCACAGTCTAAGATTGGTCTTAAGTTCCAACAAAAGCAATGGAAAGCTCACATTCACATGGAAGCTAAACTATGGTCTACTCAATAATAATTGTTCAAGGAAGAAATAAAGAGAGAAATTAAAAATTTTTTTGAATTTAATGAAAATGAAGACTCCTCATACCAAAACCTATGGGACACAATGAAAGCAGCACTAAGAGGAAAATTCATAGTGCTAAGTGCCTTCAAAAAGAAAATGGAGAGAGTTTACACTAGCAGCTTGATAGCACACCTGAAAGCTCTAGAACAAAAAGAAGCAAATACACCCAAGAGGAGTAGATGGCAGGAAATAATCACTCAGGGCTGAAATCAACCAAATAGAAACAAAAAAGAACTATACAAAGAATCAACGAAACCAGGAGTTGGTTCTTTGAGAAAATCAACAGGATAGATAAATCCTTAACCAGACTAACAAGAGGACACAGATACAGTACCCAAATTAATAAAATCAGAAGTGAAAAGGGAGACATAACAACAGAAACTGTGGAAATTCAAAAAATATTCAGATCCTACTACAAAAGCTTATACTCAACAAAATTGGAAAATCTGGATAAAATGGGCAATTTTCTAGACACATACCAGGTGCGAAAGTTAAAACTGGAACAGATAAACCATCTAAAAAGTCCCAAAAGCCCTGAGGAAATAGAAGCAGTCATTAACAGTCTCCATACCAAAAAAAGCCCAGGACCAAATGGGTTTGGTGGAGAATTCTATCAGATCTTCAAGGAAGACCTAATACCAATACTCTCCAAACTATTCCACAACATAGAAACACAAGGAACACTACTCAATTCATTCTCTGAAGCCACAATTATGCTTATACCTAAACCAAACAAAGACCAAACAAGGAAAGAGAGCTTCAGTCCAATTTCCCTTATGAACATGGATGCAAAAATGCTCAATAAAATTTTTGCCAACCGAATCCAAGAACACAACAAAATGATCATTCACCATGATCAAGTAGGCTTCATCCCAGGGATGCAGGGATGGGTCAATATATGGAAATCCATCGATGTAATCCACTACATAAACAAACTCAAAGAAAAAAACCACATGATCATTTCATTAGATTCTGAAAAAGCATTTGACAAAATTCAGCATCCCTTCGTGTCTAAATCTTGGAAAGATTTAAGGCCCATACCTAACATAGTAAAAGCAATATACAGCAAACCAGTAACCAACATCAACCTAAATGGAGAGAAACTTGAAGCAATCTCACTAAAATCGGGGACAAGGCTGTCTACTCTTTCCCTATCTATTCAATATAGTACTTGAAGTTCTAGCTAGAGCAATTAGACAACAAAAGGATGTCAAAGGGATACAAATTGGAAAGGAAAAAGTCAAAATATCATTATTTACAGACGATATGATAGTATACTTATGTGACCCAAAAAACTCTATCAGAGAACTCCTACAGCATATAAAAAACTTCAGCAAAGTTGCAGGATATAAAATCAACTCAAGCAAATCAGTAGCCTTCCTAATACTCAAAGGATAAACAAGCAGAAAATTAAATTAGAGAAATGACACCCTTCACAATAGTCACAAATAATATTATATATCTTGGTGTGACTCTAAACAAGAAAGTGAAAGATCTGTATGACAAGAACTTCAAGCCTCTGAAGAAAGAAATTGAAGAAGATCTCAGAAGATAGAAAGATCTCCTAGGCTCATGTATTGGCAGGATTAATATAGTAAAAATGACAATCTTGCCAAAAGCAATCTACAGATTCAATGCAATCCCCATCAAAATTCCAAATCGATTCTTCAAACAGCTAGAAAGAGCAATCTGCAAATTTAATTGGAATAACAAAACACCCAGGATAGCAAAATCTATTCTCAACAACAGAAGAACTTTTGGGGAAATCGCCATCCCTGTCCTCAAGCTCTACTGCAGAACAACAGTGATAAAACTGTGTCATACTGGTACAGAGACAGGCAGGAAGATCGATGGAATAGAATTGAAGACCCAGAAATGAACACACACATCTTTGGTCATTGATATTTGACAAAGGAGCTAAAATCATCCAGTGGAAAAAAGACAGCATTTTTAGCAATTGGTGCTGGATCAACTGTAGGTCTGCATGTAGAAAAATGCAAATTGACCCATTCCTATCTCCTTGTACAAAGCTCAAGTCCAAGTGAATCAAGGACCTCCACATAAAACCAGACACACTGAAGCTTATAGAGGAAGAGCCTCGAACACATGGGCACAGGGGAAATTTTCCTGAACAGAACACCAGTGGCTTATGCTCTAAGATCAGGAATCAACAAATGGAACTTCATAAAATTGCAAAGCTTCTTTAATGAAAGGACACTGTCAATAAGACAAAACGGCAACCAACTGACTGGGAAAACAATCTTTACCAATCCTACATCCGACAGAGGGCTAATATCCAATATATACAAAGAACTCAAGAAACTAGACTCCAGAGAGTCAAATAACCCTATTAAAAATGGGGTACAGAGTCAAACAAAGAATTCTCAACTGAGGAAACTTGAATGGCTGTGAAGCACCTAAAGAAATGTTCAACATCCTTAGTTATCAAGGAAATGCAAATCAAAACAACCCTGAGATTCCACCTCACACCAGTCAGAATAGCTAAGATGAAAAACTCAGGTCACAGCAGATGCTGGCAAGAATGTGGAGAAAGAGGAACACTCCTTCATTGTTGGTTCCCACCATCAAGCTGTTATAACCACTCTAGAAATCAGTTTGGCAATTCCTCAGAAAATTAGACATAGTACTACCTGAGGACCCAGCTCCTGGGCATATACCCAGAAGATGCTCCAACATATAATAATGACACATGCTCCACTATATTCATAGCAGCCTTATTTATAATAGCCAGAAGCTGGAAAGAACCCAAATGTCCTTCAACAGAGGAATGGATACAGAAAATGTGGTGTATTTACACAATCAAGTACTACTCAGCTATTAAAAACAATGAATTCATGAAATTCTTAGGCAAATGGATGGAACTAGAAAGTGTCATCCTGAGTGAGGTAACCCAATCACAAGGGAACACACATGGTATTCACTCACTGATAAGTGGATATTAGCCTAAAAGCTCAGAATAAACAAGATACAATTCAGAGACCACATGAAGCCCAAGAAGAAGGAAGACCAAAGTGTGGGTGCTTCAGTTTTTCTGAGAAGTGGAACAAAATACTCACAGGAACAGTTATGGAGACAAAGTTTGGGGCAGAGACTGAAGGAAAGGCCATCCAGAGACTGTCCTACCTGGGGATTCATCCTATAAACAGCCACCAAACCCTGACACTATTGTAGATGCCAAGAAGTGCTTGCTGAAAGGAGCCTGATATGACTGTCTTGTGGTTCCAGCCGCATTTGTGGCGGAAGACTGCCTTGTCGGGCGTTGGTGGGAGGAGAGGTCCTTGGTCCTATGAAGACTGGATAGATGCCCCAGCATGGAGAAATCAAGGGGCGGGGGGAGTAGGTGGGAGTGGGTTGCGTGGAGGGGCATATTCTTGGAGGCAGGGGGTGGGAGGATGGGTTGGGGGTTTTCTGGGAGAGGGGGAAAACGGGAAATGGAGTAACATTTGAAATGTAAATGAAGAATATATTCAATATAAAAAATATTCAAAAAAAGAAAGAAAAGAAAACAGACCACAGCTCTATAAATAATCAACAACCAAGGAACTCATACAACTGAGTGCCAACTTAAAGCTGAGTAGAAGCTATGTGAGGAAGGGTCTGGCTAGATTTAGGGAGAGGAGCTTTCCTTTCTAGCAGGTGACTGAACACCTATGCGAGACCTGAACATGTGTGACTATGTGTGAGTCAGAAAATGAGGAGCAACCAAGAACATGGGTCTTGACAAACTCGTGTTTTAAAGCCTGTCTCTTGACCATGACAGATAAGAACACACAAAAATACACACTGCCACCACCATATATTTATTAAAATGTGTTAGCTGAGTACCTGTATTAACTGGGCATTGCCAAACCAGTCCTCAGAAAACCAATGGCCACGTGCGCTTGATTTTCTCATGTTGTCATCATTGTTGTCTCTCATTGTTGTTTTTTGTTGCTGTTGTTGTTGAGAAAGACAAACAGGCCTCAAAGTTGCTCTCCTCCTTCGTTCAACTCCAAATATTGGAATTATAGGCCTGTACCACTATACCTGACTTTGCACACTTGCCTGTGTAATATGAAATACGGTGATCCATCTGTTATTATAACAGTTACTTAAAATATGTAACTAAAACACCAAAGTAGGGGATTGGGAAGTGCAGGTTAGGTTTTCCTTCATTATTGCAAACAATCAACTTAAACCTCAATATATAATCCTAGCATAAACATGGTTCACTCAGAAGCAACAGAACTATGAATAGCATTCCAGATGATGACAAAAACTTTCAGTTTCATAATCCTGGGTATTACAAAATCTTTGGCATCCACGGTACCTGGCAACAAATCCATAAGTATTCTTTAACCCAGTGAGTGGTTCTCAACCTTCCTAATGCAGTAATCCCTTAATACAGCTCCTCATAATGTTGTGTCCCCAACCATAAAATTATTTCACTGCTACTCAATAACCATAATTTTGCTACTGTTATCAATCATAAAGTAAATTTGTTTTTTGATGGTCTTAGGCAACCCCAGTGGGAGTCATTTGACTCTCCCCAAAAGGGATCACAACTCAGAGGTTGAGAAACAGTATTAACACAAGCACTATAATGGTCAATATACCTTGACCCCTTATAAGTACTCATTAGGGGCAATGCTGATCAAGACTGAGGGTACAACTCCTATGTCCTTTCTCTACATGTTTGCTAAGGGAATAATATAGTCAGCATACTGTCGTGATGGGAAGAACTCATGTCCAACTCAAGAGCAACAAGAGTTTCAGCTTCAGCTCCCCAGAGAAGATTGGAGAAGCTACTGAGCCTGTTTTATTTTCTGTAATATGGGTGCTAAGGCATGCTCTAGAGCCTGGTTGTTAGGACACTACTAAAGAGCATAAGCAAACATATCTCAGGAAGTTTATATCTCACAGCAGATACACAGTGAGTTTAGTTTATCCTTACAGTTCAATAAAGAAAGAATCTTCATACCAATACAATCCTCCAAGAGAAGAATGGTTCATTGTGTGTAATACAGTATCAGCTGCAATTCTATGGTGCTGCAATGCTAAAGCTGAAAGGCTTTATCATATACCAGAAACAGAACGAAAACTGCTCAACCAACCTTTCTGAGCAAAACCTATGTTGTCAGCAACTGTCCATCTCCAGAAACTCCAGCCCTAACCCTCCAAAGATTAGTGTTCATCATAAGTGCTGTCGTGAAGATTGGGCTTGTAAACTGAGGCCAGACGTGCCATCAGATACTACCTACTTGCTTTTTCTACTACTCTGACCATCATTTCAGTTGGCAAAGCAGAGACATACCCAGAAGCTCATTTAATTCTCACAGAACACCTGCATATGGCTTAGATGCCCAGATGTAGACAATATCACCCTCAGGATAGAAGCAAGAATTACAGAGACTTGTTAAATCAAACACTACATTATCTACATTGGCAACCAAATTAAGTATTTGAATATGAATATATATTATATAATATTTTCAAGTTATAACATTGTTCATATTCATTATTATTAATTTCTATTATCAGTTGTATATGGTGGTGATTTACTATAAAGTGATTAAATGATCTAAATAAACTTTTAATATTTATTTTAAGAAACAGGTTTTCAATAAATACTGCAGTTATCCCTATTTTACAGAGCAAATAAGTTTAAAGGGCTTAGAGAACTTGCCCCAAACTCTACAATCCACGAGTTACAGAAACAGAGCTCTAACCCACATTGACTGATTTTACAACACTGCCTATAAATTGTGCTTCCAAGTGATTCCCAAACCTAATTGCCAGGGAATCTTTCATTACAGGAGCTCTCGTGGAAAATAAAATGCTTTAGGCAAAGAGTATATGGAATTAAGTGGGTCACACCATTTGCCCCAACATTTAATTAAGAAGTTGAAACCCACAGTGCATTTTTAATGTTTGCAATTATATGAGTGGGTTCTATGGGCCTTGGAAGGGATTACTGTAGCTTGACCAGCTGAAGAGGCAGATTATGAACTGGTATGAAAACCCAACAGGCCATATTCACCCATGGTAGAGAGCAAGGTTTAAATGAGTGGGTTGTTGATTATAATTTAATATCACCTTCCTATAAGATGTTATATGAAATATTATGTAATCTTGGGATTTTGAATTGTTTCCCAATGGTGTTTTTTGTTTGTTTGTTTTGTTTTGTTTTGTTTTTATGTGTTTTTATTGGTTATTTTATTTATCTAAATTTCAAATGTTATCCCCATTCCCAATTTCCCCTCCACAAGCCCCCTATCCCCTCCTCCCTTCCCCTGCTTCTATGAGGGTGCTTTCCCTGCCCCCACCCCTGCCTCAGAAGCCTAGCTTTCACCTATCCTGGGTAATTAAGCCTCCGCAGGACCAAGGGACTCCCCTCTCAATGTTACCAGATAAGGCAATATTCTGCTACATATCCATCTGTAGCCATGGGTATCCCCTCTGTACTCTTTGGTTAGTGGTTTAGTCCCTAGAAGATATAGGGTGTCTGGTTTGTTGATAATGTTCTTCCTATGAGGTTGCAAACCCCTTCAGCTCCTACAGTCCTTGCCCTAACTTCCCCATTGGGGTCCCTATGCCCAGTCCAATGTTTGGCCGGGTACATCCGCATCTGTATTGGTTAGGATTTGGCAGAGCCTCTCAGAAGAGAGCTGTATCAGGCTCCTGTCAGAAAGAATTTCTTGGCATCTGCAATAGTGTCTGGGTTTGGTGACTGCATGTGAGATGGATCCCCAGGTTGGGCAGGCTCTGAATGCCCTTTCTTTCAGTCTCTACTCCACTCTTTGTCCCTATATTTACTTTAGACAGGAGCAATTCTGGGTTAAAATTTTTGGAGATGGACGAGTGGCCCCATCCCTAAACCGGGGATCATTCCTAAACTCAATATAGTCTTGACAGGTTCTCCCTCCTCTTTGTTGAATATTTTAGCTAAGGTCATCCCTGTAATGTACTCGGAGGCTCATGCTTTACTGGCATCTGGGACTTTCTCTTTGCTGCCCTCAGTTCCCCATCCCCCATTGCTATACACCTCTGTCCAATTTCCTGACCCTCTGTACATCTCTATCTCCTCCCATACCTGATTATTTCCCATTTTTTTCCCCTCTGCTTCTTCCCTTCCTCCCAAGTCCCTCCCACCCTCTACTTTTCTTGATTCTTTTGTTCTCCCTTCTAAGCAGGACTGAAGGATCTACTCTGTGGCCTTTCTTCCTCTTGAGCTTCATGTGGTCCATGAGTTGTATCGTGGGTATTCCACACTCTTTGCCTACTATCCACTTATCAGTGAGTACATACCATGTGTGTTCTTGTTTTAGGATGAAATGTTCTATAGATTTAAATCCATTTGGCCCATAACTTCTATTAGTTTCACTGTGCCTTTGTTTAGCTTCTGTTTCCATGATATGTCCATTAATGAGAGTGGGATATTGAAGTCTCTCACTGTTATTGTGAGAAGTACAATGAGTGCTTTGAGCTTTAGTAAAGTTTCTTTTATGAATGTGGGTGCCCTTGCATTTGAAACATAGATGTTTAGAGTTGAGAGTTCTTCTTAGTAGATTTTTCCTTTGATGAGTATGAACTGTCCTTCCTTATCCTTTTGGATAACTTTTGCTTGAAAGATGATTTTATTTGATATTATAATGGCTACTCCAGCGTGTTTCTTGGGACCATTTGCCTGGAAAATTGTTTTACAGCCCTTTACTCTGAGGTAGTGTCTGTCTTTGACACTAGGTGCATTTCCTGTATGCAGCAAAATGCTGGGTCCTGTTTATGTATCCAGTCTGTTAGTCTTTGTCTTTTTATTGGGGAATTGAGTCCATTGATGTTAAGAGATATTAAGGAATACTGATTGTTGCTTCCTTTTATTTTTGATGTAATTTTTTTGTTTGTGTGGCTATCTCCTTTTGGGTTTGTTGAAAGAAGATTAATTTCTTCCTTTTTCTAGGGTATAGTCTCCCTCCTTGTGTTGGTGTTTTACATCTATTATCCTTTGTAGGGCTATATTTGTAAAAAGATATTAGGTAAATTTGGTTTTGTCATGGAATATCTTGCTTTCTCCATCTATATTAATTGGCAGTTTTGCAAGGTATAGTAGCATAGACTGGCATTTGTGTTCTCTTAGGGTCTGTATGACATCTGCCCAAGGTCTTCTAGCTTTCATAGTCTCTGGTGAGAAGTCTGGTGCAATTCTGATAGGTCTGCCTTTATATGTTACTTAACATTTGTCCTTACTGCTTTTAATATTATTTCTTTGTTTGCTGCATTTGGTGTTTTGAGTATTATGTGACAGGAGAAATTTCTTTTCTGGTCCAATCTATTTGGAGTTCTGTATGCTTTTTCATGTTAATGGGTATCTCTTTCTTCAAGTTAGGGAAGTTTTCTTCTACAATTTTGTTGAAGATATTTACTGGCCCTTTAAGTTGGAAATCTTCACTCTCTTCTATACCTATTATCTTTAGATTTAGTCTTCTCATTGTGTCCTGGCTTTCTAGGATGTTTTAGGCTAGAAGCTTTTGGCATTTTGCATTTTCTTTGACTATTGCGTCAATGTTTCCTATGGTATCTTCCACACCTGAGATTCTTCTCTTCTATGTTTTGTATTCTGTTGATGGTGCTTGCATCTATGACTCCTGACCTCTTTCCTAGGTTTTCTATGTCCAGAGTTGTCTCCCTTTGTGATTTCTTTATTGTTTCTATTTCTATTTTTAGATCCTGGATGATTTTGTTCAATTCCTTCACTCATTTGTGTTTTCCTGTAAATCTTTAAAGGATTTTTGTGTTTCTTCTTTAAGTTATTGTACCTATCTACCTGTATTCTCCTGTATTTCTTTAAGGGAGTTATTTATGTCCTTCTTAAAGTCCTCTATCATCATTGTGAGATGCAATTTTAAATCAGAATCTTACTTTTCTGGTGTGTTCGGATATCCAGGACTTGCTATGTGGAAGAACGGGGTTCTGATGATGTCAAGTAGCCTTGGTTTCTGTTGCTTATGTTCTTGTGCTTGCCTCTTGCCATCTGGTTATCTCTGGTGTTAGCTGGTCTTGCCGTTTCTGACTGTGGCTTGTCCCTCCTGCAAGCCTGTGTATCTGTACTCCTGGGAGTCCAGTTCTCTCTGGGAGGAATTTGGATATGGAGAGCTGTGGTACAGGGTCAGTTCTGTGGTACAGACAAAAACTGGAAGGATCCTGTCCTCAGCTATTCCTTGGTTCCTGTGTCCTGATGACTCTGGGTGGGTCCTTCTTGGGTCAGGAATTTGAGCAGAAGTGGGGTTCTTACCTGTGTTCACAGGGGTGTTGGCATTTCTGGGAGACCAGCTCTCTCCCAGTGGTATTTGGGTATGGAGAGCTGTGGCACAGGTTCCCCAATGGTTGTTAATATGGACTTTCAGCTGGACAAAGTCTAAAACCACCTAGGAGACAAACCCTTAGGTGTGTCCAGGACAGGTTATCAAGATTAGTTTAATTGACGTGGGACTACCCTTATTGACTGTGGGGAGCATGATTCCACTGGCTACATAAAAAGGGAAAAGCAACTTGAATAACTTTTTTAGCTCTCTCTTGCTTCCTAAAGTAGACACAATGTGAGCAGCTCTCCTGTATTTCTAGCACATGACTTCCCTGCCATGTTAGAGTGTACCCTAGAAGTGCAAGTTAGAAGAAACCCTTCCTTCCTTAAGTGATTTTTTTCAGATATGAGACATAGCAGTGAGAAGAGCAACTAATATCTTCTTCACAGACAGAGTCAGGGTTAAACTCTTAATTTGCTGCATTTATAGAGTCCCCAACAGCCCCATAGATTCCTGGGTAGTTTCTTTTGTTACTTAATTTCCAACTTTGTGCCTTCTCCCCCATTTGAGATGAAGGAGAGTTAACAAGTCATGACCCTGAAAGGAAAGCATTCTGGAAGCAGTGCCTGAATTCAATACGGCATTTCCTCTCCAACACCTATTCATTATTAGTGCCTCCTAAGGTGGGGGATTTGCCACCAGAGGAGTTAGATTTAATATGGCTTACAAGATTAGGATTCTAGTTGTTGCACCCAGCGATTGACTTACCATTGTATCTGAACTAAGTTTGTGTGGTGTTTTCCTTCACACAGCGATTCGACTGGGTTCAAGAGTGAAAGGTACATCAAAGTGTGGGTTTGCCAGATGTGCACCACAAAGGCTGTCAGGGATTTGAAGTATGGGGCTGGTGTGGTAGTGACCCGCCAGTGGGAACTTAGTGAGCTGGGTGGAGAGATTTTGGAGTTCTGAGTCAGAGAGGCTCCAGGAGATAAGAACTGACCAGTGAGACCGCTGGGACTGAGAGTAGCTGGTTGTAGCACGGAACTAGCCATTCTTTTTAATATTTCCCGCAACAGGTGGCGAACCAATGTGTTGGGCAAGAATCCACTAGAAATTTAAGATTATTAGGCTGAGAGTTAGAGTTTTAATTTTTTTAAGTGAGTACCAGGGTAGCGCTGAGAACTCATGTGAACTCAAGCACAAGCACTGGAATTGAAACAAAGAAAGCAGGCTCTGAGGTCCCCTGCTGTGGGGACTGCAGGCTGCTCTGAGTCAGGAGAAAGAAGATGAAAAAGCCTACATCTTGGGGCAGATATTGATTTAATGTGAATTTATAATATTGGGATTATTTGCTTTTAGGATAGATTGTATACAGATTCTGTCCGAATCACATGGAGAATTTTGCCCTTGGTTCAAAACTAAGATAGGGAAAATTACTCAGTGACTCCAGTTAGAGAGGACAGTGATAATTACCTGCTATAAACAGGTATTAAGTAATAATTTCTGTAGCTCCAGGTAGAGAGTTCTACAGATAGATATTATAACAGGTATCAATGAAATTAATGTCTATGGCTCCAGGCAGAGAACCGAATAGATAGATGGTATAACAAGATGGCTGCTCTAGGCACAGAGTCAAACAGAAAGATGGTATAAATATGTATTGCTCTAATACGTCTTACAGAATACACAAATTCTGCCTAACATGGACTCCACAGGAATTCTGGGTTTAAATCCTGCTTTGGCTAGCTGCCTGCCTATAAGCAGGTATAGATAGAAGTGTTAATCAATTGTTTTAAAGATGGTATAAAGATATATTGCTCTAATATGCCTCAGAGGATACTCAAATTCTTTCTAACATGGGTTCCACAGGAATCTTGGATTATTATCCTGCTTGTCAAAATAGAAAAGGCCTAAAAATAGGTACATACAGTATTTTAGTTTACTTCACTTGTTTTGGATTGTTTTAACTTTCAAAATGGGGGTGATTTTGAGTTTTCTGGTTATATTATGCCTCTGGGAGAGAGGGCAATATAAAGCTTTTTCTGGTTACTGGTTCAAGGAAATGATGATTTGAGAGAAAGGTTTTGTCTTTGCATTTCTAGAAAATGTGATTAGTGTCTATACACCTTCCAGAGTAATATGGATCTGATTTGATAGAGAGAGACCCCCTGAAGAACTAGATTCCAGAGAATCAAACAAAAAAGTTATCTTGATGTTACTAAAATTTTGTTTTGAGATTTGTATATTATGGAATATACAGATTTGGTGAGTCTCATCGTCAGACACACTGAACTGACTTGCTTGAAATCCTGATGTTTGGAATTTCAGCTGGATCCAGTAAGGACACAGACATCAGAGAATAATGCAATCATTGGTGTAGCCTTCTTAAAGCCAACCAACTCCCCCATTTTCCCTACCCTTCCCCTGCCCTTCAAAAATTTCTCAATGCCCATATTCAGGCTGAAAAAGTTATGGAGAGTCGTCGTCCCAGTTCCCTAGGTTTTGGGGTTGGAGGTGGTTATTCTAAGATTGCCTTTCTAGGGAATTTAGAAATGGTCATATTCGGAACAGAGAGGAAATAGCTAGAATTGATTGTATAGCCATAATTTGGTAGAAACCTTTATAATTTTGTGTGTGTGTGTGTGTGTGTGTGTGTGTATATATCTATACATATATATATATATATATATTCAGTATCAAAATTAAATACTGTTACTACTAGCTAAAGAGGAACCAAGCGTAATTGATTGTGATGAGGGAGACTGTGGTCATATCTATATTTCCTTTTTAGAACCTGGATATGTTTATTTTATGATTTCTTTAATAAAAGAAAATCCATTAAAACAGTAGTTTAAATTTACTCATTTGCAGAATACAGCTTTTTATTGGAAATTTAACGTTGTGTATAGAATATATATCCATTCCATTCAATTAAAATATAAGCAGTCTTGCAAATAGCCAGAATTAAGCACAGAAATATACTCACAAAGCAATAGTGCAATGGCAAGCCAAGCAACAAACCAGGGATCATAAAGAGTCTAAGATATATGATATTATGAGCCTCTTTTAACTCTAAGCTAAGGCTTAAAAAGTAAATAAGACAAAATTAAAAAGGAGAAAAGTAATTGGGAAAAATAGCCTTGAAAAAAACCGGCTTTTTAAAAAATGCTTATGCTTTTTCTCCCTAGACGTCTTTCTCCAAACCTCGGTGTTAACTTACATATCCAACTTCACATATTGTTCTGGGCAGTCCGCCTCTTATGCCCACTTCTAGAGCCCCAAAAGATCATCAAGGAGCCGATTCCCATGCAGTCTCACTAGGGGCTTTATTCAAGCTTCAGCTTGGGCTACACTGTCATCACTGATGCAGCAGGCTGGGAGGGTGAAGCCCAAGCCCAGTATCAAGCAAGCATTTATAGATCTAAGCACCTTGGCACACATCTGACTGGGGGGGGTGCTATTATGGAATTTGTTGCCCTTTAAAATGATTGTTTGATGCTGGGAGCCAAATGATAAACTTAACTTCTGCTTTCCTCCTGATTGGTGGTTGTTAGAGAGTGAGTGACCTGGAGAATAATGCTAGGTACAGGTTTTTGGGGAATAACCTGGAAACTAGTGCTAGGTACAGGCTTGTTGGTTAACTCAAGTTCAAGCTTAGGTCAGGTTCTCTAAGATGGAGCCTGAACCCAAGGTTGAGTTGGTCTGGTCTCTCACTCTGTGATATTCTTTTTACTCTGACCTGTGGCAATCACAATCAAAGATACAGTTTTTAATCAAGTGGTTTGGTAAATACATATTCAGTAGGTGATTGATGCTCCCTATACAGAATGGAAACACTTTGAAATTATGCCTAATGGTTGTTATTAATATAAAATACCTAGCAAAACCAGCAGTTAGTACTAAGAACTTACCAAGTATATATGAATTTTTATTTCCACATCACAACAATCCTATGAGGTAATTATTATTTCCATCATTACATACATGAGAAGGAAGGAATGCTAGCCAAGTCAGTAGAGTGATTGCCTTGCAAGCATGAGGATCTGAGTTCAAAACTTCAGAATCCAGATAATAATAATAGGGCATGGAAATCAGGTGTGGTCTTAAATTAAAAGTGTGGTCATACACATTCTTGTAGTTCCTGTGCTAGGGAAACAGAGACAGGCAAGCTCCTTGGCCAACCAATATAGCCTACTTGGTGAATATAAGGCCAGTAAGACACCCTGTCAAATGCACACATACACACACACACACACACATACACACACACACACACGCATGCATGCATAACAGCACACCCATGAGCATCTCACACAAACATGCACATACACATAAATAAAAATTTTAAGTTAAATACAATGGGGAAAGGAGAATCAGTTAGAATGCTTTGCTAAAGCAAGGAGACAAGGTTTGAATCCAGTGCCTTACTGCCATTTCTTCTCCACCTGAAGCAAGTGGGCCTGTATGTGGTGGCACAAAGCACACCTCAGGGTGAGAGTGTGCTGTGTCTTTGTTGGAGTTGAACAAACTCTGCTTGGCAGAGTGGAAATTCCCAAAGTGCTGAGCTAGAAATGCATAAAATTCATATCAACAATAAGCAATTGTTTTATCCTTCATTTCAGAAAAATATCAAAATTCAAAATTTTCCCAAAGGCCATTCCAATGATGCAAGCTTGCCATCTTGTAAGTCCAGATTTAATCACTGCCTCAAAAAAAATAAATAAATAAAAGCAGCTGCTTGCCCTTCTCAACAGCTAAGATTTTAGGCTTTCCAGGATTTCAACAGGATATAACAGAATGTATTTATACATTTCATGAAAGAAGATGCATGGAATAAAATCACATAGGATACCTGCCACTGGTATATACTACAAATGTAAAGGTAAATAAACTTAACTTCAGTCAGATCAGAGACCAAAAGATGTTGGGTCTTAGAGAGTAAAGGACTGAGTGTGAGGAAAAAATAGTCATACCTTAGGAAGTAGTCAGAAGATGAGAGGCAACAAAACTTTTTAAAAGTCTGTACTAAAGCTCCTTGGCAACTACACAAAACACATACTGGAACATGAATGAGAGGAGAAAACACTCCAAGATGGGGGAGAGGCAGGGTCAGGTCTAACCCTAAAATGTCTACCATCCCCAGGCACATTCTCCTCAAATTCCCTCTTTGTCTCTACTTCTAGAATCTCGACATCCGGCAGAAAGAGGCCAGAAAGGTAAGATGCAGAAGCCAAGCCCATGGCAAGGAAAACTAACCTGTCTTTTCTCCAGTGGAAGCCTGGTACTAAACAGAATGCTGACTGTAAGTATAACAGAGCCCTCCAGTTTTTCTATCACTGAAGCCTTCCACCCAACTGTGAGTCCATCATCTGCCACTCTCTGGGAGCTCTGCTTCTCCACCTTACCCCACCCCTCATCCTTCTGCTTCACTCTCTCCAGCTGTCCTGCAACAAAAAAAGCGGTGTGGGAACAAGCTAGAGCAGATGTTCTCTACCTGTGGGTTCTGACCCTTCGTGGGTGAAATAACCCTTGCATAGGGGTCGCCTAAGACCAGCTTCATATCATTTACATTATGGTTCATAATAGCAGCAAAATTAAAGTTATAGAGTAGCAATAAAATAATTTTATAATTATGGATCATAATATGAAGAAATTAAAGGGTTACAGTCTTAGGAAGGTTGAGGCTACTGGGCTTATAGAGATCCACTATCCCACGTTATCTACTCAAGATCTAAAATATGAATTCACAGTGAATATAATAGGTCTCTAGTTCACGTTCTAAACTCTATGAATTCACAGAAGAAGCCATTCTTTTCCACATCTCCTTGCTGTTTTCTAGAAGTCCATATTTAACCTTTCCTATTTTATCACCGACTTACTTCTAATGGCCACCTGAAAGGACTCAAAATTACAGAGACATAATTGTTTCTGCAATCTTTAAAAATCATGATTGACAGGGCTGGAGAGATGGCTCAGTGGTTAAGAGGACTGGCTACTCTTCCAGAGGTCCTGAGTTCAATTCCCAGCAACCACATGGTGGCTTACAACCATCTGTAATGGGATCTGATGCCCTCTTCTGATGTGTCTGAAGAGAGCATATATAAAATATATATAATATATATATACTCATATACATAAAAAAAATAAATAAATTTTTAAAGATGTATTTTTAAAAAAAATATATCCTGATTGACAAATCTACGATTAGTGAGAATTGGCCTGATTCACTTTTTTCATCTCCTCCAAAGGAATTTTAATTACGTGCATAACTTGACTGGACAAAAAGAATAAAAGAATGAATGCTGTGCCTTGAATACCTTCCTTGGGGGTAGTGTGAGGCAAGAGGAAGGCAGACCAAAAGAATGTAGACCTCTGAGTAGCAGTGTCAGGACTTGGTGACAATGTAAAGCAAAATGGATCATACTGTCATTGCAAATCAACAAGAGCAAAATAGCATTTATTTTAGGGGAAAAGTTTTTTTTTTCTAATACTGACAGCACTTTGCCTACAAATGCCGTCTCCTCAAAGCCTCCTTACATAGTCAACTAACAGCACTTGGTCTACAAAATCTGTCTCCTCAAAGCCTCCTTACACAGTCGGTTCTAAATATCTCCTTTACTCTCCACTGCCCCATCCCATGCCAACTCAAGAAGGACAGAGGAGGCTGAGCTTGGAGCCCTACAGTGCTAAATCCGTTCTTCACAGGGAACAGGGCCTGATTTCACATGCGGTGAATTCATTAAGAACCTATTTGGATGTTAGTCTGTGGAAATGATAATAACCCCGTGGAATTCCCAATAGGAAACAGCTATAGAAATGAAAAGAAAACACCACCACTGTGTTTAAAGCCGAAGAAACACAAAAAACACTGGGCAGAGTCTTACAAAACAGAACAATAGCCCAAGGAAGACGAAAACTGTGGGAGCGCCAGACCGTGAAATGGAGAGACAATGGACACTGGAGTGGGGCTGGACACTCAAAGGGAGCTATTAATTCAAGCAAGATCAAAACAGAAATCAATCTATCCGTGTGACTTCCAAAAGATCATTAAAAACTAATTACTTTCTGTCTACCTCAATCGCTTTATTGCTGTAACTGGTACGCTGTCCTTCCTCTGTCTAGATCCTGGAGAGGGAAAAAAAACTGTTTTGCAGTTCAGATCATGGCAAATTGCGTGACCCCACCCTAGCGCCTAGATACTAACTCCCGAGAGCTTCTCAACACCCCTACAGATTTACCACCATACAGCTTATGTGTGCTACTAAGGACAACTAATTACATAAAGTAATGGCATGAGTTATTCCACTTTCAAAAATGGAAGATAAAAATCAAGGTTTATGAGAAACATGCTGGAATTTCTTAAACTCTTAAATATAATTGAATTGGGGGCAAAGGACTAATAATACACTTTGCAAAGATGCAAAGTGTTTCTTATGGTCACTGAGTTAGCATGCATCTTTTGCATTAGTAAATGCATTCTATTGTTCACAAAGAGAACAATAACAGGAATGAGGGCTTTTTTTTTCAAGATCTGTAGCAAATATCAGAAAAAAAAATCAGAAACAAAGAGAAAATTTACCATTCAAGTGAATTTACTTTGTGAAATCAAATTTTAAGACAGGTATTTGTCTTTAAAAAAATAATAACTTCTAACAATGTTGTTGCTTACCATTTAATCTTGGCAAATAATTTCATTTTCCTTTAAACCTAAAAATTTCCACTCATTTTCCTTACAAATAAGTCTCAATCTTGTCTTTGTCATTATGTGGATATATTTGCTAGAAGGTTACAACAGACTTTCCTTGTTTCTTAGGAAGCTAGGGATTTTCCAGTGATGCATGATTATATTTGTAAAAGAACAAATGTTAGTACTCAGGAAAACATTCCTTTTCAGAATCCATTTGCATAGAGACATGATAAGATGAGCAAGGAGAATGTGAGAAAAGTGACTAAGGGACATATTGGGAAATATTAAGAATCATTTCCTGAAAATCTACTTATTCTGTTTTTAAGGAAAAAATATACAATATTGGTGCCTAAATTAATATCTTCTTAAAACAGCCACCCATCTTGTATTTCCTCTTTGCCCCATGTAGTTTTTGAGGTACACTGACAATCTTTTCTCATCGGATAGCCATACAGTTCTCCAGGATGGATATTTCAATTGGACAATATTTCCCATTCCACACTTAAGAAAACTGAGGCTCGGTGCTGGAGATGGCTCAGCAGTGAAAACACTAACTTACAAGTGCTAAGAACCAGAGTACAGAACCTACAGAAAAACAGAATAAGTGTGGGAGCCCACATGTAATTCTAGTGCTGAGAAGACAGAAAAACAGAATTCAGCCTGATCAGCAAGTTCTGGGATTAGAAAAGAGAAGCTGTCTCAATGAACAAGGTAGAGAGTGATTGAGTAAGACTCCCAGCCTTGGACCTCCAAGTGCATCCACACCCCCATGCGTATACATTCTAACATATATAAGCACATTAGAATAGAATAAAAAGAACTATTATAAAAACTACTAAAAGTGCTTTTAAAGAAATAGAACCTAGACCAGAACATGTTTCTCCTTCCCTAGCTGTTGATTAGGCAATACTAGGCCATTAAGAACAAGAGAAACAAACCAGTACTGAAGGTATTTATGCAACCAGCACCTTGCTAGTACTTTACAAAAGCTAGCACTTGACCAGCACTACAGTCCTGTAAGACACATATCACTATCTTCATGGACTTCAAATTTTCATAGCTTTATCAACTTTTTTTCCAAGTGAAATGTGCTGAGCTAGAGATCTAAGATGAATGTCCTGACTTAAAATCCTTGTTCTTGCTCCTATGTCATAATGCTAGTCCTATCTGCAAACTAAGTTTGCTGCATAAGATTCATATTTAGTCTTAGAAAACTCCACCTTCTGATTTAAAAATGAACAGATGGTATTGATGGTCAGAAATAAAAACTTAATAACAACACAATCAAACACAAATGTTGTTTCTGGTAGAAGCCTCTCTCAAGGATGTGTCATAGCTGAGCTGAGAAGCCTGCTCCTCATTCATTAATGACAATATCATTTTGTTAAGTCCTGCTCGTCTCTCTCCAATTTACCATTTATTCTTTCTGTGGATCATCTCCTTCTTTTACAGGAGTTTAAAGTTAAATGACTTATAAAAATCTTGGCACAAGAAAAAAAACATATACGCAACAACATATAAGTTGGGTTATAGAGTTTGATTTTCTCTGTGTGGGGGGGGGGGATGTTGAACGTATGAACACCAGAGGACATCTTGTGGGAGTTGGCAGGACCCAGTGATCACATTCTTGTTGTCAAGCTCTATAGCAAACATCATCACCTGCTCATCCCTAGCCTCATTTTGATTTTCTTGAGCAGTTGAGAAGGAAAATTGAACAGTTGCAACCACTCTAACCAGTAAATCTGTGTGTCAGACCTGACATTTTAGAAAAATAAGACAATGGGAGAACAGTTTGAGGCAGTGTCAGGGAATAATACACACTATGGAGAGTGGTGGGTGACAGATATGTAACTTCTTAAGATAATGTTTTTTCTTGCTATGTATAGAAGCCTCGTGTGTGTGTGTGTGTGTGTGTGTGCGTGTGCGTGTGCGTGTGTGTGTGTGTGTGCGCGTATGTGCACGTGTGTGTGTGTGTGTGTGTGTGTGTGCGCGCGCGTGTGTGTGTGTGTGTGTGTGTGTGTGTGTGTGTGTGTGTGTGTGCTGGTAACTATATGCTAAACACATGCTATATATCTGCTTGTCCAAATGATGTATTTCTGTTGTGAATAACATACTCTGAACACAAAAGAATAGCTTCTTTGGATTCTTGATTTCATTTCCTGTTCTCACATTGACCTCTCTGAACTTCCAGTCTTCACAGGTAATAATGGAACTCTAATGATTTAACATCAACTTGAACAAGAGTAGTAGATACATATCTGAGCAGTGTTTCAGACTTGTTGCTCACACAAAATCACTGCAAAACAGTGATTTAGTGTGTAAGTAAAAACACAAGTAACCTTCGCTACTGAACTTTCTTGGTTGGTTATCTTAATTAAAAGTAGAATTAACAACAGCACAGAGGTACAAGAAAAGTGGTTATTTTCATGTTAGCTAAATATTTGGCTTTTTTTTTACCTTACTAATTGATTTAAATTACTAGGAAATAGCCAAAACCTCAAATCTAATTCTAGTTATTTATATATAAAAGAAAACTCTCATGAAAATATATAGTTTATGCTAAGGACATTTTCTGTAAAGTAATCTAAATAAATGACAAAAGTACCCAAGTCCACACTACTTGTAAATTTTATCATATCCTAAGAAATAGGAAATTTTCATATTACCCATACATGTGTGTATGTGTATGCATTCATCTATATGTGTATATGTGTTTGTCTGTGTGTGTCTATGTATGTCTGTGTCAGCATGTGTGACTGTGTGTGTTTCTGTGTGTGTGTGAGTGTGTGTGTGTGTGTGTGTGTGTGTGTGTGTAATAGCATGCAGCAAAAGGAGAACTTGTGGGGTTACTTCTTTCCTTTTACCATGTCTATTCCAGAGATCAAACTGAAGACATCATGCTGGTGGCAAGTAACTTTACCCACTGAGCCATCCCATCTGTACATAAATGTTTACAATGAATGAAAAATATGATGTCATCTAGCCTTTTTTAAAAATACAGAACTGATATCAAATAAGAAAAAGCAACACAGAAATAAATCACAGACAAATAACATTAGCATATAAGATAAATACCAATAAATTCAATATTAGCAAAGCAGAATTGGGGTTGTAGTTTTTAAAAACTATGCATTAGAACACAAATGGTGTTATCCCAGGAACACAAGGACAGCTCAACAGCACAAACTCTATCAACATTCTGTGAACAAATAAAAAAAAGTAAAATCTAAATAATGTAAATAATGTAAAGATACTGCATAAATTTTAAGATTTGCTTTTTTAATTTTAGGAAAGTAGAGACAAAAAATCTAACTTAACAAAAGTGTCATTCATAAAAATATGTAAATACCATATCTGAAAGATGAGGTCCCATTGTCGATTCTTGTTCTTAGACCATAAGCCATTGGTGTTCTATTCAGGAAATTTTCCCCTGTGCCCGTGTGTTCAAGATTCTTCCCCATTTTCTCCTCTATAAGCTTCAGTGTATCTGGTTTTATGTGGAGGTCCTTGATCCACTTGGACTTGAGCTTAGTACAAGGAGATAAGAATAGGTCAATTTGGATTTTTCTGTATGCTGACCCCCAGTTTATCCAGCACCATTTGTTAAAAATGCTTTCTTTTGCCCTTCCAGCTGCCATCTGCAACAGGGAACCAGGCAGCTCCAAAGCTTTCTGTGTTTAGCCCACCAGGAGAGAGTGATCTCCCAGCAGCGATTTCACTTCTGAGTGCAGAGGTGAGATCTCCACCTTTTCTCTGGAGGGGTACAGCTAGGAGCACACAGGGCATATGATCAGAGTCTTCCCTTCCGGCCGCCATTTGAAGCAGGGAACCAGACAGCTCCACAGCCTTCTGTGCACAGACCCTGCCAGAAGAGAGTTGGTCTCCCAGGAGTACAGACACAGGTTTACAGGACCATAGGAGGGGCAAGCTCCAGCCAGAGACAACAAGACTAACTAACACCAGAGATAACCAGATGGCGAAAGGCAAGCACAAGAACCCTACCAACAGAAACCAAGGCTACTTGGCAACATCAGAGCCCAGTTCTCCCACCACAGCAAGTCCCAGATGCCCCAGCACACCAGAAAAGCAAGAGTTGGATTTAAAGTCTCTTCTCACGATGCTGTTAGAGGACATCAAGAAGGACATAAATAACTGCCTTAAAGAAATACAGGAGCCGGGCAGTGGTGGCGCACACCTTTAATCTCAGCACTTGGGAGGCAGAGGCAGGCGGATTTCTGAGTTCGAGGCCAGCCTGGTCTACAGAGTGAGTTCCAGGACAGCCAGGGCTACACAGAGAAACCCTATCTCGAAAAACCAAAAAAAAAAAAAAAAAAAAAAAACGAAATACAGGAGAACATGGGTCAAATGGTAAAGGCCCTTAAAGAGGAAACACAAAAATCCCTGAAAGAATTACAGGAGAACACAAACAAACAAGTGAAGAAACTGAACAAAACCATCCAGGATCTAAAAATGGAATTAGAAGCAATAAAGAAATCACAAAGGGAGACATCTCTGGAGATAGAAAATCTTGGAAAGAATTCAGGAGTCATAGATGCAAGCATCAACAACAGAATACAAGAGCTAGAAGAAAGAATCTCAGGGGATGAAGATACCATAGAAAACATTGACTCAACAGTTAAAGAAAATGCAAAACGCATAAAGCTCCTGAGCCAAAATATCCAGGAAATCCAGGACACAATGAGAAGACCAAACCTAAGGATTATAGGTATAGAAGAGAGGGAAGATTTCCAACTTAAAGGGCCAGTAAATATCTTCAACAAAATTATAGAAGAAAACTTCCCTAACCTAAAGAAAGAGATGTCCATGAACATACAAGAAGCCTATAGAACTCCAAACAGACTGGGCCAGACCAGAAAATCCTCCTGGCACATAATAATCAAAACACCAAATGCACTAAACAAAGAAAGAATATTAAAAGCAGTAAGAGAAAAAGGTCAAGTAACCTATAAAGGCAGGCCTATCAGAATTACACCAGACTTCTCACCTGAGACAATGAAAGCCAAAAGATCCTGGGCAGATCTCATACAGACTCTAAGAGAACACAAATGCCTGCCCAAACTACTATACCCAGCAAAACTCTCAATTACCATAGATGGAGAAACCAAGATATTCCATGATAAAACCAAATTTACACAATATCTTTCCAAAAATCCAACCCTACAAAGGATAATAGATGGAAAACGCCAACATAAGGAGGGAAACTACACCCCAGAAAAAGCAAGAAAGTAACCTTTTTCCAACAAACCCAAAAGAAAGTAACCACACAAACATAAAAAGAACATCAAAAATAACAGGAAACAACAATCACTATTCCTTAATATCTTATAATGTCAATAGACTCAATTCTCCAACAAAAAACATAGCCTAACAAAGATGTTTTTCATGTGGATCTTCAATTTTATTAGAAAATGTGATGCCTCTTTCAATTTAGTAATGCTTTTTGTGTCTACCATTTTGACTGTATTATTTTCCATGATAATCTTTAATTTTAACATTTTTTCTGTGTATTTCTTCCATTTTGTTGGAGAGGTTTTTCATGTAGATCTTTGGTTTCATTAGGGGTGGAGGGTGTTTGTAGTTCCACTTTCAATCAATTTAGGAATGTTTCTGTGCCTACCATTTTGTCGGTATAATTGTCCATGATAATCTTCAATTTTAATGTTTTTCTGTATTTTTCTTCAATTTTATCAGAAGTATTTTCCATGTGGATCTTCAGTTTTATCAGACAATGTCTATAATTTTACTTTCAATCAACTTAGGAACATTTTTATACCTTCCATTTTATCTGTATAATTTTCCATGTAATCGTCAATTTTAACATGTTTCTCTATATATTTCTTGAATTTTTTTCAGGAATATTTTCCTTGTAGATCTTCAATTTTATCAGAAAGTGTTTATAATTCCACTTTCAAAAAACATAGTGATATTTTTGTGCCTACCATTTTATCTGTATAATTTTTCCATGAAATACTCAATCTTAATGTGTTTTTAGTATATTTCTTCAATTTTATCAGAGATATTTTCCATGTAAATCTTCAATTTTATCAGAAAATGTTTATAATTTCACTTTCATTCAACTTAGAAATATTTTTATGCCTACCATTTTATCTGTATAATTTTCCATGATAGTCTTCAATTTTAATGTTTTTCCATGTATTTCTTTCAATTTTATCAGAAATATTTTCCATGTAAATCTTCAATTTTATCAGAAAATGTTTATAATTCTACTTTCAATCAACTTAGGAATATTTTAATTCCTGCCAATTTATCTGCATAAATTTCTTCAATTTTATCAGAGATATTTTCCATGTAAATTCAATTTTATCAGAAAATGTTTTTACTTCTACTCTCAATCAATTTAGGAACATTTTTACTCCTACCATCTTATCTGTATAATTTTCATGAAATAGTCAGTTTTAACATGTTTTTCTATATATTTCTTGAATTTTATCAGAAATATTTTCCTTGTAGATTTTCAATTTTATCAGAAAATGTTTATAATTCCACTTTCAATCAACTTAGGAATATTTTTATGCCTTCCATTTTATCTGTATAATTTTTTTCATGAAATAGTCAATCTTAACGTGTTTTTCTATATATTTCTTCAATTTTATCAGAGATATTTTCCATGTATATTTACACAATGGAATACTACTCAGCAATTAAAAACAATGAATTCATGAAATTCTTAGGCAAATGGGGAACAGGGGAAGGGAAGAGGGCTTATGGGACTTTTGGGGAGGAGGGGAACCGGGAAAGGGGAAATCATTTGGAATTTAAATAAAGAATATAGAAAATAAAAATAAAAATAAAAAACTCGCTATCTTTTTTCTACTGGATGCTTTTAGCTCCTTTGTCAAGTATGAAGTGACCGTAGGTGTTTGGGTTCATATCTGGGTCTCCAATTCTGTTCCACTGATCATTCTGCATGTCTCCATACCAATACCATACAGGTTTTATCACTAATGTTTTGTAGTAGAGCTTGAGGTCAGGGATGGTGATTCCCCCAAAAGTTCTTCTGTTTTTGAGAATAGCTTTTGCTATCCTGGGTTTTTTGTTATTCCAAATGAATTTGCAGATTGCTCTTTCTAGGTCTATGAAGAATTGATTTGGTATTTTGATGGGGATTACATTGAATCTATAGATTGCTTTTGGTAAGATGGCCATTTTTACTATATTAATCCTTACAATCCATGAGCATGGGAGATCCTTCCATCTTCTGATATCTCCTAAGATTTCTTTCTTCAGAGGCTTGAAGTTCTTGTCATACAGATCTTTCACTTGCTTGGTTAGAGTAATACCAAGGTATGTAATGTTATTTGTGACTATTGTAAAGGGTGCCATTTCCCTAATTTCTTTCTCAGCTTGTTTATCCTTTGAGTAGAGGAAGGCTACTGATTTGTTTGTGTTAATTTTATATCCAGTCACTTTGCTGAAGTTGTTTATCAGCTTTAGGAGTTCCCTGATGGAATTTTTGGGATCGCTTAATTATATTATCATATCATCTGCAAATAGTGATGCCTTGACTTCTTCATTGTCAATTTGTATCCCTTTGACATCCCTTTGTTGTCTAATTGCTCTGGCTAGAACTTCGAGTACTATATTGAATAGATAGGGAGAGAGTGGGCAGTCTTGTCTGGTCCCCGATTTTAGTGGGATTGCTTCAAATTTCTCTCCATTTAGCTTGATGTTAGCTACCGGTTTACAGTATATTGCTTTCACTATGTTTAGGTATGGTCCCTGAATTCCTGATCTCTCCAAGACTTTTATCATGAAGTGATGCTGAATTTTGTTGAAAGCTTTTTCAGCATCTAATGAAATGACCATGTGTTTTTTTTTCTTTGAGTTTGTTAATGTAGTGTATTTCATTGATGGATTTCTGTATATTGAACCATCCCTGCATCCCCGGGAATGAAGCCTACTTGATCATGGTGAATCATTGTTTTGATGCATTCTTGGATTCAGTTGGCCAGAATTTTGTTGAGAATTTTTGCACCAATGTTCATAAGGGAAATTAGTCTGAAGTTCTCTTTCTTTGTTTGGTCTTTGTTTGGTTTAGGTATAAGCGTTATTGTGGCTTCATAGAATGAATTGGGTAGTGTTCCTTGAGTTCCTATTTTGTGGAATAGTTGAAAGAGTATTGGTGTTATCTCTTCTTCGAAGATCTGATAGAATTCCCCAGTAAACAAATCTGGTCCTGGGCTTTTTGTTGTTGTTGTTGGGAGACTATTAACAACAGCTTCTATTTCCTCAGGACTTATGGGACTATTTAGATGGTTTATCTGATCCTGTTTTAACATTGGCACCTGGTATGTATCTAGAAAATTGTCCATTTCATCCAGATTTTCCAATTTTGTTGAGTATAAGCTCTTGTAGTAGGATCTGATGATTTTTTGAATTTCCACAGTTTCTGTTGTTATGTCTCCCTTTTCATTTCTGATTTTATTAATTTGGGTAGTGCTTCTGTGCCCTCTGGTTAGTCTGGCTAAGAGTTTATCTATCTTGTGGTTTTTCTCAAAGAACCAACTACTGGTTTTGTTGATTCTTTGTATGGTTCTTTATGTTTCTATTTGGTTGATTTCAGCCCTGAGTTTGATTATTTCCTGCCGTCTACTCCTCTTGGGTGCATTTGCTTCTTTTTGTTCTAGAACTTTCAGGTGTGTTGTCAAGCTGCTAGTGTACGTCCTCTCCATTTTCTTTTTGGAGGCACTTAGAGCTATGAGTTTTCTTCTTAGCATTGCTTTCATTGTGTTCCATAAGTTTTGGTATGGTGTGTCCTCATTTTCATTGAATTCTAAAAAGTCTTTAATTTCTTTCTTTATTTCTTCCTTGACCAAGCTATCATTGAGTAAAGCATTGTTCAACATCCATGTGTATGTGTTTTTTCTGTTGTTTTTGTTTGAACTCAAGACCAACCTTAGGCCATCGTGATCTGATAGGGTGCATGGAATAATTTCAATATTTCTGTATCTGTTGAAGCCTGTTTTGTGACCAATTACATGGTCAATTTTGGAGCAGGTACCATGGGGTGCTGAGAAGAAGGTTTATTCTTTCACTTGAGGATGGAATGTTCTATAAATATCTGTTAGATCCATTTGGTCCATAACTTTAGTTAATTTAACTGGGTCTCTGGAAGGGCAAGCTGATGTGGGAGGGGGAGAAGGCTCGGAAGGGACAAATATACCTACCTAAATAATTCTTCCTACAACTTTACAAGCATTACAATATTGAAATAGTAAACTAACTGTAAATTCACATTAATAAAACAGCTTTCCTGTAAATAAAGCCTCTCTGCTGCTGGAGTTGTGTGCCACCAAGTTTGACTCTTGTTTCTTTTGTTTTGTTTGCTTTTGTTTTTCTTTTTTGAGACAAGGTCTTACTATGTAATTCTGGCTGGCCGAGAACTTAAGAGTTCTATTTGCCCTAACCTTCTCGTGAAGGAAGCATACACCTTCACCACCAAGTCCAACTAAGGTGAAGTTTTCATGGGAGTGCTAGGGATTAAAATCAGGTCCTTATATTTGCACAAGTACTTTACTGACTGAGCTATTTCTCCATCCCTTCTTTCTCTGTTCTCTCCCTCCCTTGCCCTCATTTCCCTTCCCCCCATGCTCTGCATAGTTATGGGTGTTGGCTCTAAAGCACTTAAACTTACAGTGAGACTGACTGCTTATCAAGTCTTTTTCATGAAGTTTTGAATCTCAGCAAATTTCTGGAGAGAGTTTTAAAAAGAAAAGTACATAGACTATTAATAGACAAATGTCCCTGAAGAGTTAGAAGAGTGAGAAAGAAAACACTTCAAATGAGCAATGACTTGAAGTTATCATTATCTTAAGGAAGAGTTAATGGTTGCTATATGTTTTACCCATGAACCTCACTATGAAAAGAATTACCATTTTCCAACCAAATTATTTTCAATTATCCCTGTCTCCAATAACTCTTTGAACAAGATTTCTGAAGTCAGTTGCTATTCTTGAAATTTCTCTTTTTCTTCTTGTTCAGGTGGATATGTGAATAAAAATCTACTTGAAAGGAGCTGGAGAGATGGCTCAATGCTTGGTCAAGAGTGTTTGCTTCTCTTCCAGAGGACCAGATGTAGTAATTTGAATGAAAAGGCCCCCATATTTCCATAGGATTATTAGGAGTTGTTCCAATAGCATAATTAGGAGTTGTGGCCTTGTTGAAGTAAGTATAGCTTCGCTGGAGGAAATGTGTCACTGGAGTGGGGAGTAGGCTTTGAGGCCTCAAAGCACAAGCCTGGCCAATGGCTCATTCTCTCTTCCTGCTGCCTGCCAATCTGGATGGAGAACACAGAGCTCAGTCTTTCTGTCATGACAATGGACTAAACCCCTGTACTGTAATCCATCCTTGTTTAAATGTTTTCCTTAAAAGAGCTATAGAAACCCAAACTAAGACACCAGAGTTTGTTTTCCAGCATCAAAGTCCAGTGGCTCACCGAGGATTTAATTGTCTCTTCTGGCCTCCATAGGCATTTGCACTCATTCATACAAGTCCATAGACATACACATGTAATATAAAAATAAAAAATAAAATATTTTACATGTTTGAATTAGAGAAGATGAAAGTAAAATTTAATTTAGTTTTTAGTTTATAGAAAACATAAAGGTATCTGCAATACTTAGCCAGGTAACATAAATAAAAATTATCAGTTTTCATAGCCAGAACACAAATAGTAAAGTTTTATGATAGGAAAGTGTTTTTTTATGTATTTAGGAAAACATGTGTTTGTTCTTTCAACATTGCAGAAAGAACACACAACTTTAAATCATCCTCCATGACTGACATCAACAGTTAAGGGTTGTAGATTCTAAATGTATCTACATTGAAGCCACCACCACCCATTTCAGAAATTTTCTTAATATTTAAATATCTGATGTGAGAGCAGAGGTCTAACCTTTTCAACTTCTTTGGGCTTCTAATAAGTTCAAAGGGAAGAGGCTTACTAGTCACTGAACTCTGAGGGATGGAGTTAATGATAAAGAAATCTCTTGAATAGGCAGTCATGAAAATGTTGTACTATTAATCTTGAATAGTAACTTTTAAAAATAACTTAAGTTTTTTTTTGAGATAGAGTCTTACTACGTAGCGCTGATATAGCTTCAAATTCACAACAACCTTTCTCCTGCCTGAAAGCCAATAGGAATACAAGGAAAAGATATCTGGAGCTTGCTGGCCTGCAAGTCTGGCCAACCCATGAAGTGCAAGAGGAACCCTGATTCAAGAAACACAACAAAAAATGTACAAAGAAACTGAGAAAGACACCCAACATTGACTTCTGGCCTCCACGTGTATAGATACATATATATATATACCTGCACGCAAGAAACAGGAACACATAAGAGACAGACAGACAGACAGACAGACAGACACAACAGTCCTGCAGAGTCTGTGGTTGTAGGCATAGTGAGCAGAACAACTGTATCTTACCACCTCTCAGAAGCAGGCAGGTCAATACTTCAAAGAACAGACCAGTCAGAATTTGATGAGGAATGTTAGTAGGGAGAGAAAAGGCATCTCTGAGTTTGAAGAACATAGCTCTACATGAACCTCAAAAGGAGTTTAGAGCTCATTCCTTGGTACATACTTTTTATGTTTTGACTTTGATTTTATGCATTACGCTAAAGAAGATATTTTGGGAAACAAACATCCAGACCTTTAACTGTAATATAGATTTAAAGGATGATCAAATATAGCATCTCAGCCAAAATGTATTAGTATTTAGAAGTAACTTAAAAACTTGCAAGAGAAGAATGTGCTTTACAAGGTTAAGTTTAGTGGCTCTCAAAAAAAAAAGAAAAAGAAAAAGAAAACTTGTACATTCTCAATTTTCATCCGAACTTAATTATTTTGTGGCTTCAATGTCTGTTTCCAGCAAAACACAACTTCCTCATAGTGAAGGAGAAAAGACTTATAAAATAGGCTTCATGGAGCTCAAGTAACTCTTAAAAACAATATCTTGATGAGTTAAGTGTAAATGAGCCAAAACATATGGATTAAATGTCCCTTTAAATACACATGGCTTTTAAAAATTAAGGGAAAAAAGGTTTTGGCAAAATGTGTTTCAGATTTGGTTGAAAGAAAACATTTGAAAGAAATAGTTTGAAGGACTGTACTAACCCAAAACATACCTGAGTTTCTCCATCCTACACAGCACAACCAACTCTAAAGCATATGGAGGTTATGCTATAATTCCCTGACCACACCCACCCTAAGTTCTGAGTTCTAAGTTTTTCTCCCTATGTTGGAAGTCATTAAATACTGTCATGGTGTCATTACTGTTTTGAAGACAGCGTATTGTGGTACTGTGATCAGTTTCAGTCAAACAGAAGGAATGGCTTATTGATCATAATGCTACAAAACTGGCAATAGTTTATATTTCAGACCTATAACATTTAATTCATATATCCACCCACTGGACACTGGCACAGCATCGTAGATATGCACCAAGGTAGTTGAAGGACTGAGACAGGAAATGAAATGGTAGCATACCATGCTGTGCCTGTCTGCTAAACTAAAGGCAAGTAACAGGCAAAAGATCAATAGAAGACCACAGAATATTCTGAATAATCAAGGCACTTTGCCCTGTTGAGAACAATTCAAACTGCATGTGCACTTTGTAAGAGCAAATAAAAGTGTACAATTCAGAAATCAGTCCACAGGATCACATCTAGGACCAGGAGCATCCAATCCTTATGTGCGCTTTCAAGTTGCTACCTTGTACACACATTAAAAATGTGTAGCTTTAGTCTCTGTGAACTATTAAGTTTTTAATACAATATTTATAAACTATTTTGAGAATGTTATACAATGTATTTTGATTATGTTCAACTTGTACTCTTCTTGGTAGCACTTTCCAGACCGACCTGCCACTTTCCTACTACTTACCAACATTCTGTCCTTTTTTTTTAAATAACCCCCTAAGTCTAATTTGTGTTGCCTAAATACTCATGGGTATGAACTATCCACTGGAGTGTGATTGATCTACCAGGGACCACACTTTAAAGAATAATTCTCTCTCCCTATGGTGTACCAATTAGCTGTAGCTCCCCAGTTGAAGAAAGGAGCTTATGAGTCATACACACACACACACACACACACACACACACACACACACATGCACGCATACCCATGCCCATGCCCATGTCCATGCTGGAAGGTTGATTGGCTTGATCTTATGCAGGTCCTATTCAGGTACACAGTGGATTTTTATGACCTTAGCAGTCCATTATGTCCAGACGACACTGGTTCTGGTTCTCCCCAACCTCTCTTACAATCTTTTGGCCTCCTCCTCCAACATAGTCCCTAAATCTTGGAAGTAGGGATGATATAGATGTATATAGATGCCATACCTATGGCTAAACACTTTACAGATACTTACTTTCTACTCTTTGATCACTTGTGAGCTCTGTGTTAACCACTGGCCACTGAAAAAAGAAACTTAACAAACACCAAAATCTCTATCAGCTAGATTATTTTAAACTTTGCATGTTTATAATCCTGTAGCATTTTTAAAATTTTGTTTTTTAGATTTTTAAATTTTATTTTATGTACATGAGATTTTTTGCTTGCATGTATGCAGGCAAGCAACATGTGTATGCCCAGTGCCTCTAGAATTCTGAAGAGGTAACTGGATCTCCTGAGAATGGGATTTGTGTTCTTCAAGCCATCCTATGGATGCTGAAAACCAAATGAAGCATGCAGGTTCTCTACAAGAGCAAAAAGTGCTCTTGACCTCTATGGCCATTTTCCAGTCTTGCTGGACCATTATTCTTTTTCTTTTGCATTTATACCAATTGACTTTTATTCTCTCTACTGAAGAAAGTAGCACATATCCTCATCTAAGCAATTTGGTAAATATGCCCTCAGGCACATTCTAACATTCTACTTATTTAGATAGCTCCTATTACACTGACCAAATAAAAATCTACCCAGTCATTATCACTGACAACAGAAGTGATCTTTTTTTAAAAAATTATCTGAGTCATTATAACTAAGGGAATATTCAACATTTTATGCATTGTCTAAAAGAAAAATCAAAATCAAGAGCTGTGTAGTAGTAGATAATTATGAGAAGATAGTGGAGTTAGCAAAACAGAACAGAGAGAAAGAGAGAGAGAGAGAGAGAGAGAGAGAGAGAGAGAGAGAGAGAGAGAGAGAGAGTCACAGTGACTAAAATAGACGGCCTGGTCAGATGAAGAGTTGAAGGATGAATTTGTCTCTAGGAGAGTCATTCTGCCCTGGTCCGCCATGCGAATTTCTTTTTGAAGGCTGGAACTGCAACTTTATGTAGTGAGGTAAGGATTTACTTGAAATACACTTAGACATACTGCTTCTACACTGGGGGATTGATGTACGTTCCTGAGATTCCTGTAGTTCTCTCTTTAGAGAGCAAACACTCTATTGCTAAATCCCATAATGCACCACCTTGCCAATACTGCTAAACCTCAGATCAGTGATCTCGTCTGTGGCCTGAGCTCTGTCAGGGGAGAAGTTTTAAACTGAAGAATTGTCCAGACTCTGACAAGGTCAAAATTTGCTGTAACAGCAATTTTCTGTCCAAGATAAAATAATTCCTTTATATTTAATGCCTGTCTGTTGTCTCCAGACATGAAAGCTATTATTATTTCCTCTGTGGTAGACTTTTTTTTAAATGTAATCTGCCTTGTTTTTTCCACAAAGTATTTTTCAAAAATGTGTTTGGCCATGTCTGCCAAGGGAAATAAATATAAATATCTATAAGTATCAGGGTAAGTAGACTTGACTCCAAGAGATAACTTCCTCCTAGATACTCAGTAATTATAAATTTTGTCCTGAAATCTAATAAATAATGACCAATATTGTCCAAATATTATATTTCAAATTTATTCATGGAGAATGCTGTGGTGGTGGATTTCTCCTACATAGGAGCAATGCTTCTTCTGATTTACCTCATTTGGATTATTTGACACTGCTAATGTTTTTCCAAGGAGTTGGTCTAAATGTGGAGAGAAAGATCCCTCTTTGCTGCTAGAGGAAATCTTGAGTGTCAGCGCTATGTGGTTAGCTAGGAGGCGGTGGTACATGTGAAGAACCACCATCTCATAATGCTATGCCTGAAGCTTTAAATCATGACTGTCAAGAAGTCAAAGCTGGGAAATTGTGAATCACATTGGAGAAACAGAAATACTTTTCAGATTAATAATAAAATCAGGGAAGCATACAAGGAACATTTCACCCAACATACCTTTGACAGAACATAGTCTCACACTATCCTGTTTAAAGACGTTGGCACATGGACCTAGGGTCATAGCTGAAGGGTCTTTGACTTCTTCTGGATCAGCAAGCTGCTAACATGTGCCTAAGTTCTCTAAATTCAATTGAGTTTTTAAATTAAGAAAGAAAACTTAAATAAGGAACTTGAAAAATTGTTAAGTAGTTAAGGACCCTTGTCCTTCCTAAGTTCCTGAGCTCAGGTCTCAACACCCACATTTGATGACCCATCCCTCCCCATAACTCCAGCTCAGGGGAACCTGATGTTCTCTTCTGTCATCCATGGGCACCCGCACACATGTGCACATAATCATATACAGACACACAAATATACATAAACAAACTTTTAATTAAATAATATTGATGAAAGAGTAAAGGCATCATATATAAATAATATTTTGCATATGGTCAATAATTACCTTCCAAAGAAAACACCTCAACTATCATATCTAATTGAAATGCACATTCTTTGAGATTAAGACCTATTGTTTCTCTCTTCCCAATTTGCTCTCACCTACCTCTATTGGGTTATCATATACATGAAGCTAAATCAGAGCTTATCGAAGATCAAATTAACAATATATTTCATTAAACTAAGATGCAGAACTTCACTGAACTGAACAATATCACAGTTATATCAGCTCCATATCCTAAGCAAGATGATGTTCTGGACAATGACTTCTTCTTAACTGTGCCTTTCACCAGACTGTCAGATTTGGATATCCAAAAGATAACGTTTCTGTGTGTGATTGTTCTTGTCTGTTTACTTGTGACCTGTATGGGCATAAGGACGGAAAGTTTTACAGTGATCCCAGAACACAAGACAAAAAGACAGAAATCAAAGATCAGTTATACAAACACAGAATATGGGACAAAGATGAGATTTTACCTGTACTGTACCAGGTACTATGCCTAGAACTGTTTGAAATTGTAATTGAAGATGGACTAATATATAACAAGGTAACAAAATAAATGAGTTAACATTTTTACCAATGCTTATTCCAACCCTGATACAACACTCCATAATTATTTAATACTGAACACAATCTATGAAATAGGTATCTCTCATTTTCTAAGTTAAGAAGCTGAGCCACACAAAGATTATGTTACTTGCTTGAGGTTGTACTCATTGTAAGCAGTGGAAAAGTAAGAGACAATGACATAGATGATGGGAACCTCTCAACTTAGTAAAGTCAAAGATTATTAGAGTGAGTGGGTCCTGTAATACTCTCCCTGCGTGAGGGAAGTAAGATCAGAAAGGTTGGTGATTTCCCTGATACAACATTCCTAGTACATGGTAAAACCAAAACCAGAACCAAATTTTCTGTCTATTTTTATAACTACCCATAAGTCCTCAACACAGTTGCAGCAGACCACAAGCATAAAGGCATGGATGTGGGCAGCATGCTCCATATCTCTTCTTCCCATCATGATCCTATATATCCAGAACTATCATGACTGTCATCTCTTAATGTAAGGATCATGATCTATGCTAAGTCAATGCTACCCTAATCTCACAAGTGACATTTGAGAGTCTTAGACACTGCTGGACTGAATTCACAGTGCATAAAAGCAAAGGCATTTATGATTCAAAGTCATTTCACAGTGCAAACATCTATTGAGCATCTCTCCATGCAGAGAAGGACAATAGGTGTTGTGGGCATTTCAGACATGTGCAGGACAGATCCCCCCTTTGCCATACAGTGAGAGAAAGAGATGTGTTCACAAATATCGGTACTCTAGTCAAAACATAGTAAGTGGGCCAGGAATTGGGAAGAAAATTAATAGAACTCAGATGGAGGACATTAGAAAAGGCTTTGGGGAAAAATTAATAAGGCTCAATTTCAATGCATATGAAAGAAATGAAGCTAAATCATTTAATTACAGATCCTCTTAACCAAATTTTCCAGATTTAGCATATTCTTGATTTTAAGTGATAGTGGGAAGAGTGAATTTGTAGCTTCCCCTGTGAATTTAGCAGAATAGAAGAAGCAAATAAGTAAGTGTTTTTCAGCCCAAAACTGGGACATGAATTAGGATAAACCAATGTTTAGGATAAATGACCTCTGTGTGATTAACTTATATAACAAGCAGTAAAATTCATTCTGAAATATAGAGAAGCATTGTGATCTGGTAAAGAGACATAATTTACCTGTGTGAGAAATACTTGAAACAGAAGATTTACTTGCAAATTAGCATTTCATAATTGCAACTAGGAAAAATAGAATAAAATGCACTCCTAGAGTATTTAAAAACACAACACTGTACTTAAATTTTCAAATGAGCAATAATCTCCCATAGAGCAGATTCAAGCACACAGTCTCTGAATAGAGGAAAATCTATGATCATTTGGTTGATTACCCCATCAGTAAACTCATCCCTTCTACAACACCCCCACCAAGTGGTCATCTGTTTTATTCTTGGTTGTCTAGAAGTCCAGAATATTCTCCATGGACAGAAAATTTCAGCTATGAATTATTCTCCCTTAAATAGAAAAAGGACAACAGTAAAATAAGGAAACAAAAAAAAATAGTTTTTTGTGTATCCCCACCCTGCTGTCTCTTATATTCCTAACTCAAAGAATTAGCCTTAGTCCTTCAGAACCATCTACTACTGATCTCCTCTTTCCCATGAACGTTTGATAGGAGATACCTCTGCTCCTCACGCTCTCTCAAACCACTCCCTAATCTTGTCTTCTCAAAGTTTACTTGTCCCAGATTTCTTAGCCTCTGTTTACATGAGTTTTTTAACCCGGGATGTCTCTTCAGAACAGCCTCTAAGATATACAGATACAAATATATATCTGTTCTTCGGTGGAGACCAATGCCATGCTAAGTGAATTCACAGAACCCTGGAGAAAATGCTCAGTGTTCTCCTTATATTGGCTTTCTACTGTGCTTTTAATATAGCATATGTGCTCAAGAAATTTAGCAAGGTATGTGGTATCTGATGAATGAGGAATGAAAACACAGAGAGAGAGGGAGAGAGGGAGAGAGAGAGAGACAGAGACAGAGACACGGAGAGACAGAGACAGAGAGAGAGAGACAGACAGAGACAAAGACAGAGAGAGACAGACAGAGACAGAGACAGAGAGACAGAAAAGAGACAGAGACAGAGGCATGGAGGTGAGATCTCCACCTTCTCTCTGGACGGGTACAGCTAGGAGCGCACAGGGCATAAGATCATTGGAGTAGCTGGGACAGGAGTCTTCCCTTCCAGCCTCCATTTGCAGCGGGGAACCAGGCAGCTCCATAGCCTTCTGTGCTTAGCCCACCAGAAGAGAATGATCTCCCAGCAGTAATTTCACTTCTGAGTGCGGAGGTGAGATCTCCACCTTCTCTCTGGAGGGGTACAACTAGGAGCACACAAGGCATATGGTCATTGGAGCAGCTGGGGCAGGAGTCTTCCCTTCCGGCCGCCATTTGCAGCAGGGAACCAGACAGCTCCACAGCATTCTGTGCACAGACCTTGGCAGAATTGAGTAGGCCTCCCAGGAGTAGACACAGGCTTACAGGCCCATAGGAGGGACAAGCTCCAGCCAGAGACAACAAGACCAACTAACACCAGAGACAACCAGATGGCAAAAGGCAAGCACAAGAACCCTACCAACAGAAACCAAGGCTACATGGAAACATCAGAGCCCAGTTATCCCACCACAGCAAGTCCCGGATGCCCCAGCACACCAGAAAAGCAAGAGTTGGATTTAAAGTCTCTTCTCACGATGCTGTTAGAGGACATCAAGAAGGACATAAATAACTCCCTTAAAGAAATACAGGAGAACATGGGTCAAATGGTAAAGGCCCTTAAAGAGGAAACACAAAAATCCCTGAAAGAAATACAGGGGAGAATGGGTGAACAGGTAGAGACCCTTAAAGAGGAAACACAAAAGTCCCTGAAAGAATTACAGGAGAACACAAACAAGTGGAGGAACTGAACAAAACCATCCAGGATCTAAAAATGGAAGTAGAAGCAATAAAGAAATCACAAAGGGAGACATCTCTGGAGATAGAAAATCTTGGAAAGAATTCAGGAGTCATCAACAACAGAATACAAGAGATAGAAGAAAGAATCTCAGGGGCTGAAGATACCATAGAAAGCATTGACTCAACAGTTAAAGAAAATGCAAAATGCATAAAGCTCCTGAGCCAAAACATCCAGGAAATCCAGGACACAATGAGAAGACCAAACCTAAGGATTATAGGTATAGAAGAGAGTGAAGATTTCCAACTTAAAAGGCCAGTAAATACCTTCAACACAATTATAGAAGAAAACTTCCCTAACGTAAAGAAAGAGATGTCCATGAAGATACAAGAAGCCTATAGAACTCCGAACAGACTGGACTGGACCAGGAAATCCTCCCAGCACATAATAATCAAAACACCAAATGCACTAAACAAAGAAAGAATATTAAAAGCAGTAAGAGAAAAAGGTCAAGTAACCTATAAAGGCAGGCCTATCAGAATTACACCAGACTTCTCACCTGAGACGATGAAAGCTAGAAGATCCTGGGCAGGTCTCATACAGACCCTAAGAGAACACAAATGCCTGCCCAAACTACTATACCAAACAAAGCTCTCAATTACCATAGATGGAGAAACCAAGATATTCCATGATAAAACCAAATTTGCACAATATCTTTCCAAATATCCAGCCCTACAAAGGATAATAGATGGAAAACGCCAACATGAGGAGGGAAACTACACCCTAGAAAAAGCAAAAAAGTTATCTTTTTCCAATAAATCCAAAAGAAAGTAACCACACAAACATAAAAAGAACATCAAAAATAATCACTATTCCTTAATATCTTATAACATCAATAGACTCAATTCCCCAACAAAAAACATAGTCTAACAGAGATGTTTTTCATGTGGATCTTCAATTTTATCAGAAAATGTTTGTGACTTATCTTTCAATTCAGTAATGCTTTTTGTGTCTACCATTTTGACTGTATTATTTTCCATGATAATCTTTAATTTTAACATATTTTCTGGGTATTTTTTCAATTTTGTCAGAGGTGTTTTTCATGTAGATCTTTGGTTTCATCAAGGGGGTGTTTGTAGTTCCACTTTCAATCAGTTTAGGAATGTTTTTGTGCCTACCATTTTGTTGGTATAATTGTCCATGATAATCTTCAATTTTAATGTTTTTCTGTATTTTTCTTCAATTTTGTCAGAAGTATTTTCCATGTGGATCTTCAGTTTTATCAGACAATGTCTATAATTTTACTTTCAATCAAATTAGGAACATTTTTATACCTTCCATCTTATCTGTATAATTTTCCATGTAATCGTCAGTTTTAACATGTTTCTCTATATATTTCTTGAATTTTTTCAGGAACATTTTCCTTGTAGATCTTCAATTTTATCAGAAAGTGTTTATAATTCCACTTTCAAAAAACATAGGAATATTTTTATGCCTAACATTTTATCTGTATAATTTTCCATGAAATACTCAATCTTAATTCGTTTTTTTATATATTTCTTCAATTTTATCAGAGATATTTTCCATGTATATTTACACAATGGAATACTACTCAGCAATTAAAAACAATGAATTCATGAAATTCTTAGGCAAATGGGGAACAGGGGGAGGGAAGAGGGCTTATGGGACTTTTGAGGAGGGGAGAACTGGGAAAAGGGAAGTCATTTGGAATGTAAATAAAGAATATAGAAAATAAAATAATAATAGTAATAATAATAATAATAATAAGAGAGACAGACAGAGAGAGTAGAATAAAGCAATCTTTTCTTTTTTCTGTGGTCTTTCCATGAAGAAAGCTCAGCTGTTTGAGTTAGTCTTCATATCTCCAAAGGGCTTTACTTAGACTGATAACTACCCCAGGACTCTGGGTTCCATGGTATCTGAACTTCTTTTTCTAATCTTGAGAAGGTTGAGATAACCAAAGCTAGACGCACCAAAACATAGCTGATATCCAGAGTGTCTGTTGAGGCACTAAAGGTAATGGGAAGTTCTAGAGGCTGGAAGAATAAGCTGAGATGGGGGTCACTACATGATGCCCACAGTCCAAGTACCAGGGAGATAACACAAAGGCTGTTTCTAACAGAAGAACATGGAGTTGCATAAAAAAGGTCACAGGTTCTGTCCAGTACCAAAAAGTCAGCAAGATAATGTACAAAATAAACAGGTACACTTCAGAAGGAAGTGGTGGAGTCCTTTGAAAATACCATAGATCATAGCTGTCTAAAGGAATGGTTTCTCCTAAAGGCTGCTATATGGAGCAATGGTATAATGTGTCTTGAGTGTTCAAAGAAAGTGGAATTCAGAATACATGCGTATGTGTATATTGGAGAGAAGAGACAAATCTTGATTTTAAATGTCAAAGATACTCTATTATTTAAGCAATTCACATGACATTGACAAACTGGAACTTTAAGTTAGAAGGAGAAGGAAAAATAACAAAACAGGAAGGGTCACATGAGTGTGGGAAAGGGAGGGTGGAACAGAGGAAGAAACTTGGAGAGGGATGATTGACATGTAAGATCTTCCAAAATGCACTGAAGAGTAACATTCTCCATCCTGTACCTACTCAGGCCCCCAGATCACAATGATATCTAAGTTCACACTTCTTAGAACGCATGAAATTCTGCTCTAGAGAAACTGAGGGACTCAGATAAAGATTATTTTTAGCAGCTCCTCTAAGGAACAATCTATCTTTGTTCCATTGCTAATCACCTGTTAAGCACATTGCTTAAATCATTTTAGTATGTCACATATATTTTTGAATGGACAATCTTGGTTCACCAGAAAAACTCACAGTACAAAACAAAATACAAAATGAAAAAAGAAAGTGATTTAGATAGAACTGAACATGGAAACACAGATCAAGTTAAAACTTAAGTAAATCACCTTTTAAAATGTGAATTTAAAATTTGAGATAAGAAATTTAAATTTGCAGAAGAAATGGATAGTCCAATGATTAAAAGACTGAGATGTAAATGAGCATAAAGACAAGACATAGGAAGTAGGAAAGAATAACAACCACAATAAAACTGATAGGTCAGCCAGAGAGCCAAGGCATCAAAATAAGTGAAATAAGGAAGGAACTTTATGAAATAGTAGAATGGTTTTGTCATATATCTGATGAACAAAACAAAGTGTACATTGGTTTCAACTCTTGGTATCATAAAATCTAGTTCTTAGTGTCTGCACAAGGTTAATACTCCATTTCTAAAGTATTGAACAACAGAAGCAGCAATTCCATCAGAAGCATGGCTATTCCCCTATCATGAGGTTCTCACATCTATATATATAAGCAGCAACATTGATGGTGGGAAGGGGTGTTGCAGGATGTAATTTCTTAGTCAGATCCATCACTTCCTGGGTCTGTGGACTGAGAGTGTTAATGTCGATCTCTGCTAACACAGCATCTTTATCTCACTGGCATCTTGTAACTTGTTTAGTAACTTTCTGTGTCCTGACTAGTGCTATGAAAAAAATCTATTTCACAGCAAGATACAAGTCTACACATTATGCACACTCTTCCTCCCTCAAAAGATAGTCAGGCTCTACAAAAGGAGTTCCATTCACTTATTGGAAGAAGCTGACTCTACAAAGTGCTATACAAACTTAAACTTTTAAACCAACTTCCTAGAACTATCATTGACTGCTGGCTCTATGCCAAGCTCTATTTTAGGCACTTAACATTAGTTCACCCTACCATCAAAGCAAGTCTCAAAGGTAAGGTGTTCTTAAATCCTACATAATAGATAAAGAACATGTGCAACAGAAAGGCTTAAGTATAGCCTCAGGATTTGTAATCTAAGTCACCAGTCTTTAAAGCCCAATAAAGAATCTTCCTTGGGAAATTTTCAACTATGTATAAGATTTGTAGATTATATACTTATGGGGAAATAGACTTTTCTTGCAAAGAGTGAATACTCTAATTTAGTATTCCTTTAACAGTTTCAAAGAAACTATTCAGGGATGAGGAAGTCTTGTGTGAAAGGAATAGATTTATGATTAAAGAAGAGTAGACCCAGAAATTAGTTAACCTGGAAAGTCTAAGGAGCATACTGCGCTGATTTCGTATGATGAATGTTTACAATCTCAAAGAACATGGTCAATCAGATATAATGATGAATTCGTGTAATCTCAGCACTTTGGAGGATAAGACAGGTCACAAATATAAAACCACTGTGGCATAGAGAGATATTATCTCAAAGAGAAAAACAAAAGCATGCAGATTGCTTTAGATGTAATGAATCCTCTGTCTACACAAGCAGCAAGATTCTCTGTGTCAGCCAGACAGCAAGCTAAGGTCCACACCCAGTTATTTCTCATGGTAAATTTAGTCCAGTCTGCTGTTCATTTCTCCTAAAGACAGTAAGGATAGGTCAAGGTGATAGCTCAGTGCTCCCTCTTTTCAGCCCAGAGTCTATTTATTCTAGAAAAAAATATTTCATTAAGAAAATTTGAAACCTTCTTTGCCATGATTTTTGAAAGTCAACAGATTCAATAAGATCTGAATTGCATGAAGTAGGGAAGTCAGCCTCTGGGCCAGTCAAACTACCTGATTTCTGAAGGGGTAAAAAAAAAAAATCATTTCTATGTGGGCAAGATACAAGAGGTCAAAGATGAATTGTTATGAATAGAAATTTAACAATTTAATAGTCTTTAGAAAAGAAAAAGATAAAAATGCCAAAAGTGTGTTGTGACCATTCAAAAAAAAATAATGAACACATTCCTTTGTGGTAACTGTGGAGTTTGAATGAACAATTACTTAACACGACAAAAAGCAACGTGAGGAAGGATAGGTGTGCCACGCATGCCAGCTAGAGAACGGACAGTGAGGTCAGACCCACTCTGCATTTGACAATATATCTGAAAGATTGGGAGCAAACTCATATTAGGAACAAACAAAATCTAACAGGCTACACCAATGTTTAGTAAACAGAAAAGCTGCTACCAATATACCTTTGAGCCCAGAAAGACTTAATTCCACATGCTCTCTTGGCTTTGCAAACATTTTTGCCCTTATCCAGAAAATCTTAGAAATACTCCTTAATACTGATCTTCATGAAAATTGCTTTTTATTCTCCAGGTTTGTCCACAGTGAGCTACAGAGTTATCCAAAAATCTAACATCTGGTGCCAGATATCATACTACATAGCTGATGTTCTATATAGACTTGTATGTCATCATGAAGGTCTCAGAACTCTTCAGTTATCCTCTGGGTAGTTGGTATCCAGCTATAGTCAGCCTCCTCAGAGGCATCCATATTTTAGGTTTTATAACTTTAATATAAACACTTGCTCTTGAGTGAAATTTTAATATCACATTTTATTGTATATAAAAGTAATAAATGACCATGTTGGGAAACTTTAAAAACATTAAAGGAAATAGAGATATAACTAGCATCCATGAATAAATATCATTAAAATTCCATTATCTGTACACATGTATTTTATATCTTGAGATCTGTGTTAACATATTTCCTGGACCGTTTTAATTACTTTTACTACATTTATTTATGTATGAGTTTATTTCCATAGTGTCTGTTCCCTACATTAAACAGTTGATTTGTTCTAATACTTTTTCTATCATAAGTAATGTCCAAGTGAACATCTTTTAGTTAAAATCTATTCATTGTTATTTTAGGATAAAACCCCACAATTTTAATTATTGTTTCTAAGTATGCAGATGTTTTTATTCCCTTGATAAATATTTGCAACTTGTTTTTCCGGGAAGGTATCCTCAGTATATACTCAGCCAATGCAGTGTAAGTCTTTGAAAAATTAACACAATACCCCCCGGGATACTGTATCCTCCCTGATAAATTCAGGGTGTCTAACAAGCTGACACACTCTGGCCCCTCAGTGATTTACTTTCCTCTCTGTGCATCACTTTACTTCTTTCAACACATTTTTCTTGCCTGGTATTTTGTTTTCTATCTTCTATTTTCTCTGTTAAAAGAATGATGGTGTACATGCTATAATCACAATCGTCAGAATCTTTCCCAGAGGAGAGGCAGGAGAGAGTCTCTTTTAACACAGTAAATGCCTGGAAAGACTATGTAACACATGGGAGAAGTGAGCTGTGGGTTATAGAACTCCAACAGAAAAAAAAAATGTGTGACACAAAGTGTTCATAATATTTTGAATCACACCAAAGAGTCAGCCGTGTGCTTTTAAAGGAAAGCCAACCTGCTCCTAATAAGGGACTAGTTCGGTTTGAGGAGCTTTCAGTGTGCACCGTTCAACATTCAAAGGCTAGTGACTATTGGCCATGCTGAAAGTCTCTGCAGAAAAGATTCTATGGAGCCAGTCTTTGGAGAAACTGTTAGGATTCTGTCTTAAACTCCACCCCACAATTACCTGGCAATAGCCAGGTATGCCCCTTCCCACCATTACCTGGCAACAGCCAGATAGGCCTGGCCTACTATAAAAAGGGCTGCTCAACCCCTCCTCTCTCACTTATCCCTCTCTTATCTCTCTCTTACCTCTCTCACTCTCAGTTTCTCTCTTGGCTCCTCTTGGGCTCTCCCCACCCCCTCTCCACGTGGTCATGGCTGGCCTCTGCTTCTCTACTCTCTCCCTTTCCCTCTTCTCTTTCCACCGCCACCTCTGCCCTTTCCCTCCTCAATAAACCCCATGTGGAACTGTTTAGCCTGGTGTGGTCTCTCTGATGCCATCGCAGCTGTTCGCCAACCCCCACCCACCCACCCCCGACCCCCGCACTGCAGGTCATAACAGAGAGTAGAAAGCTAAATCTAGGAAATGAGTGACATATATTCTGACCTGCGGATTTAGATCTAGAAATCCGTGGAAATGAAGGAAAAAGGCCATGTCTGCCAACTTGACCCTTTGGGAAAGGGTATGAAAATCCTACTTACCTAATAAAGTGTTTATAAAAGACACTTTGCAGCTTAAATCGTTGTCACAGTGCTTACTAATGAATAGCTGTGTGCAACCTAGTTTTAAGAGAAAGGGAAAATATATCTCCAAAGTGAATACCCATTGAAGTATGATAAGAGATTTTCTTCCATGCTTTGTCTCATAAACAAAGTACTTTCTATAATTCTCCATTGGTAATTTCCTAATAACAAAGTGTTTACTCTAAAGGAAGAGGTAAGTAGGTTTTCAAAGTGTAGTCAAAGAATGAAAAATGCATGTGTATGTGCGTGTATACATATATGTATATATGCACAAATAATAACAAATCCACATAAGAATTAAGTCAATTCTCCATACATGTTTTTTAAAGCTAAGCACTTACTTGAGAAGTGCAAGAAAATAAACTAAGGGGCTCACTTTCTAAACCATTGCTTTATCAGCATTTATAAACACCTGACAGATAAAAGAACGAGGAAAAGAGGACCATTCAGATGACAGGAGATCATCAGGCCGATTTGTTTGGTTTTGTTTAGTGGATTTAGTTGTCCTGGTGAGAGATTACATGATTTGTTTTCCCCAAGAACTTAGAATTCTCAGTAGATAAGGTGACAGACATCCCCTGAACTACGGGAAATGACTAAGACCCGACAGCCACTTAGAGTGTTATCATGTTCTGAGAGAACCCACTGCTGGTTTTGTGAGCACTATCTGTACAGTAGCCGGTACTTAGTTGCTCGATGTTATGTGAAGAGATTCAAGAGGGACTGCAGCTGCTGCATCTCGTGCTTCTATTTTTATTGGGGGTGAACTTAACATGGGCCTGAATCTCTTTAAGAGAGAGACTCTCAGGAAGCACTTATGGTAAATCTACTGAGAGCAGAAGAATGGGGAGATAAGTCAGTACTCAAGCGCTCTGAGGATAAAGTACTTCTCCAGAAAGTCAACCTGAACAGAAGGGGGGAGGAATTTCTCAAGTGGTAAGAGTGGGGTAAAGCATGGCATCCTGTGTTGTGGATACACCAGGGGAAAGTAAGCTTCAGAGGACCTAAAGGACATGACTGCAACCACACAGTAAATAGGCAGTAATGCTTTTTCTACTGTCCACATTTCCTGGCTTCCTTTGCAGTGACATTTCTAGTCTCAGTGTCTTCTTGATGGCATATATGTTAAAAGATTTTATTGTCTTGTTTGTTTTGCTTTCTCAATCAGGTGGCATGATTACAATTAGGAATTCTTATTCCTTTTATGTCAGTAGATGAGCATGGGGTCTAATTGAACAATCGGGGATCACAAAGAAGGTCTAGATCACACAAAGACACTCCAAAATAGTAAACCTAAGGGCAAGCTAGGCAATGTTGGGAAGATGGCTTGACCTTAAGGTGAAAGACAAAGGTGGTTTTTCTCATGTGATAAGGAAAGTATGTCAGGGTGACAAACAGAAAGTGGCTCTCCAACAAAGACTGTAAAAACCATCTAAGCAAATTAATGTAGACCCCTCAGGGGGGAAAATGTTTATTAAAAAATCAGACAAGAAACTTTATGTATTCATAAATAATCTTTCAGATTTTTAAATTTTACTTTATATGTCTGAGTGTTTTTCCTATGTGTATGTATCTGTACCACACGTGCGCCTGGTGTCTGAAGATGTCAGAAAGGGACATCAAATCCCCTAGAACTATAGTAACCGATAGTTGTGAGCCATCATATGGATGTTGGTAAGCAAACCCAGGTTCTCTACATAAGCAACAAATGCTCTTAACCAGTGACCCATCTCTTCACACCCCAAATGAGAAACTTTGAACTAGAAAAAGAGAATTGTAGCATACTTCTGTCAAACTTACAGACTCTAAAGCTAAAATTTCTCTAGAGCCAGTAGTAAACCTGAAAGAATTAAAGAACTCTTTGGAGCAGCAAGAGTTGTAGAACTCATTGTAGGAAATCAAGGTGTTTAAACTTCCCTTAAACAAATACCCTGGCTAATAACTACCATACTTATTTAACAAAGATTTAAAATGCAGCACATAATGTCAAAAGATCACTTTGGGGAAAGCAAATACACATGCCCTGCTTTAGTATTTCTGATTTCTGTTACTTATTATTGACTATCCCCCAAGGAAACTACTTATATAATTAGTATAACAGTTTTGACTATGGAATGGAGTTGAACCCCTAAATTAGGAGTTAATCCTAAACACTTATCAATTCCATTGGTCTAGAGAATCCGATTGAAGAGATACAATCTCTCAAACGTACATCCTGTGGAATCATATAGAATCTAGATCTAGATTTCTCTATGACCAACATTTGCTTTCATTTTCACATTAAAGCTGTGAATAATAACTTCAAGCAATCCCTTTTATGAACTACTACCCTAAGAAAATGTTCATGGGATCTACTACAATAAAACTGAGACTTCAATGCTTTTTTTTCCAGATATCGATATTGATTCCTTAAGATTTATTTTAAAACTCAAAAGACTAGCCGGGCGGTGGTGGCGCACGCCTTTAATCCCAGCACTTGGGAGGCAGAGGCAGGAGGATTTCTGAGTTCGAGGCCGGCCTGGTCTACAGAGTGAGTTCCAGGACAGCCAGGGCTACCCAGAGAAACCCTGCCTCGAAAAAAAAAAAAAAAACTCAAAAGACTGATGAAAATGCTTATTAAGATTTTTTGAAATTATTCACTTAAAACGCTTCACATTTTCATTATCTATTTGCTATAATAAAAATAGTACAAGTCTTATTGTTAGTGAAAAGAACCTGCCCTACCATCTCTGTCACTCAAGTCGGGCAACTCAAGAATTCCTCAGGTATAAATAAATATGTAACTGTCCCAACACATTAAATTAATCTTGCATATTGGGATTTGACTTTTAAATAGAAAGACCATATAATTTGTCACTGGGTCTGGCCAGTCTTATGTCAACTTGATACAAGCTAAACTCAATCAGAAAGAGTGAATCTCAATTAAGAAAATATCCTCATTAAAATGGCACACAGACAAGCCTGTGGTACATTTTCTTAATTAGTGATTGATATAGATGGCCCACCCCCTTGAGGGTGGTGCCAGCTGTGGGAAGATGGTCTTGGGGTAGAGAAGAAAGCAGGCTGAGCACACCAAGGGGATCAAGACAATTCTACTCTATAGTCTCAACCCAACTTCCTGTCTCCAAGTTACTACTCTGCCTGAATGAACTCTGATGGCGTGTGACCTAAGTGTGGTAAACTAGAATAAGCCCTTTTCTCCCTGCTGATATTGGTCTTGCTGTTTTATTACAGCAATAGAAACCCTAACCAAGACGTCATCCCCAGTAAGGCCCCTAGTGAAATAAAGCTCTGTTTGCATCAGACGATCCAAATACCCAGACATAGATTTTCTTTAGATGTCAAAATGCTGTAGCAAGCATCTAACTAACATGGGGTTACGAATCAAACTCTTGACAATCATTTTGTTTGTACTTTAATTGTGGTACTTGGCATATTAATGGTGACTGTTTGTTTAAATGTTCATCTGCTCAGCCGGAATGCAAATACCTGAGTAAGGGTGGGGTGTCACTGACACTGATATCTCCAGGGACACTTATGATCTGATCTCTTAGGATTCAACAAAGAATGTTAAATCATTTGGTCCTCTGAAAATAGTATGAGGTTGTCTGGGCTACAGCAGATTTAGCAAAACAAAAAGCAGTGGTAAGGAATGGATTCAGGAGCCTTGGTTAATGGGAGTGGTGGGGTGAGGTGGGGTTGGTTGTAACAGTAAAACTCAGTTGCTCAAAATAGACAATAAAGTAGAAGAAAGCAGTTAGATAAATACAGATCTCTAGAAACAACAGATGAGGCAATGCCAAGTAATAGAGTCGAGATATGGTTGACATGGTTGCCAAAATACAGGATAATTAATAAGGCTCACATTTCGGAACAACCCATTGTACACCCAGTATTTATTATTTCTGTAACAACTGATCATGGCCAATGGCAGGGCTGAGCTGTTTGTAACTACTGAAAAGTGTGCTGGACTTATTCTTGACTGGCATATAGCCGAAGGTTTTCAGGGGATGGAAGCTTGGTACCTCCAAGGTGTCAGAACTGAGCTGGCTGAAGGAGAAGAAACAGCATTCAAACAGAAATCTCTCACTTTTTAAAGAAGAGACAGTATTTATAGTAGATCCAAAGACTGAAGCATTCAATGCAACTTCAGGAATTATTTCACAGACCTCAAGAGACAGACCCATTCCTAGGACACAATAGTAAAGGGTTGTTCAGTTGGGAGTTTTTATTCACGTTTTCTGCTGAGGCACAAAGATGAATACCACTAAGCAAATGAACTCATTCCCTAAGAGTGTTATTCATTCACCAAGGAAGGAAGGAAAGAAGAATGAAAGCTGAACAAGGAGCAACTAAGATATAGCAGCAAATCCTCCTGCAGGGTTCTCTCTCTCTCTCTCTCTCTCTCTCTCTCTCTCTCTCTCTCTCTCTCTCTCTCTCTCTCTCTCTCTCTCCCTCTCTCCCTCCCTCCCTCTCTTCCTTTCTCCCCTCTCCCTCTCTTCCTCTCCCTCTTCCTCTTATTGTGTGTATGTGTGTACATCTGTACATGCACATGTTTATTTGTGAAGGTCAGAAGATGATGTAGGTGTCATTGCTCATTAGTTAATATTCACCTAGTTCTTTGAGATAGGCTCTCACTGACCTGGGGATCAGTAGACCAGGCTAGATTCCCTGTAAACCTCTGGGATTCACCAGTCTCCATGACCCTGTACTAGAATTACAATTGCACATTACTACATGAAGTTTTTGTATATGGGTTCTAGTGATCAAACGTGGGTCCTCATCTTGCACTACCTTGCACTATACATAAAAGATACATGCTTTTATACCTTACTGGATTAGAAGTTTGAAAGAGGATGAAGTGGACAGGACATAGCATTAAGCAACAAACAAATGGTGATCTGGTAGCAGGAATGTGAGTAGCCACATAATTAGTGGAGTTAACACCATGCCGTTTCCATAAATAACATGCAGCTTACCTTTGTCATTAAGAAGCACAGTGTAGCAGTAGCAGGGTGTCCTGTCTAAAGTAGAAGAAAGAGTGAGGCAAGGCACATTTTTAGGAGGAAATATTCTAAGATATTATGTCTTTAATTTTAAATGACACTAAAAATAAATTCCTCTCAGGCTCTTTTCCCCTGCAACCTGGGAGTATATTGATTGAATTCTTTGTGCCAGTACCAGAATAAACTTCCACGTGAAAATCTACCTAATTAGAGAATGGCAATTATCCAAGCCACTGACTCTCCCTGTCAAGAGCCCACTCCATAGGGTCTGAGCTGGGGCAGAGGACAAGTTGGGTGCTAGATCGTGCAACCCATTCAGTGCCTCCCAAGTTGCTTGGAAATGACTGCAAACCACTCCTAAGCTAGACATCCACATCTCTTCACACACTCTTCAGTCCGACTGCCTAGATCAAACTCACTTTATCCTTACCTACCCCTCCTGGGAATGCATTAGTTCAACAGTTCTGCTTTGGAACACTTCTCATTTTTTCCACTCTGTAGTTTTGATATCTCATTTCAAGCATAATTTACTGGACAGGGTAGACACTTAGTTCTAGTGTCTGTCCAGGAGACTATAGGAACACAATAAATGTTAAATCATGATGATTACAGCAATAGACCCAATAGCAGTGTGATTACAGTAAAACACTTTTTCTTCCCATGTAATTTTCCTATTGCATGAATTCTGCAAAGCTGTGACCCAGAATAGTTCTGTACACACACACACACACACACACACACACACACACACAAACACAAACACACAAATGAGAACAGAAAGGGAATGATCTGAGAAGAACTGGATCATCAAGAGAGGAGAATGGGGATGAAAATTCTAAACACACATTATATACATACCTGTATATACATTATTATATACAGATACTATATATTACACATTACATATACATACATACATACATATACATATGTATATACATACATAATATACATTATTATAATATATAACATAATAACATTATATAATATACATTATTATAACATAACATAATATACATTATTATATACAGATACTATATATTACACATTACATATACATACATACATACATATACATATGTATATACATACATAATATACATATATATACACATACATATATACATACATACATATATATACATACATAATATACATATATTATTATATACATACATACATGAAACTATCATTATGGAGCCCATTATTATGTATTTAAAAAATTATAAAACATAACCCTAAAAAGGAACTCAGGGCTCTGGAACTACCTTTCTATAGCCTGTTGGTGCTTTGTGGAGCATCTGCTTCTGTTTTCCTTCTCTCTTTAATAAAACCTTTCACCTCTAGAGAAAAAGAAAGAAAGAAAGAAAGAAAGAAAGAAAGAAAGAAAGAAAGAAAGAAAGAGAGAGAGAGAGAGAGAGAGAGAGAGAGAGAGAAAGAAAGAAAGAAAGAAGAAAGAGAGAGAGAGAGAGAGAGAGCTCCGCATATCCAGAGTTTGCCTATATGATTTAAAACTCATACTCCACTTTGATACAAGTAAGTAGGTGATAGTTCGTTTGTCATTAAAATGTCAGCAAACATCATGGTGCTTACCTAAATAGAGACAGAATTAGAACTCAGAGGTGGTGGGGATAAGAGTACAATGTGATTCTTATCCACAATATGTATAGATTGGTGAGTCAGACTGACCCTGAAACCAAAAGGCTGAGAAAGCCAGTTTTTCCAGAGCACACAGAGATGCTTGGGAGGTGAACTTAAACCAAATTCCCAGGAATCCAGCATCTAAATCTTCAATACCCCAAGAAAAGATAACTACGGGGCTGGTTGAAAGCACTTGTTTCTCTTGCGGGGGACACTGGTTGATTCATCTCCCAGCACCCACATCATGGCTCACAACCATCCTTAACTCCAGTTCCTGGGATTATGAAAGCACCAACCACATATATAAAGAAGTGCACATACATATATGCAGACAAAACACACATAGGCAAAAAGTCTAATTTTTCTAATTTAAGAAAAATTTTAAAAATTGTAACTTTACAATATAGCAATGAACTAGTGTAAGACTCAAGAGAGTCTCAACTCATCGGAGACTCCCTGAATGAACAACATGGAGACAGGAATCGATGCAAAAAGCAAGAGAAATTTTATTTAATCCAGCATGCTTGGGTCACCCTGCTCAAGGGGAGAGAACAACCACTAGCAGCAGGCTGCGCGGGCCTTTATAGTCCTCAGGGCAGCCACCATTAGTCACAATGTGATTAGCAGAACAGTTACCTTTAAACTGATTGGTTGTTAGGGAATGAGGTAGGTGCCCAACAGTCTCAGAATAACTCTGGGCCTTCTCTAGCCGCAGGGACCTCCCTGCCTGTGGTCTGAGGAATGTAATTTAGCCTCTCCCTTCCAGAAGGGGCAAGTGTTCTATGACTTTTCCACAGTTCCTGAGCTGACCCTTTCACTAGCATCAACCTAACTATGCTCTGAAGCTTCCTGATCAGAGCTTGCCTTTGGTATTGCTCCTACTCAAAGATTATGACTTTAGGGAAATCACAAGGAATCATCAAGCAAATTGAAACCAAGAGACAATCTAAAAACAAGTGAATTATTACCCTACTCAAAATGTCAAAATGAAAAAAGATGTAAAGAAACAATCCCAAATTACAAGAGGCTTGGCAACTAAATATGCCAAGTAACTTCAGTTTGGATTTTTACTGGAACAATTTAATAACCAATGAAATGAGCATAAAGTCTGCAGATTAGACATCAGCATCAGGCCAACATTAATTTTGAGCATAATAGTTATAATGTGGCTATACAAAACAATTAACTTATTCTTGGAAAATATACACCCAAAAATTTAAGGATAAAGGGATAACATGTCTATAACTTATTGCCAAATGGGCCATGGTAGAAGTATCTACAGAGATAAAAAATGATACCAATAAACTTGTTAAAATGTTGACAGTTGGGGCTGGAGAGATGGCTCAGTGGTTAAGAGCACCGACTGCTCTTCCAGAGGTCCTGAGTTCAAATCCCAGCAACCACATGGTGGCTCACAACCATCTGTAATGGGATCTGACCCCCGCCTCTGCTGGATGTTTGGAGACAGCTACAGTGTACTCATATACATAAAATAAATAAATAAATCTTTAAAAAAAAATGTTGACAGTCAAGAACTTCTGGGTAAAGGGACATGGGACTTCTTTATAGTAGTCTTGAATTTTTTGAGAGTTTAAAATCATATAATATAAAAATATTTACCAGACTGGGATGTAACTCTGCCCCTGTTCTCTACCACAGGATCTGAAGAGCTAATTCAGTTCAACAAGAGCCAACTACACAGTTACTTCCTCAGCTCAACTCCTGAGATGCCAACACACAGCCTCTCTCCTTCATCATCCACCTGTTTGATGCGCTCAAGAGCTTACATTTGATTAACAGTAGACTCATCCTGGAGAGAAAGTACCATGAAGGCACTCTGTCAGGATGTCATCCCCAACTCTGTAAGACTCAGGGAGCCTTAACTTACTGGAGAGACGCCCTGAGTGAACAACGTGGAGACTAGAATTGATGCAAAGATTTTATTTACTCCAGCATGCTGGAGTCGCCGTGCACATGGGGAGAGAATGGTCACGATCATGCGCAGCAGGCTCTCTGAGTCTTTTATTCAGTCCTCAGGGCAGCTGCCATTAGGCACAATGTGATTGGCAGAACAGTGTTACCTTTAAACTAATTGGTTGATAGGGAATTAGGTAGGTGGCCAATGGTCTCTGGGCCTTTCCTAGCCTCGGGGACCTCCCTGTGGTCTGAGGAATGTAAGTTAGCCTCTCCCTTCTCGGAGGGGCAAGTGTTCCATGACCTTTTCAAAGTTCCTGAGCTAACCCTTTCACTCATTCAATGAATTTAGTAGCTGTTTCTTCCTGGTTAACCATGTTTCTGCATCTAGAATCAAAGTACCAACCACACTTACTTCAGGAGATTTTCCTGATGTTTAAATAAAATACAAATGCATGTGGCTGTGGCTATCAGACAGTAAATCTTCAACAAATGTCACTCATTTGTATTATTATATGAATAGTAAATAAATCTTAAATAATACACTTCTTATTGAAAGAAGAAAATATGAAAGTAACCAATAAATTTGCACTATGCATGATGAGTTCTTGTCAGTAGCACACAACAGGCTGGGACTCATAGGGAAATGTGGATTCAAGCAGTTGTATGCCCATGACCAAGTTAGAAAATGCCCAGATCCAAAATAACACAAGACATGAGCGTATAGAAGCAACTTAATTCCCTTTTAGAGCCATAACAAATTTAAAACAAAGTGGAAAATATAGACTACGGCTTAAGGAAAAATGAGACCAAGTAATGATACTTAGTCTCCCAGTGGAAGACTTTTAAAAGATAGGAAAGAATATTTGATTGTGAGACAAGGCCATGTGTGGCTTCCTCGCTTCCTGTTCAGGAGACATTCTACAGCCTTTATCTAAACTATGCTGAAGACAAGTCAGAGGAGAATAGGCAGATATGAATTGCCCAGAGAGATCAATACGGTTTACAAGAAGCCAGTGAGCAGTAGGAATTGTTCTCCTTTAAGCCTGAATCATGCAGCCTGGATTATTTGCTTCCTGAATGCTGATCTGACAGTGAGAGATACATTTAATAAAAACTCTGTACCTTGGAAAGAGGCTTGTTTTCTCTCCAGAGCATCTATGTTTATGAGAAAACAGTTATTGGGCCTGGAACCACTGGCAAGTTGCCTGCTGTGGGATGATTTAGGACTAAAATGTCATTAAGTGAGTCGTATTTTATCTGCAAGAGCTGGGTGGTCATTGCTTTAGTACTCTGTCTCCTGACCTGCATCCCTTATTTACATTTTGAATATTGGAGGAATAAATAGTTCCAAGACTGATATTCCACTTTGTATCCTACAAGCAAATCAAAGATAAAGGAAAAGGTTTCACTTTGAGTTTCAAGAATCTTAGAATCCTGTGTCCTGTCTCTAGAAATGTTCCTCTTATACCAATAGTGTGTTTCATTATACATTCATGTAGGTAGACATAACTGACAATGCTCAAGATGGAATTTTCCATCCTGTAGAAAATAATAGATATTAGACTTGTGGCTTTACCTAGCACTGTACTCCTGTCTAGAATCTCAAATATCACACTTAGAAGAAATTCAAGCAGCCCTCTCAAATAGTGTGAATCTTCTAAGAGACATAACACCCTCTTAACTTGAAGATACCAAAATAAACCATGAAAAATTAAAAAAAAATGGGTTAAGTTAAAGCTACTGTAAAGCTTACCTAGACAGTGGTCACAGAGACACAAGAGAATGTGAATTTTAACACAGAGGTAATAACTGAAACAATCATTGGTTTATAAGCCAATGGTATTCATAACAATTAAAGTTTAACCCCAGCGAGTGTTTAGTGAATACTTACTGGAGGCCAGCCTTGGAGTGAGCACTTGACAATGGATAATCACCTCAAATCCTCACTTCTACCCAAAGAGACACTATGGCAACATTATGGCTCTCCATACAAGGGAATGAGACTTAATGTGAGAAAACAATCTTCCCAAAGCCAGAGTGCTGGGAAATTACAGAGTCTTGTTTAATCTCAGCCCAGGCTCAAGTTCAAACTCTTAACCGAACCACTTGTGTCTTCTAATTCTAGCCTGTGTCCCCAACAGTAAAAACTCTCACTGAGACTGTAAACATTAGAAATTATTTGTACTTGCTTGCTGGTTGGTTTGGTTGGTTTTGTTTAACAGTGTGTCTGCTATACAGCCCAGGCTGGCCTTGAAGTAATGTCCATCCTGCCTCTGAGTTGCTGGGATTACACGTGGTTAGAATTTTTTTTTAGACCTATCTAGTATTCTAGTCAAGAAAAATACAAAGATTAGGGATGTCACTAGGAATGGGCAAATCGGGCATCTCCATAAACTCGATTGTGGCATTTGTTAGAGATTCCAGCAAATATTTATCATATACCCATTGTATTTCTGGCACAATTCCAGGCACTTAAATCCATGAGTTCTCCATATTATCATTCAAGCTTGAGGTTCTGTATGCCACTTCAGGACCCCAAAACCTAGCAGCAGCCTGGTGAATCAAAATTAGAAGGGATTTGCTATTTGCTACTGTCACGCATCCTCCACTGTTGCCTTTCTCCCAAAGACTAAGGATTTCTATATGTGGATGTGCATGGCATAAACAGAAAACTTGGGAAGATGAGGCAGGAGGATCAAGTTTGTTCAGGAGCAGCCTGAGATGTAGAGCAAACCAAAACCAAGCCAACTGAGCAAACAAACAAAAATGATATTTACCATCTACATCTAAAATTAAATCTTTGAGATAGCTTTGACTATCACACTTTAAGAAGAAACAAGGAACTATTTTAACCCATAGCATCAGATTATGTAATGGCTGAAAAGGACCTTTGCAACCATCCTTGCTCTCAGCATCCAAGTGAGGAAACTGAGAACTGCCTTACAGGAGAAGATTGGAAGATTCATGGCTCTAACAGGAATACTCTTCTTCCCCAGATTACCATTCAGGACTACTTCCAGCATGACCAACCCATGCCCCTTCTGCCTTCCAAGCAGAAGAAAATGAAAATTTTTATTGTTCATAATTTTGGACAAGTTGCAATATAAAGGTTCATATAAACTCACATATTATTTTCAATAAATTCTGAAGAGCAATTTAAAGTCAAGGTACCACCCCGCCCTGCTCACTTTGGGAGGGCATGATGATGGAGCAAGGAAGGAGGGAAGTGAGGGACGCTCATAAATAAAGAGAAGCTAAGGACTGATTTCATCTAAGTGCCAAGCTCAGGCCATGGAATGTTTCAATTGTATAAAATTTATGATTTTCTGAAGGGGATGATTTACTGGCCCTAATTTTCCACAATAAAAAGCTCAGTGGGGATTCTGTGAATGAAATATCTTTGCAAAAATAAGTTCAAAATGTAGTTCAAAATGAGGGTCACTGGCACCATGTCTGGAGAATAACTCCTTCTCGGATCACCTCCAAAAATGAGTCAAAGAAAAAAAGCCATAAAACATGTATTACCTAAAAAGGCATGATGTTGTAAAATAAATAAGTAATATGTCTAAAAGCACATCCCATCCAATTTGTTCAGTTGATAGGGTTCTATCTTTATCGTTGGATTTCGATGAAATAATGAAAACTTGGATAAAAAATCTAAGAGTTTTAATTAAACAATGAGAAACAGAAAAGAAACAAAAAATCATTAAAAACAAGTAATGTACGTCATATTCAGGAAAAATGTAAGTATATATGGCTTCTTGCAAATCTAACTAATACAGAATCAGAGCCTAGATTCTTGTGAGAAAATTCTTAGTCCCTTTCTTCAATAACAAAACTCCCGTCTACCCTTAGTAAAACCAATACTGTTTCTATGAGTGAGGACAGGCCCAGTGAGTTACAAACAACCTCAACCCCACCTGCTCACTAGTTCTTAACTTTGACTTCACTGAAGCTTCCTGCTAGATGCTTGGACTTCCTGTAGGTTCTGTCCTTGTCCTTTCAGGAGGAGATCCTGATCGCTTAAACCTTCCCAATTGCACTCCCTGATAGATTAAATGTACCCTAGTCCTAATATGCTCAGTTTCCTGCTTTACACTCCTGAATGTTTGACCTTGTATCAGAGATTCAGTCAGAGGAGAGCTTAAGTTGACCACATCACTTTGACCTGTGTCCATTTATAGCAGGGTATCACACACACACACACACACACACACACACACACACAATAGATATATTATTGCACTACATCATTGTAAGCTAGAACCTAATTTTAACCAAAACCACCTGAATTTTCATAGTGATGATTTATTCACTGGAACAAAACAATATATATCTGGATTTTAATCTTACTTCACTTACAATTATAGATGTTCTACTTAAACTCAAGTCTCAAGCATTTGTGTACTCCCTACATTTTCCTTCTTGCTGGTGAATATTATGGTGATCCTGCCATGGTCTCCAATTCTTGTAGGTCACATGTTGTGTATCCCCAGTTATTAAACAATGGGTTGGGTCCCATGATTTTCCTAGAACCAGTAGGATACAGAAAGGGGTGTGTGGTGTCTCCAAAACTGCATGACACTATGTAAGACTGTCTTACTAGCAAACAGCTAGAAACTTCTCTTAGGAACAGGCCTTAAAGAAAGAAACCACTATTTTTTAAAAGAGGCGATGAGAGTTCCATATAGCACAGAACTGGTGGTATTTGGTTATATCTAGTTGTTGATAATGGCTGTCATCTGATAGTCAGAAAAATGTTGAAGTTTTTAGTTCTATAACCACAAGGAAATGACTTTGACCAAAAACATTAAGAATAAATATAAGAGTTATAAAGGTCACAGATCTGTTGTTGCATAAGCCCCCAGGTAAGAACAGAGTTCAGCAATGCTACAGAGGTTCAGTTAAGATACATGCCAAACACTCAATGTGCAGAAAGTATAAGATACTGCATGTATGCTGTCTAAATGTTTTACTACACTTGTGGTAATTTATTAAGCAGCAATGCATAAAACATTAAATTTTTATTTAATTCAATGTAAAGAAATATTCACCATGTTCACAACAGATATACTTATTTTGTCTTCCTAAGGTCAAGTCACCAACATGAAGCAATGTACCATCTGCCTAGAAACATTACACAGAATTATGATGATGATGATAATGATGATGATAACAAGGGTGAGTGTATGACAGTGATAGCTTATGATTATTGCTAAGGAAATGATATTAGCCTCAATTTCTAAGTGTGCTGTCAAGAAAGAAGCTGAGGTAACAAAAAGAACTAATGATCGATGTACTGGTTGCTTTTATGTGTTAGCTTGACACAAGCTAAAGTCATTAGAGAGGAAGAAGTCTCAGTTGAGGAAATGCCTCCATGAAATCCATCTGTAAGACATTTTCTCAATTAGTGATTAATGGGGAAGGCCAAGCACTTTGTGGGTGGTGCCATCCCTGGACTGGTGGTTCTGGGTTCTATAAGAAATCAGGTTGAACAAGTCTTTAGACCAAGCCAGTAACCATCACCCCTCTATGACCTCTGCTTCAGCTTCTGCCTCCAGGATCCTGTTTGAGTTTTTGTCCTGACTTCCTTCAATGATGAACAGCAATAGGGAAGTGTAAGCCAAAATTGCTTTATTTGGTGATGGTGTACTGTCACAGCAGTAGAAACCCTGACTAAGTTGATAGAGTCAAGGGAGTCCCAAACAAGGATGTGGGTTGACTTAACAGAGATAAAGGATAAAAGGTGAGGTAGGCAGGACATATCATTTGTCACACCACAGTGTCTTCTCCTTTTGTTGGAGTCATTGTTTGGGACTTTTTAGTCTTTTTGTTTGCTTTTGGTCTTGTTTGTTTTTTCTGAGATAAGGTCTTGATCTTTAGCCCAGGCAGGGTTTGACCCCCATGTGATAGATTACAGGAATGCAGGAATGAACTGCATCTGCCAACTATACGCTGATCTTTGTAAATCAAAAGAAAAAAAAATTACTCTGGGAAATGAAGAATCACACAGGCTCAAAGAACATGGCTTTGAGGAACCTATTCTTTTTTTCTATCTAAACCTCGTTTCCTTGGCTGTATTACAGAAACTGTGAGGGTGCCTCGGTTGTTTGAAAAGATGAATTACAAAAAAGAATTAAAATACACAGAATGTGTGGAAACCCATTCAATGGTTGCTGTAGTTATTTCCAGAAAAACCTCCAGTGCTTTCTAGAAGAGCATACTTGAAGAGAACCATTCAAGTCAGACCTACGACAGCTCAGAGGCGGACTGGGTGTCCAACTCTTCCCAGTACCTCTCAGGCCATCCTGGGTTTCCCTCAGCTCCAGCTCCTTGCTTTGCATTTTTGGCACATTTATGATTGTGTACAGTGCCTGCTTTAAGACTGTAAGGACTTCAAGGACAAAGACCATCTTCACTTCACCCTCTCAATAGTCAAAGCCCAGAGCAAAGTTAGGCAATTAGTAAATCATCTTGAAGTGACTTTTTATTATTATTAATTATTTTATCTATTTACATCCCAAATGTTGTATCCTCCCTCTCCCCCCATGTAGAGTTCTTCCCCCATCCCTCATCCCCTTCTCCTCTGTATGCCCTTCTCCCAGCCTCAAGTAGGCTAAACAGATCTTAAGTGCTTGCCACAGCTGGACCTTAACAACCCAGGTAGAGTCTTTTGCCTTGTCACACCTATAATTTCCTACAGGAGTAGGAGTAGACTGTCCACTGAGCTTGCTTTGCAACATAATCCAGCTAAAACAAAGCATGGGGTCTGGGGGCTCTCCCTATATAAAACTCAATGCTAAATATTAAACTTTGAGCCTTGATCAGAAACTTTTGTCTTGGCTTCATCCTTCTCTCACACTGCATTTCTTTGTAATTTCCAGACCCCCTTTCAGGTATACCCAGTTTGCCCATGGCCACTGGACAGCTACAGGTGGTACCCAACACAACATTTAAATCATGCTTTTTATTTTTAAAATTTTAAAATTTAGATGCCAAGGAACTCTCTGCTGAGTGTTATAGACACTCAGGCATACATATACCTACAACTAGGCATACTTATGCTTAAGTAAAATGGAAGGATCCACTTACTGACATATGTCATAATCCTGATCAGATATTCAATATCTGACATGAAGAGGGCATGTTTGTGTTTTTTCCACAGGATGCTACAAGAGCATGTTAGCTGCCAGAGCGATTGGTGTGACATTCTGATGCTGGGACATGTGAACTTGAGTTCATGAGCTTGCTGAGTACCCTGACAATGGTGACTGGAAAGCTCTTTTAGATGTGTGTTCTTGACCCACCTTTGGTTGCCTATATCCCAGATTGGACAAGCTGCCTTGCTTTTTTTAGACCTTGTGGGACAGAGAACATAGAGACTATGGAAACTGACTTTAAAAATTAATCAAAAAAAAAAAAGAAGCTATAATAACTCTTCTCTTTCCTTTAATGTGACCAGTTATTCTGGCTGGTCTAGAAATCCATCCAATATTAGAAAAAAGTAAATGACAGTCTTCATTTAAAAGACTGGTTCTAGACATTTTCAGAGACGTACTTGAAAGTTAGTTACAGTTCATTATAAAGTTACTTTTACAGTAGATAAAATTAGACAAGATCTAGATTTCCAATAAGAATTAGTATATTTGTTTAAACTCATAATCTTTTATTCCTTCAACAGGGAAGACTGTATACAGTCCTCCATAAAGAATGTAACTTTTACATCAATATTCAAGAATAATATTCTATGGCTAAAGTTTGAGAAGAATTAGCCAAAAAGAAAAGAGAAAAAAAAATCAGAGATGGTTTGAATCCTGATTCTCCACTTCCCTATGGCTTACAACATTAATTTTCTCCACTTCCCTATGGCTTACAACTTTAATTTCTATACTGCTTAGACCATTAATTATGATTTTGTTGCTTTTAACTTTTAGACTTTATATCTTACACAGATTGGTTGCCTTCACATAAGATCGCTTTCAGTAAGCTCAGTTATTCACGATGACAGTTATTCATCACTATAAAGAAATACATTGCTCCGGTTTCAGTCTCTGGCTTGGGTCCATCCTCTGACACAGCGCTCATACCCAGGTGACACAAAAAGGCAGCTTAACCACCCAGGAGTGCAGAGAAACTGGCCTGCATAGGTAAAACCAAGCCTGCTGTTCAGAGGTTTCCTTCTCCGGCTTGGGACCACCCTGTGCCACCATGTACCACATACAAATGATGCACAGCAGTAGCTATTCACTCTGGAGTGCAGAGAGGTGGGGCAGCACAGGTAGGACCACCCCTGCTGCTCAGAGGAAACAGCTGGAAACCCTGAGGACACAAGAGCCAAGGAACAGCCTAGGACAGGAGTCTTCCAATTACCATCTGACCCACAGTTGATCGAAGTCACAGAGCTACATACCCAAATACAACTACAAGAGAGCAGGTCTTTTGTATACCAGTGTACACATAGAGAACAGGTCTGTCTCCCAGGAGCACAGCTACAGAGACATGCATGACAGATAAACCACAGTCAGAGACAGCAATACCAGCTAACACCAGATATAACCAGATGGCAAAAGGCATGTGCAAAAATATTACCAACAGAAACCAAGGCAACATGGCACCAACTGAACCAAGTTCTCCAACAACAGCAAGTCCTGGATACCCAACACACCAGAAAAGCAAGAACTGGATTTAAAATCACATCTCATGAAGCTGATAGAGGACTTCAAGAAGGACATAAATAACTCCCTTAAAGAAGTACAGGAGAATATGAGTCAACAGGTAGAAGTCCTTAAAAAGGAAAAACAAAAATCGTTTAAAGAAATACAGGAGAACATGGATCAACAATAGAAGCCCATAAAGAGGAAACACAAAAATCACTTTAAAAAAATACAGGAGATCATGGGTCAACAGGCAGAAGCCCTGAAAGAGAAAACACAAAAATCCTTTAAAGAATTACAGGAAAACACAAACAAACAAGTGAAAGAACTGAACAAAACCATCCAGAATCTAAAAACAGAAGTAGAAACAACTAAGAAATCACAAAGAGAGACAACATTGAAGATAGAAAACCTTAGAAAGAAATCAGGAGTCATAGATACAAACATCAACAACAGAATACAAGAGATAGAAGAAAGAATCTCAGGTGCTGAAGATACCATAGAAAGCATTGACTCAACAGTCAAAGAAAATGCAAAATGCAAAAAGCTTGTAACTGAAAACATCCAGGAAGTCCAGGACACAATGAGAAGAACAAACCTAAGGATTATAGGTATAGAAGAGAGTAAAGATTTACCACTTAAAGGGCCAGTAAATATCTTCAACAAAAATTATAGAAGAAAACTTCCTTAAACTAAAGAGAGAGATGTCCATGAACGTACAAAAAGCCTACAGAACTCCGAACAGACTGAACCAGAACAGAAATACCTCCAGTCACATAATATTCAAACCATCAAATGAACTACACAAAGAAAGAATATTAAAAGCAGTAAGAGAAAAAGACCAAGTAACATATAAAGGAAGACCTATCAGAATTAGACCAGACTTCTCACCAGAAACCATGAAAGCTAGAAGATTCTGGACAGATTTCATACTGACTCTAAGAGAACACAAATGCCAGCCCAGACTACTATACCTAGCAAAACTCTCCATCACCATAGATGGAGAAACCAAGATATTCCATGATAAAATCAAATTTACACAATATCTTTCCACAAATCTAGCCCTACAAAGGATAATAGATGGAAAATGCCAATATAAGTAGAGCAACTACACCCTAGAAAAAGCAAGATAATAATTTTCTTTCAACAAACCCAAAAGAAGATAACCACTCAAACATAAAAACAACATGAAAAATATCAAGAAGAAACAATCAGTAATCCTTAATATCTCTTAACATCAATGGACTCAATTCCCCAATAAGAAGACATAGACTAACAGACTGGATAGGTAAACAGGACCCAGCATTTTGCTGCAAACAGGAAATGCACCTCAGTGTCAAAGACAAACACTACTTTGGAGTAAATGGCAGGAAAACAATTTTCCAAGCAAATAGTCCCAGGAAACAAGCTGGATAAAATTTACTTTCAACCAAAACTCATCAAAAAAGACACAGAAGGACACTTCATACTCACCAAATGAAAAATCCACCAAGAAGAACTCTCAATTTTGCATATCTATGCTCCAAATGCAAGGACACCCTCATTCATAAAAGAAACTTTACTAAAGCTCAAAGCACACATTGCACCTCACACAATAATTGTGGGTGGCTTCAACACTACACTCTCCTCAATAGACCAATGAGGGAAACACAAACTAAAGAGAGACTCAGTGAAACTAATTGAAGTTTTGGACCAAGTGGATTTAACAGATATCTATAGAACATTTCATCCTAAATCAAAAGAATATACCTTCTTCTCAGCACCTCATGGTACCCTCTCCAAAATGAACCACATAATTGATCACAAAACAGACCTCAACAGATATAAGAAGATCGAACTGATCCCATGCCTCCTATCAGATCACTATGGAATAAGGGTGGTCTTTAATAGCAGCAAAAGCAAGAGAAAGGCCACATACACAGGGAAGCTGAACAATGTTCCACTCAGTGATACCTTGGTCAAGGAAGAAGTAAGGAAAGAAATCAAAGACTTTTTAGAATTTAATGAAAATGAAGGCACAACACACCCAAACTTATGGGAAACAATGAAAGCAGTTCTAAGAGGAAAACTCATAGTCCTGAGTGCCTCCAAAAAGAAACTGGAGAGAGCATACAATAGCAGCTTAACGGCACACCTGAAAGCCCTGGAACAGAAAGAAGCAAATTCACCCAAGAGGAGCAGAAGGCAGGAAATCTTCAAACTCAGGGCTGAAATCAACCAAGTAGAAAGAAAAAGAACCATACAACTAATCAACAAAACCAGGAGCTGGTTCTTTGAAAAAATCAACAAGATAGATAAACCCTTAGCCAGATTAACCAGAGGGCACAAAAACAGTATCCAAATTAACAAAATTAGAAATGAAAAGGGAGATATAACAGCAGAAATGGAGGAAATTCAAAAAAATCAACAAATCCTGCTGCAAAAGCCTATTCTAAACACAACTGGAAAATCTGGAGGAAATGGAAAATTTCCTAGACAGATATCAAATACCAAAATTAAATCAGGATGAAATAGACCATCTAAACAGTCCCATAACCCCTAAAGAAATAGAAGCAGTCATTGAAAGTCTTCCAACCAAAAATAGTACAGGACCAGATGGTTTTAGTGTAGAATTCTATCAGACCTTCAAAGAAGAACTAACACCAATACTCTTCAAACCTTTCCACACAAGAGAAACAGAAGGAACACTACGCAATTTGTTCTGTGAAGCCACAATTACGCTGATTCCAAAACCACACAAAGATCCAACAAAAAAAGAGAACTTCAGACCAATTTCCCTTATGAATATCGATGCAAAAATACACAATAAAATTCTTGCAAACCGAATCCAAGAACACATCAATACGATCATTCACCACGATCAAGTAGGCTTCATCCCTGGGATGCAGGGATGGTTCAATATACAGAAATCCATCAATGTAATCCACTACATAAACAAACTCAAAGGAAAAAAAATGGTCATTTCATTAGATGCTAAAAAAGCATTTGACACAATTCAGCATCCTTTCATGCTAAAAGTCTTGGAAAGATCACAAATTCGAGGCCCATATCTAAACATAGTAAAAGCGATATACAGCAAACCAGTAGTCAACATCAAACTAAATGAAGAGAAACTTGAAGGAATCCCACTAAAATCAGGGACTAGACAAGGCTGCCCTCCCTCTTCATATCTATTCAATATAGTACTTGAAGTTCTAGCAGAGCAATTAGACAACAAAAGGAGGTCAAAGGGATACAAATTGGAAAGGAAGAAGTCAAATTATCACTATTTGAAGATATGATTGTATACTTAAATGACCCCAAAAATTCCACCAGAAAACTCCTACAGCTGATAAAGAACTTCAGCAAAGTGGCTGGATATAAAACTAACTCAAACAAATCAGTAGCCTTCCTATACTTAAAGGATAAACAGGCTGAGAAAGAAATTAGGGAAACAACACCCTTCAAAATAGTCACAGACAATATATAGTATCTTGGTGTGACTCTAACCAAACAAGTGAAAGATCTGTATGACAAGAACTTCAAGTCTCTGAAAAAAGAAATAGAAGACCTCAGAAGATGGAAAGATCTCCCATGCTCGTGGATTGGCAGGATTAATATAGTAAAAATGGCCATCTTGCCAAAAGCAATAATCAGTGCAATCCCCATCAAAATCCAAACTCAGTTCTTCATAGAGTTAGAAGAGCAATTCTCAAATTCATCTGGAATAACAAAAAACTCAGAATAGCAAAAACTACTCTCAACAGTAAAAGAACTTCTGGGGAAATCAGTATCACAGACCTCAAGCTGTACTGCGGAGCAATAGTGTTAAAAACTGCATGGTGTTGGTACAGTGACAGGCAGGTAGATCAATGGAATAGAACTGAAGACCTAGAAATGAACCCACACACCTATGGTCACTTGATCTTTGACAAAGGAGCTAAAACCATCCAGTGGAAAAAAGATAGCCTTTTCAACAAATGGTGCTGGTTCAACTGGCAGCTAGCATGCAGAAAAATGCAAATGGATCCATTCTTATCTCCTTGTACTAAGCTCAAGCCAAGTGAATCAAGGACCTCCACATAAAACCAAACACACTGAAACTAATAGAAAAGAAACTGGGGAAGAGCCTTGAGCACATGGGCACAGGGGAAAATTTCCTGAACAGAAAACCAATATCCTATGCCCTAAGAACAAGAATTGACAAATGGGAACTCATAAAATTACAAAGTTTCTGTAAGGCAAAGGACACTGTCAATAGGACAAAAAGGCAAAATAATATCTAATATATACAAAGAATTCAAGAGGTTAGACTCTAGAGAACCAAATAACCCTATTAAAAATGGGGTACAGAGCTAAACAAAGAATTTTCACCTGAGGAATATCGAATGACTGAGAAGAACCTAAAGAAATGTTCAACATCCTTAGTCATTAGGGAAATGCAAATCAAAACAACCCTAAGATTTCACCTCACATTGTTCAGAATGGCTAAGATCAAAAACTCAGGAGACAGCAGGTACTGGAGAGGTTGTGGAGAAAAAAGGAATACTCCTCCACTGCTGGTAGGATTGCAAGCTGGTACAACCACTCTAGAAATCAGTTTGGCAGTTCCTCAGAAAACTGGGCATAATAATACTGGAGGACCCTGCTATACCACTCCTGGGCATATACCCATAGGATTCTCTAGCATGTAATAAGGACACATGCTCAACTATATTCATAGTAACCCTATTTATAATAGCTAGAAGCTGGAAAGAACCCAGATGTCCTTCAGCAGAGGAATGGATACAGAAAATGGGTATATATACATAATGGAGTCCTATTGGGCCATTAAAAACAATGAATTCATGAAATTCTTAGGCAAATGGATGGAATTGGAAAATATCATCCTGAGTGAGGTAACCCAATCACAGAACACACATGGTATACACTCAGAAGCTTGGAAATACCCAAAACACATTTCACATATCAAATGATTCCCGAGAAGGAGAAAGAACAAAGTATGGATACTTGGGTCCTTTGTAGAAAGGGGAACAAAATACCCACAGAAGGAGATACAGAGACAAAGGGGTACAGAACAGTCTGAGGGAAAGACCATCCAGAGATTACCTCACTCAGGGATCCATCCCATATACAGTTACAAAACCCAGACACTATTGTGGATGTCCACAAGTGCTTGCTGACTGAAACTGGATATAACTGTTAGATGGGAGGCTCTGCTAGTGCATGAGAAATACAGATGGGGCCACTCTCAGCCAGCCATTGAACTGAGCACAGGGTCCCTAATGGAGGAGCTAGAGAAAGGATCCAAGGAGCTGAAGGGTTTTGCAGCGCCATAGGAGGAACAACAATATGAATCACCTAGTACTCCCAGAGCTCCCAGAGACAAAACCATCAACACATGGAGTTAACCATGGCTCCAGACACATATGCAGCAGAGGATGGTCTTGTTAGATACCAAAGGGAAGAGAGGCCCTTGGTTCTGGAAAGACTTGATGCTGTAGTGTAGAGGAATACCAGGACAGGGAAGCAGGGGAGGGTTGATTGGGGAAGGGAAGAAATGGCTTATGGGATTTTCGGAGCAGGGGTGGGGGGGAACCAGGAAAGGGGACAACATTTGAAATGTAAATAAAGAATATATCTAATAAAAAAAGAAACTGGGAAAAAAAGAGAAAATGGAAATATATTGAGTACATATTCATATGTTCTTCGTGGCTTTGGTCTGAATGGGAAAGAGTGTGCTATAAAAGACCAATAGCCAGAGACAGGTAAGAGTGTTCTTGAGTCTCCTATTGACATAAGACAGAGACACACTTCAAAAAGCTATGTTTATCCTCCATTATGGGTAAAAAACAAACAAACAAACAAACAAAAAACCAATATGGACACTGACCTAAGACAGACATTGTCACCTTGCCACTCTTACTCTAGTAAAGATTATGACAAACAAGTAAATCTTGTGCCCCCACCCCATCTAACTCATCTTTTAAAAACAAAAGAAGGGTGAATTGTGCCCTTCCCCCAGTGTTGAGTAGACTAAATAGGCCTTAAGTGCTTGCCACAGTTGGAACTTTACAACCCAGGTGGAGTCTTCCTTGCAGCAACTAAAATTTCCTACAGGAGTAGACTGCCCACTGAGCTTGCTTTGCAACATAATCCAGCTGAAACAAAGGATGGGTCTGTGGGCTCTCCCTATATCAAAAACTTTTGTCTTGGCTTCATCCTTCTCTCACATTCATTCCTTTTTCCATTTCCAGCCCCCCTTTCAGATATTCCCAGTTTATCCATGGCCACTGAACAGCTACACCTATGAGAGGGTGCCCCCTGGGGGGTATCTCCCCTCCCTAGAGCATCAAGTCTCTACAGAATTAGGCACATCCTCTCCCACTGAGGCCAGACAAGGCAGTCCTCTGCTACATATGTGCCAGGGTCTTGGAACAGCCTCTTTATGTTCTTTGATTAGTGATTCTGTCTCTGGGAGCTTCCAGAGGTCCAGATTAGTTGACAATGTTGGTCTTTCTATGGAGTTGCCATCCTCTTCAGTTTCTTCAATCCTTCCCCCAACTCTTCCATAGGGATTCCGGACTTCAGTCCAATGCATGGCTGTAAGTGTCTGCATCTATCTCAGTCAGCTGCTGGTAGAGTCTTTCAGAGGACAGCCACATCAGGCTCCTGTCTGCAAGCATAACATAACATAGCATCAGTAAAAGTGTCAGGGCACTAACACTAAGCCTGCCCATAGGATGAATCCCAAATTGGGCCTTCAACTAGATAGCCATTCCTTTAGCCTTTGCTCAATTTTTGTTTCTGCATTTCTTTTAGACAGGAACGATTTTGGATCAAAAAGTTTGTAGATGAGTTGGTGTCCTCTCCCCTCTACTGGAGTTCCTGTATGACTACTGGAGATGGTCTATTCAGGTTTCATATACTTACTGTTGGGCATTTTGGCTAAGGTCACCTTATTCTGGTTATTATGATAACCAGAAACTGGAAGCAATCTAAATGTCCCTCTACCAAAATTAGGATACTAACAATGTGGTTTGTTTGTGCTTTTACTTAATGGTGATTAGACCTGCATCCCAGGAGTCTGGAGAAGAGGGAGAGATAAAAACCATTCAAAATTCCAGCCTACATCTCATGCTCATTGCAGTATATTTGTTTACAGTTTCAGAATTTAATCATACCCTGACCAGATTCAAGATTTTCCCTGCCCAGTTTTTCTATGTTAACCTGATTGTTTGTTTGTCTGTTTCTTTGTCTGTCTATTGGCAAATACACATTCTTTTCTTCTTTTCTGTAAAAAATGTTTCTTGCTCATGCATTTCTCCATAATACCCAGTTGTAATAACAACAATAAGGGAAGGAATTCTCATTGATTTATAGTGTTTGCAAGCTACCACTGCCTTCCATACAGAGATGTATCTACCTCCACTATACCCAAAAGGAAACTCAAGCATGCATTGTATCTCTGGGGTATTTATAAATATGAGGCATATGTGAGTCTTCTGGTTAGTTGGTGGAATTTACAGTCTTCCTGTTATGTAGTGCTGACAGTCGAAACGTTAAGTTCCCAGGAGTTTACTGGAACATTTACATATGGTCCAATATTACACATATACTTGGCATCTTGATACATTTGAAATCCAATGTGTTTTCACATAGACAGTTGGCATCTGGCTTGAATGTCTAGAAGATTGGTGGGAGTAGGGAGGAAGATGCCAATAGGAAATCAAAGAAGGAGCATGGAGAACAGCCTTTCTTCCAACAAACGGAAAATGCTACAGCTCCATCAGATTATCAGTTGTCCAACACTAAAAATTCTGTGTGGGCCTTCGGGGTACTGTTACTTAAAATTAAATCAGAATGTTGTTTCCTTAAAATAAACAAAAAAGACCTGAGCAGCAAAGTTGATTTATTTTGAGAATCAAAGCCTCTAGGAGAGGATGTGGTTGAAAAACCTCATGTTTCTTCTCTGTAAGTTACCAGCTGTGTGTCCTTGGGCAAATTGCAGAACCTCTTTACCCATTGGTGTTCTCATCTATAAAATGGGAACAGACACACTTGAGGGTTTATGCATTCAGCAATTATGATAATGAATGAGCTAGACTAGCCCATGCAGTCTTGTGCAACATTATTTTATTAATTAGATACACTGAGCTGTTTAGTAATTGTCATGACATCATCTTCAGTTTTTTGATTGTGACTGTTAACTGCAGTGGACACTTTTTTCTTTGCCTGAGGGCACACCTAGAAATGATCCCTGTCATATTTTCTCTTCTCCTCCCAAGTGCAGGGTTCATCATTTAATCTACCATGATTCTAGCTCAAGTCAGATCATGAAGACAGCTTTCCTAAGGCTGTCTTCAGTGTAAATAATTTCTGTCCTCTGTAAATAATACCAACAGATCCAGATAAAGGTAACAAATTATATGCAACAAGTTTTCCTTCTGTTGTTTTTTTTTTAATTTGCTAATTTGTATTCAAGACAATCAAAATTGAAACGACTTGGAACTACAGAAGGATGGGATGCCTTCAAGGAAACTTAGTTTCTACCTGAAAACTAAGTTTATGTTCAGCATTAAATGGATTCAGGTTGAAAGTAGAAATATTTTGTTCAAGATGAGTTTCTAACACCTATGACAAAGGGTTCTAAACCAAGGTTTAATAATGAAATGAAGTAAGCAGGATAATATTGCAAAAAGAAAACTAACAGAAAGGAAATAAAACTGTCAGCTGTGCAGAGCTGTTGACATCTCAGTGTTGACAGCATCACACAGCATCAAGGAAAGCACAAACTGAGGTGGTTAACATTATCTTTAACAAAGAATTGGTTTGAAATGCCTATAGCGCTCAGGATCCAAGAATGATCATCTCTATCATTACATAGCTTATAACTGAAATTTTTTTGAGAGTCTCACACAACCCTCGAGCTCCAGTTTGCCTTTCTTCCCAACCTCCGAACCATCCAAGAAGCCCAGAAGGCTTAAATGACCCTGAGAGGGAGCCACCTAGCTTTGAATGGAAAGTATACAGAGTATTCTCTATTGGCAAGGTCTCTGGAAAAGGGAAGATGCCAACAGGACTACTCCCTTGGCACCTCACTTTGCTGGGCTAGCCATCCAGCCAGGCACACACTCCGTCACTCCTCACCACAATCCCCACTGCTTCCTAGGCAGCTGCAGGTGTCCATCTTGTCCAGACCCACAATGACTTCTCTCTTTTCAACACCAAGTACAGCTTTGCAAGCCCTCTTGTTTTCCTTTTCAGTATCTGGAATTATAAAATTGTAACAATGTCTTCTTGCCTTTCTTTCCTTGATTCTAGAGCTAGTGAGCAGGGGAAGACCTTAACCTCATCACTTTCAGCTACCTGGCCTGATTTGCCGCCAAGAATTGCCTCAACCTTAAGCATTAAGCCTGACAGGCTTCCTATGTCCCTTTCTGAAATATTAGTCCTCCAAGATCCTCTCATAAAAGACTTTAAGTCTATTCTGCTTCTAGACCACACTCTTTTTTTTTAAAAGATTTATTTATTATATATAAGTACACTGTAGCTGTCTTCAGACACTCCAGAAGGGGGAGTCAGATCTTGTTACAGATGGTTGTGAGCCACCATATGGTTGCTGGAATTTGAACTCAGGACCTTCGGAAATCACTGAGCCATCTCTCCAACCCCCAAGATCACACTCTTGAAAACCAGGGCTGGAACTTTTCTGTGTCAACTATCCCCATCTCCATCAATCCCCCAACCTATGCACTTTGTAGTGAAGTGGCAAGCACTTCACCTCCTCTTAAAAGATATACAGTAGAAGATGCTTTAACCAAAGAAAAGAAGCCAACGATTTGATTTCTCCCAGATCCTATCTCAGCAGGAATCAACCTTGAGGGGTAGAGATTCAGCCTCTTGTTGACCACAGAGAGTCAGTTCTTGCATTTTCCTGTGGCTTCAGGTGAGAACCAAAGTACATGAAATAGGGAGTGTAGAATGCACTCACCTGAAGAACACTGTTCCTATCCAGCATGATATCTAAGCCAATGGAAAAGATGACTGCTCTGCCTTCAGTTAATGATATGGTTTCCTCTCTGTTTACCTGTTGTATCTCCTGCTCTTTTTTTTTTTTTTTTTTTTTAATTTTATTTTATTTTATTTTTTTAATTTACATTCCAAATCACTTCCCCTTTCCCGTTTCCTCCCTCCCCGAAAGTCCCATAAGCCCCCTTCCCTCCCTCTTTTCTCCGTTCAACCCCCTCTCATTACTCTGTCCTGGCGTTCCCCTACATCCAGTCTTTCCAGGACCAGGGGTCTCTCCTTCCATCTTTTTAGAAATCTATTGATATGCTGATTGTGTCTAGGGTATTCTGAGATTCTGGGTCAATATCCCCTTATCAGTGACTTCATACCATGTGTGATCTTTTGTGATTGGGTTACCTCACTAAGGATGATATTTTCAAGTTCTGACCATTTGCCTAGGAATTTCGTGAATTCATTGTTTTTAATTGCAGAGTAGTATTCCATTGTGTAAATATACCACATCTTCTGAATCCATTCCTCCGTTGAGGGACATCTGGGTTCTTTCCAGCTTCTGGCTATTATAAATAAGGCTGCTATGAATATAGTGGAGCATGTGTCCTTATTGCATGCAGGTAAAGTCTCTGGGTATATGCCCAGGAGTGGTATAGCCGGATCCTCCGGAAGTGTCATGCCCAGTTTTCTGAGGAGCCGCCAGACTGCTTTCCAGAGTGGTTGTACCAGCCTGCAATTCCACCAGCAGTGGAGGAGTGTTCCTCTTTCTCCACATCCTCGCCAACAACTGCTGTCTCCTGTGTTTTTGATCTTAGCCATCCTGACTGGTGTGAGATGGAATCTCAGGGTTGTTTTGATTTGCATTTCCCTAATGACTAAGGATGATGAACATCTCTTTAGGTGCTTCTCAGCCATTAGATATTCTTCAGGTGAGAACTCTTTGTTTAGCTCTGTACCCCATTTTTTAATAGGGTTACTTGCCTCTCTGGAGTTTAACTTCTTGAGTTCTTTGTATATCTTGGATATTAGCCCTCTGTCGGATGTAAGGTTGGTAAAGATCATTTCCCAGTTAGTTGGTTGCCGCTTTGTCTTTTTGACAGTGTCTTTTGCCTTGCAAAAACTTTGTAATTTAATGAGGTCCCATTTGTCTATTCTTGATCTTAGAGTATAAGCTATTGGAGTTCTGTTCAGGAAATTCTCCCCTGTGCCCATATGTTCAAGGTTCTTCCCTAGTTTCCCTTCTATTAGTTTCAGTGTGTCTGGTTTTATGTGGAGATCTTTGATCCACTTAGAATTGAGCTTAGTGCAAGGAGATAAGGATGGGTCAATTTGCATTCTTCTGCATGTTGACCTCCAGCTGAGCCAGCACCATTTGTTGAAAAGGCTATCTTTTTTCCACTGGATGGTTTTAGCTCCTTTGTCAAAGATCAAGTGACCATAGGAGTGTGGATTCATTTCTGGGTCTTCAATTCTGTTCCATTGATCTACATGTCTGTTACTGTACCAATACCATGCAGTTTTTAACACTATTGCTCTGTAGTACAGCTTGAGGTCCGGGATACTGATTCCCCCAGAGGTTCTTTTACTCTTGAGAATAGTTTTAGCTATTCTGGGTTTTCTGTTATTCCAGATGAATTTTTGAATTGCTCTTTCTAACTCTATGAAGAATTGAGTTGGGATTTTGATGGGGATTGCATTGAATCTGTGTATTACTTTTGGTAAGATGCTCATTTTTACTATATTAATCCTGCCAATCCATGAGCATGGCAGATTTTTCCATCTTCCGAGGTCTTCTTCAATTTCTTTCTTCAGAGACTTGAAGTTCTTGTCATACAGATCTTTCACTTGTTTGGTTAGCGTCACGCCAAGATACTTAATATGGTTTGTGGCTATCGTAAAGGGTATTATTTCTCTTACTTCTTTCTCAGCCTGCTTATCCTTTGAGTATAGGAAGGCTTCTGACTTGCTTGAGTTGATTTTATATCCGGCCACTTTGCTGAAGTCGTTTATCAGCTGTAGGAGTTCTCTGGTGGAGTTCTTTGGGTCGCTTATGTATACTATCATATCGTCTGCAAATAGTGATAGTTTGACTTCTTCCTTTCCAATTTGTATCCCTTTGACCTCTTTTTGTTGTCTAATTGCTCTAGCTAGAACTTCAAGTACTATATTGAAAAGATATGGAGAGAGAGGGCAGCCTTGTCTAGTCCCTGATTTTAGTGGGATTGCTTCAAGTTTCTCTCCGTTTAGATTGATGCTGGCTACTGGTTTGCTGTAAATTGCTTTTACTATGTTTAGATATGGGCCTTGAATTCCTGATCTTTCCAAGACCTTTAGCATGAAAGGATGCTGAATTTTGTCAAATGCTTTCTCAGCATCTAATGAGATGACCATGTGGTTTTTTTCTTTGAGATTGTTTATGTAGTGGATTACATTGATGGATTTCCTTATATTGAACCATCCCTGCATCCCTGGGATGAAGCCTACTTGATCGTGGTGAATGATCGTTTTGATGTGTTCTTGGATTCGGTTGGCAAGAATTTTATTGAGTATTTTTGCATCGATATTCATAAGAGAGATTGGCCTGAGATTCTCTTTCTTTGTCGGATCTTTGTGTGCTTTTGGTATTAGTGTAATTGTGGCTTCATAGAACGAGTTGGGTAGTGTTCCTTCTGTTTCTATTTTGTGGAACAGTTTGAAGAGTATTGGTGTTAGGTCTTCTTTGAAGGTCTGATAGAATTCTGCACTAAAACCATCTGGACCTGTGCTTTTTTTGGTTGGAAGACTTCCAATGACAACTTCTATTTCTTCAGGGGTTATAGGACGGTTTAGATGGTCTATTTGATCCTGATTTAATTTTGGTACTTGGTATCTGTCAAGGAAATTGTCCATTTCCTCAAGATTTTCTAGTTGTGTTGAATACAGGTTTTTGTAGTAGGATCTGATGATTTTTTGAATTTCCTCAGTTTCTGTTGTTATCTCTCCCTTTTCGTTTCTGATTTTATTAATTTGGATACTATCTCTGTGCCCTCTGGTTAGTCTGGCTAAGGGCTTATCTATCTTGTTGATTTTCTCAAAGAACCAACTCCTCGTTTTGTTGATTCTTTGTATGGTTTTATTTGTTTCTACTTGATTGATTTCAGCCCTGAGTTTGATGATTTCCTGCCTTCTACTCCTCTTTGGTGTATTTGCTTCTTTTTGTATCTCAGGTGCTGAAGATTCCATAGAAAGCATCGACTCAACAGTCAAAGAAAATGCAAAATGCAAAAAACGCGTAACCCAAAACATCCAGGAAATCCAGGACACAATGAGAAGACCAAACCTAAGGATTATAGGTATAGATGAGAGTGAAGATTTGCAACTTAAAGGGCCAGTAAACATCTTCAACAAAATTATGGAGGAAAACTTCCCTAACTTAAAGAGAGAGATGCCGATGAACATACAAGAAGCCTACAGAACTCCAAACAGACTGGACCAGAACAGAAATACCTCCCGTCACATAATAATCAAAACACCGAATGTTCTAAACAAAGAAAGAATACTAAATGCAGTAAGAGAAAAGGGCCAAGTAACATACAAAGGAAGACCTATCCGAATCACATCAGACTTCTCACCAGAGACTATGAAAGCCAGAAGATCCTGGGCAGATCTCATGCAGACACTAAGACAGCACAAATGCCAGCCTAGACTACTATACCCAGCAAAACTCTCAATCACCATAGATGGAGAGACCAAGATATTCCATGATAAAACCAAATTTTCACAATATCTTTCCACAAATCCAGCCCTGCAACGGATAATAGGTGGAAACCTCCAATACAGGGAGAGAAACAACACCCTGGAAAAAATGAGATAATAACCTTCTTGAATCAAACCCAAAAGTAGATAACCACTCAAACATAAAGATAGCGTCAAGAATGGCAGATGGCAATAATCACTATGCCTTAATCTCTCTTAATATCAATGGTCTCAACTCCCCAATTAAAAGACATAGACTAGCAGACTGGATACGTAAACAGGACCCAGCTTTTTGCTGCATGCAGGAAACGCACCTCAGTGTCAAAGACAAACACTACCTCAGAGTAAAAGGCTGGAAAACAATTTTACAAGCAAATGGCCCCAAGTAACGAGGTGGAGTAGCCATCCTAATATCGGATAAAATTGATTTTCAACCCAAAGTCATCAAAAAAGACACAGAAGGACACTACATACTGATCAAGGGAAAAATCCACCATCAAGAACTCTCAATCCTGAATATCTATGCTCCAAATGCAAGGGCACCCTCATTCGTAAAAGAAACTTTACTAAAACTCAAAGCACACATCGCACCGCACACAATAATAGTGGGTGACTTCAACACCCCGCTCTCTGAAATGGATCGTTCAGGAAAGCAGAAACTAAACAGGGACACAGTGAATCTAATTGAAGCCTTGGACCAAATGGAACTAACTGATATATATAGAACATTTCATCCTAGAGCTAAAGAATACACCTTCTTCTCAGCTCCTCATGGTACCTTCTCCAAAATTGACCATATAATTGGTCACAAATCAGACCTCAACAGATACAAGAAGATAGAAATAATCCCATGCCTCCTATCAGATCACTATGGAATAAGGGTGGTCTTCAATGGCAACAAAAACAAAAGAAAACCCACGTACACATGGAGGCTGAACAATGCTCTACTCAATGATAACTTGGTCAAGGTGGAAATAAAGAAAGAAATCAAAGACTTTTTGAAAGTTAATGAAAATGAAGGCACAACATACCCTAACTTATGGGACACAATGAAAGCAGTGCTAAGAGGAAAATTCATAGCCCTGAGTGCCGCCAAAAAGAAACGGGAGACAGCATACACTAACAGCTTAATGGCACACCTGAAAGCCCTGGAACAAAAAGTATCTCCTGCTCTTAACCAGGGAACTGTTGTCATCTTATATTAGTAGCATCACCACAAGAGAGATGCTTAAGATGAAAGGTTGGCTCATATAAGTATTACAGGATCCATTATGCCTGCATTAAGTCTCAATATTACTTATATTCTGTGCTCATATGGGTGTGTATCTCAAGTGAAAATCTTGGAATTGTCATGAAACATTGTTCCAAATGAGAAAATCATATATATGAAACTCAGAGAAATCTCTTAGACTCTGAGGTAGTTGTTTTAGTTTGAACTAAGTAACTCTGACAAAATTATATTTGACAGTATTATGGAAGGCACCCTAAATAGCTGATTTCTTTTAATTACGTGGAAAAGCTCTAGTGGTTTCTGTATTAAAATTAGTCACAAAACTATTTTAATTACTGCTCAACAAGGAAAATCAACCTAATATTTTGTTTACTTCACACTCAAGCACATACACTACATATCAAAAATAAAACCTTAATAGATGTTTAGTAGTATCAATTTTTCTAAAGTCTACTGTTTCTCTCTGGTTTTTATTTTCAGTTTTCAAAGATATATAATAAATATAACAATTTTTAGAGTTTTCCATTTTTCCTCCTTCAAATGTATTCAGGAGAATATTGTCTTACCGCATATTTGTCTCAAATGCTAAGAAAAAAATCTATTTTTTTTTTAGCTCTCTCAAACCTACTGCTAAATTATTGTTCCAAAATCTGCATTTTTAAGTGTGTAAATAGTAAAAATAGAGCCACCTTCACAGAACTGACATGGGACCACATAAGACTTAAACATAGAACCCAGGACAACTGATGGTTACCATACCAACTGCCACCATTATTGAATACTATGCCGTTCAGAACCTTGGTAGAATCATCTAGAAGAGCTCAATACTAAGTACTGTTAAGCAGAAAGCAAATCTCTCACCCATTAGTTTTACCAATTCAAGGATACAAACTGTTCATAACATTTATTTTCACTTTGACAGGAATATGAAGAGCAAGGCCATTAGATACGGAGCTTCTAGATCTGGTAAATGCAAGCAAAGAAAAACTCAAGCCCAAGTACAATTTCACCCCTGAATTCAGAACACAAAACATTCAAAACAACATGCAATACTATAAGCGTACAATACATTCCTGAGTGAAAAGAAAACTACTTACTTCATAAGAAACTAACAACAATTTAAGTTTATTGCCAAGTTCACAGTATTGAAAACCACTTCCAAAGAAGGAGGTGGAGAATTACTCATAGGTAGATTTAATCCTATGAGAGGAAGTGAGTAGATTAAGTATGTATCCATTTCACAGGAGGAGAAACAACTTATTGGTATCTACTAGCCATCCTTGGCATACGACCAGTACAACTATTAAAACAATAATTTCTTATCTGCTTTTTATTTGATCTTTATTTCTTTTTGAAATTTCTCAAACCATTGAAACATGAAAAAGAAATAATATAATCATTTGTTCATTTAAGCCAGTGTGAGAGATACAGAAACCAATCCTTTGTGGTCATTACGGCGGGAGACTGAAATGTAAATATCAATATTCCTTAGCCATCTCTTGTTAACTACATGTTTTGCCAAGTTATATATACCCCTGTCCTCTTTCAGTTTCAGTTTCACTTCACAAACCCCTGGCCAAAAAGATAAAGAAAAGTATTCCTTGCTATTATACCAGACATGAAAAACAAGGTTGGTAGTGGAGGGAAAAGCAGATGGGGCAGACTTGCTGCTGCACCTTGTATGAACTGACTGAAGACACACTTTTAAAACCTAGATTGCCATTTAACACTGTATGCCTATTGTGCCACTCTGTTAAGTGAAATAAGCCCAACTCAGAAGAAATATTACTACCTGTATTGTTTCGTTTTCTGGCTGCTATGAGCAATACCGAAGAAGCTCTATTTTAAGACAAGAAAGTATTTATTTGGGCTTACAGTGGTAAGGAGATGCAGCTCATTATGGTGGGGAAAGTATGAAGGCAGGAGCACGTGTCAGTGGTCACATTATGTCCACAGTCAGGAGGCAAGACACAGGAAAAGAGGACTGTCGTACATGAAAATTCAAGGTACACCCTCCCCCCCCCGCCCGGTGATCCACTTCCTCCAGCAATATGCCAACTCCTAAAGGCTTCACAACCTTATCAAATGGTACCAGCAGATGTGTTCCAACAAACAATGGGGAGCGTTTCACATTCAAACCACAGAAACTGTGTTTTCTCTCCTATATGGAACATAGATTTAGATGTGTGAGGATCAAGAGAGAAGAAGCATAGAGACAATACCTTAAACATGGAAAAAAATATGTTATGGCACATATGTGACATAAAAGCAATAGGGAGACATTTGAGGGCAGTAAAGAAAACAGGGGTGCTGGGCAAAAGTAGAGTGAAAGGATGGATAAGAATGGATGGAGTATTAGGAAAACCCCATAATGAGACCACTCAACTTGAGGGCAACCATACCTGACACTGGAAACCGAGCCAAACTGTTCATGACTAATGATGTCATGAATGTTGGAGAACCAACAACCACCACCTTACCAAACCAGCATAATTCCTTACTACATTCTAAACCTGTGTCATTATATCAACAAATAATTGTAGTTCTCACCCCTCAGCAAGGAAAGTTTTCCTTGCAACAATGGAAAGAGACCATTACAGAAAATCATAGCCAATCAAAATTCAGAGTTCTGGAGCCCAGTCCCAACTGATTCTACAGCACAACTCCTGCTCCTAAGACTCAGGGATCGCTGTAGAAGAGGGAGAGAAAGATGTAAGAGCCAGAGAATCAGAAAGTTTGCTGTGAGATACTGTCCCAGTAAAGTCAGAAGCTACACCCATAAGGTCTCACCAGCATGGCTGCCTAAATATGACCTGAACATGGAGGACATCAGTAGACATGCCAGTGTAGAGAGAGGAAAGGTCATGGTGTCTCAACCGTAGACAAAGAACTACAGGCAACTAAGGAATACTGAGAAATAGAAAAACAGTCTTCCCCATGGAAGAGCAGATCAACTACCAGATCAATCCTGATAACATGTACATAAAGTAATATTATACAGACTGACCAGTTGTGTATATGTATTTAGGTATATAGATATCTAAATACGTGTGTGTGTGTGTGTGTGTGTGTGTGTGTGTGTGTGTATAACAACAAAGAAAACAGGCAATGAATTTGAAAGAGCGGGGGATGGGGCAGCTACACAGATAAGTTTGGAGGGAGAATAAGGAAAAAGGAAATGATGTTATTATATTATAATCTTAAAACCTGAAAATAATAATAAAAGCAAAGAAATGAGTTAGGGGTTGGAGGAAGGAAAGGAAAAGGAGAAATGATGTAATTAAATTTTAATTTTAAAAATTTGAAAAATTTGTTTTAGACATGATACCTTTTTCAAAAAGAACCCAAAGACATTAATATTTTATTTCATTTCATTTTATTTATTGACACTGGAGTTCTCTATGTAGTCCTTATCATCCTGGAACTGGCTCTGTAGACCAGGCTAGCCTTGAACTCAGAGATTCACCTGCCTCAGACTCTTGAGTGCTGGGGTTAAAGATATGCACCACCACTGCCCAGCTGAAAAATTAATTTTAAAAAGGAAATTTAAAATTATAATGAAACCCAATATTTATATGCTAACTTAAAAATTTAAGTATATTCAAAACAATATAGCACACACAACAAATATCTAGAATTTTATGTACATTAAGAAATACCTTAAAATGGATAGAGATTTTTGGATTAAAAATTCAAACATTTATATAACCAGAAATGATGATCATTCATTTGCATTATAATAATGTGACCAAAACACCCCCTTAGCTAAAAGACAAGAATGCTGGAGCTAGGGAGATAGCTTATCAATTAAGAGTGTGTATTTTTCTTACACAGGACCCAAGTTCAATTGCCAGCACCCACACTGGGCAGCTCACAACCACCTGCAACTCCAGAAATGGGATCTGGTGCACCTGGCTTATGCAGACATATGTCCTCACATGTACAGGTATGTGTGTGTGTGTGTGTGTGTGTGTGTGTGTGTGTGTGTGTGTGTGTGTCCTCACGTGCATACACACATCACAATTTAAAAATAATAAAAATATTTTTTCTTTTAGGACAATGTATCAGAGACTGTGTGACTTTACATACAACTCGCTCCTGAGGGATATGGGGAAAGCACCTGAAAATACAGAGAAGACAATCCTAGTGAGATTGTGGCATGGATGAGCAAGTCTGACACCTGCTTGTCTAGGGGAACGGCTGCTCCAGGTCAATGAAAGCAGGTCCAGAATACCAGTGGGAACCAAGCAGAAATGCACACTGCAGGCCCCAACTAAGGCAGGAAGGTGCCAAGGAAGAAAGCCGGCTGTTCAAAGAACATCTCAGCAGGGTGGCCTGCTGAGTCTGGAGATTGACCTGTCCAGAAAAACACTGGGGAACTCCAGACCAGACCACACACCCTTCCAGTCAGCATTCTGGAAGAAATTTTGAATAATGATTCTGGTCTTTAAAGTCCACAGGAAATTTTAGGAAAATTGTCCTACCCAGCACTTTATAAAACCACTCACCAGAAGAATAAACAGTGAGCATTTGGAGATGTTCCTTTAAAAAGCTAAGAAGCATTTTTAAGTGCAGCTTTCTTCTTCCTCTACTTTCAACCACACCCTCTACCCTTGACCTAAGAATACACAATAAAGAGCTTAAATAGCCTTATAAACCAACTTAATCTCTAAGGCAAATGAAGTAAAGACAAATAAAATCTTGGTTCAAGATCAGATTTTATTTCAGTTGATTATCAACCTTGATTGAAAAAGCAAAGTTTGAAAAACTGCATTCTTTGAGAGACAGTGGCACACATATACCACTACGCACTCTGGAGACTGAATCAGGAGGGTAATAAAGAGTTTTAGGCTAACTTAAGTTACACAATGAGTTCCAGGCGAGTCTATGATACAGAGTGAGACCCTATCTCAAAATAAGAATCAGAATGGATTCATGGTCCAGAAATCATTAAGATCTTTTCATGCTTGCCATATAGGTGGTGAGATAGAACTCAGTGTTTCTCACATAGCTATCATGGGAAAATCTAAAATAATGTAAAATGCAGCTTGACACTTTGAAAATGTGTCCTCAGGAATACATTTGATGATTATTTAAAACCATTACAATATATTATTATAGAATTGTCTAGATACAGAATATAGATTCTGTGACAGAAACATTACTTGCAATTGTTTTTTCCTTAAGCAGTCACAAAAAGAGCAATGTTGATGAGAGAGGCTACAGCAGCAAGATTACTTTCCCATGAAAGAGAGATACTTTCTTTTCTAAAATTGGCATTTTATACCATGTGTGTTCTTTTGTGATTGGGTTACCTCACTAAGGATGCTATTTTCCAGTTCTGACCATTTGCCTAAGAATTTCATGAATTCACTGTTTTTAATTGCAGAGTAGTATTCCATTGTGTAAATATACCACATCTTCTGTATCCATTCCTCTGTTGAGGGACATTTGGGTTCTTTCCAGCTTCTGGCTATTATAAATAAGACTGCTATGGACATAGTGGAACATGTGTCCTTATTGCATGCTGGGGAGGCCTCTGGGTATATGCCCAGGAGTGGTATAGCAGGGTCCTCCGGAAGTGTCATGCCCAGTTTTCTGAGGAACCGCCAGACTGCTTTCCAGAGTGGTTGTACCAGCTTGCAATTCCACCAGCAGTGGAGGAGTGTTCCTCTTTCTCCACATCCTCGCCAACACCTGCTGTCTCCTGAGTTTTTGATCTTAGCCATTCTGACTGGTGTGAGGTGAAATCTCAGTGTTGTTTTGATTTGTGTTTCCCTAATGACTAAGGATGTTGAACATTTCTTTAGGTGCTTCTCAGCCATTCGTTATTCTTCAGGTGAAAATTCTTTGTTTAGCTCTATAAGTGGATATTAACCCAGAAGCTCGGAATACCCAAGACACAATTCACATATCAATTGATTTCCAAGAAGAAGGAAGGAGAGACCCCTGGTCCTGGAAAGACTGGATGTAGCAGTGTAGGAGAATACCAGGACAGAGAATCAGGTGGGGATTGACTGGGGAACAGGGGGAGGGAAGAGGGCTTATGGGACTTTCGGGGAGGGGAGAACTGGGAAAGGGGAAATCATTGGGAATGTAAATAAAAAATATAGAAAATGAAATTGGCATTTTTATTATTTGTGTGTGTGTGTATGTCTGTGTGTGTGTGTGTTTACATGAAATTGGCATTCATACAGGGGTTTTTGGTTGTCAACTTGACTGCCTCTGAAATTAACTAAAACCTCAAGATACAGAGCACACCTGTGAGAAATGTTTTGTTAATTGTATCTTTGAGGTATGAAAACCTACTTGAAATCTGATGGCAGCCTATATAAAGAACAAGGAAGAAGGAAGCCTGCCTTCTTTGCCGTCTTGTCCTTACCCTTCATGGAAAATGCATCCCTTCACTGAAGGAATCTTGAAGTATCTTGAAGTCATTCTTAGGTAGATGGTTACAGTGATCCAGTGTGCTCACAGGACTGTCCTCTGCATAATGCAGACAAATGCTAAGAAGTCATAATCCCATTGTAGCATTTATATATCTGTACAGACAAGGTGCCATTAAACACAATGCCTTTATATTCACAAGCACCATGGCATCTTATTTCCCCAGAGAAAGAAATGAAAAAGTAATAGATTTGTGTTTTTCAGATCAGAGAGGTATAACCAAGTGTTGTGCTAGGACTGATTGTAGGAGTCCAGTCACAGTACCCTACTAACTGAAAGCTGTGGCCACAGTACTTTAGGAAACAAGGTGTATCACAGAGGTTCTTTCTATAAGCCCCAGAAAGGTCTTCCATTGCACACAGCCAGAAAAATCAAGCTCTCTGGGGTACCTATCACACACAGGGGGGAAGAAACTGATGAAATTTACAACTGATTGGATGGCAAACTAGAGCATGCCCAAGTTACACTGATAACTAACTTCATTTCTGATTAGATCAGAGTTCTTTAGAGGAAGAGAACCAATGGAATTTTAACAAGTTTTAAAAGAATTTATCAAGTTGGCTTGTATGAGAGAGTAATACGAAAATATCTTTACCTGGGCAGATGAAGAACTTGATAGCTGCTCAGTCCATAAGGTTGGATGTCTCAACAGTCCCAACCTACTTCTGAATACCAATATGGTCTGTGGACAGCATGACTCTTCAGTCCATGTAAGATGGCTAAAGATGTTGGAGCCAGCAATCAGCAGATGATTGCACATCAACAGCGACAGATTTACTTTCCAGGAACAAAGTGAATGCAGAAAATCAACAGTGTTTTTTCCCTAGAATTCTTTGTATACAGGCTACATGTTGAAAGATGCTGCCCACATTAAGAGCTGGTCTTCTCTGTAGCCAATCCTTTTGAACCATCCCACACATACATACACACACACACACACATACACACACACACACACAAACCCCCTGCAGAAATGAGTCTCGGATATTGATTCTAAATCTCAGCAAGTTGACTATTTAAACCATGCATCATAGTTAACATGATTGTCAATGAACTGGAAAATCTATGCTTGTACTGGATGAGAAAAAACAAAACAAATAAACAAACAAAAATAAAACTACTATATTTAGAATCAAATGTTCTCCATTTCTAAGTGATTTTTGAAGGAACTTGCATTCCCCATGTGAAAGCACAGGCAAATTGTCTTCTGGAGAAACGAAAACCTATTGAGAAATAAGTTTCTCTGTGTCTGAAGCTTTTTTCATCTTAGCATTCATTTATCTTTTTTTTTTTTCATTTTTCCTCCATACCTGCCCTTTGGAAAAATGTTCTGCTGTTGACTTCTAACTTCTAGAAAGATAGCTTTTCTTCATTGACTGTATTTGTCTTGGGAGCTTGCAAAATGAACATATTAATTTTAGTGATTACACATGAATGACATGTCTTAAAACTACTCGCATACTTCATTAATTGGACACTTCCACCTATATTTTTTCCTTTTTTAATTTTAATTTTAATTTTTTATTATATTCAGCACAATATATATATTTTTGTACCAATCATAAAAATGATGGACATATTATTAAATGAACATAAAGAGATAAAGTCTTTTTGTTTGTTTGTTTTTTGGTTTTAGTAGAGCTTAAAATCTTGGCTCTTACTGTGGTACAAACCCAAAATAAGAAGCAATTTTAGACATTGGAGTTCATTGTAATAAGACTGTACTTCACTGTCCCTCACATCACCAAAGGATTTTACCTCCATAGTAGCTAAGCTAAGAGTTGATAGTTCTGCTGCTAGGAATGAATCATAGGCACAATTATTTGGATACAGATTTACCTGCTATGGTCAAAGCTATTCTCAGCCCACAGGGAACAGGTTACATTCATTTAAGAAATGGTGTGTGTAGTGGCTATTCCTGGTTGTCAACTTGACTATATCTGGAATGAACTACAATCCAGAATTGGAAGGCTCATGCTTCTTTGCCTACTTGCCTCATGGGACTAAGTAACTGCTAGATCCTTGGACTTCCATCCACAGCTGCTACTGACCATTGTTAGGGAGTTGGACTACAGATTGTAAGTGATCAACAAATTCCCTAACTATATAGAGACTACCCATACATTTTGTGACTGTAGAGAACCCTGACTAATACAGAAGTTGGTACCGAGAGTGGTTCTAGAGGAGCAGAAGTATAAGGATGAATCTTTTAAAAACCTGGAGTTGGTTTGATAATTCACCAGCACCTTCAACTACTGAAACCTCTCCAGATTCTCTCCTTCCTGGGAGCTCAGAAAATATGGAACACCCATGGTTGAAACTATATTTCAAGCTTAAAGAAGCTAATGCCTTTGATTATCTTGATAATTAGGTGATTCAGCGTACAAAACGTTCTACAAGTTGGGGGAAAAAATCAGAAAATGATTTTGCTGGCTGGTTGCTCTTAGGATCTCAGGGAAAACACAATGAAGAAAAGGAAGGAGTTGTGTGATAAAATCGAATGGTTCCAGATGCAAGTAAACAATCTAAAAGTTGCAAAGTGTGTCCTTGAAGAGAATCTTATCTCTAGCAGCCATAGAGCACAAATGGCAGAAAATCAAACTGAAGCCCTCATTATAAGGTTGGTTGAATTACAGCGAAAATTCAAGTCTCAGCCTCACAGTGTGTCAGCAATTAAAGTAAGGACATTAATTGGCAAAGAAGGGGATCCTATAACTTGGGATGGGGATGTGTGGAAAGAACCTGGTGAAGTTGAGAATTTTGAATCTTTAGATTTTCAAGGTTTTGCCCCACCTAAGGAAGTAGTACCCTCAGCCCTACCCTTTGAAATAATGCCTTCTCAACATGAGGAAATTAATCCCTCAGATCCTGATAAACCAACAGTGACTTTCACTGAAAAAAAATACCAGACAAGATAATACTGATGTTTCTCAAGGCCCACCAACAGTTTCTTCTAGACCTATAAATAGACTCAAGGCAAAGCAGGCCCCGAGAGGAGAGATAGAAAGTGTAGTCCATAAGAAAATTCACTGGGTTCTTTCCACCTTCTGGCTACTATAAATAAGGCTGCTATGAACATAGTGGAGCATGTGTCCTTATTGCATGCAGGGGAGGCCGCTGGGTATATGACCAGGAGTGGTATAACAGGATCCTCCGGGAGTGTCATGCCCAGTTTTCTGAGGAACCGCCAGACTGCTTTCCAGAGTGGTTGTACCAGCTTGCAATCCCACCAGCAATGGAGGAGTGTTCCTCTTTCTCCACATCCTCGCCAACAACTGCTGTCTCTTGTGTTTTTGATCTTAGCCATTCTGACTTGTGTGAGGTGGAATCTCAGGTTTGTTTTGGTTTGCATTTCCCTAATGACTAAGGATGTTGTACATTTCTTTAGGTACTTCTCAGCCATTAGATATTCTTCAGGTGAGAACTCTTTGTTTAGCTCTATACCCCATTTTTTAATAGAGTTATTTGGCTCTCTGGAGTCTAACTTCTTGAGTTCTTTGTATATATTGGATATTAGCCCCTTTGTTGGATGTAGGGTTGGTAAAGATCCTTTCCCAGTTTGTTGGCTACCACTTTGTCCTTTTGACAGTATCCTTTGCCTTACAGAAACTTTGTAATTTTAGGAGGTCCCATTTCTCAATTCTTGATCATAGAGCATAAGCTGTTGGTGTTCTGGTCAAGAAATTTTCCGCTGTGCCCATATGTTCAAGGTTCTTTCCATGTAGTATATCTACACAATGGAATACTACTCTGCAATTAAAAACAATGAATTCATGAAATTCTTAGGCAAATGGTCAGAACTGGAAAATATCATTTTTAGTGAGGTAACCCAATCACAAAAGAACACACATGGCATGCAGTCACTGATAAGGGGATATTAACCCAGAATCTCGGAATACCCAAGACACAATTCACATATCAATAGATTTCCAGGAAGATGGAAGGAGAGACCCCTGGTCCTGGAAAGACTGGATGTAGGGGAATACCAGGACAGAGAAGCGAAAGTGGATTGAATGGGGAACAGGGGGAGGGAAGAGGGCTTATGGGACTTTTGGGGAGGGAGGAAACAGGAAAGGGGAAATCATTTGGAATGTAAATAAAAAATATAGAAAATTTTAAAAAATTTAAAAAAAGGAAATGCACTACACTACTAAGGAGCTTAATGTGTTTGCTATTTCATTCAAGCAGAAGTCTGAGGAATATGTGTGGGAATGAATTTTAAGAGTGTGGGATAATGGTGAAAGGAACATAAAACTAGAGCAGGCTGAGTTCACTGGCATGGGCCCTCTGAGTGGAGATTCTAAGTTTAATATGGAAGCTTGCACAGTTAAAAAGGTGTCAGAAGTTTGTTTGAATGGTTGGCTCAAGTGTTTATCAAAAGATGGCCTACTGAAAAGGAGTCGGAGATGCCTGATATCCCTTGGCTTAGTGTGGTTGAAGGGATTTTTAAGGTTTAGGGAAATTGCAATGGATACGTTGTGTAAAACCTAATCCTCCACAATGGGAAGGTCCAGAAGATATGCCATTCACCAATCCTATAAGACGCAAACTGATGAGAGGGGCACCAGCACAGCAGAAATTTGAAGAGTTTTGTTCTTGCCCTTTTCCTTGTGCCAGACCTTAGGGTTGGAGATGCTGCTAGTTTTGTGTGGGGCCTGGAACAGAAGATTCTTTGACAGGTCCAGGCTACTATGCAGGCTGCTCTACCACTTGGACCATATTATCCAGCAGACCCAATGGTACTTGAGGCCCCTTTAGGTGAATCATAGAAGAGACCTTTGGGATTTTGGAGCAAAGCTCTACCATCATCTGCAGACAACTACTCTCCCTTTGAAAAACAGCTCTTGGCCTGCTATTGAGCCTTAGTGGAAACTGAACGTTTGACAATAGGACACAAAGTTACTATGCGACCTGTACTGCCCATCATTAGCTGGGTGTTATCAGATCCTCCAAGTCATAAAGTAGGACGTGCACAGCAGCAGTCTATTATCAAATGGAAGTGGTATATATGTAATCAGGCCCGAGCAGGTCCTGAAGGCACAAGCAAGTTACTCAAATGCCTATGATTTCTGCTCCTGTTACAATGCCATCTGCTGCCAAGCATGAGCCTATAGCATCATTGGGTGTTCTCTATGATAGGCTGACTGAAGAAGAGAAGACTAGGACCTGGTTTACCGATGGCTCTGCACATTATGTAGATACCGCCCAGAAGTGGACAGCTGCAGCCTTACAACCCCTTTCTGGGACAACCCTGAAAGATACAGGTGAAGGAAAATCTTCACAGTGGGCAGTACACATGGTATTACAGTTTGTTTGGAAAAAAAATGGCCAGATGTACGATTGTTCACTGACTCATGGGCTGTAGCCAATGGATTGGCTGGATGGTGAGGGACGTGGAAAGATCAGAATTGGAAAATTGGTTAGAAAGACATCTGGAGAAGAAATATGTGGATAGATCTCTCCAAATGGGCAAAGAATGTGAAGATATTTGTGTCCCATGTAAATGCTCACCAAAGGTGACTTCAACTGAGGAAGAGTTCAATAATTAAGTGGATAGGATGATCTGTTCTGTGGACAGTCAGCCTCTTTCCCCACCCATCCCTGTCATTGCCCAATGGGCACATGAACAAAGTGGTCATGGAGACTGAGATGGAAATTATGCTGGGCTCAGCAACATGGACTTCCACTCACCAAGGCTGACCTGACTACAGCTGTTGCTGAATGCCAGATTTGCCAACAGCAGAAACCAACACTGAGTCCCAGATATGGAACCATTCCTCGAAGTGACCAGCCAGTTAACCTGGGGGCAGGTTGACTACATTGGACCACTTCCCCCATGGAGAAGACAATGATATCTTCTTACTGAAGTAGATACTTATTCTGGTTATGGATTTGCGTTTCTTGCACGTAATGCTTCTGCCTAAACCACCATCCATGGATTCATAGAATACCTTATCTATCATCATGGAATTCCACACAGTATTGCTTCGGACCAAGGAACTCATTTCACAGCCAAAGAAGTGTGACAGTGGGCCCGCAATCATAGAATTCACTGATCTTACCATGTTCTCCCATCATCCTGAAGCAACTGGTCTGATAGAAAGATGGAATAGCCTTTTGAAGACACAGTTACAACGCCAATTAGGTGACAACAACATGGGGGACTGGGGCAGAGTTCTTCAGAAGGCAGTATATGCTCTGAATCAGTGGCCGATATATGGTACAGTTTCTGCCATAGCCAGGATCCCTGGGTCCAGGATTCAAGGGGTGGAAATCACAGGATTCACTATCACTCCTAGTAATTCTCTAGGAAAATTTTTCCTTCCTGTCCTCACAACTTTAGGTTCTGCTGGCCTAGAAGTTTTAGATCCAGAGGGGGGAGTGCTCCTACCAGGAGCCACAACAAGCATTCCATTGAACTGAAAGCTCAGACTTCCCCTGGTCATTTTGGGCTTCTAATGACCTTAAAACAATAGACTAAAAGAATGACCATGTTAGGAGGGGTGATAGATCCAGATTACTATGAGGAAATTGGATTGCCTCTCCACAACGGAGGTAAGTAGGATTATGTCTGGAGTGCAGGAGATCCCTTAGGGCGTCTCTTAGTACTACCATTTACTGTGATTAAAGTCAATGGAAAACTACAACAGCCTAATCCAAGCAGGATGGCAAAGGATGCAGACCCTTCAGGAATGAAGGTATGGGTAAACCCTCCAGGAAAGGAGCCAAGACATGCTGAGGTGCTTGCCAAGGGTAAAGGAAATACAGAATGGGTAGTAGAGGAAGGTAGTTATAAATACCGGCTAAAGCCACGTAACCAGTTGCAGAAACAAGAATTATAAAGTAATATGAATTCTTCTGTCTTATTTTGTTAAGAACTCATTTATCTTTCTCCCAATTTCTTTAACATCAATTGGTATTTAATTTGAGACACTAAAAGAATGTTCCCAAGAGACATTGCCCCGTTGTAAATTTCACAAATGGGTTTGTGGTTGTATGAGGAATAGCTATATCATGTTAGGCATATTCATGACCTTGTTATTGTTTCATGTGGACTTGAGACATTATTTGTATCAAATTGACAAGGGGTAGATTGTAGTGGCTATTCCTGGTTGTCAACTTGACTATATCTGTAATGAACTACAATCCAGAACCGGAAGGCTCACTCTTCTTTGCCTGCTTACCTCCTGCGACAGAACAACTGCTAGATCCTTGGACTTCCATCCACAGCTGCTGCTGATCATTGTTGGGGAGTTGGACTACAGACTGTAAGTCATCAACAAAGTCCCTATTTATATAGAGACTACCCATACATTCTGTGACTCTAGAGAATCCTGATTCATACCGTGTGTGTATTAAGATAGTCTATCCATGAAGTCATTCATTAACTATTTCAATGAACAATGGTTCTGCTTGAAGGGTGGCACAGACATTAGGTGAGGGTAAAATTCTGGTTCATTGGCTGTGATGATTTTGGAAAGCGTTCATCTCAGAAAGAGTAACTTATAAGGTCTTCTTCTTCAAAATTGATACAATAATTATAAATATCAAGTGAAACATTCAGTCTCACTCTTTGTTGCTCTCTTACAAGCCACCACCCAAATTAATTGTCTACATTTCTTTTGGCTGTGTAAATAATTTTGAAATGTGTAAGCTGTTCTGAAAACCATAGAATAGTGTAAAAACATCAAATAAAGAATCCTACTCCTCTTAGACAGGCCAAGATGCAAAGAGAGGAATCAACCCAACTGGAAGAGCATTAGACCAACTTGGAAAGGACACTCTCCAACCTGTCAAGCTCTAGCAGTGCAGTGTGCCCCAGGGTCCTAGCTTTTGTGAGCAGTCACCCATGCTCACCATGCTTTTGAGTCATTTCTGCTCCTGTAAGTAACCCTTCCCCCATATTCTTGTAACTGTCTTAGTTAGGGTTTTACTGCTGTGAAAAGACACCATGACCAAAGCAAGTCTTATAAAAAACAACATTTAACTGGGGCTGACTTACAGGTTCAGAGGTCCGGTCTGTTATCATCAAGGTAGGAACATAGCAGCATCCAGGCAGGCATGGTGCAGGAGGAGCTAAGAGTTCTACATCTTTATTTGAAGACTGTTAGCAGAATACTGGCTTCCAGGCAGCTAGGATGAGGGTCTTAAAGAGCATGCCAACAGTGACACACCTACTCCAACAAAGCCACACCTAATAGTGCCACCCCCTGGGCCGAGCATATACAAACCATCACAGTAACCCTAATAAAACTCACTGAATTGTAAAAGTATCTTTTACTTGCCTGAAGTAATTAACATCTCCAAGGCTTAATGCCTCCATCTGCTAACCTAGGCCTGGTCCTGGAAACTTTTCCAGCCTCCATGCAATCTAATTTAGGCGTAGAATGTTTTTAGCCTCTGAGACGTTCTGTTGAGTATGTTCAACCTTTCTAGTTCTTTCTGAACTCTGCTAGCTGGTTTAACTCAGCTGTTCTGGCTCAAACTCCTCTCCAAGCTGACGGATTCAAACGGGCTTCTCTCAGCTTCTGCTGAACTGCTGTGCTTGGCCTCAAGCTAACTCTAGCAATCTGTTCTAATCATCCGACTCCTTCTCATTCTCTGGCTCATTCTGTCTTACTTGTGTCTAACTTGTTTCCTCTCTGCAACCTGTCTTTGTACAACTGTCCTAAAGTAGAACCTTCTGTTTCTTTAGAAAATCAATTATGTCAAATGAAGTTTTATAAGACATAAAGCTAAAAGATATTTTGCTAGAGTAGACCTGTGAAGGAACGTTTCAGTGAAGCAGACACTGCTGACTGGTGTTTGCTGTCCTGATGCTACTAAACTAGAATGATGATCTTTGTGGTTTCCTCATTTGCCTATGGGCCACACCTGTTTCCTCTCTATCCAGAGTCAGTTCTTTGTCCCTCTGGGGCAAATAGCCTTTTCACCTCTCTTTTGTTCCCTTCCCCTTGTCCCCTGTCCTCTGTCTCCTGTCTTTGTCTCTTATTCCCTGCCCTTTGTCCCTCTGGGGCAAATATATCTCCTTTGTGCTAAGAACTTAGTCTTGGTATGTCTTGTGCTGATTCCTTTCAGGATCCCTGTCTGGAGTGAGTAGATAGTGTGTTGTATCTCCTCAGGAAAAATCTTGTCCTACAGTACCTACTGCCTGTTTCCCAAGTGCTGAGATTATATGTATGACTCTTCCAGCTCTTTGTCCATTTTTTTTCTTCCCTGAAACAAAATGCTTGATAGTAGTTTATAAAAAAAGAGATTTTTTTTAATTTTTAATTTTTTGGTTTTCTCAAGACAGGGTTTCTCTGTATAGCCCTGGCTGTCCTGGAACTCACTCTGTAGACCAGGCTGGCCTTGAACTCAGAAATCCTCCTGCCTTTGCCTCCCAAGTGCTAGGATTAAAGGCGTGCACCACCACTGCCCGGCTAAAAAGAAATTTTTTAATAAACTATTTTTATAACTTATAAAAAAATAAAAAAAAAGAATCCTACTAATAGAGAGGCTGAGATAGGAGAAGCATGATTTCAAGACCATTATATGGAACACAGCAAGACACTGTCACACACAAACAAGCAGAAAGTGTGTATGAATTATACAATATTGGACATATTTCTCCAATTATCAAATTAGAGAGACCACTGATTGACAGTCAACAAATTTTTAATTCCTCATATTTTTGAATTTCAATTGGTTAGGATATGTTTGTAATATTAATTTTCATATTAAGAGACATTAAGGAAAAATGATTGTTACTTCCTGTTATTTTTGTTGTTAGAGGTGGAATTATGTTTGTGTGGGTTTATTGAAAGATTGCTTTTTTGCTTTTTTGCTTTTTCTAGGGTGTAGTTTCCCTCCTTGTGTTGGTGTTTTCCATCCTTTGTAGGACTGGATTTGTGGAAAGATACTGTATAAATTTGGTTTTGTCATGGAATATCTTGTTGTTTTCTCTACCAATGGTAATTGAGAGTTTTGCTGGATATAGTAGCCTGGGATGGCATTTGTGTTCCCTTAGGGTCTATATGACATCTGCCCAGGATCTTCTAGCTTTCATAGTCTCAGGTGAGAAGTCTGGTGTAATTCTGATAGGCCTGCATAAATATGCTACCTGACCTTTTTCCCTTACTGCGTTTTAATATTCTTTCCTTGCTTAGGGCATTTGGTGTTTTGATTATTATGTGACAGGAGGGATTTCTGTTCTGGTTCAGTCTGTTTGGAGTTCTGTAGGCTTCTTGTATGTTCATGGACATCTCTTTCTTTAGGTTAGGGAAGTTTTCTTCTATAATTTTGTTGAAGATATTTACTGGCCCTTTAAGTTGGGAATCTTCACTCTCTTCTATACCTATAATCCTTAGGTTTGATCTTCTCATTGGATCCTGGATTTCCTGGATGTTTTGGGTTAGGAGCTTTTTGCTTTTTGTGTTTTCTTTGACTATTGTGTAAATGTTTTCTATGGTATCTTCTGCACCTGAGATTCTCTATTTTATCTCTTATATTCTGTTAGTGAGTCTATGACTCCTGGTCTCTTTCCTAGGTTTTCTATCTCCAGCCTTGTCTCCCTTTGTGATGGCTTTATTGTTTCTATTTCCATTTTTAGATCCTGGATGGTTTTGTTCACTTCCTTCGCTTGTTTTTCTGTAATTCTTTAAGGGACTTTTGTGTTTCTTCTTTAAGGGCTTCTAGCTGTTTACCTGTGTTTTCCTGTATTTCTTTAAGGGAGTTATTTATGTCCTTGTTAAAGTCCTCTGTCATCATGAGAAGTGATTTTTAGATCTGAATCTTGCTTTTCTGGTGTGATGGTGCATCCAGGATTTGCTATGGTGGAACAATTGGGTTCTGATGATGCTAAGTAACCTTGGTTTCTGTTGCTTATGTTCTGATGCTTGCCTCCCACCATCTGGTTATCTTCAGTGTTATCTGCCCTCCCTATATCTGACTGGGGCCTGTCCTTCCTGTGATCCTGGTTGTGTCAGAACTCCTCAAAGTCAAGCTGTCTCCGTGATCCTGTGATCCTGAGATCCTGAGATCCTAGGTGTGTCCGAGCTCCTGGGAGACAAGCTGCCTCTGGGACCCTGAGATCCTGGTGTGACCAAGCTTCTGGGATCCTGGGATCCTGGGCAAGTAAAAGCACCTGGGAGTGGAGCTTCCTCTGGGTGTTGTGGGACTGGCTGCAGAGTTTTCACCCAAGGTCTACTCAGGGAATCAGCCCAGACAGTCTGAAAGGAACCCATGCTGCTGGTCTGGTGGAGTTCCTGCGTGCCTGGGTCCCACTGGTTCCAATTACTCCTGGTGTTGGGACAGATGTGTCCTCCTCACCTCTGATCCTATGATCCTGGGTATGTAAGAGTGCCTGGGAGTGGAGCTGCCTCTGGGTGTTGTAGAATTGACTGCAGAGTTTGTGCCCAAGGTCTGCTCAGGGCACCAGCCAAGACTGGAAGAAACCCATGCCACTGGTTGGGCAGAGTTATCTTTTTTTTTTCCATTTTTCCTCAATACCTGCCCATACATATTTCTATAATTTATCAGCAGTCAAAAAAAGTTCTGCTATTGACTTCTAACTTCTATAAAGATAACTTTGATACATTGACCTTATTTGTCCTGGGAGCTTACTAAATGAACATATTAATTTTAGTGAATACTCATGTATGGCATGCCTTAAAACAACTCACTTACTTCATTAACTGGATTCTCCCACCTATTGCATTAAAATTTTTAATTCATCTCTAAGAATTAACATTATTCTCTATGTTTAAGTTCTTGAGTGAATCCCAGCCCCCAAACAATTAGCCAGTTGACATAGACTTATTCATGATTTTTTTAAAAAAAGTAGCACTCCAAGGTGCGATTATTTTATTATTACTATTGAAATACAAGTTTCTTTGTTTTTGCTGTTGAGTCAAAAACTCAAATATAGTAGTATGAAACCATTTTCAAATCCCTGTTACTTACTGATCTCCAAACTCCTTGTCCCACATATTTAATTGCAATGACTTTTGTTTCTTAACCTCTATTTATTTTAATTTCCATATACATTGCAGAGTAGAGAATATGAAATGAGAAAGAAACCTTGAAATCCACAGAAAGAAGCAACTCTTCTTATTTCTGCCTCTCTTGTATCTGCAGTTCAACTAAGCAGTGTAATGAAGTTAATACACTTAGAGAAAATATGAATTTTATGTTTCAATTTTATACAGATCACTCAGATTTATAATGGATCAGATGTGAAGATAACCCATAAAATTTCAAAATGACATTTAGACTTGTAAGGAAATAACATAATAGCTTCCCAAGAAAATATCTCTCTCTCTCTTTCTACCCCTCCCCCCTCATTAAATAAGCAATGTGGGAAATGTTTCAGAAATAATAAACAGTTCATAGGATAGGCTAAAATATAAGCTTCCTTTCCACATAGAGAAGCCTCAAAACACTAGGAAATGGAGCAAGAGGTCCAGGACACAATGAAGTTAATTTGGACATCTTCACAGATGTGGATTGTGTCATTTATCTCCAAGACTGGTAGAACTTACACTTTTTCTGAATTCCATGTTGAAAGTGTATAATTTTTCCACTCATTTGTGTGAATTTCCAATCCTAGTACCTGTTGATCATCCAGCAAACAATCTTTGGAAAGAGAATCACTGGGTTGATAAACATTCCTGACATTTCTAGAAATTCCTAGGACAAACACAGTTTGCAATTGCCATGGACTATAAATATTATAACAAAGTAAAGAAATAAAAAGACGATCTATTGTTGGAGAGAATGAGAAGGTCAGATAGAATTCATGGTGTTCTTCAGTTCCGCCTAACAGAGTTACAAAAACCAGGTATAGTTCTTGAATTAAGACTGAAACTAAAGCAACAGAGAGAATTCAACCACAATGAGTAAGTAATCATGACTAATTTTACCAAATAAAATATTGCAAAGCTACTTTTATTCTGAATTATCTGAGTAACTGCTAGAACTGGCCACTTCATACTTCTGCATAGTTCCTTAAAGTGCAAAGTCATACTATCACATATAACACGGACTTTCATAGGGAGATTCGATGTAGATGATAAGTTATTTTTAACACCTCCATCTGGACCACCATCTGGTGCATGGGATATATATCAACAAGTTAAGAGAGCCAGAACCTGAGCAAATTACAAAGATTTTAAGATATAAAATTACTTTCCATGTGGTGGTTTTTAGTGGTGGTTTTAGTTTAAAAGAGAGTGACCGGTGTAGCTTCAAGATGAATAACATTCTTTAGACCAAGAGATGACTACTTCCTACTTTCTTTTTAGAGGTAGGCCTTCAACCACAGCTTCTACTACACCAAACAGGAGCTTTGCCACTGGGCTGTACACCCAGCCAAATATCTGTTTGAGCTTTTTTATTTCAAAGAAAAATAGCACAGTTAGTAATCTAGAGATGGTCTTGCAAACAACAATGCCACCAACACTATACAGTTGTGCTACATGATGTTGACCATGGTGGATGGGGAGGAAGAGCAAGCCAAGGCAGCCAAAAGGAGTTGTCCCAAATCTCCTCAGAAGGAGAGAACACATCTGTTTCAAAGAAAGCTTTGAAGAACAAGAATGGATTCAGACGCCATTTCCCAAATTACAAACTGACACCATAGCACACATGTAAAGATTTTTTTCCCAAAGTAGTTAATCCCGTCTCGGAAATTCCACAGATGAATATCTGAATGAGGCAGTCTTAGGTTTTAGTCCAGTGTTATAAGGATGACTGAACATAGTACAATTTAATATTATATAAATCAACTTTTCAAATGCTAAAGTGACAATATATATTGCAAAGGTTAACATTCAAACATTCCCTCAGACATAAATCATTACTTTTGGAGAAGGCTTTACTTTTATAAAGCATTACATATATTTATTAATATATTGATATCAATAACATTTTACTTTGTTTCTATGTGGAAGGTTTAAAAGTATAAGAGAAACCTAACCCTGTCAAGCTAAATGCTCTGCTCAACCTCCACAATAAGGTCTTTAGTAAATTCTAATCTATCTGAATCAAAATCCATTCAACATTTTAACAATCTTTTATCAAGCCCATACTATGTGCTAGAGAAACAAGGGTCATGAACTGGCTTCTGTTTAACTAATACTGGCAGTGAAACAGTTTGAAGAGATGAAAAGTCTATCTTGGCTCATGGCTTCAGGGGTTTCATCCATAGCCTGTTGGCCACTGCTTCTGGGCCTCATGGTGGAAACATGAGACAAAGGAAGCCTTCCCCTCATGATGGCTGAAAACAGAGTGGTAACAAAATAGCCAAGATCTCAATATCACCTTCAAGGACATACACCTAATAATCTAACTTCCTCCCATTATACTCTACTTGTTCAAAGTTCTGTTTTACCACCTCCTGGTAGGGACACAGTTTGGAACCTTCCTTGAGCTTTGTGTGGACCCTTCTGCAATCCATAGCCTAACATACAGACGCATCCTACCTCATCAGTAAGATACATGAGAAAGTACCACCATGAGGCCTACAAAAACAGTTAATAAGAAACAGATGGAGAAAGGGCCACAAAGGAAAGTTTGTTCAGGCCCATGGGGAGGGAAATGGAAGAGTTTACCAAGGGAAAAGATACTGGAGCATCTTGGAGACACGCCTGGAAAATGACATGGAGACCTGGCTAACGTGAGGAAAGCACATGGCTGGATGGAGCCAATAACACATGTGTATCTGCAGGGCCTGTAATAGCACCAGATGTTCAAGAACCAGTAGTTGAGCTGTCATTGATTTAAACATAAAACGGTTTCATTAATACATTCTATAATTTTCATATAAATAAACCAAGCATTACAGCCACGCAGCTGCTCAGCTTTGTCATTTAACACTGGGGAAGAACCCTATGAATATTCTTTGAAATTTTACCAGATCATCTAAAACACATTCTAGTGGAAAGTTACAAACACAATTACAGTATACATAAATTCATGAATGACTTACAGTTGAACTCAAATGAAAAGGAAAACCCCCACAATTTATTTCTTTCCATCACCCTTGCATTTCAGGTTAAGCACATTGTCCAATATTTTTGTTCAGCAGCACCAGGTGGTGGAAGTTACTCTCTGGAGTACAGCACAGGGTCAAGAGCTCTAGAGCTGGACAGATTCAGGTTTCATTCCTGCTTTTGTTTCACAGAAACCATACAACCCTGGCAAAGTTCCTCATCATCTCTACCTGGGTTTCCTTGTATATAAATCAAAAGCTACAGCACCATGAGTCTCAAACAGCCTGTTAAATAAATAAGATTATGTGTAAAGAGCTTTGTGGAGAGTCTGATATGTAGTGAGATCTTGGTGAATAACTTAAAGTAAGAACAAAACAAGATGTTGAAACAGCAATCTGCAAAATACTAAGAACCTAGCACAACTAACAAATAATTGAAAAAACCATTCTCTTGATCAATAACTAGATAATCTGAATATTAAAAGAAGCATTGGTTTCAGATGAACATGGTTTGGATTTTTTTCCTGGTAAAGTGAATTAGTTCTCTTCTGTCCCTTGGTTCTTAAGTATAGAATCAATCAAAACAGTTCTCACTAAACTCTCTAAACTTCTTATACTTCCATCCATCCATTTAACTCTATACTTTTAAAATATGAATACTTGGGGCTGGAAAGATGGCTCACTGGTTGAGAACACATACTATTCTTACAGAGGACCTGAGTTTTGTTCCCAGGACTCATATAGAACAGTTTAACCTGTAACACCGTTTAAAGGAGATCCACCGCTCCCTTCTGGCCTCTATGAGCAACTGCACCTATGTGCATACACTCCCACACAAACACACGCATACATATAATCTAAAATAAATACTATTTTAAAATATTTATGTCATTTACTATACTTCTAGAAGAAATTTACTAATAAACTAAAGAAGGATGTATCTGGATATTTGAAAAGCCTGAGCACTCATATGTGATTTGGTACATTTCAGGTAAGCATCAAGTAGAAATCCACAGAAGCAGGTATCATGGTAAACTTGAATAGATTAGCTCTGGTATTTAGTGAATGCTGTTTGTTGATCAACTAACTCATCAATGATGATATAGCATGGCGTTTTTCCACCATGTCTACAGACTAGAAATACTTAGGATTTGTGTGTTCTGTGTGTGCACATTCATGTTTGTGAGTGTGTGTATGCATACTTGCACAGCATAGTACACATGTGGCACTCAGAGGACAATATAGGATGTGAATCTTTGCCCTCCACCTTGCTTAAAACAGAATCTATTTGCTATTTTTCTGTCATGCATACCAGATTAGCTGCCCTGCATGGTTCCAAGGATTCTCCTGTCTCTGCCCTCTTTTACATGATAGACTAAGATTACAGACAGGTGCTTGAACTTTACATATGGCTGTTACATTCATTCTGTGGGTTCACTCTCTGTGTCTCATGTTTGTGTGCCAAGTGCTTTTACCCACTTGTCCATCTCTACATCTTCTAGTTTTGTTTGGACTAAGATTGGGGTTCATGTTTTGTTTTTTTTAAATTCTCAGCCAATTCAAATGTATATCCATGGTTGAGAAATACTGGTATGGTAGATCATAGACTTATATTCTGCAAAAGGAGAGGGAGAGAAATGGTATTTGCTATATAAAGAAAGGATAAAGATAGTCATATGCTGATTTTTGTCTGTATTAATATTTTGAAAAAGGAATATAATCTTTCTCATAAAATATCATTTGTTCAGCTTAATATAATTGATTTTTAATATTTGATGAATGATTACTATATACACTGTACATTGTTGTAATGGGTATATAAAAGTCAGTAGCATAGTTCTGGATAGAGGGAATAATCCAATTATAAAGACAATGTTTGTACACAAAAACATAATGATAGATAACTGTAACACAATAATATGGACAATTATTCCAAAGCTCCCAGGGAGGTCAAGAGAAAGAACCAAAGTAGCTAGACTTGGGGAAACTAGACCCTAGGGAAACTTAGATGGGTTTTGAAGTGGTAAGACTTGAAGAAACCTAAGAAACAAGAGAAAGGAATTTCAGCATTTCTTTTGGGGTGTACATTGTAAAGAGTCTAGCTTTCAAGTCCTTTTCCTAGCTGGCCTTCACTTGCACTTTAAAAGTACACCCAGCCTGCTGTCGCTTGCCTCATAATTCATCGCCTGCATGGCATATGAACAAACACACACCATGATAAAATGACAGCTAGGGCCTCTCTCTGGAAAAGGAAAAGATCCAAGATTGGCTTAGAAAGAAAAGCAAGTGAAAAGAGTGGAGCAATCCTATAGAAATCAGACATTTGTACAACGCTTGAGTTTGTTTTATTTTCTCCCATTGTCCAAATGGGTTTCCTGGCATTTTAGCCTCTTGGCTAATGTGCTTTCTTTTTCCATTTGTCTTCATTCCACACTCTTGTTCCCTTTGATTTGGCTGTCTCCTCCCTTTGACATGTTAGCAGCATTTACTTAATACTGATTGAAAATTTTGTTTCTTTAATTTATAATTTGTGGTTGGGAAGTGATCTGCTTTTGTTTCAGGTTGTTTTATGTTTTCCAATATAATATTTCTTCTTCTTGCACTCCAGTGGGTTCATTTACAAAACATTTAATGTCATTTGTGTCTTTGAAGAGTTGTGTCTTTGGTTAAAACAAAAGTGAGCTCCTCCATAGAGCTTGCGATACTTTTTAATTGGTAAAGATTAACTTCACTAGGTCTGTGAATCAATAAAGGGAGTAGGAAACTTTGCATATTTATTCTTTTTCTTTTATCTATTAATGTTTCATTCAACTAAGTATTTACTGAGCTGCCTTCTGTGTGCCAAACTTAGTGTACAAAGAAGGTTAAGCTTCTGAACCAACGAGTTTTTAATTCTTTGGGGGGCTGGAGAGAGAGAAAAAATGGAAAATGAGAATATAATATGAATACAAAGGTAAACGCAAGGAGTGGTGAGGTCAAATGGAGGTCACCACCTCAGAGAGAGCCCTCCAATATAGTCAAAGCAAAAGCTTATGCTCCATAAAACACAGAGAAAAATATCTTCTCAAGTCTTCAGAGGAAACTGTATTACAGAGGACCAAAGTAAGGAAATATCATGAAGCCTCAAGATATTGGAGGAAATGGCTCAAAAGTAAGAGGTGGCCATACTCCTGACCCCAGCACAAAAGGTGAAATCAGTACTGTAGACAGTATGACCCCACTCAAGTACTTGAGCAAGGATATTCATCAGTTGACTGAATATCACAGTGGTTTGGAAAGTAGAGTGTGAAGTTGGAAACCAGAAGAGGAAGCAATGATCTGCTCCAGAGTAATGAGACCATGAACAGAATAGACCCAATTCAAATACAGGATTTGAAAGACAGTAGAAAGTATAACTAACAAAATGTGATGTGAGGGTTGGCCTGAGAATGGGTATGAGACTGGAAGGAGACAGACCAAGGTTAGGTCTGGCTAGCTGTCTAGTCTGGACAGCTGGTGGATGTGATTTCTGCAGCTAAGTGTTTTTCTCTTATACTCATGAGACCATTCACAGATTTTACCCAGAACTTACTTAGACATACATACTTAACTCATAATGAAAATTTGAGAAGCCCATTCATGTACATTCATTCAATGTGCAAAATTTCATTTGCACTTATATTTGTATGATATCCAAATTGAGTGATTTTAATCTATTGTTTTTTTAATAAACCAGCATGAAATTTATGAAGAAGAAAATGCATCTTTTTAAATATATTGCCTAAGGACATGTTCTCCTGATTTTTAAATAAGACATTTGATAACATTTTTCGAGCATATTTTTGTTTCATTTTTTTAAGATTTTGTTTTTGAAGTAGTTTTAAGTTTATAGCACTAGTGTGGGAAAAGTATGGAGAATTCTCATATGCTTGCCCCTTCCTCATTTGCAATAGCTCTCCTATTATTATATTCCCAGAGATACACTTACTACAATTGATGAATCTACATTGACACATTATTATCACCCAAAGTCCACATTATTTTAAGGCCTTGTCATGATGCTATACATTCAACATACATATGTAGATGTATATTGATATTTGTCTGTCATTATATCATCTTATAGAATATTTTCACTACTCTATGTTACTCATTTCTTTTAATGCCTGAATGTAGAAAAGAAACAACAGGCAGGTATCATCTTACATTCAGATAGGATAACAACTGCCTGCAGAATCCCACTGTGTAAAGGACTGGTCTAGTGTGGCCTACTGACACTTCCTGAGTTCTTGGAAGACATAAATGCACATTCAGAACAGAAGGATCTGCTCTGCTAGTTGAAAATACATTATGCTGTCATACCAATCATTTTCAAATGCTTGTTATGTTTAAAGCTTGAAGATATTTGGAATAGCAAGAAACCAAAGGAAAATCTATCACCCCATAAATATCAAATGATCCAGGAGCAATGCCAACTACCTGTTAACTGACACTGTATATCAGGAACAAAGGCAGATCTCTGCCCTTGGAAATATTAAGGTTAGTAAAAATAGACATTTTATAAGAGTAATTTTTCAGTGTATTAACATATGCTTGATAAAAAGTATACATGCAAGCTTTATACAGCAATGTCTTCAGATATGCACAGATATACTGGAATAGCTATCACGACCAAAAGCATGGTTAATTCAGTGTATATGAGGGATGCTTTGAACACTCAACATGTAACCTCAAAAGTGATTTTGATTGTCTAATTCATTGTTATTATCTACAGTTCCCAGGCTGTACGGTAGGTATACAGGTCCCATTCAACTTAGAATGAATGTCTGTGTGCTCTGTGCACACTCTCTCCATTTCCTGTACTTTTGACCCTATTAGATTGAATTTTTAAAAGTTTCATATGAAGGCAAGATCATGCAACATTCTTTTATTCTTTGGCTTGTTTCACCCAATATGTTGTCCCTTGTGCTTTTTCATGGAGACACTGATTATAGTGTTGACTCTACTTTATGACTAAAAGTAATGGCACAATGATGTTTATCACAGGTTGTGTGATTATTAATTTTCATTGTCAATTTTACTAGATTTAAAATCAATCTAGAAGATTGATTCTAAATCTAAGATGTGCCTGGAATGTCTTTCCAGGGAACATTAATTGAGTCAGGAGGACCCACAACTAAATATGAATGACACATTGAAAAACAGAGGGCAGAGGAGAAAGCCTGAAGGACTCCTGTATTCATCCATCTCTGGCTCCTGACTGAAGATGCAACTTGCTGTGCAGTCCCAATCATGATGACCTCCTGTGTCCACTCAAACTGAGACCCCAAATAACTCATTCCCTCAAATTGCTTCCCGTAATGTATTTGTTCACAACAAATAGAAAAGGTGAAAATAAAACCTAAAAAACAAAAATTAACTCAAAATGGATTCTTAATACAAGTGGAAGCTCCTGTAATCAGTTTTGGATATCACACCAAACGCTCTCATCACAAAACTAAAAACATGGCTCTATATTACACTATACTGCCTCTGCATAGCACTGGGGAAAATATTTGCAGCAAAGTATGTATTTAATAAGAGGTTTATATCAAAATCTATACAGAACTCAATAAGGAACAAGGAAAACTTGATAGAAAACTAGGCAGATAATATGAAGAGATATCTCTCCAAACTACGTAAACACAGCCAACAGGTGTATGAAAAGACACCAGACAGTATAAATCCTAAAGAAGACATGGGTCTTGAGATGGCTCATTGGATAAAAGCACTTGATGGGCTAACATGATAATTTAAATTCAAATTATCAATGTCTATGTAAAAGGCCAGGCATGCCATGTCCACCTGACTCTGGCACTGCAGAGAATGGATATTTCTGGCTCCCAGTAAAACTTCAGACTCCGATAAAGAGCACTTCAAGAGAATAGCACAGATGTACTGATACAGCAGAACATTCAGTGTCCTCATCTGACTTCTAGGCATACCCATGAGTGCGCGTGCACACACACACACACACACACACACACTCACACAACTGGGTCTGGTGGGACACACCTTATAATCCTGATGCTTGCAAGGCTAAGGCAAGAGTAGTGCTTGAAATTAAAGGATAGGCTAAGCTACATAGCTAGCACCAGGACAGCCAAGGTAGATAGCAATACCATAACAGAAGACAAGGTAGAAGGAAGAAAAGAAAGAGGAAGCAGAGACGGAGGAAGAAGAGAGGATTCACTCAACAGCACTGTAAGATAGCATCCACACTTTACTCCATTGTTTCTTTTAGTCATTTTCTATCTTTAGCTTCAAAGCTCCACTTCTTTGGGTTATTTTTATTTCACTGTATTAGTTTCCCATCTTTGCTTCTAAGTGACTTGAACCCCCTAGAAACTTCACTAAAGTGGAAGACTTCTAAGATTTTGTTCTTTTGTCTTACGTCTTAGTTTATATACCTCTAAGGTATATACTTGTCTTCGTTACTCTTATCATATTTGATCAATATAGTATTATTAATGTAGAAGGTCAGTGTGATGGTTTGTGCTCCACACACTGTTAGAGTGCAGAGCAACACTGCTACAGCCTGTCTTAAGAGCTTAAAGCTACATTCTGCCTAGTCCAGTTGTAAGCAGGTTATTCTTGGATAATCTTCCAAATCTCTAAGTAGTAAACTGCATTTTTCAGGTCCATACCAGTATGCCAAGTGCCAGAAGTGGTAGTTATTTGTTCCAATAAAAATGGTGGCAAAAGGACTGCCACCACTATAAATGTGTGACTCATAGTCATTCTCCAACATCCATTAAAAGTCTTTCCGAACCAAAGAGAGTGAATTAAATGAGAATATTATAGGTATCACTCTGCAAATTTCAAATATTGGACAGTGGCATTAATCTATGCAATCAACCAGGAGATCCTACTTTTTGTTTACTGACTTTGTGGGGATGAGAAAACACTTGGTTTTGCCCATCTAACTGTAATAACCCTCATTCTACAGCTCAAAGAGTGAATATGAGGGCTCTGGCAGAGGTCAAGGATGTCTATTTCAATTCTACTCTGGAGTTACAACATTGAGTCTACAGAAGCTTAAACCTGGGAGAAGAAAGCTGTGTCCTCAAATCCTAAAACTCTTGTTAACTATCTGGTAACTACTGTGGGGCATCTTACCATGGTAATTAATGTAATTAAGAGTAAGTGTTTAGTAGTTCCTGGAAAATCTAGAGTTCTGGATTTCTTTTTCTATCTTTTCGTTTTTCCTTCCTGTTTTTCCCTTTTATTTATTTTCTTTGAGGTGTCGTGGCTCAAAGCCAGGGCCACATGCGTGCTAAGCAAGTGCTCTGTCACCACTAGGCAACGCAGTCCTAGCTGTTGCGTTTTCCAGAGTGAAGAAATAGTTTCAAGCCTTCTGGAGAAAAACGTATGTTGTTCTCTTGTAATGATGATAGGATCTTCCTTCAAAGAGACCTAAACCCTTCCTCAGTCAGGATCAATGGTAATAAATTGGGGAGTGGCCTTAGCTCCCCATTAGGTCAACTCAAGTTGGAGTTTTGGATACCATAATCTTGTATCTTTATTATTACACTATCCATCACTTTGCTAGGGATGCTGTGGTACATTAGAAATCAACATGGAAGTCAGAAGCCTAAGGCATTCTGGCCCCTAGTGTGTCTCTGCTGCCCTTTATAAAAAGGGAATTCACCATGTCCTTGGTAGGTGTATGCTGTTGCTTTGCCTGTGTTAGCCACAAAACAACCATCTTCCTGGAAATCAGGCTGCCTGTCTCACCCATGCCTGGCTGCAGGTGGATTCATAGAGGGTTGCAAGAGCACAGGTACTCCCCTCACTGACATTTCACTCTGAATCATAGCGAAGGAGGTGCTTCATGACGGTTGTATATGGTATACCCATTCACCCACATCTATTTTCCTAACCTTTAAACTCCCTCATTGTTCCTGGAAGCTGTGGTACATCAGCCTGGGAAACACACAGCTCAAGATACATGCTCAAAAGTTCAGGGTTAGATCTTATTTTTTTTTCAGAAATTTCTGAACAAATTGTTAAGCAAACCATTTAAACATAAAAAGCCTATGTGAAAAAGAATTCTCACAGTACAGAGAGACAAAACACTACTTTCTTGTGCTCTCTTGGGATTTAAATTGTTAAAATGATTCTCTTCAGAGATGTAACAAAGGTCTATCTTATGCAGATTTGGATTTTTATTTACTATTTTATATTCACACACAGAATCTCATTAGGTGAGAAATCAACATGCAACATTATCTTTCAGGAACTAGTTTGCTCATCAATACGATGTAAATAATATTTACTTTCCTCAGAGAATTGCTGTGAGGATTGAACACGATAAGCACCACAGCACATCCCATAATGCATAGAACACAGGAATGTCTGCATTTGTAAAAACTATGTGTGTTTCTTTATGTGCATGTGTGATATGCATGTGTGTGCCTGGGGAGACCAGAAGAGGGTGTTTGATCCCTTAGAGCTGGTGTTACAGATGGTTCTAAACCATCCAGTGTGGATGCTGGGAAGCAAACTTGGATCCACTGCAAGAGCAGTGTGTGCTCTTAACCACTGAGCATTCTCTCTAACCCCAGGAAATACTTAATAAAGATTAGCTGCTACTACCTCACAAGAGAATAATATTACATGCCATCAATTATGCATGGAAAAAGTCTAACACATGCACTGTACACTGTCCAGAATACCAGGAAGAGAGCTCTCAAACTCCACAATGTTGTGGGGTCAGTTTTTGCCACTTGACTTTACTGAAGCAGCTGCACCCACTCAAGCTGTCAGAAGTTTTATACCTTCCTCTCCTCTGCTAGGCTACGTGCATACCCACAATGCTGCCTAAGTTTGTCCTCAAAGCAGCTTGACTCTCTAACCTTGAGTAAACTCAGCAATGCAAGGCCTGTGATACATACACAATAAGGATGATGTTACAGCAGCTTGATTTATTGTGTCTTATGAAATACAAACCTCCTCGCATCATGGGAATTAGTGATGGAATTTTAAAAAGAATAACAAAATGAAATCAGGAATGGAAGAAAAAAACATCCTGATCCAACTTTAAAAAAAAAAAAACAAACAGCTTTCTAATAAAAAATGCAAACCAGATGCAGTTAAGAGATGACTGATAATTAAGGATGATAAATAGCTAATGTTTTCTATTGAATTACCCAGTACAAACTATTGTTTCTACATAAGGGAATCATTTACAAACGGCTGCTGGGCTACCTTTATACCTAAATTTGCTTTCACAGGCAATTCTCCTGATCACAATGTGCCTTCTCCATTGTAATCCTTGCATTTCTCTCAGGAAGGTGACTTTATGACTTTTCAGAGCCCTCTTTTATAAGAATAAAGCAGGATGAACTAGATTATGGATAAATGCTCTCTCCAGTGAACAAAGTCCTTCTATAACAAAGTCATAACAGGCAAAGATATGAGCCCTGTTTCCTCAATGGAATATACCACATTAACACAGAGGTATTCATATACCAAAATGCATTCCATTGCGACAAAATACATGTATTTTTAGGCACATGTAAGAGTGAAATTCCTAACCTTTGAATAAACCTTTCTTTTATCTGGAAATGTTGCTCAGTGAGTAATACCCCTTGTTGTGCAACCATGAGATGCAAATTTTACATACACACACACAACACTCACATAAAAAGTCAGTAATAATCACATGTACCTGCAACCCAAGTACTAAGGTAAAGACAGAAAGATCTCAAGCAGAGAAGGAAGTCTGATTTTCTCTTCTGGCCTCCACATATCACATTTAGGGCACATGGACCTGCACACATGGGTGTACACACATACACCACAGACACAAACAACCCTTCACTATATCTCATGTCAATTGTTCTCACAGCCGTGATCATTTGGCATGACTGCAGTGTCTTTTCTGAATTCCTCCAATGATGCTATAACTAAGTCTAATAACTAGTATATAACTAAGCTTAAATTTTATAATTTAGCATTAATGGTGTGCAGCCCTTTCCTTAAAAAAAATTGCTTTGTCGGTGCAAAGATTATCTAGCATTAGCCTGAGGTTGATCTGTAGCCTCACTCACTTCATTCCATGTAGCTGTGCAGATTTGGGATTGCACAACTTCTGACACAGCAACATAAAGTTGTCATCTACAATGTATTGCATTGCATTCATAGTAATTCTGACATGCATGTAGCCCAATGGCCATATTAAACATACCTATTTATAGGATATCTTCAACAACTAGTTGGTGATTGGTTGAGAACGTTGTGTTTGCTCAAGTAATCTTTGCTAAAACTCAATTAAGACAACTAGCTGAAGTTTGTATAATCTCAGGGGTACTCTTTAAGGAAGATGAAATCATGTTAATCATATAAGAAGGAAAATGTTAATAAGGAAGAATAGCAAATTGTCAACTGATTACCCCTTTCTAACCCAGAAATGCTCTAATCTAAAGCCTAGACCTTAGGCTTCTCTAACTATAGATGCTATCTACCAATTATTGTCAGTTGAAATTGTTAGCAAGGTTGGTAAATCCTCACTTGAATATAGGGATATAGGGAAGGAAGTATTTATACATGTTGAAGGTAAAACCACCCCATTCTGGAAAAAAGAGAAAGCAAATGTTCTACAAAAGAATCCTGTTGGAAAAAGAAACTTGATTCCTGTATAGAACCCATCCTGCTGGGACTGGCATGACTTTAGAGGAAGAAGGATAAGATTAATTCCCATCTAAGGACATTCTATAGGAAAGGAATTAGGGGACATTTCACACTCTTTCCCTTTTTTTTTAAACAATTTTAAATAATTTGTGTCTAATAAAATATGCATGTCATTAAAACATTAAATATAAGCAATTCATGCACTAATAAACCATAGAATAAAGAACCATTGGCTCAATTTTGAAGGCTCTACACACTAAATAGTTCCATTTATTGACCACTGTCTTCATTCATGGATATGTCACTCAAGTTACTTATTCACTTCTCTTTTAAAACATCTTCCATATTAGAGTCCTCCCAATGATACCCCACTTGTAATCCCCATATTCCTCCCCGCAAAGATTATGCATCTGAACCTCTCTAGCTGTCAAAGAAATTTAGAGATACTCATAATTTCTCAGAGGACCAGGAAAGAGAAAGCATAGGCCAGAAGCAGAACTATCTATGAACTTATGTTCTCATGGTCATATGACCTCATGGTTGTACATCTCACAGCCAAACTCCAAGTCTCAAAATTCCCACAATCCATTCCTCTAAAATGGGGACCAAGTCACACTTTTTCTTGTTCTGCTCATTTAACTACTTTGGACAATAAATTTTACATTAGTTGCCTTCCTTGAAAACACTTTCCAGACAAAGGTTTCAGAACATGTCTACAGAGGAAGATGAAGGAAAATGTACAGGAAAGGAATATGATCAGTCAAGGCTTCTCATCTCATTTGGAGGCCCCAATATCTGGTTTGATTTCCTCCCCAGACACTTCAGTGCCCAGATATTGCATATCTGTGACAGAATAGTTTGGATGGGGTGGCAATGACAATGTTAAAGTACCTCTTCAGCTCAACAACAGACAGCTAAATCACAATGCTAGTTTGAAATTTGAAAATTGGCCTCAGAACCTCCAAATTCTTCTGCCTCCTGATTGAGAACACTAAATGAAGAGATATAATTGATCGGGCAGAGAGAGAGAGAGAGAGAGAGAGAGAGAGGAGGGAGAGGGAGAGGGAGAGAGTGGGGAGGGAAATGCTGGGCAGGTGTAACTAAGGAAGTCAAGATGGGAACAGGTATTGTTTGATGGTGAGATTTGTGATTTGTCTCTGCATTCTTATCTTGTCTACCAGTCTCCTCTGTCCATAGCTGAGCATAAATTAGATAACAGTTCTCATAAGGAAATGTGGGCTCTCCTACCCATGAGAGTGCTACACCATTACATTTGTTCCTGTTCTAAGTTTTTCTCTTCTTTCCACTCCTTACTAATGTTAGCATCATACCATCATAGCATCAGACATTAGAATGGGTGCATGTGCTAGAGTTTGAACCAAAACTCATGAAACTCACCACTGAGATTTTACAGGACTTGGGACATTGGGGGTGGTGGTGGTGATAAGCCCAAATACAAATATGCTCCACCTGAATGAGTGGGTTAATCTTAGAAATTAGGTAATTATTGAGAAAGTAGCTTTGTTTGTTTGTTTTTTAACCTTGCCCTTGTACTTCTTACCCACATCTTCCATGCTCTGGCCTTGAGATTCCCTTAGTGATGGTAAGATGCAGGTGTTTTCTTTTAAACAAACAACAACAACAAAAGCAGCTTCCTTAGTCCTGAGATTCCCCAACCTCCACCATTATGGAAATAAACTGCTTTTGCTCAATATTCACTCTCCAGAATTCTGTTAAGCAGTAGAAAATTGAACCAAGACAGGGTGAAATTTTGCCAATGCACTGTACACAACAGTCCTAGGACTAACACTGTAGTAAATGGCAAAACAACTCCAAGACTAAGCATAGCTCTGTCCTCTGAAATCTAAAAGAAGACAAGTGTGCCTTCTTTCTCCACCTTTATATTCAGTAACCTACTCAAAGATTCCTCTTAATGATTCTTTTGACCATCTTTCATTTATTTAGTTCTCCCTCATCAACACTCCAAGATGGCACTCATGAAGAGAAAAATCTAGACATCATCTGTGTGCACACAGGTAAAGACTGTGCCTGGAGGTGAAGACAGCTGAAGTCCAGGGGAACATTTGATGCCGACAGGAATAGTGCAGTAAGTATGAAACGCTAAATGAGCCATAAACACAGTCTGGGAGAAGAAGTCAAAGAAACTCCTGTAAGAAAAAGATGCTACTTACATATTAACTTCCAGGGAGAACCAGCCTTCTACAAACATGGCCTAAGGCCATTTTAGCCACAGACATTAGCACAGAGGAAAGAAGGCCAAAAGGACTAGACTGGCTGGTGTCATTTTCTACATCATCAAGATATTTAGGAATGTGTTTAAATTTGTAGGTAGTTTATAAAAATTTCTTTTTTGGGGAGATATAACTTATAACCAAGAAAGTTGTGTTCTCTCTCTCTCTCTCTCTCTCTCTCTCTCTCTCTCTCTCTCTCTCTCTCTCTCTCTCTTTCTCAGAAGGACAGCTCATGGGTATCACAGGTATCTTTGACTTGAGACTCCTAGGAGGCTACAAGTTCATCCCAGGCAGTAGGAAAGAGATTGTCTTTATTGTTCCATGTAAGAAAGGTCAAGAATCCCATCAAGCTAGCCAAAGGCAGACAGTGACCTGTAGGTTAAATGGGTTGACTCGCTCTTCGAGAATGATGCTTGGTTGGGTCCAACACCTGCAAGATCTAGTAAGTTGCCAGCAATTACTAGACTACAAGTGTCTGAACCCTTTACTCAGGTCAAGTCCCATGTGTAGCTAAAGCAGAGGAACATTTGTCACCTTCATCAAAAGACCATAGTTGCTTAGGAGTTGGTCCATAGGACATTTTTTATGAAAAGTAGCATATAGTTTATTCAATTATCTATCAAAAAGAATGACACTTAGAAAAACTACAGGAGGAAGACCCAGTGCTACATCTCTCCACACTCTAATCATATCCAGAGACAACTTGACCCCAAGAGTTCTGACACACTTAGGCTCACAGAGACAGCTTGAATGTCAGGAGTTCTGACATACCCAGGCTCTCAGGCTCACAGGAGGGATAGACTCCAGGGAACAAGGCCAGCAAACAACAGAGGTAACCATTGTGAGAAGCAAGGTCAAGAACATAAACAAATGAAAGATCTGTATGACAAGAACTTCAAGTCTCTGAAGAAAGAAATTGAAGAAGATCTCAGAAGATGGAAAGACCTCCAATGCTTGTGGATTGACAGGAATAATATAGGAAAAATGGCCATCTTGCTGATAGCAATCTACAGATTCAATGCAATCCCCATCAAAATTCCAACTCAATTCTTCACAGAGTTAGAAAGAGCAATTCTCAAATTCATTTGGAATAACAAAAATCCCAGATGTCCCTCAACGGAGGAATGGATTCACAAGATGTGTTATATTTACACAATGGAATACTACTCTGCAATTAAAAACAATGAATTCATGAAGTTCCTAGGCAAATGGTCAGAACTTGAAAATATCATCCTTAGTGAGGTAACCCAATCACAAAAGAACACACATGGTAGGCAAGCATTGTTAAGGGGATATTAACCCAGAATCTCGGAATACCCTAGACACAATTCACATATCAATAGATTTCCAAGAAGACGGAAGGAGGAGAGACCCCTGGTCCTGGAAAGACTGGATGTAGGGGAATGCCAGGACAGAGAAGCAAGAGGGGGTTGAATGGGGAAAAGAGGGAGGGAAGGGGGCTTATGGGACTTTCGGGGAGGGAGGAAACAAGAAAGAGGAAATGATTTGGAATGTAAATAAAAAAACTTAGAAAATTAAAAAAAAAATCCCAGGATAGCTAAAACTATTCTCAACAATAAAAACTTCTCAGGGAATCACCATACCTGACCTCAATCTATACTACAAAGCAACAGTGATAAAAGCTGTGTGATATTGATAGAGTGACAGGCAGGAAGATCAATGGAATAGAACTGAAGACCTAGAAATGAACCACCTATAGTCACTTGATCTTTGACAAAGGAGCTAAAACCATCCAGTGGAAAAAAGACAGCATTTTCAACAAATGATGCTGGTTCAACTGGTGGTCAACAAGTAGAAGAATGCAAATTGGTCCATTCTTATCTCCCTGTACAAAGCTCAAGTCCAAGTTGATCAAGGACCTCCACATAAAACCAGATACACTGAATATAATAGAAGAGAAAGTGGGGAAGATCCTCAAACACATGGGCACAGGGGAAAATTTCCTGAACAGAACACCAATGACTTATACTCTAAGATCAACAATCAACTATTGGGATGTCATAAAATTGCAAAGCTTCTGTAAGGCAAAGGACACTGTCAATAGAAGTAAATGGCAACCAACACATTAGGAAAAGATCCTTACCAATCCTACATCTGATAGAGGGCTAATATCCAATATATACAATGAACTCAAGAAGTTAGACTCCAGAGAACCAAATAATCATATTAAAAAATGAGGAACAGAGCTAAACAGAGAATTCTCAACTGAGGAAACTCGTATGACTGAGAAGCACCTAAAGAAATGTTCAACAACCTTAGTCAGCAGGGAAATGCAAATCAAAACAACCCTGAAATTCCACTTCACACCAGTCAGAATGGCTAGGATCAAAAACTTAGGTGACAGCAGATGCTGGCAAGGATGTGGAGAAAGAGGAATACTCCTCCACTGCTGGTGGGGTTGCAAGTTGGTACAACCATTCTGGAAATCAGTCTGGTGGTTCCTCAGAAAATTAGACACAGTACTACCAGCTATACCACTCCTGGGCATATACCCAGAATATGCTCCATCATGTAAGAAGGACACATGTTCCACTGTGTTCATAGCAGCTGGAAGTAACCCAGATGTCCTTCAACAGAGGAATGGATACAGTAAATGTGGTACATTTATGCAATGGAGTACTATTTAGCATTAAAAACAATGACTTCATGAAATTTTCAGTCAAATGGATGGAACTTAAAAATATCCTGAGTGAAGTAGCCCAGTCACAAAAGAACACACATGGTATGTACTCACTGATAAGTGGGTATTAACCCAAAGTTCGGAATACCCAAGATACAATTCACAGATAATATGAAGCTCAAGAAGAAGGAAGACCAAAGTGTGGATGCTTCAGTCCTTCTTAGAAGGGGGATCAAAATACAGAAGTAAATATGGAGTTTTAAAGTGTGTGGAGCAGAGACTGAAAGAAAGGCTTTCAGTACAGAGCCTGCCCCACCTAGGGATCCATCTTATATACAGTCGCCAAACCTGGATGGTATTGTGGATGCCTGATATGGCTGTGTCCTAAGAGGCTCTGCCAGAGCCTGACAAATACAGCAGTGGATGCTGATAGCAAACCATTGGACTGAACACAGAGTCCCCAATGGATGAGTTGGAGTAGGGACTGAAGGATCTGAGGGAGTTTACAGGCCCATGGTGGGAGCAACAGTGTCAACCAGCCAGATTTCTTGAGCTTCCAGGGCCTGGATCACCACCCAAAGAATACACATGGAAGGACCCATCCCTCCGGTCTGCATATATGGCAGAGGATGACCTTGTTAGTCATCAGTGGGAGGATTGGTTCTTTGGCCTGAGGGGGTTTGATGCCCCCAGTGTAGGGGAATGCCAGGGCAGGAAGGCTGGAGTGGGTGGGGGAGCACCCTCAAAAGTGGCAGGGGGAGGGGGAATAGAATAGGGGGTTTCCAGAGGGGAGACCCGCAAAGGGGATAACATTTGAAATGTAAATAAAGGAAATATCCAAAAAAAAAAAAACATATCTAACTAGGTACACTTTTTGTTGTGTTTTGTTTTTTAAAATAGGGTATAGCTGCACATTCCCAAGCTGTCCTCAAACTCACTATTCTTCACCCTCCTCTTCTTAGTGACTGTTGTCTGGATCACATTTACAAATTTTTGGCATCTTAGTCAAAGCATCGAAGAAGTACACATAAATGGCAAAGTCACAAAGGATTATATTCAAAGTACTAGAGATAAACTACAAGGGAGCCAAGCCCCACAGCAATATTGTGCAAGAGCCTCAGGTTACCTCTCATGACTTCCTTTTGTGGGTTCAGGAAAAGGAAGAGTTGGTTGCTAGGAATGGGGTATGAGTGGTTTACTGTTTTGATGGACAGGCTTGAGTTATAAAAGCCGTTTTTGGATTTCCTATGATGAATCTGCTTTTAAACATCTGGATGCCCAATCATGCATAGTAGTAAGATAGTAGCCAGGTATCAATAACAGCAAGTAACAGTTCACTAGAAACAATTCACCTTTCTAAAGGCTGCTAAGGGGTTCTTAAGAATTATTAGGGCAGAGTGATTGGTTGCCTCCATTTAGGCATGGCTCAGTGTAGATGGGGGTCCTGCATTGTTAAGCATTTTGTTGGGAAAGGGGTGTATGGGTGTGGGGGTTGCCTATATGTCAGTGTGTGTGTGTGTGTGTGTGTGTGAGTGTGTGTGTGTACATGCCTGTGTGTATTTGTGAGTGTGTGTTTTTGTGTGTGTTCCTTTGTTTTTGTGTGTTCCTTTATTTTTGTGTGTTCTTGTATGTGTGACCCTTTATGTCCTTGGTTTCTCAGTTACAGACTTTAACAGATCAAAAATATTCTCCAAAACAAACAGTTGTGACTTAGAAGAACATGTATTGTTTTCCTGTCCTTGATGTTAGTCCCTAAACAGTGCAGTATACCGCCTGTTCATGCAGCACTATAATGCACTAGGTATCTTAAGTAACCTAAGAATTATTTAGTGCACACACAAAGATGTGTACAGATTATGTGCAAATGTTATGGCATTTTTTATGAGACTTGAGCATCTGTGGAATTTGGCATTCAAGGAGGTGGGTACTAAAATTAATCCTCCCCACTCTCACAGGCACCAAGGGAGAAATGCATTTTCTACTCATATCATATGGAATGTTCAGTTACTGGGAAAGTAGGTGAGTAATTATTTCCAAAGTGGTTTTATGTTGTGACTCAGTGTTGTGATTCCTGTTCCCATTTGAGAATAAACAAGAGCAAGTCACAATTTTCCCACTAAAAGAATTTCATTTATTAACTAAAACTCAAAAATGCAATTTCTCTGGCAGTTAAAAAAAATGGTATTATTGCTAAGAGTGGTGGTGGGTATAATGCCAGCACTAGGAAGTAGAAGTATAGTTAATCCCCAAGTCAGCTTGAGCTACATAGCAAGATCCTATCTCAAAAGCAAAGAACAAAAGAGAGAAATATCAAGATAAAGTTAGTCTTCAGAGTTCAGTAATTCAAACTGAAACTAACAAAAAATGCATGCTCAGTGATCCATTCTCCTGAGGCAAGAGAGAGGAAAAGAATCATATTTTGCTGGTCTCAGAGTGGACAAAGTCCCTTCAGAGGACTGGAGTCTTGCAATTTGCCTGTGCTTACAGAAAACTACTTCTTCAGAGAGTTCTGGAACCTAGTTATCCAGGACTGCCAGAAAAATGTGTCCCTTAGAAAGTTTGATCCCAGAAAACCTAGTAGGGGAAAGCTCATGTGGGATATTCCCCAAGATTTTAGGCCCAACAGCTCTGTCATTATATGCAATTTTCATAAAGTTGGATCTAGATAGTATTAAGATGCAAACCATCTTAATGCTGTCTAGTATTAAGAAGTTACTGTTAAGTAGTAACTTAACTACTTAAGTTGTGGCACATGCCTTAATCCCAGCACTTGAAGGCATAGGCAGGTGGATCTCTGTGAGTTTAAGCCCAGTTCAATCTCCAGAGCAAGGACAGCCAAAGCTATGCAGAGAAACTCTGTCTAAAAAAAAAAGAAGAAGGAGGAGGAGGAGGAAGAGGAGAAGGAGGAAGGGGGAAAGAGTTACAAGATGTATTTGGTGATACAGGAAGAGGTGCAAGCTGTACTTGGTGGTACAGGACTGAAATGTCAGTGCTCAGGAGACAGAGGCAAGAGGATTTTGAGTTCCAGGTGAGCCAGGGCTGTGTATAGAGAACTTGGGGGAGGTGGGGTAGATGGAGATCAAGGAGCTGGATTCTGCGGTTCTGCTTTCTGTGATGAAAGGGCACAGTGAGAAGACAGACTATTACAAAAACAGATGCCAGGTGTGCCAACACCTTGGTTTTGAACTTCTCAGATTCTAGAGCTGTGAGGAACAAATTTAGATCAGTTAAGTCCCTCACACTATGGGAGTCTGTTGTAGGAAACTGAACAAGATTAAAATTCACATGTGAAGAATAATTGTGATTATTTTTATCCTCTCAAAAGATACTACTTTACTGGTTATCTTTAGCAACACATTATAATTTAAAATTAAGTGTTTCAACTCTGTAAGAATATTTTTAACACCTATCATCCTCAGGACTGTCTATGATGTGCTGTGTGGTATATGAAGACAAGAAAATACATATAACAAGTCTAGGGGTACATCTCTATTGTAGTATACACCTGGTGTGGATTCAATTCTGAGCTTCACAAAACACATGTGCATATGCACAGAAATATGTTACACAAAAGTAACCGTGTTTTTTAAATTCCAATGCTGAAAGAAATAATAAAGAAAGAAAGGGAAGGGAGGCAAGGGAAGAAACTATCAGGCCATGATCCAGTATAAGAACTTCTAAAGGCACACAGGGACATATTCAGGGTTGTGGTAGTTCATGTCCTGGGTTCTTCAGAACAAAAATTCCCACCAGTTTCAACTAGGTAGATCTGACTCAAAATGGAAGAGGAAATGTTCTTATCAGTGAGATGCCACTCCATGCTTTTATCAAATGGTTCTCAAAGCATATAAGACCATCCTAACTTCAACACAAGTGAGTGGAAAACAGGAAGGCAGATTAAGATCAAGTAGGTAGGTAGTGCTAAGCTGGGATGGAAGGCAGACTCTCACATTTTGGTGGTAAACAATAAAGTCATCATACATAAAAATCTCAGGCTCTATTCAAGACCTTCTAAGTCATTGACTACGGAAAGGGGTCTCAGAAATCTGTGCCATACTATAGTTTCTAGGCAATTCTGAAATATGCTAAATGTAGAGACACCAGCTATCACAATATGGAGAACATTTTAGTTGAAATGAGATCTTCTGACTATCTTCCAAGTCTCCATCTGAAAACTAAACTCAGTGATTTCTCTTTGATGTTATCATAATTTTTTACATCTTATTTATTTAATATAATAGTTATATTAATTTCTCAGAGAATTTCTTGGATACAGTGTATTTGTGTCATGCTCACTGCCACTCCTCCCTGATCTACCACAACCCCTCCCCCACTTCCATGTCCCCTCTTTTTATTCTTAAAGCCTAGTGGTTCTAATCTGTGATAACCATATATTCATTGGTGTGGGCCATCCAAGAGAGTGTGGTGGACCAAGTCTTCCTCCCTCAGAAACCATTAACTGTCAAATGCTCCTCAGCAAGGATAGGGACTCGGTAGCTCTTTCTCTCTGTGTGTACCAGGCATTGACTATCCTGGTCTGTGTAGGTCTTATGCAAGCAACCACAGTTGCTGTGAGTTCATTAGTCCAGTTTTCCCATCACACCCATATGGCCCTGGTTACTCTGATCCTCCCTAACCTCTATCTTTTACAATATTTTCTGTCTCCTGGGTGGTTCCTGAGTCTTGAATGGATGGGGTATGATACAAACATCCCATCTGTGGCAGAACAGTTCATAGACATGCATGTCTATAGTTTGATCAGTTTTGACTTTCTGTATTCTTAGGTGAAACTTCTAATCCTGATTCTTCTCTGCAACTTTTGTGAGAATTCACTCTAAATTCCAAGAATAAAACAGAAAGCAAGGCCATTTCTTCCTCACTGTTCAGAATGCCGACTTTTATTGTTAGAAGTGAGTCTGCATTGAATTACCTGAAAAGATCTGAAAAATCTTCTACTATTCCACCAACACATGGGAAAATCAACCATTCACACTATGTCAATGCCCCCACACACCTTTTTTTTTTTTTTTGCATTTCTGTAATAGCATTACTGAAATAATCCATAGCCTTTGTAAACCCAAGGTCTGTGAATGTATAAGAGATCTACTAAAAATGGTATAAGGTTAAGCCAATTTGGTAAACAAAAGTAAGAATTCAACCAGGACACAAAATGCCAGTGGCCCAAGTGCCTTATGATTAAAATATGACATCTCATTTTCATGAGTTGTACAGCTAATTAGAATGATTTATCAGCATCCAAAAGGAGCCCCCTGGAGGAACCAGGGCTGCATGCAGTGATTAATAATGAGTTACCACACATTATGGAAAACTACCACACTCTAACTGTTCATGTATGAAGAGAGACCAGCATCTGGAAAGAGGAGGTATCAGGCTGAGGACAGAGTAAGACCACAGATGATATTCATCTCCCTCTGTCTTCCAGACAGCCTTTAGCATCAAGTTCAGCTCTGATCAGCTGCCCAAATCTTCCTGACTAAGGGTTAATTTTCTTCTACAATGCAGTCAGTGTGGCTTGCAAAGGAGACTGGGAAGGATCCTGGTTGTGGTCAAAAGAGTCTAAGTCTTTTGTGGAGTGCTGGGCAGAATCATCTCTCTGAACCCCAGTTTCCTCATCCCTAAGACTGTGAAGACTATTAACATATTATTTTGTTTTAAAGATTAAATGAGATAACATGCATAAAAATAGCTAATGCCCTGTTTAAATAAACGCCTATAAGATGGTGTTGTTATATAATCATATCATTAATGTTCAAACTGGGTTTAAATATGATGGTGTCATTAGCCAGAATGCAATTTTATTTAATATACAGGGCATAAAAGCAAAGGGGAAAGTGAAAATTTTCTCACAAATTGAGTTCTGGGAAATTTCATTTTTCACTTCAGTTTCTTGTTCTTATGATCCAATTTGATTTTTTTTTTCAAAAACTTATGCCTCAGAAATACTGCAAGATCTCAAAGTCATTTCTATTCATATTTGGAGAAAGAAAATGTGTGTTAGTGTTTTAGGCACATGGGAGTGGGCAGAAAGGAAGCAGAGGAGAGTGTATCTGTGCAGCAGACAGTGTGGCATCGCTCAAGCATCCTCTGATTTCTGACCATGCACAGTGAGCTGGAAACCAATTTGAACCTTGATCCTGCTGTGGAAACCCTGGAGAGAAAGCAGAAAAGGGGCGGGTCCTTGGCTCTCTAAGAGGAAGCACATCTGGATCACTATCCCCAGACATTAATCTCTCTTTCCTGTATTCACCCTCTATCCAGAGAAGTCACAAGAGTCAAAGTAGCCCATGGTCAATGTGTCACCTGTCATCTGTGTGTTCGGTTTGGTTTTTATTCATGTGATTCTGTTTTTGCAGTTTCCTTTAACTGTCCTGACTCCTTGTCAACGGATCAACTGGAAATACCCATACCCTATGCCCACTAGTTGATTCTTCAAAAATAGAGGACGCTTTAGCTTGATACTTTATGTTAAAGTCCTCAATGAGCTGAGGGCTCAGTCAAGGGTTTTCTTTCAGCTAGTTAGAGTAAACCAATGGAAGGCAGGAAGGGAGAGAAGGAACAAAACTTTTAACTGGTCTTTAACTTTGCATTCTCGGGGCCTTAAAGAAACCCTTATTTCTTTTAGGCAAAATTACGTTACCCTGTCGCAATCACTCCTCACTCCCACGGTCACAGCCACATAATTGGGGGTCACCCTTTCATGTATCTAAGAATCCCAAATACTGTGTCATTTGCCAAGTTAGCCCTTGCCCCATTGCAGCATAAGTTTCTTCTAATGAGCTTCCTCTCTTACCTGTTTTCATAGGTTAACCTTAATCACAGATCACTCCAGCCGACAATCAAGAGAATAGCTCTGTTTCTAGTTCATGTGCCTAAGAAATCTGTTTCCAGGTAAATTCTTCCAGCTACCAATCAAAAGAACAGGACCGGTTTAGTTTGCTTTCTTCTGCCAGGATAAAATCAAGACCCGTGGCAGCTTGTGAAATACATATTTACAGCAGTTGTCATAAAGACAATGAATTCACGAAATTCTTAGGCAAATGGCCAGAACTGGAAAATATCATCCTTAGTGAGGTAACCCAATCACAAAAGAACACACATGGTATGCAGTCACTGATAAGGGGATATTAACCCAGAATCTTGGAATACCCAAGACACAATTTGCATAACAATAGATTTCCAAGAAGATGGAAGGAGAGACCCCTGGTCCTGGAAAGACTGGATGTAGGGGAATGCCAGGACAGAGAAGCAAGAGGGGGTTGAATGGGGAACAGAGGGAGGGAAGGGGGCTTATGGGACTTTTGGGGAGGGAGGAACCGGGAAAGGGGAAATCATTTGGAATGTAAATAAAAGTATATAGAAAATAATAAAAAAAATATTGAAATTGAAGATTATCATGAAAAATAATGCAGATAAAATGGTAGACATAAAAAAATGCTAAATGAATTGAAAGAGGAATTACAAACATTTTCTGATAAAATTGAAGATTTATGTGAAGAAAAAAAAGGCAAATCAGGGCTTGAAGTCAAGGCAGGAATATGGAGAAAGGAGCTGAAGCAGAGACCATAGAGGAAGGCTGCTTACTGGTTTGCTCCCCATAGTTTGAGACATTTTCTCCATTCAGGTTTCTCATCCTAGATTATCCCAGTCTGTGTCTAGGTGACAAAAAGTAACCAGCACAAGGCTGATGTGGTAAGAAGTCTGTTTCCAGAGGATGTGGAGCAACTCAGGATCTTCCCAGCTCTGCCCATCAAGATCCAAGCTCTGTGGTGTCTGAGCACCTGAACAAGGGTCTTTCCTTTTACATCATGAAATAGGTACGACTATCCCAATTTCACAAATAAAGAGCAACCTCAGAGAACCAAAGCAACTTGCTCAGAACTGCATAGCTCAGGAAAATAGCAATGTAATTTCTGTCATATCTAATCCATTGAGTACCTACTGCATACTAAGCACTGTTCTAAGCACTTTATTGGAGTGCATTCATTTTCTAAACCTTCCAACTTCTGTCAGTCTCATATCACTGTTGAGAAAACTGAGTCACTAAGATGCCAGTACTTTGCTGAAGGTGTTGTAGTGAATTGAGAATCTGGGATTGAAGGAAAGTTTTCTTAAATTCAAACTTTGACCTTGAATGAAAGAGTGAGTTCTCTGGAGGTATACCAGATGTTTCAAGAGCATGGCACTCTCAACAGATAAAACATAAAATAGGATCTTGCCTCATAAAAGTCATAGCTGGGTTCTATGTAGTACTTCTCAGGCTGAGGACCCAGATCCTGCTTTTGTCCTCCCCTTTTATAACAAGGGGTTTGAAAGACCTTCAAGTGCTGAAGGCCTGCAATACTAAGGAAGAAACCTCAGGCAGCCAGCATGCTAGGAAACTGCTCTGTGATTGAGTCACATTCCAGCCCTCAGCAAGGAATCTGAATGCTCTATGACTCAAACTAGGGTAACAATACACCTAAGGGCTATTACTTCTAAAGTAAAAGAATCTTGAAGCATCAGGAAATTACAGTTAACTAACTTTTTTAAAACTCCCTGCTCTACACAAATGCTTTAGACAAATGATTTTTTTTTAAAAAGCTGGCCAAATGAAATATTAAGAGTTGAATCTGAAAGTTAAAATGATTCACAGAAGGAATAGTCTGCCATGGCAGATTCTTTTAAAGAAATATTGACTTTAGGATAGACATTTAACCATTTATTTGAAGGGATCGCACTGCAGAAGTTCAGCACCCCTTTCCTACATGGGTTGATTATAACTTACTGCCTTGTTTGTTTGCTTACAAAAGCCATGCTTTTAGCCTGACCTTTGTTCTCAAAGTATAATTCTCACTGTATGATTTATAAAGGGTTGTTATCTTGTCAGCAATTGCCACCGTTTATTGCATAAGCACTGACAAAAGATTGTCTCTAACCTTTCATTTTGACTTTCATTGTATCTTGTAGGAAAATTACTTTCCTATGAGTCGGCATTTGTACTTTCAAAATACAAGTCCATAAGGAAGTGGGACCTACTAGCTCCCTCCTCAGTTCCTAGGTAACCAAACTCCAGTCTTCTACAGATCTGGACTGTCTTCACAGTTCTGTGTTCAACTTCTTATTAAAGAGAGTGAAAGGCAAGGGAGGTGACTGAGTGTGTAATGACACTTGCAGTGCAGACCTGAGTTCAATCTCTAAAACTCATAGAGGTGGAAAGCGAGAACTGACTCCACAAAAGTTGTCCTCTGACCTACACACATGCATCCCTCTCCAGCAATAGTAATAATTAAAACACTAAAGAATAGAAAATGTACTAATCCTTTCGGCACACTTCCTAAGTTCTCCAAAGTGTCCAAGGGCTCTGGTTTAATTGAAGTACCAACAGACAGACAAAGGAATGTCTCAGAGACCTCTTGACTGCTGCCAGAGGCACCATGAGTCCAGAGCCTCAAGGTGATGCATGTGCCCTTTCTCACTCCAGCCCATTCCTGCCTTTGCTCACCAAATCACCATCAGCATCAGGCATCACATCTCCTTTTTCATCTCTCCCTACAGGCTCACTCCCAACTTTCCTGCCTACTTGTAGCTCTTTTTAATCCTCTTCAGTGATGGAGATCTGCAATTGTACCTTTAGGAATATAATATCAAACTTGATCAGCTTACATAGTCATTCTAGTGTTATGGTGTTACTATGAAGTGCTAACCTCCATTAGCTAGCCTCCATATCTTGATCCAACATTCCATTCCTTGTTCCTACTCCTAGATCTCTGACATCAGTTCTGCTGTGACGAATCATTTAAGTCCCATGTCCACGAGGCTCACATCCTTCCAGATTTCTGCTCAGGGCTGTAAAAGCTTTTACTCAATAATTGTTTGGGGTTTTTTTGTTGTTTTTTTTTTTTTTTACCTTATAGTGATTGCCAATATCATTAGGAGTGACATGGCCTGTCCACAGATCATTGCCACTCAGAGGAAAAGCATCTGGCTCCATTTCATAGACAGAGAATCTCAGCCTCTACACAGACCCATCTGCACTCTCAGAAGAGTCTCTGGGGGATTCATCTGCACATTAAAATTTGAGAGCAGAGAATCCAGTCTAGAAATGTCTGTTATTTCACAACATTGAATTTTTTTCTTTTCAAATCCCAACTGTGAGACATCTTCACAAAATCAGAAAGAGCTGCTACAGGAATCTTTCTCAATATATTCTACTGAACTCAGTTAACTGAAACTAAAAATAAAGACTTCTCTCATAAGGAAGCTTATTGTTTCTACTATCTCTGTTTGGTATGGGGATTACTATGGCTATGTTGTATATCTTGCATATTAATTAATATAAAAAGCTGAGTGACCTTTCAACTAATGTTTCCCTATTTATGTCATAAAAGTTTGCTTGTTTGTTTGTTCGTTTGTTGATAGGGTATTGTTACTCTGTAACGCACTATGGCCTGAAACTCACTGTGGCCCAGCCTGGCCTCAAATTCATGGCAACAGTCCTGGTTCAGCATGTCGAGTACTGAGTATTAAAACACCACATCCAGAAAGGTACTTCATTTCTTTTAAGATCAACAAAATTATGTGTGGACATGTGTGCACTTACACAAGTGGGGAGGGGTGCATGTGTATATGTGACATTTGTATTCTTATGCCTATAGAGGCCAAAATCACCTAATCCTCTAAAGCTGTAGGTACAAGACATTGTAGGTCATTCAATGTGGGTCCTGTCCTATAGAAGAAAAATAAGCTCTCAACTGCTGTGCTCTCTCTAACTCTAACAAGGTATTTATGTTGTTTGTCTGTTTGTCTGATGTAATGTTACATATTGAACCCAGAGCCTTCCACATGCTAGGTAGGCTCTCCAACTCATATCCCTAACCTGCAAACCATGATTTTATAGGGAAGAAAAAGATTCGCATAAAGAAAGGAATGAACTAACTCCTATACATGAGGGCTGTGGCCTGGGTGTGGTTCCACACATACAAACAGGAAATAAATAAATGATTTTTTTTAATTCTGCAGAATATATCTTATACTTATTGTATGGCATGATGTTGATCTTCATGTTCAACTTGATAGGATTTGGAATTGCCTAGAAAGCAAAGCCCTGAGTGGATCTGTGAGAGAGTTTCCTGTAAGGGTTAATGGGAGTAAGATGATAGCCTGAATGTCGATGGTACCATCAGATAGGCTGGGATCCCAGACTAAATGAAAAGAAGAAGATGAATAAAGTCTATTTTATCTTCATGTGGATGCAATGGGATTAGCTGCCTCACATTTCTGTTGCCATGACTAGGGCCACTCTCAGTCCAGCCTTCACCACCATGGTGGGCCCCCAGACAGTGAGCCAAAATGAGCTTTCCATCCTGCAGCAGCTTCTGCAAAGTCTGCCGTCAGAACAAAGAGAAATGTGACTAATACATACAGGATATATAGTCACCTTCATCTATACACAGTAAATGCAGCAACAATAAAAATTAATCCACAATGTAGTTAATGAATCACGAGCATTCATTATTACCAGCATCCATCCTTCTACCCACTACCGCACATGGAATTTTATATATGTGATAGAAGAGATGTATTTGTCCGTTTGGAGAGTCAATTTAATTGGTTATTTATAAATAAATACATTTGTGGGGAAATGTATAAATTTAATGAATAAAGTAGAGCTTGTCATTTAAGTAATCTCCCTTAATGGTGATTAAGTGGGCTAGCCAATGCAAATATCACATTTAATATAATAGACTAATGAGCTGAATGTGTTCATTCTGGTCCTACAGCTAACTTTTTCTTTCTTTTTTTCTTTCTTTTGTTTTTTTTTTATTAGATATTGTCCTTATTTACATTTCAAATGTTATCCTCTTTCTAGTTTCCCTTCCAAAAACACCCTATCCCATCCCCCTCTTTCCCCTACTTGCCAACTCACCCACTCCCGCTTCCCTGTCCTGGTATTCTACTATACTGGGACATTGAGCTTTCTCAGGGCCAAGGGCCTCTCCTCCCTTTGAGGTTCAACAAGGCCATCCTCTGTTGCCTATGCATCTGGAGCCACTGGTAACTCCATGTGTACACTTTGGTTGGTAGTTTAGTCCCCGGGAGCTCTGGGGATCTGGTTGGTTCATATTGTTGCTCCTCCTATGGTGCTGAAAGCTCCTTCAGCTCCTTGGGTCCTTTCTTTAGCTCCTCCACTGGGGACCTTGTGCTTAGTTCAGTGGTTGGCTGAGAGCACCCAACTCTGTATTTCTCAGATACTAGCAGAGCCCCTCAGGAGACAACTATATCAGGCTCCTGTCAGCAAGCACTTGTTGGCATTCACATTAGTGTCTGGGTTTGGTGACTATATGGGATGGATCCCCAGGTGAGGCAGTCTCTGGATGGTCTTTTCTTCAGTCTCTACTCCATACTTTGTCTATGTATCTCCTCCCATGGCTGTTTTGCTCCCCCTTCTAAGAAGTATCCATATTTTGGTCTTCCTTCTTCTTCAGCTTCAAATGGTCTGAGAATTGCATCCAAGCTTCTGAGCTAATATCCACGTATCAGTGAGTACATACCATGTGTGTTCTTTTGTGATTGGGATACCGCACTCAGGATGATATTTTCTAGTTCCATCCATTTGGAAAATTGAATGAATTCATTGTATTTAATACCCGATTAGTAGTCCAATGTGTAAATGTACCACAGTTTCTGTACCCATTCCTCTGTTGAGGGACATCTGGGTTCTTTCCGGCTTCTGGCTATTATAAATAGGGCTGCTATGAACTTAGTGGAGCATGTATTCTTATTACATGTTGGAGCATCTTCTTGGTATATGTCCAGGAGTAGTATGGCTGGATCCTCTGGTAGTACAATATCCAGTTTTCTGAGGAACGACCAAACTGATTTCCAGAGTGGTTATACCAGCTTTCAATCTGACCAGCAGTGAAGGAGAGTTCTTCTTTCTCCACATCCTTGCCAGCACCTGCTAACACCTGAGTTTTTGATCCTAGCCATTCTGACTGGTATGAGGTAGAATAACAGGGTTTTTATAATTTGCATTTCCCTGCTGATTAAGGTTGTTGAACATTTCTTTAGGTGTTTCTCAGCTATTCGGTATTCCTCAATTGAGAATTCTTTATTTAGCTCTGTACCCCATTTTTTAATAGGGTTATTTGGTTCTCTGGAGTCTAACTTCTTGAGTTCTTTGTATATATTGGATATTAGCCCTCTGTCAGATGTAGGGTTAGTAAAGGTCTTTTCCCAATTTGTTGGTTGCTGTTTTGTCCTATTGATGGTGTCATTTGCCTTACAAAAACTTTGTAATTTTATGAGGTCCCATTTGTCAATTCTTGATCTTAGAGCATAAGCTATTGGTGTTCTGTTCAGGAAATTTTCCCCTGTGCCCATGTGCTCAAGGCTCTTCCCCAATTTCTTTTCTATTAGTTTCAGTGTGTCTGGTTTTATGTGGAAGTCCTTGATCCACTTGGACTTGAGCTTTGTAGAAGGAGATAAGAATGGATGGATTTGCATTCTTCTGCATATTAACCACTAGTTGTACCAGCACCATTGGTTGAAAAGGCTATCTTTTCTCCACTGGATGATTTTAGCTCCTTTGTCAAAGATTAAATGACCATAGGTGTGTAGGTTCATTTCTGGGTCTTCAATTCTATTCCATTGATCTACCTGCCTGTCACTGTACCAGAACCATGCAGTTTTTATCACTATTGCTCTGTAGTACCAATACTGATTCCCCCAGAATCAGTTCTTTTATTGTTCAGAATAGTTTTAGCTATCCTGGGTTTTTTGCTATTGAGATGAATTTGAGAATTGCTTTTTCTAACTCTATGAAGAATTGAGTTGGAATTTGACGGGGATTGCATTAAATCTGTAGATTGTTTTTGGCAAGGTGACTATTTTTACTATATTAATCCTGACCACCCATGAGCATGGGAGATCTTTACATCTTCTGAGATCTTCCTGCATCCTTAGGAAGTAGCCTACTTGATTGTAGTGAAAGATCATTTTTGATATGTTCTTAGATTCGATTTGTCAGAACTTTATTGAGTGTTTTTGCATTGATATTCATAAGGGAAATTGGTCTGAAGTTCTCTTGCTTTGTTGGATCTTTGTGTGGTCTTGGTATCAGCTGGCTTCAAAGAACCAGTTGGGTAGTGTTCCTCCTGTTTCTAATTGGTGGAATAGTTTGAAGAGTATTGGTATTAGGTCTTCTTTGACGGTCTGATAAAATTCTGCACTAAAAGCATCTGGTTTTGTGCTTTTTTTGGTTGGGAGACTTTCAATGACTACTTCTATTTCTTTAGGGGATATGGGACTGTTTATATGGTCTATCTGATCCTGATTTAACTTTGGTATTTGGTATCTGCCTAGGAAATTGTCCATTTCATTCAGATTTTCCAGTTGTGTTGAGTATAGGCTTTTGTAGCAGGATTTGATGTTTTTTATTTAATTTCCCCAGTTTCTGTTTTTATATCTCCCTTTTTGTTTCTGATTTTGTTAATTTGGATACTGTCTCTATGCCCTCTGGTTAGTCTGACTAAGGGTTTATCTATCCTGTTGATTTTCTTAAAGAACCAGCTCCTGGTTTTGTTGATTCTTTGTATAGTTCTTTTTGTTTCTACTTGGTTGATTTCAGCCCTGAGTTTTGATGATTTCCTGCCACCTCCTCCTCTTGGGTGTATTAGTTTCTTTCTTTTCTAGAGCTTTCAGGTGTGCTTTTAAGCTGCTAGTGTGTAATCTCTCCAGTTTCTTTTTGGAGGCACTTGGAGCTTTGAGTTTTCTTCTTAGCACTGCTTTCATTGTGTCCCATAAGTTTGGGTATGTTGTGACTTCATTTTCTTTAGATTCTAAAAAGTCTTTGATTTCTTTCCTTATTTCTTCCTGGACCAAGGTATCATTGAGTAGAGCATTGTTCAGCTTCTATGCGTATGTGGGCTTTCTGTTGATTTTGTTGCTATTGAAGACAAGCCTTAATCTGTAGTGATTTGATAGGAGGCATGGGATTATTTCAATCTTCTTAAATCTGTTGAGGTCTCTGTTGTGACCAATACCACAAGGTACTGAGAAGAAGTTATATTCTTTTGATTCAGGATGAAATGTTCTATAGATATCTGTTAAATCCATTTGGTCCATAACTTCTGTTAGTTTCACTGTGTCTCTTTTTGGTTTCTGTTTGCATGATCTGTCCATTGCTGAGACTGGGGTGTTGAAGTCACCCACAATTATTGGGTGAGGTGCAATGTGTGCTCTGAGCTTTAGTAAAGTTTCTTTTATGAATATGGGTGCCCTTGCATTTGGAGCACAGATGTTCAGAATTGAGAATTCTTCTCAGTAGACTTTTTCCTTTGATGAATATGAAGTGTCCTTCCTTATCTTTTTTGATGACTTTTGGTTGAAAGTCAATTTTTTCAGATATTGGAATGGCTACTCCAGCTTGTTTCCTGGGACCATTTGCTTGGAAAATTGTATTCCAGACTTTTACTCTGAGATAGTGTTTGTCTTTGACATGAAGGTGTGATTCCTATATGCAGCAAAATGCTGGGTCCCGTTTAAGTACCGAGTCTGTTAGTCTATGTCTTTTTATTGGTGAATTGAGTCCATTGATATTAAGAGATATTAAGGAATACTGATTGTTGCTTCCGGTTATTTTTGATGTTTGTGTGGTTATCTTCTTTTGGGTTTGTTGAAAGAAGATTACTTTCTTGCTTTTTCTAGGGTGTAGTTTCTCTCCTTGTGTTGGCATTTTCCAACTATTATCCTTTGTAGGGCTGGATTTGTGGAAAGACATTATGTAAATTTGGTTTTATCATAGAATATCTTGGTTTTTCCATCTATAGTAATTGAGAGTTTTGCTGGTAGTCTGGGCTGGCATTTTTGTTCTCTTAGGGTTTGTATGAGATCTGCCCAGGATCTTCTGGCTTTCATGGGCTCTGGTGAGAAATCTGGTGTAATTCTGATAGGTCTGCCTTCATAAATTACTTGACTTTTTCCTTTCCTGCTTTTAATATTCTTTCTTTGTTTAGTGCATTTGGTGTTTTGATTATTATGTGGTGGAAGGTATTTCTGTTCTGGTCCATTCTATTTGGAGTTCTGTAGATTTCTTGTATGTTCATGGGCATCTTTTTCTTTAGGTTAGGGAAGTTTTCTTCTGTAATTTTCTTGAAGATATTTACTGGCCCTTTAAGTTGGGAATCTTTCCTCTCTTCTATACCTATAATACTTAGGTTTGGTCTTCTCATTGTGCCCTGGATTTCCCAAATGTTTTGGGTTACAAGCTTTTTGCATTTTGCATTTTGTTTGACTGTTGAGTAAATGTTTTCTATGGTATCTTCAGCACCTGAGATTCTTCTGCCTCTTGTATTCTATTGTCGATGCTTGCATCTATGACTCCTGATTTCTTTCCAAGGTTTTCTATCTCCAGAGTTGTCTCCCTTTGTGATTTCTTTATTGTTTCTACTTCCATTTTTAGATCCTGGATGGTTTTGTTCAGTTCCTTCACTTGTTTGTTTATGTTTTCCTGAAATTCTTTAAGGGATTTTTGTGTTTCCTCTTTAAGGGCTTCTACCTGTTGATCCATGTTCTCCTGTATTTCTTTAAGGGAGTTATTTATGTCCTTCTTGAAGTCCTCTATCAGCATCATGATTTTAAATCCAGATCTTGCTTTTATGGTGTGTTGGGATATCCAGGACTTGCTGTTGTGGAAGAACTCGGTTTGGATGGTGCCATGTTGCCTTGGTTTCTGTCGGTAATGTTCTTGTGTTTGCCTTTTGCCATCTGGTGATCTCTGGTGTTAGTTGGTCCTTGTGTCTCTGACTGGAGCTTGTCCCTCCTGTGGGCCTGGAAGCCTTTCTCAGCACCCCTGGCACAGAGGGCTCTGGCTCAGCCCTGCTCTTGGGTTCAGATGTAGCCCTGAAGGACCCTGTTCCAGCTGCTCTGCTATTCCTGTGTTCCCTGTGCTTCTGGCTGTATGTGCCTGCACAGTGACAGGAAAGAAAATATGCAGCTAAATTTCAACTGTCCTTGTACAACAAGTACTTGAAGAAGGCCAGTAACAAGTTTAAAAACTAAAATTAAAACACAAACTTAATGAGGTTAAATATAAATTATCTCAGAACTATAGTTTGATGCACCTTCACATTGTTACTAGGTAAATGTGAAGAATCCAAACTGAGGCAATATGTAAAAGTTGGCAGGATTTATAGCTTTTCTTCCTAATGGATAATGAATCAGTGAGTTTTCCAAACAGTAGCCACATTTGCTTACACATTACACTGCTTTACTCAGCTGAGGTTCTTGGTTGTTTTGGGTTTTGTTTGAGATAAGGTCTCCACTATGTTAGAATAGATTGACCTCGAACTCACAATACTCTTGCCTCAGCCTTACAAATCCTTAGATTACAGATGTGTGACTCCAGAGGTTCTTTGGCTTCAACTCAATCGAATGGATTCTGGCTTCTGTAGGCATATATATATATATATATATATGTATAATATATAATTGTGTATATATTAAATACACAGTATAAATATGGAATAGGACAGAATAAGAGAGCTTATTGGAAAGATGGTGTCTGTAAACAAGGGCTCATATAACTGCCTTTGGAGTTTGGGACCTAATAGTGAGAAGCCAGAAGTCCTGGATCTATGCAGCCTTTGTTCCTTTCAGCTATTTCGATAGAATAAGTGATCCTCGTCTCAGTAGAAAACAACACTTCACTAACATGGCCACTCCCACCACTGGAGGGAAAAAGACCTTGGTGGGCAGCCCTATGGCCCCTAGGTTCTGACAAGGACAGTGTTATTTCCAATTGGAAGACAAGTGTGATAGCTGAAAGAATAGATGGACTAGTACTTAGTTCATTCTGAGAACTGTCAAGAAAGTGAGAAATAAGAACACACACGAATTAAGAGCAAGGATTTACTGAGAAGCATAGTAAATACTGTAGAGGAAGTAAGCCTGTTAGCTAAAATAAACAAATGATTAACCTTGATAACAGACTTTAAGAGCTCTGCTGATGACCTCAGTCATCTTTTTCCTCTGCTAGCACAGAAGTAACACAGGGTTAACTTGAGGTTAGGACCTCGCTTCTCAGATTTTAAAGTCCATATAAATCTGATCTGCAAATCCCATTAAACCCAGGTTCTAATTTGGCTGGACTGGCAAAGGGCCCAGGATTCCCCATGTCTACAAACTAAAGGTGGCTGCTTATGATGCTGGTTGATAGAGGGCATGCCGAATAGCAGAGTACCAATAAACTCTGCGACATCCACCCATCCACATCCACCACAGTGCAGATCTGTGACCCTTCACTTACATTAAACCATTTTCATTACAACTACGCCACTCTTCAGGATTTCTGTTAGAAGAAGCCACTAATGTTCCTTTTGTTGGGCAAGAAAGTTGAAAACACTCATTAAAGTACACAGTTGGCATTTCATTTATCTGAGTGATGCCCTGTTTCTGAGTATAAATACTTCATAGGCAAAGTGTTTGTCTTCTGATCTGAAAGCCTGCAGGAGGCCAATGTTTCCTTTTCAAACTACTGCTAGATTTAAATTTCTAAAAAACTGACTTTCCCCCAGGCCTCCATAGGGGGCAGTGTTTGTCATCAGAGCTGCAAGAGGGAGAAGAGACTGAAGGAAAGGCCATCCAGAGACTGCCCCACCTAGGGATCCATCCCATCTACAGACACCAAACCCAGACACTATTGCTAATGCCAATAAATTCTCCTAGAGAATAAATTGAAGGGTGAGGGGGCTCCTATCTGCTGTCTTCCTCAGGACATCTTGTCTCCATGTTGAGGATGCAAAGATGAGACAAACAGCAGAGCTACAACAAATCAAACATCCAGCTAGCCAGTCTGGTCTTCAGTCTGTGGGATTACTTTCAGAATTACAGTGTTCAAAAAAAAAAAAAAAATCAGACTTAATTCAACAAACAAAACAAACAATCAAAAATCCAAAACACCTAAATCCCTTTCAATTAATGGAGCACTCTAAGCATTTCCTAAGATTTATAAAGAGAGCAACTAACAGAATTGGTGCCCCCAGACGGATATGCAGTTCACCAAAATGCACTCTCTAGAGAGTGTCCGATTCTCTAACACTGAAGACAAAGGGAGTTCACAGATTATCCAAGATTTAGGACTAAGTGCCCATCATTGGAACAAGAAGATGAGCCTAGAAACAGTCCAGCAATTATCTGTGAAGCATTAGTTCCTCCTTGCCACTTCCACTGAGGGAAAGAAAGAAACGAAGAGAGCTGCAAAGACAACTAAACCTGGGAACCTCTCCCAGAAACCCCTGCTTTGTAAAAGGAAAACAATACACAAAATAAGTTTATTGATTCTCAGCAAATAAAAACTGTAACTTTCAAAAAGGTGGACACTGTAAATGTCAGATGCTCAAAGTTCCGTTGATGAAATTGCATGAGAATTCATTGATTAAATGAGCCTCCATCCCTTCTGTAATTACTAAATCATGCAAGATAAAAATGTGAAAACACAGCAAAGTCCAAGCTTCTATTTCCCTAGCAGTTTTTCTGAGGGCAGGTGCAGGCCTGCAGACCTGAGAGTCTCGGTTATCTTCACCCCTTGTTTCCTATCTCCTGTGGATAAACAGGGCTCCAGACCCTGGCTATCAGACCAGTTCACTTCACACGTGAACACTTAACAGGGTCTGCATTCCTTCTCCAAGTACAACATCCTCTGAAGTAAATGACCAGCTCTGCCCAAGGACGCTGTGACATCAGGCCTGGAGCCCCACAATGGTCTGTATTTTCTCCCAACTCACACGCCTGGGCCCTATCTTTAGTGGATGGGAAACTACAAGCCACAAAGGCACCAGGCAGCCATGAAGTAAACCTCTGCTGACCCCAAAGGTGACAGATCATTCAGCTACAGAAAAGGTATCATTCTTTTGCTTAGGTAAAAGTGAAGGTCCTGCTTCCCAACGGAGGCAGTGGGAGAACCCAGAAAAGATCTGAAAACATACAGACAACAAACCAAGCTTTTCTCCTCCTCTCTTGGAACCAGCAGCCTCTTCCAGTGGTGGAAACATTGAAATCAAATGAAAATGCTTCTTAGGAAACATTTTGAACAATTACCTCCTTAGATTTTTGCCTGGTGGTCTTAATATCAGAGCTTGGTTTTTCTCATCCTTGGTCTTGATAAACTGTAATGAGTTGTTCTCCCCTCCTCCCACCCCCCAAGACAGGGTTTCTCTGTGTAGCCCTGGCTGTCCTGTAACTTGCTTTATAGTTCAGGTTGGCCTTAAACTCACAGACATCCTCCTCCCTCTGCCTCCTATGTGCTGGGATTAAGAGCATGGACCATCACACCCAGCTCTCTAGAGATTTTTATTCCAAAGAAGATAGCAAAGGGAAAAATATTCTGTTACATACAAGAAATAAGACCAGAGATGAGTTGAGTGCCCTGCCATGTTGGGATATGTCGGCTCAGTCCTTGTCTTGGTTCTTGCCATGGCTTCTACATGAGAGCTACAATCTTAGCTTCATATTTGAGCTAGATATTATTTGGCATTGAGCTAAATCATGTACAACAGTGACTGTTTCCAGACAAAGAACCTCAGTGGCCAGCCCACTGGGTCAGGGAGGTGGAAAGGCAAATGAATTTTTTCTTTACCCTAGGCCTGCTTTTGAATTGTTTTGAGTCTTAAGCCATGCAAATGTATTGCCTATTCAAACTTTTATCTTAAAATTTCCAAAAAGGCTATAGAGCTTTATGAGACACTGAAGGAGCATGAAGAGATGGTAGTGGAACTTTACAGGCACTAAAGGAACATTAAAAGAAAGTAATTTAGATTTAAAGAGAAGTAATGTACACAAAAGAAAATTTTATGTTAAACTTCCTTTACTATTCCCACACTTACTCAGTGCACCATTCGGAGAACAATATGAGAAAATATTTTTTTTGACATTTCTTTACTTATTATTATGTATTTTTATATGTGTATGCCTTTGTGAGTTTGTGTGTACCACATGCATACAGGTTCCTTCAGAGGGCAGAGGGTGTGGGATCATCTGGAACTAGAGTTACAATTACTTGTGAATTGTCTGATGTGGCTGGGAACTGAACCTAGGACCTAGGTAAGAACAATGAGTATTCATAACCACCGAGCCATCTTACTAAGCTCCTTGTTTACTTTTAAAAGTACTGCTAATGAGGTGCAGAATAATTGTATTTTTAAAGCGGAAAGTTACCTCACCTGTCTAAGAAATACACATTCCATTCAATCTTAGGTCCTGGGTTTGGGAGTTGGATGTGGTGACAACACAGTAATGGTGAGAAGAACCAGGCAAGGGGAACAGAAAGAGGAAGCTGAAGGAGACAGCAGGACAAACAAGGACAAGAGGACTCTCCCCTGCTCCTCTCATCCTCAGCAGTAAAGGTGTTTAGAAGGTTTCTCAAATATGGTGACCAGAAACAGTCTAGCTGTTCTTGATAGGCTCCCTGAAGGACCTGGGGAGAAAGGCTGGGGATCCTAGGGCATTTTTTTTTCTGTCAGGAGAGACTCCATTGCCTCTGAAGCCAGAACAATAGACTCCATGGCTAAGTGGCAACACAGCCCATTTTTTCATTTATGACAAATCACTTGAGATTGATCAGTAAAATACCCTTTATGTATACCAGCAAGATTCCAAAATCCTGGCACTCCAACACCTTGTTTGTCTTGGAGAAGCGGCTCCTGAGAAAGTGTTTGTGTTCTTCCAGAGAGAGAGAGAGAGAGAGAGAGAGAGAGAGAGAGAGAGAGAGATGAGCTGGCAAGTCACCATCTCTTCAAGCATATAGTCTATCATGGTGGGGAAATCAAGGCAGCAGGAGCTTGAAGTGGGTGGTTATATTGCACCCACAGACAAAAAGGCACACAAATGAATGCTGCTCATCAATTCTCTTGTTCATTTACAAATTCCAGGATCCTAGCCAGGACATGACATCACCACCCACAGAAAGCTAGTGTTCTCACCTCAACCATTAATGATAAACCCCTACAGGTATCATTCTAGATTCTGTCAGGTCAACACCACTAACATAGACTTATACATCACAAACATATACATATGCTTATGCATGTACATATGCATGTGTGAATACATATACATATACACCACTGTCTTAGTCAGGGTTTCTATTCCTGCACAAAGATTCAAGAAGCAAGTTGGGGAGGAAAGGGATTATTCAGCTTATAGTTTCAAATTGCTGTTTATCACCAAAGGAGGTCAGGACTGGAACTCAAGCAGGTCAGAAAGCAGGAGCTGATGCAGAGGCCATGGAGGAATGTTTCTTACTACCTTGCTTCCCCTGGCTTGCTCAGCCTGCTCTTATAGAACCCAAGACTACCAGCCCAGATATGGTACCACCCACAAGGGGCCCTTCCACCTTGATCACTAATTGAGAAAATGCCCCACAGCTGGATCTCATGGAGGCACTTCCCCAACTGAAGCTCCTTTCTCTGTGATAACTCCAGCCTGTGTCAAGTTGACACACAAAACCAGCCAGTACAGACCACTAACATAACATATACAGCATACATATAAATCCTTTATGAGCCAGGCAGTGTGGCTTCTTCTGCTTCATTTCTTCTCTTAATGAACACATTCATTTCAAACAAACTACTACTTAACAATTAACTAAGTGTATTTTTCTAGACACCACTTGTTCCTTATACCTAGAACCCCTTCCTTCCTGCCTTTATTGTCTCACATTAACTGGCAACTTCACTTCTTCATTGAGAGGTTAGATGCTACCTTCCCGTGACCTAATACTCTCCCACTTTTTAAATGCAGGCTTTATTCTCCATCAGGTATGGCCTAGCCAATTGATCAGAAAAATGTTGCCATCAGAAAGACAATTTATTATATACAAGTCTTATATGAATGTTATATGGACACACACAGAAGCAATCAGTCTGTTAGGGATAATATGAAAGGGAGAGACAGAGAGAGAGAGAGAGAGAGAGAGAGAGAGAGAGAGAGAGAGAGAGAGAGAAAGAGAGAGAGAGAAACTGTAGTGGAATTCCCCCCCCCCAATTAATTGATTGGATAATAAAGACAACAAGAAGGCAATCACTGGGTGAGGTGGAGGCGGGCCTTCCGGGTCCTAGAGAGGAAGAGGGAATGCAGGAGGAAGGAAGGTCCTTTCAGACAGCTAGGCAGGAGTGAAAGGAAGCAAAATGTAGACCAGGGACTGTTACATCTGGTGGTGGATTCCACCACCTGAAGATTTCTAACAGAATAGTTAGTTGATAGTTTAGGATGATAGATTCCACATGTTGGTATTCTGTCTGGACTGCACCCCTACAGTTACCTGGCAAGAGTCAGGTATGCTTCTCCCACAGTTACCTGGCAACAGCCAGGTAGGTCTGGTCCATTATAAAAGGGACTGCTTGCTCCCTCCTCTCTCTTACTTTTATCTTCTTACTCTCTTGTTCTCTTACTCTCTTGCCTTTTCCCCATCTCTCCCCATTCCCTTTCCCCCTTTCTCCACGTGGTCATGGCTGGCCTCTACTTCTCTACTCTCTCCCTCTCTCTGCCTTTCTAAGCCTCTACTGCTCTCTTAACTCCCCTCCCCATGCCCTAAATAAACTCCATTCTATGCTATACCATTGTGTGGCTGGTCCCTGGGAGAAGGAATGCTTTGGCATGTGCCCTCTGAGACATCCCCTTCCCCCATACCTCACCCACCCATAGAACATATCTTAATATGTCTAGACCAGCCACACAATGGTATAGCATAGAATAGAGTTTATTCAGGGCCTGGGGAGGGGAGTCAAGAGGGTAGTAGAGTTAGAGAAAGGGGGAGAGAGAGAGAGAGAGAGAGAGAGAGAGAGAGAGAGAGAGAGAGAGAGAAAAGAGAAGAGAAGAGAAGAGAAGAGAAGAGAAGAGAAGAGAAGAGAAGAGAAGTAGAGGCTGGCCATGACCATGTAGAGAGAGGGGAGAAAAGAAGGGGAAAGGGAAGAGCCTAAGAGGGCAGAGTAAGAGAGTGAGGGAAGAGAGGGAGGAGGAGGCAAACAATACCTGTTGCCAGGTAATTGTGGTGGTGAAGTCCAGACAGAATACCAACAGTCCCCTGTTCTGGTTTAATTAAAAAAAGAAAAAAATCATAAAGAGGTGATGGGAAAGCAGGAATAGATAGGGTCATCGTGATATCCGGCTGCTTCATGCTGACATTGGGGGTCTCTGAAGAACCTAGAGGGATGGGTATGGGGGATGTTTGTCCAGTCTTAGGAGAGTCTGCTGCTTCCTTGCTGTCCAGGGTCTGTGGAGCCATCTGAGGATAGGTCAGAAGAACAGGTCCAGTAGAGTCTGTGTCTGAGAGGAGATTGGAGCATCTGAAGATTGCTTCTCTGGAGCTGTCCTGGTGTAGTAAGCTCCTGGACTTGACAAGATGTTGAAACATATTATTAGAGGTAGAGAATAAGATTAAGTACATTTGGGAGAAAGAAAAAAATTATAAGATGTACATTTGAAACCCAGAGGAATCCCACCCTCTGGAATAGGTTAGGCAGATGTACTTATCTGGATGGAGTCTATTTGGTCCATGAGAGGTAGATCTGAGTAGGTTCTCTGTAGCTTATAAGTTTATAAAAGAGATAACAACATGAGTTAGTGACATGAACAGTCTTTAAGATGAGTCTTTTGTGGAGTAGAAGGAACAAGATTAAAAAGCTGGAAAGTTGGATCATATAGTGGAATGCCTTATTAAAGTTAGGCAAATTTATAGGAACTCATAATATGAGGACAGTGGCATAGCAAGAAGAGGAAGATAAGGAAATAACAGATTAACATCTGTGAAAGTTTTCTTCTAGCTGTCAATGTAGTCATAAGTTTGAGGAATAAACAATAATTTAGCAGTTATATTATTTAAAAAAAATGACAAGAGTCCACTAGCCACCAGTTTTCTGGGGTCTCCACAGTCTCCATGGCAACTTGGGCTGTCTGTCTGGCTTTCAAGAGTAGAAAATGCAGGGCTTTTTCTCTATGGAATGGATATGCATGGCATGAGAAATGGCTTACCTTCCTTGGTTTAGCTAAGTCATTTGACTCAGAGTATCTAGTTTTGTCCACTGCGTATTTCAGTGATTATCATATTACAATCCAGGCAGCATCCTGTAGCAGTGTCCACATCTTCTGAGACCTTGTGGGAGAAACTGTTAGAGGCTTTTGGGAATCCTGTCTGTCATAAACTTAATAATTAACAAACTTCTGACAAGATTGAGCGTGATACAGATTGATTATAAATAGAATTTAATGACAGTAAAAATCATATTAAGACAGGATAGGAATGAAAACCCTAGGTAACTTTGACAGGTTGTGTAGGAAGAAAAAATATATTCTTGTATTAGCAAAGAAATATTTGGCTAGGACCAGAATAAGAGTTAATGCTTGTGGCTTGAGATCAAACTGTACTGGAAGACAAGCCGTGAGGGGTTGGCTGGTGCACATAGCCGGAGGTCCACAGGTTGTGGACCGGGGCCAGTGGGTTGGAGAACCGTGCTATGGGCCAGCAGCAGCTGAGGCAGAGGATCCTGTCTGGCCGCCCACAGCAATCAGGCCTGTGTCACTGCGGGACTTCCTACCAGCAGTCAGAAATCCAGGCCGGGTGTTCCCAGCTGTCAGAGTCCACGGTGAGCAGGGAAAAGTAAGGGCCCAAAGTAGTATGTTTCCTATCCTAGCAAGATGTGCTCCACATCCAAGTCTCAGGCAGAGAGGCAGAGAGAGAGGGAAAGAGGAAGGGCTCTCTCGAATGCACGGGAGTGGGCAGCTAAGCCCTTCGCGCTCAAGAGAGCGAGCAGGTGGTTGGGTGGGAGGGTTGGGGGTGGGGTGGGGGAGTCTAAGCTATAACACACTGACCCAAGGGCAAGACACGTGGGCGCTAACGTCTGACAATCTGACAATCAGAGCCGGTGTTACTGAACCCAAGAGCAGTTATCCAGGCCTGTCATGGAATTCTCAGCCTTGAGAAAGAAACTGTATGCTCAGAGCCAGTGCTACTGAGCTAGAGAGCAAGCAGTCTTCCAGGCCTGGCCTGGAATTCTCAGCAGCAAGAGAGAGGAGAGGGAAATCTCAGTCCTAAAATGAGGGTCAGAACAGCAAAGGGGTTGCTCTGAGCTCAAGAAATACCTATGACCAAGTAGATCACTCTGACCAGTGGGAGATAGGGGGCTTGCCAGATCTGGGCTAGCGAGCGAGAGTGGTTGTGTCTGAGATGGGATGCAAACCTGCAGAGTTTCTGGATCTGAGTCACAGTGCACCAATGTTGTGATCATAAAAAGATGAAGCCGGGCAGTGGTGGCGCACGCCTTTAATCCCAGCACTTGGGAGGCAGAGGCAGATGGATTTCTGAGTTCGAGGCCAGCCTGGTCTACAGATTGAGTTCCAGGACAGCCAGGGTTACACAGAGAAACCCTATCTTAAAAAACCAAAAAAAAAAAAAAAGAAAAGAAAGAAAGATAAGGAAATATTAAGATATGGTCTATAGTGGGTGTGGTGAGATATGGGAGAAGGGGGATGTCTCAGCAGGTCCTTGCCAAGGCATTCCTTCCCCCCTGAGGGACCAGCCACTCAATGGTATAGCATAGAATAGAGTTTATTTAGGGCACGGGGAGGGGAGTAAAGAGAGTAGTAGAGGCAGAGAAAGGCAGAGAGTAGAGAAGTAGAGGCCAGTAATCACCACGTGAAGAGGGGGAAGGGAATGGGGCGAGAGGGGGAGCAAGTGGGCAAGAGGCAAAAGAGTAAGAGAACAAAAGAGTAATAGAGAGAGAGAGGAGGAGGCAAGCAGCCCCTTTTGTTGTGGGCCAGGACTACCCGGCTGTTGCCAGGTAACTGTGGGGGTGGAGTCTAGACAGAGTACCAACACCAAGCCCAGCGGTTGTGTCATCTATTGATTCTAAACTAAGATTGTCTGGGGCTTTCTATTCGAGGAGATTCAGGTGGGCCTGAAGGAAAGAATTTAGCTGGGGCAGAATTTGGCCAGTCTTTGGAATAGGACGATTGGGCAAGGACAGAACTCCAGGGGAGAGGTCATGAACTGTCAAGAGTGGACCCGCAGCTAGCTGTGGAAACTTGGGAGTGCAGAGCCGTTTGGCAGTAGTTGGTTGCAGGACCAAGAGAGTGATCTCAGAGGTCTGGACAGGCAGAGCCAGTGTTTGTGGGAAAGGTGTTGGCTAGGAGAAACATGCAGTCTTGGTCTCAGGCTATGCAGTGGACTGGGAACAGACCAAGACCACCTGTTGAAGTGTTCATGTAAAAGTACAGGCAAAGCAAAATAAAGAGGCATAGAATTAGTTAGTCTGAAGAGTTTAACTAAATTTTAGAATTCGTGAATTGGCTAGATGGCTCAATGGATAAAGTACTTGACATGCAACTATAAAGACTATAATTTGGATTTGCAGAACCCATGTAAAAACCTGACTGGTGTGGTAACCCCCTATAATCCTAGCACTCTGGAGGCAGAGATGGGTGATCCTGGTTACAGGTTGGCTAGACTAACTAGAATGGGTAAGCCCTTTGTATAGTGAGGGACCTGCCTCAATTAATAAAGTGAAGAATGATCAAGGAAGGTACTCCAGGCTTCATAAGCACATCCATATGTACAGGTGCCTACAAATATGGGAATACACACACACACACACACACACACACACACACACACACACACACACTAAAAAGTTTTAGCAGATGCTGAGATGCAGTTACTCTCCCTACTTGCCTTGTATTTGTCTGTAGAGTGATTAAGCCAGGTAAATAGAAGTCTAGAGTGTTAGAGGTGGTGAAATGTTACAGAGTACATAGAAAAGACACACTAAAGAAGGTAAATCTTTAGGAATCGGCTACCCTCAGGGGGAGTCATATCTCTAAGGTTAGCAAAGGCCTGGATGTTGAATGTCAGAAAAACATGTTTGCTGCACTCTACCTCAGTTGAACATAGTTGGCTGCAACTTTAGCTCACCAGGGATTTGCTCTATGAAAGGAATCACCACTCTATTTTATTTTGCTTCCCATGTCTAGTTTTCAGACCATAATCTCACTGAGGACAGACTGCCTTTATTCATTGCTGAGAGATCGATCATCTTGCTAAACTTCCAGGTCTAACCTAGGAGCCACTGTGTTAGGTGACATTCCTTGCTGTAGGATTGAGCCTCCTGGGCCCATGAGCCACTGGAAGGAGGACATGTCTTCTTCCCAACATTGCAGAGCCTGTCTCCCCCCTCCTTCTTCCCCTAGGGATCTATTTATCACCATGAAGGGTCTTTTGTTTAACTTCTGAAAGCCAGATTTCAGGCAAAAAATGAGGTTGAGCTGTTTTTAAAGTTCTTGATCTGTTTCTCAAAAGCTAAGCAAGAAAACAAGCTAACAAGCCAGATCAAAAGCACTTTTATTCATTTAATTTTTCTCCCAAAGATAAGACTGCAGAATTAAATGTCAAAGGACCTTGTGGTATTTCTGGTAGTAGCCCTGTATGCAGCTTTTAACTAGTCAGTTTTAATCCAAATTAGTAGGAGGTTCAGAAAAGGCTGTGGGCTAGTCCATAACTGGAAAGATGTTGCTGTGAACTCTGCCATGTGTACATGGATATATAAATAAGGGAGGAAGAATTAAGATTGTTTTTGGCCCAACACATTTAATGAATAAAAAAAAAGGTGAAATCACTTAATTAAAAATATCTCTATATTCTGACTGACTCTATAATTTTTATGTTGGTTCCCAGAACCTATTATATAACACTTTACATAGGAAAGAATAGGTGTTATATTTTTAATTTGATAGAAATAAGAAAAGAAAGAAAACTTCTTTCTCCTATATCCTGAGTCCAAACACTGGTGGCCTGTGTATTTCAGTAGTAGATTTTTCTTAGACACAGCAACAACTTTATAGTTTAAGCCCTGACTCCATGATATAACACTCATTTATATAACAAATGGAATTTGCCCACCATCCATTTCAGTCAGAAAAGAATTGCCCCAAGGCTAGCCTTCTCAGCAACTTCAAGTGCTATAGTAAAGTTTCATCCCATTGGTAATCTGAGCATACTTTTCTTGTAATAAACTTGAAATCTCCTGATCCAGTCTCATAAGTATTTAACATGTCAATCCCTTTGCCAAGCACATATATCATGTAGGGAGAAAAATGCCACAGAATGAACCTTAAGATTTACAGAGAAACATCCATACAAGATCTGTCCACTTCTTCATCTAGCAATCACCATCTTGCTCAGTCCAGCTTGGCCATGTAAGAGACTGAGTTACATAGTTCCCACCCTTGGATCAGAGTCAGCACAGCTTGGACATCCATAAGTGTTAACAGTTGCTGGGCAAGAGTGTGTGTGTGTGTGTGTGTGTGTGTGTGTGTGTGTGTGTGTTACTTCATGCTTCTCCTTAGAATGTCCTCTCTGCCAAGGTTAATGACTCCATGATAATCAAAGACATCATGAGTCCAGGAGGCAATGGTGTAGCTAATATCTTAGCAAAATTGTAAACACTGAGACTTTCAGGACAACCCTTAAGGCTGTGGGAAAGAACTCTGAAAACATGGGTTCAAAAATATATCATTTCTCAACTATGAAAAACATAAGGATGCAATATGAATTGTGTAAGGAGCTTCAAAGACATAAAGGAACAGAAGCAGATGAACTATGGGCCAGCTTGTCAGAAAGATACTAAGCAAAGATGACCAAGCACGCTTAGTCAGTCAACAGGTTCTCCAGTGCAGGAGTGAGGATTAAAAGAAAGAGACAATTAGACAAAACTGCAGCATGACCCCAGTCAATTCTGAGACTGAAGGCATGTTTAATAATTTCAAGTCCACTTTTTATACCAATTTAATTACATGCAGGAATTAAGATCAATAGTGGTACAGTAAGGAACAAGCAAGACAGTAAATACAAAATTGTCAAGGCAATAAGCAAAATTCTGTGACAGTTGTTTCAAAGGGCTTGTCAGAATGACCAAAATACCTGAGCCTACTTCCTCATACAAGCCCATAACCTTGCCTGAAGTCTGCTTCTCAACTCGTTCGACCCTAAGATTAAAACTCCTGCCTTTACCTACTTCCCTATTATGCCTGAATGTCAGATTCCTGCTTGAAGCCCTTGTCCTTGGACAATGTCAAGTTCCTGCCAGGCAGCACCGTACCCCAATAAGGCTCTCTACACAAAGAAATAAACAGATTTAGGGAGTGGTGATCACATGGCAAGATCCAGCTAAGATTTTTGTTTTGTTTTGTTTTATTTTGTTTTTTTCTTACAAAGGGAGGCAAATTTCTGAGTTCAATGTCAGTCTGGGATAGAGGGAGTTTAGATCCACAAGCATGGTAGGAATGGTAATTTTAGGGAAATCTTATTGTCTGTGTTTAATAAAGGCTAAAATATCTCTGAATTAATTTTGCAATGTTAAAAAAAAATAATGTGCTTGCTGCATCCTTCTAAGGGTCAAGGGGCTAATTGTGGGATAATCAAAAAGTAACCTGGGATAATGACTTAATTGATATGCAAATAAAAGACTGGGCTTTTGATCTACAAGAGATGAGCTATCCACAGAGTTTTTTAGAATAGCAAAAGAAAACTATCTCATGCAGAACACGCACACATGCGCGCACGCGCGCAGACACACACACACACACACACACACACACAGAGAGAGAGAGAGAAAGAGAGAGAGAGAGAGAAAACAATCTGGAAAGCTGTCTCCAGAAAAAAATAGGCATTCAGCTTGTAACCTGTAATTTGACTTCAACTTGTCTTGTTTGTTTTGCCACTCTCAGACATCCCTTCTCTCAGGAACACCTCTCTAAACTGAGGCTGGTCCTTGGCACCATCTGACTCTAGTCTTTACTTCAATATTGTATTTCATATTGAAGGACATGTGCTAAAGACTTTGTTCCTGGTATGGGACACTCTGGGGGAAATGGTTGAACATTTAACCTACATGGCATATTAACTAGAGGAAGTTAGATTATAGGCATATATCCTTAAAGGAAATATTGGAACCTTGCTCCTTTTTCTCCCTACTTCTAGGCTCCTGTAAAATAAACAGGTTCCCTTAACCATGCACTTTCTTCCATGGTGCACTGCCATGCCCTAACCCCAGAGTACCTTGGTCCCTTCTAAACATATCTTCATCCAAGCCCTTCTAGTGCTTTCTAAATCAGATGGCTCTGTAAGCAAGAGAACTTTATCAACCTTTAGACTAGTAATATTCCTTTCTTGACCCCTACCTCTTCCTCCTCTACCTCTTCCTTCTCCTTCTCCTTCTCCTTTTCCTCCTTCTCCTTCTCCTCCTCCTCTTCATGTGTGATGCTGAGGATGGAATACCCAGGATCAACTAAAACTGAGCTATCTTCCTAGCCTCAACATCCCTGTTTCTATTTTTATATCGTGTCTTCTTAAACCACTACATCCAGAGGGGTAACCAATTGAAGCCTCATTGACATTTCATTTTACTTTGTGTTTATGCATAAATTTCATTTCTCCAAGGAGACTGCATATGTATTGGGGATGATTTGAACCCTGTATGGAACTCCAGTAGGCACTAAACAACCACCAACACACCAGTTTTAGAACAGGTGTAAAAGAAAAGCTGGGGCCAGCTGTGGCAGCATACAGTGGTAGCTCTAGCACTTGGGAAAACTGGGACAGGAAAATCCTAAGTTCAAGAGCATTCTGGGCTACACAGTTAAAGTTATATCAAAGTCACACTGAGGTACAAAAAGAGACCCTGTCTTTAAAAAATAAGAAGAAAAAGCAACAAATAATACCATTAGAGTAACACACGCAATTGGTATAGGGAAAGAATAACCCCATTAGGATACATTAAAAGAATTTGTTTAAAGGTCAAACAACTGGAGTGCTGATTTTTCTTGCTTCAGTAGCAATAATGACGTATGCCAGAGAAAGAAATTCTCTTCCACCAAGTTATCACTATTCCCTCTTGGGCCATGGTTTAAGGCTTGCAACTCAACCTATAAACAATGCATCAGTTGAAAGACAAAAGAAAAAAAAAACACTACATTATTCAGTGCTAACTTTGGGGCAATGGGCTGAGCCTTGATGAGAAGGTTTGGGAAAGGACTGTGCCAGGGAAAACAAACAGCAAACTCACAAAGTTCAAAAATCTCAGATGCTTGTGGACAGCAAAGAAAATAAGAAGTCAATTAAACACCTTTACTATCTGCCCATGGTGGAGTGGATTTTGCAGTAAAACATATACCATTGTCATACTAAATGGTAAAAAAGGCCAAACACATGAAATTAATTAGTTTCAAGAGCCAAGGTGGAATGGTTGATCTGCCTGGAGCTACACCATTGTAATCTGAGAAGGTGTCAGTAGCAATGACACAGACCAATAGCTCTTAGGAGGAAGCAAATTTTAGAAGTAATCAATCTTCTGTGAGCATGAGGGAAACACTCCCCATGCAGCCCAGTGTCACTCACCACAAGGCAACCAGGACTCCCAAGTCTGGTATCAAATGGTAACTGTTGCATCAGAAATACAAAATTTACTTTGTGTCCTGTCTGTAACAATGGGTGTGTTGCCATGTCTCCTCCAGTGACCAGTCCTGGTAATTCAGTAGATACATCTGTTTGGTGATGGCCAAACTATAGATTCTAGTAAGTCTCTTCAGCAAATGGATCTTTATAGCATGACCTGGACAGTTCTACTAGCATCTGCATCTGTTCCTACTGTTAAAAGTCACGTGGGTGCCATTAAATCTTACAGGGTCATACCTCATAGAAACATTCTTTTTTTTTTTCTATATTTTTTATTTTCATCCCCAATGATTTCCCCTTTCCTAGTTCCCCCCTCCCCGAAAGTCCCATAACAGAGAAGCGGGAGGAGGTTGACTGGGGAACAGGGGGAGGGAAGAGGGCTTAAGGGACTTTCACAGAAACATTCAAACACTAAGTAGAAGCACCACTAGACTACTGAGGAGGGCACTGGCCAGGGCTGTGAGAACAATCTGGAGTTCTGCTTACTGAAGTAACGTCTCTTTCCTTCCAGGGTTCCCCATCGAGTACTGAGTACATATGGTCATGGTTCCATATATGGCCATTCCATATATGGAAGAGATTGGCTTAGCAGCGACAGTGAGAACTGTCTGAGCAGGACACGCAGGGACTTGGTGCAGAGGCCTGGTGGGGCGGTACTACTATTTTATTAAACATTTCCCGCAACAGTTGATGAACCAATGTGGGGCATGTTTCCACTAGAAATCTGAGATTACTAGTCTAAAAGTTAGAGGGCTTTTTGTTTGTTTGTTTGTTTGTTTGTTGTTGTTGTTGTTATTAAGTGATCAACTAAGAGGGTCAAAATTGACTCAAGTGCCCCAAGTTGAAACAAAGGAAGACTGGGAATACTGAGGACCCCAAGTAGGGGAAATCAAAACTGCTCTAAGTTAGGAGAAGAGTAGAATTTGCTTAACTATTAGAACAGAAAGATGGTATAAAGATATATTACTCTACTATGTCTTATAGGATAGTCAAATTCTATCTAACATAGGCACCACAGGAATTCTGGGTTTAAATCCTACTTTGACTAGCTGCCTGCTACTTTGACTAGCGAGTAAAGATGGAAGGGAGAATCAGTTGTGCTAAGTTAGAATAAAGATAGTTTACTAGACAGAGGAAGCTCATATTCTTTCTGACATGGTCTATCACGGGAAATTTGGGTGACATTTCCTATTGACTAGATAAAAGTGGCCTAAGCAGAGGCTCATACAGTATCTTAATTTATTTCACTGGTTTTATATTGTTTTAATTTGAACTAGGATAGGGAAGTAGTCACTGACTCTAGAGTAAAGAGTGTAGTGACAACAATGGCCTGCTTAGCACAGGTATTAATTATCAAAAGTCTGTGGCTCAGAAAGAGAGCTCAACTGCTAGATGGTAAAACATGGCAGCTACTCTGGGCAGAGAGCCAAACAGTAAGATGAAATAAAGATAGTCTACTAGCCAGAGGAAGCTCATATTCCATTTAACATGGCCCACACGTGGAATTTTGGGTGTCTTTTCCTGTTTGGCAACATAGTAAAATGCTTGAGTAGCGGCTCATACAGTATCTAGCTTATTTCATTTGTTTTAGATGGTTTTGATTTTCATAATGGGTGTGATGTTGAGTTTTGTGGTTATATTATTCCTCTGGGAGAGAGGTCAAAATAAAGGTTTTTCTGGTTACTGGCTCAAGGATATGTTGATTTGGGAAAAAGCATTTGTCTTTGTGTTTTTAGAAAGGGTGATTAGGCTCTGGACATTTTCCAGAGCTATGTAGATCAGAAATGATAGAGAGAGACCTCCAGAGGACTAGATTCCAGACTATCAAACAGAAAATCTATCTTTGTGATACTAAAATTTTGTTTTGAGATTTATATATTACAGAAAATATAGCCAGGTTGAGTCTCCTCGTCAAACATGCTAAACTGACTTGCTTAAACTCCTGAGGTCCTGAACTTCAGCTAGATCCAGTCAAGACACAGATATCAGAGACTGATTGGTCCCGTTTTCTTACCATTCCCCACCCTTCTTCATAGTATCTCAACACCCATATTCAGCTTGAAGAAGCCATGAAGCATGAAGAAGCCATCAAGAGTCATCGACACTCTGAGATTTGGGTCTAGAGAGAGTTATTATTATTAAGTTGTCTTTCTAGAGAATATAAAAACGGTCAGATTTGAAACAAGGAAGAAATAGAATTGACTATATAGACATAATTTCACTTGGTAAAAATCCTTTTGTTACTAAGTTCAAGTAAGTTCTTATTTGGTACAGAATTCATTTTGATTCATAATCAAGGTTTTTGTTTGTATAAATTCCTTCTATTGATATTGTATTTAAAAGTACAGGACTTAGACTCAGTCTTTCTTTACTGTTATTATAACAAATCTGAGATGTTTAAGCCTGTGAGTTTAGGGCCAAGTAGAAATATAAGGCTCTGAGTTTATTGTTAGGGTGTTTTTAAGATTTTAATCAGAAACAGCTGAAAGTAGTCAACAGACAGTCCACATTATTTTACATAGATAGTTTGTTTTCAAAAACGTCAGAAATCAGAATGTAACATTTAATGTTACTTATACACTTGTTGGTGAGACTAGTCTGCTCCTGACAGCTTCCCAGTCTTGAATTCAAAGAAGAAATTGAGCTTCTGTAAATTACTCCAAACTTGGCAAGACAGCCCCAAGGCAAAGATTACCTCTCTTCATATACAGACAAAATACTGTCCACAAATCGGACACTTTTACAGGTTGGGACAACTTGATTTCTGCTGAGACAGAATGGCTAGTCCTTGGTAATTCCTGTTTCTCTAAGTCTGTCACATGACTCTGGGCCAGGAGGCTGAATACAAATGCTGCAACATTTTAGGAGAAGGACTGTCAGGTTTTCAGCAGTCTCTATCATTTGGCTAAGTGTTGGAAGCTGTGTTAGGCTTCCTATATCTTTTCAATTATTGGCCAATCTCAGATTTCTGACGGAGTTGAAGACTGTTGCTCTTATAGCCAGCCCAAGCTGTTTAACATTGAGAAAGCTGATATAGATTTAAATAGATGGTTTTCAGATGACATACAATTTATAGCCAAGACATGAGTCAGGTGTTAATTATTGTAGTCTTTTAAGATAGAATAGATGACAGAGGTTCTGTTTGATTGACAGAGATGATAGACTGTGTGTTAAGTCTATCTTATACTTTATAATTTACAAAATAGTAATAGTTCTGCTCAATTTATATTTGGAGAGAAAGGTTTTTTTTTTTTTAATTAAACAGAAGGGGTGAAATGTTGCAAGATATTTTCTATCCATTCACATTGAGGTAGTGAGAGGCCAGTGATTGGAGGGGAGAGAGGAGTTGGAGCTAGGGAGAGAGAGGGGGGCAGAGGACCACACGAGTGGAGAGGGAAAGATGCAGATCTCCAGATCGCTTCAGACTTATTTCTGGTGTTTTAGAGAGGTTAGAATTATTGGGATGAGACTTTATCATTGTAAATTTGCATTATGAATTTGGGAGTTTCATATGCATAAATATATTTGGTTAACTATTCAAGTTTAAGAGTCATGCTTGCCTCCTCCTCCGCCACCACCTGCCCCATTCTGCTCCGATGTGGTAGACCCGCCACTTCTGCCACAGGGGAGACATGATTTCCTGATACTTTCTAGAGAACCAGCAGCACGCAGGGCATTTGAGAATCAGAAGCACACAAGGCATTCGACCCCTGCCAGGTCTGACACAGGGAAGACCCCACCTCCTGATACTTCCTGGAGAACCAGCTGTATGCAGGGCATTTGAGAGAAAGGGAATCCTAGGAGTACAGATACACAGGCCTGAGGGTTGAGAGAATTCACAGTCAGAAACAGCAAGACCAGCTAACATGAGAGATAACTAGATGGTCAAAGGCAAACTCAAGATCACTACCAACAGAAACCAAGGCAACATGGCACCATCAGAACCCAGTTCTCCCACAACAGCAAATTCTGAATACTCCAACACATCAGAAAAGCAAGAGCTGGATTTAAAATCACATCTCATGATGCTGATAGAGGACTTCAAGAAGGACATAAATAACTCCCTTAAAGGAATACAGGAGAACATGGGTCAACAGGTAGAAGCCCTTAAAGAGGAGACACAAAAATCCCTAAAAGAAATATGGGAGAACAGGGGTCAACAGGGAAAAGCCCTTAAAGAGGCAACACAAAAATCCCTTAAAGAAACACAGAAGAACATGGGTCAACAGATAGAAGCCCTAAATGTAGAAACACAAAAATCATTTAAAGAATTTCAGGAAAACACAAACAAACAAGTGAAGGAACTGAACAAAACTATCCAGGATCTAAAAATGGAAGTAGAAACAATAAAGAAATCACAAAGTGAGACGTCTCTGGAGAACTCTGAGTTCTTGGAAAAGAATTCAGGAGTCATAGATGCAAGCATCAACAACAGAATACAAAAGACAGAAGAAAGAATCTCAGATGCTGAAGATTCCATAGAAAACATTGACTCAACAGTCAAAGAAAATGCAAAATGCAAAAAGCTTGTAACCCAAAATATCCAGGATATCCAGGACACAATGAGAAGACCAAACCTAAGGATTATAGGTATAGAAGAGAGAGAGGATTTACATCTTAAAGGGCCAGTAAATATCTTCAACAAAATTACAGAAGAAATTACCTTCCCTAACCTAAAGAAAGAGATGCCCATGAACATACAAGAAGCCTACAGAACTCCAGATTCCAAACAGAGCAGAATGTCCTCCTGTCACATAATAATCAAAACACCAAATGCACTAAAAAAAGAAAGAATATTAAAAGCAGTAGTGAAAAAGATCAAGTAACATATAAAGGCAGACCTATCAGAATTACACCAGAGCTCTCACCAGAAACTATTAAAGCTAGAAGATCCTGGGCAGATATCATACAGACCCTAAGAGAACATAAATGTCAGCCCAGACTACTATACCCAGCAAAACTTTCAACTACCATAGACAGAGAAAACAAGACATTCCATGACAAAGCAAATTTACACAATATCTTTCCAAAAATCCAGCTCTACAAAGGATAATGGGTGGAAAATACCAATACAAGGTGGGAAATGACACCTTAGAAAAAGCAATAAAGTAATCTTCTTTCAACAAACCCAAAAGAAGATAGCTACACAAACAGATTTCACCTTTAACAAAGAAAATAACAGTAACCAACAATCACTTTTCCTTAATATCTCTTAACATCAATGGTCTCAATTCCCCAATAAAAAGACATAGACTAACAGACTGGATACGTAAACAGGACCCAACATTTTGCTGCCTACAAGACACCCACTTCAGTGGCAAAGGCAGTCACTACTTCAGAGTCAAAGGTTGGAAAAACAATTTTCCAAGTAAATGGTCCCAAGAAACAAGCTGGAGTGGCCATTCTTATAGCCGATAAAACTGACTTTCAACCAAAAGTTTTCAAAAAAGATAAGGAGGGACACTTCATAATGGACAAAGGAAAAGTCTACCAAGATGAACTCTCAATTCTGAACATCTATGCTCTGAACTCAAGGGTACCCACATTCATAAAAGAAACTTTACTAAAGCTCAAAGCACACATTGCACTTCACACAATAATAGTGGGAGACTTCAACAACCCACTCTCAACAATGGACAAATCATGGAAAGAGAAACCAAATAGAGACACAGTGAAACTAACTGAAGTTATGGACCAAATGGATCTAACAGATATTTATAGAACATTCCATCCTAAAGCAAAAGAATATACCTTCTTCTCCACACCTTATGGTACCTTCTCTAAAATTGATCATATAATTGGTCACAAAACAGGCCTCAATAGATACATAAATACTGAAATTATTCCACGCACCTCATCATATCACCATGGCCTAAGGATGGTCTTTTTTTTTCTATATATTTTTTTATTTACATTCGCAAAGATTTCCCCTTTCCCGGTTCCTCCCTCCCTGAAAGTCCCATAAGCCCCCTTCCCTCCCCCTGTTCCCCATTCAACCCCCTCTCGCTTCTCTGTCCTGGTATGCCCCTACATCCAGTCTTTCCAGGATTAGGGGTCTCTCCTTCCATCTTCTTGGAAATCTATTGATATGTGAATTGTGTCTTGGGTATTCCGAGTTTCTGGGTTAATATCCCCTTATCAGTGACTGCATACCATGTGTGTTCTTTTGTGATTGGGTTACCTCACTAAGGATGATATTTTCAAGTTCTGATCATTTGCCTAAGAATTTCCTGAATTCATTGTTTTTAATTGCAGAGTAGTATTCCATTGTGTAAATATACCACATCTTCTTGTATCCATTCCTCGATTGAGGGACATCTGGGTTCTTTCCAGCTTCTGGCTATTATAAATAAGGTTGCTATGAACATAGTGGAGCATGTGTTCTTATTGCATGCAGGGGAAGCCTCTGGGTATATGCCCAGGAGTGGTATAACAGGATCCTCTGGGAGTGTTAAGCCCAGTTTTCTGAGGAACCGCCAGAGTGGTTGTACCAGCTTGCAATCCCACCAGCAGTGGAGGAGTGTTCCTCTTTCTCCACATCCTTGCCAACAACTGCTGTCTCCTGTGTTTTTGATCTTAGCCATTCTGACTGGTGTGAGGTGGAATCTCAGGGTTGTTTTGATTTGCATTTCTCTAATGACTAAGGATGTTAAACATTTCTTTAGGTGCTTCTCAGCCATTTGATATTTTTCAGATGAGAAGTCTTTGTTTAGCTCTGTACCCCATTTTTAATAGGGTTATTTGCCTCTCTGGAGTCTAACTTCTTGAGTTCTTTGCATATGTTGGATATTAGCCCTCTGTCGGAAGTAGGGTTGGTAAAGATCATTTCCCAGTTTGTTGGTTGCTGCTTTGTCTTTTTGACAGTGTCCTTTGCCTTACAGAAACTTTACAATTTTATGAGGTCCCATTTGTCAATTCTTGATCTTAGAGCATAAGCTATTGGCGTTCTGTTCAGGAAATTTTCCCCTATGCCCATATGTTCAAGGTTCTTCCCTAGTTTCCTTTCTATTAGTTTCAGTGTGGCTGGTTTTATATGGAGGTCCTTGATCCACTTGGAATTGAGCTTAGTGCAAGGAGATAAGAATGGGTCAATTTGCATTCTTCTGCATGTTGACCTCCAGTTGAGCCAGCACCATTTGTTGAAAAGGCCATCTTTTTTCCACTGGATGGTTTTAGCTCCTTGTCAAAGATCAAGTGACCATAGGAGTGTGGATTCATTTCTGGGTCTTCAATTCTGTTCCATTGATCTACATGCCTGTCACTGTACCAATACCATGCAGTTTTTAACACTACTGTTCTGTAGTACAGCTTGAGGTCCGGGATACTGATTCCCCCAAAAGTTCTTTTACTCTTGAGAATAGTTTTAGCTATCCTGGGTTTTCTGTTATTCCAGATGAATTTTTGAATTGCTCTTTCTAACTCTATGAAGAATTGATTTGGGATTTTGATGGGGATTGCATTGAATCTGTATATTGTTTTTGGCAAGATGGTCATTTTTACTATATTAATCCTGCCAATCCATGAGCATGGAAGATTTTTCCATCTTCTGAGGTCTTCTTCAATTTCTTTCTTCAGAGACTTGAAGTTCTTGTCATACAGATCTTTCACTTGTTTGGTTAGAGTCACACCAAGATACTTTTTATCCTGAAACTGGTCTTAAGTTCAAACAAAAACAATGAAAAACACACATGCACATGGACTTTGAACAATGCTCTTCTCAATGATAGCTTGGTCAAGGAAGACATAAAGAAAGAAATTAAAGACTTTTTAGAATTTAATGAAAATGAAGACACATCATACCAAAACTTATGGGACACAATGAAAGCAGTGCTAAAAGGAAAATTCATAGCGCTGAGTGCCTCCAAAACGAAAATGGAGAAAGCTTACACTAACTGCTTGACAGTGCACCTGAAAGCTCTAGAACAAAAAGAAGCAAATACATCCAAGAAGAGTAGACAGCAGGAAATAATCAAACTTAGGGTCGAAATCAATCAAATAGAAACAAAAAGAACTATACAAAGAATCAACAAAACCAGGAGCTGGTTCTTTGAGAAAATCCACAAGATAGATAAACCCTTAGCCAGACTAACCAGAGGGCACAGAGGTACTACCCAAATTAATAAAATCAGAAATGAAAAGGGAGACATAACAACAGAAACTGTAGAAATTCAAAAAATCATCAGATACTACTACAAGAGCTTATAATCAACAAAGTTTGAAAATCTGGATGAAATGGACAGCTTTCTAGATACATACCAGGTGCCAATGTTAAAAAAGGACCAGATAAACCGTCTAAATAGTCCCATAAGTCCTGATGAAATAGAAGCTGTTGTTAATAGTTTTCCATAAAAAAAAAAAAAGAAAAGAAAAGAAAAAGAAAAAAAAGACCAGGATCAGACGGGTTTAGTGGGGAATTCTATCAGATATTCAAAGAAGAGCTAATACCAATACTCTTTAAACTATTCCATGAAATAGATACTCAAGGAACACTACCCAACTCATTCTATGAAGCCACAATAACGCTTATCCCCAAACCAAACAAAGACAAAACAAGGAAGGAAAACTTCAGACCAATCTCCTTCATGAACATCAATGCAAAAGTACTCAACAAAATTCTGGCCAACCGAATCTAGGAATGCATCAAAATAATAATTCACCACAATCAAGTAGGCTTCATCCCAGGGATGCAGGGATGGTTCGATATTCGGAAATCCATCAATGTAATCCACTACATAAACAAACTCAAGGAAGAAGACCACGTGGTCATTTCAGTAGATGCTGAAAAGGCTTTGGTCAAAATTCAGCATCCCTTCATGATAAAAGTCTTGGAGAGATCGGGAATCCAAGGCCCCTACCTAAACATAGTAAAAGCAATATACTGCAAACCAGTAGCCAACATCAAATTAAATGGAGAGAAACTTGAAACAATCCCACTAAAACTGGGGACCAGACAAGGCTGCCCACTCTTTCCCTATCTATTCAATATAGTACTTGAAGTCCTAGCCAGAGCAATCAGACAAAAAAAAAAAAAAGGAGGTCAAAGGTATACAAATTGAAAAGGAAGAAGTCAATATATCATTATTTGCAGATGATATGATTGTATAATTAAGCAACCCCAAAACTTCCACCTGAGAACTCCTAAAGCTGATAAACAACTTCAGCAAAGTGACTGGATATAAAATTAACTCAAACAAATCAGTAGCCTTCCTCTACTCAAAGGATAAACAAGCTGAGAAAGATATTAGGAAAATGACACCCTTCACAATAGTCACGAATAATATTACATACCTTAGTGTAACTCTAACGAAACAAGTGAAAGATCAGTATGACAAGAACTTCAAGCCTCTGAAGAAAGAAATTGAAGAAGATCTCAAAGATGGAAAGATCTCCCATGCTCATGGATTGGCAGAATTAATATAGTAAAAATGACCATCTTGCTGAAAGCAATCTATAGATTCAATGGAATCCCCATCAAAATTCCAAATCAATTCTTCATAGATCTAGAAAGAACAATTTTCAAATTCATCTGGATTAACAAAAACCCAGGATAGCAAAAACTATTCTCCACAACAAAACATGGAATCACCATCCCTGACTTCAAGCTCTTCTATGGAGCAATAGTGATAAAACAGTGTTTGGTACTGGTACGGAGACAGGCAGGAAGATCAATGGAATAGAATTGAAGAGCCGGAAAAGAACCCACACACCAATGGTCACTTGATATTTGACAAAGGAGCTAAAAACATCCAGTGGGAAAAAGATAGCCTTTTCAACAAATGGTGCTGGATAAACTGGGGGTCAGCATGCAGAAAAATGCAAATCATTTTTCTTATCTCCTTGTACAAAGCTCAAGTCCAAGTGGATCAAGGACCTCCACATAAAACCAGACACACTGAGGCTTATAGAGGAGAAGGTGGGGAAGAATCTTGAACACATGGGCACAGGGGAAATTTTCCTGAATAGAACACCAATGGCTTATGCTCTAAGAACAAGAATAGACAAATAGGACCTCATAAAACTGCAAAACTTTTGTAAGACAAAGGATACTGTCAATAGGACAAAACGACAACCAACAAATTGTGAAAAGATCTTTACCAATACTACATTTGATAGAGGGCTAATATTCAGTGTATACAAAGAACTCAAGAAGCTAGACTCCAGAGAGTCAAATAACCCTATTAAAAAATGGGGTACAGAGCTAAATAGGGAATTCTCAACTAAGGAAACTGGAATGGTTCTGAAGCACCTAAAGAAATGTTCAGCATCCTTAGTTATCAGGGAAATGCAAATCAAAACAACACTGAGATTCCACCTCACACCAGTCAGAATGGCTAAGATGAAAAACTCAGGGGACAGCAGATGCTGGAGAGGATGTGGGGAAAGAGGAACACTTCTCCATTGTTAGTGGGATTGTAAGCTAGTAAAACCACTCTGGAAATCAGTTTGGTGGTTCCTCAGAAAATTAGACTACCTGAGGACCCAGTTATATCACTCCTGGGGGTATACCCAGAAGATGCATCAACATGCAATAAGGACACTTGCTCCACTATGTTCATAGCAGCCTTATTTATAATAGCCAGAAGCTGGAAAGAACACAGATGTCCTTTAACAGAGAAATGTATACAGAAAATTGTGGTATATTTACATAATGGAGTACTATTCAGCTATTAAAAACAATGAATTCATGAAATTCTTCGGCAAATGGATGGAACTAGACTGAGTGAGGTAACCCAATCACAAAAGAACAGACATGGTATGCACTTACTGATAAGTGGATGTTAGCCCAAAAGCTCAAAATAAACAAGTTACAATTCACAGACCACAGGAAGCTCAAGAAGGAGGACTGAAGTGGCAGTGCTTTGGTTCCTCTGAGAAAGGGAACAAAATATTCACAGGAGCAATAAAGGAGATAAAGTGTGGAGCAGAGACTGAAGGAAGCGCCATGCAGAGACTGTCCTACCTGGGGATTCATCCTATAAACAGTAACCAAACCCCAACACTATTATGTATGACAAGAAGCACATACCAAAAGGAACATGTCATGGTTGTCTCTGGAGGGGTCCTGTCAGAGCTTTACACATACAGAGGCAGATGCTAGCTGCCGACCATTGGACTGGGCGTGGGGTCCCCAATGGAGGAGTTGGAGGGGTTTACAGCCCCACAGGAAGAGCAATGATGTCGGCCACCCAGATGTCCCAGGACTCCCAGGGTCTAAAACCATCAACCAAGGGGTCCAAATGGTTCTAGCCAAAAATGTGGCAGAGGAATGCCTTGTCGGGGATCAGTGGGAGGAGTGGTCCTTGGTCCTGTGAAGGCTCAATAGATGCCCCATCAAAGGGAAATGGAGGTGGGGGGAAGGTGGGAGTGGGTCGGGTGGAGGGGTATATACTTGGAGGCAGGGGGTGAGAGGAGGGGTTGGGGGTTTTGGGGGACGGGGGAAACTGGGAAAGGTTTTAGCATTTGAAATGCAAACAAAGAACTCAAGAAGTTAAACTCCAGAGAGGCAAGTAACCCTATTAAAAAATGGGGTACAGAGCTCCACAAAGAGTTCTCACCTGAAGAATATCTAATGGCTGAGAAGCACCTAAAGAGATGTTCATCATCCTTAGTCATTAGGGAAATGCAAATCAAAACAACCCTGAGATTCCATCTCACACCAGTCAGGATGGCTAAGATCAAAAACACAGGAGACAGCAGTTGTTGGCGAGGATGTGGAGAAAGAGGAACACTCCTCCACTGCTGGTGGAATTGCAGGCTGGTACAACCACTCTGGAAAGCAGTCTGGCGGCTCCTCAGAAAACTGGGCATGACACTTCCGGAGGATCCGGCTATACCACTCCTGGGCATATACCCAGAGACTTTACCTGCATGCAATAAGGACACATGCTCCACTATATTCATAGCAGCCTTATTTATAATAGCCAGAAGCTGGAAAGAACCCAGATGTCCCTCAACGGAGGAATGGATTCAGAAGATGTGGTATATTTACACAATGGAATACTACTCTGCAATTAAAAACAATGAATTCACGAAATTCCTAGGCAAATGGTCAGAACTTGAAAATATCATCCTTAGTGAGGTAACCCAATCACAAAAGATCACACATGGTATGAAGTCACTGATAAGGGGATATTGACCCAGAATCTCAGAATACCCTAGACACAATCAGCATATCAATAGATTTCTAAAAAGATGGAAGGAGAGACCCCTGGTCCTGGAAAGACTGGATGTAGGGGAACGCCAGGACAGAGTAATGAGAGGGGGTTGAACGGAGAAAAGAGGGAGGGAAGGGGGCTTATGGGACTTTCGGGGAGGGAGGAAACGGGAAAGGGGAAGTGATTTGGAATGTAAATTAAAAAAATAAAATAAAATTAAATTAAAAAAAAAAAAAAAAAAAAAAAAAAAAAGAAATGCAAATGAAGATTCAATAAAAAAATAAAAACCTTAAAAAAAAAGAGTAATGCTTTACTGGGTACTTGGAAGGAGTGGGTGATGAGCAAGAGTGCAGGACTCCCACCATTTACAGAGTCTATGGCAGAGAGGAAACACAGCTGAAATGCTGTGAGAGCTAGCTGAAAGAGATTGGCTCAGAGGCAACAGTGAGAGCTGCCCTGATCGGGACATGTGTATACATATACACATATATGTATACACACACACACACACACACACACACACACACACACACACACACACACTCCCTTCCCACAAGGAAATGTTAGTCCCTCCCCTAATAATTTCCTTAAACTCAGGCCAAGTTAAAGTAGAGGGATAAGGAGACACAGAGTACAGGCAGCTGTTTCTAGCTCATACATACATACGTACATACATATCCTAAAAAGGAAAAAAGAATGGGGATAGGGAGAAGAAAGGAGGAAAAGAAATGGAGGATATCCCTACAACGTTGTTCTGCCAAGGGCAAAAGCATATGATGATATCCATTTTAGTGCAGTCAACCCTTTTGATTTTAGGGATTCATTTTAGTCATCAGCTTTACTCCATTGGAGAGCGCAAAGTCCACTGAGCTCTTACCTGTTTAAAGCAGAAAAGCAGAGCAGTCTCCTAGGGTAGTGGGGCTGTGAGAACTTATCCTTTGGGTCAGTTTCTCACTCTCTGCTACCCCACTTTCAACAGTACTATAAAGTCCATGCAGAACAGAATGAGACTGTGAGGTCTCAAATCCAGTAGCCAACTGAGGTGCCTACTAACAGAATAAATCCCTCTATTTCTTCTCCCTGGAGTTTGTTTCAAGGGTACTTCCCTAAGAGGCCAAAGCCCCCCGATGGCAAGAACCCATAGGGAAGAAAAACATGCAACTCGGGCTTTTTTTGGTGGCATAGAAGATAGCCATAAGGGGCTGAGCCAGGCAGAACCCAGCTGTTGCCATGCTCCCTTGAAGAGCCATGTGCAGCCTGCTCCTTTATCTCCTAGGGAAGATGGCCAGAGTACTAGCAACTCACCTGGTTTCTGCCTCCTAGATCATAACCTTTTCCCTTTTGTGCTTACTGTGTGTGTGTGTGTGTGTGTGTGTGTGTGTGTGTGTGTGTGTGACTGATGTAAAGGTGGACTTTCAGTTCACTCAGAATTTATCTTGTCTCAGTGGAATGGACCTGGAGCTAGCCAGACCTCTGAGGAAATTACCAAGGCCACATCACACCAACGACAGAAAATGAACTGCAAAGAAATGGGAATCACTTAGGTCTTGGGGTTCTGAGGTTACTTCTGGATATTTGACACACAGATATTACCTCACTCTTTATCTTTGGGTTTCTTGGTCACATTAGCATTTCCATTGCTGTGAAGAGACACTATGACCATGGCAACTCTTATCAAGGAAATTGGGCCTGGCTTACAACTTCATTATTCCATTTTTGTCATGGCGGAAAGCATGGCAGCACACAGGTAGACACAGTGCTGAAAAAGGAGCCAAGAGTTCTACAACTCTATGTTAGGCAATAAGAAGAGAGAAAGACACTGGGCCTGGCTTGAGCATTAGAAACTTCAAATCACTAAGTCCAGTGACAGACATACTTCCTCTAAGGCCCCACCTACTTCAACAAGGCCATACCTTCTAATAGTGCCACTCCCTGGTGACCAAGCACTAAAATTTGTGAGCCTATGGGGACCATTCTTATTCAAACCACACCACACTCATCAACAGGCAGTAAAGAGTACTTTGTGACCAGGTTGACTCTGTAGGCCTTCCCAGCCTCATTACCCAACTGTAGAGAACTATACAAAGGGTTTGAGACTTTTTTGAAGTCGAGTAAGTTAACATCCTATTTCAGACACTGGCAGAAGATATAAGCCTCTTGAGTCATGTACAAAGAATTTGTAATGCATGTCCAGCAAGCAGCAAGATAATTAGTGTAATATCAAGGTGGTGGGCTCAACAGGTCCAAATATATACTTGTACATGCAATGGGTTGTATTACAAAAGAAAACATGTGAACTTAGTGTCTTAGTCAGGTTTTGTATTCCTGCACAAAGCCTCATGACCAAGAAGCAAGTTGGGGAGGAAAGGGTTTATTTAGCTTATACTTCCACATGCTGTTTATCACCAAAGGAAGTCAGGACAGAAACTCATACAGGGCAGGAACTTGGAGGCAAGAGCTGATGTAGAGGCTATGGAGGGTGCTGCTGACTGGCTTGTTTCCCCTGACTTGCTCAGCTTTCTTTCTTAAAGAACTCAGGGCTGCCAGCCCAGGGATGGTGCCACCCACAATGGGCTGGGCCCTCTCCCCTTGATCACTAATTGAGAAAATGCCTTACAGCTGAATCTCCTGGAGGCATTTCCTCAAGGGAGGCTCCTTTCTTTGTGCTAACTCCAGCTTGAGTCAAGTTGACACACAAAACCAACCAGTATACTTAGATTAGTCGTCTGTTGTTGTTGCTGTTGTTTTATTTTTAAATCAAGGGTGCCTCTACTCTGGGAAGAAAACACTATTTTCCAAGACTTGATGTATACTTGACTTTTGTTTGTGGGTTGCAGATGGAACTTGAAGAAAAAAACCCTCTCTTCTCGACTCGCAGCTCACTATGGCTCAGGTACCCAGTGCCTCACTTAGGTGAACTTTACAGAGAATGTAAAAATTCTGTGGAAGATTTCTTCTCAGTAAGTGTGTTACAGAAAAATGCAAATAACAACAAAACCCACATTGCTCCCTGACCCCTGCATGCCAACTTGCTATTCTACTAAATTAACTCCATTTTGTGATGAAATATTCAGTTCACTATGACCACATGCTGACCTCAAACCCATGATCCTCCTGTCTCGGCCTCAAAAATACTAGTATAGTTTTATGAGTAGTTATGTGGGATCTAAAAACAAAAATGGACTCAAAGATTTTAGCTTTCACTCAGTCCAATTCTGACCATTTTGACCCACTTACACCTTCTATGGCTATCAAAACATAACACCAATATCCGAAGCACCTTTGACATTTCCACTTTTCTCCTGTTTTTCTTTTTAATTTGCCTAACATAGGCTTAGCTAATCTTCATGGTTAACATCCAATATGTTAGTCAAAATGGAGTTTTTCTGATAAACCCTTAGTAAGGTTGAAGAGGCCTGACTAAAGGAGAGATTCTAAAGTTATAGACTAAAATGTCAATGTAGATCTCTTTCAGGCAATTCAGTTCAATTAAGCTACAGCATAATTAACTTAGTAAGAACGTTCAAATTTTACTATAAAAATAAATCAAGCACACCCCAATATCCCAAGAAACGGCGGCAGCAGCCACATAAAGGAAGCTAGTGTATCATAACAATCTATATTAAGCACCATTGTGTTCCATGACTCTGCTTCTTAAGAGACTACCATAAGAACTAAACTCTATCCTCCTAAGAGACTTTGGACAATGCCTTATGAACAGAGGGATAAGAGCCAAATTCCAGGTTGGCCTCAATTATATGTAAATGTCAGTGTGCCTTTCCCACACGAGGAAACATATGTGCATCCTGAGGCGGACCTCTTTTAAGGGGAAAGTAGGGCTCTAAGTTTGTTCACCCCAAAGGACAGACAGGAATGTGCTATTTCTCTGATTCTATGGCTAGATAGAATCATAGCTATGTTTATCATTCCATTAGAATTCTACACTATAGACCTTCTGTGTGCAAACTGCACTGTTTTAAAGAAGATCTCAATGTTTTAGTAAAGTACAAACACCATCAGTCTAGTGTTTTTGTGTCTGCGTGTATGTTCTGGATTAAGGCACTTTTTTTTTGTTTAGATTACAAATCACATTACTTGATAAATATCTGAGCAAAATGGGAGAGGTGAGTTGAAAATTGAACCTCTCTTACTCTATGAATACAATCCTAAGGGGGAAATGCTTCATGCAAATGTTTAGTTTTCTAAGTATCTATGTAATGGTAGAAAACCATATTCTTGCAAAAACAAAAAAAAAGCGTCAAAGTTTTCATTTTGGTGTAATTTATTCTCTTTTGGTTAAAAGGTCAGCAGTAAGGTCAATTGTTTCCTGGCTAAGGCTGCCTCCATTCCTCCCTCACTGTGCCCCGAATGTCATAATGCTCAGCTTTATGTACAAAGGTTTTTTTGTGTTTGTTTTTAAATGTAAGAACTACTAGAAGTTTGATGAGGCTCTGTGGGTAAAGTGCTTACCAGAAGAGTATAAGGACCACAGTTCAAATACACAGGACCCCACAAAACAAACAAATGAAAACCCAAACACCCCCACCCCTCGAAAAAATAAAAAGGCTGGGCAGTGGTGGCGCACGCCTTTAATCCCAGCACTTGGGAGGCAGAGGCAGGCGGATTTCTGAGTTCGAGGCCAGCCTTGTCTATAGAGTGAGTTCTAGGACAGCTGGGACTACAGAGAGAAACCCTGTCTCAAAAAAAAAAAAAAAAAAAAAAACAGGAAAAAACAAACAAACAAACAAAAAAACCAAATACACAGGACCCACATAAAGCTTGGGTTAGTAGCTGTTTGTAATCCCAGTTCTCTTACATCAAGAAGGGAGGAGACAACAAGAGACTCCAGGGGAGATTCAAGGCCAACCAGTTTGACATACAAATTTTGGGACAATCAAAAGACTCTATCTATCTCAAGCAAACTGGAAAATATGGACCAACACCCAAGGATCTCCTGAACTCCATACATACCCACATGTAATACACACCATATAAACACACATACATAAACACATCATATAAAAAAACATATAATAAAATGGCACAGAAAGGTAATTTTCTTAACAGCCACCTCTAATTTTAAATAAATAAACATTAAGACTTATTCTTTATCTCTTTGGATAAAAAAATACTTGATATTTCTAGCACAACCTGCTAGAAGTTTGCCTAGCAACAAAGGCATCTTATTCAAAGGACAGAGTTGCTTATATTGGCATCTAGGCAATACAACATTAACATTCTAATTCTGGTGTTAAAAGAAAGTCTACCCCCAGCTTTCAATGTATACTGAGTATAGAACACAGTACCTTAAAAGATATTTCTATGTCTCAAACTCAAATTTTCAATTAAATTAAATAGCACACCCCAGTACAACAGTCAGTGACTTTAACCCAGTCTACTTTTCTGCCTCAAATTTAACATAGCTTATAGTCAGAATCACTATATATTTTGAACATGTTTAGGAGATTTCAAGGTTTCAGAGTTTTCTCAAAGGGGAAGAAGTAAGCCCTGAGTTACCTCCCAGAGTTGAGAGTCTCAAACTGTTTTATTACTCAGTCCACGTATTTAAAGAGTTAGTCATAAGGAAACTGGTGGCAAATTGGCTCAAAACAGACTCATGCTGGGCAGGAAGAGGTCAAGAAAATTTTACCAGACTTTAAACTAAAACAAAAGGAAAAGAAAAGAAAGAAATCTTCTAGCTAGGTTGGCTAAACAAACCCAAGACCACCTACTCCAATATTTCTGCACAGCTATCACAGGAAAAAGAATTACTCAACAAAAATGGACTGGACGGGGGTGCTTCTGATGAGACACCACTGAGGGAACCATCTGGATTTTATGGCTATTTAACATATGCCAGAAATAAAATTATATACTTTGTCATATTATAAACATTAAATAGGCCAGTCCACAGACCACCTACTGTTCCATTCCAGGATACACTGCAAATTTAAACTAAGGGCTTTTGTGAACACGGGCATCTTGTTAGGAGAGATTCCTACTGGTAAATGGAGGAGGAAGAACTCACCTACCAAACAAAACGCTCTGTAATTTCTGTAGAAGGTAAAGCCTCTGTTTTTAGGTAAGAAAGTTTGAGGGCAATATTTTGTTTTTTTGAGAGAAATTCTTCATGTAGCCCCGTCAGTACTGGATTTCCCTCTGTAGAGCGAGCTGGCCTCAGACTCACAGAGATCCACCTGCTTGTGCCTCCCAAGTGCTTAGATTAAAGTTGTGTACCACCATTGCCCAGCTTAAAATGAAAATTTTAAGGACAGAGACCACTGAAGCACTATATCTTAAAAAGAAAAATTGATTAGAAGCCACAAGTTTCTTCATCACTTACAAGTTTCAATTTTAAATATATGTTTAAACTCTGAGAGACACTTCAGGAATGGCAAGCTATACTTACTAATAAAAAATATGAAAGAAAGCTGGAAGAAGATGCTCAAAAGATTTCAATTAATAGTAATAAAAGTCATTTGATTATTCTTACTAACAATTCATTTTTATGGGCAGAGAGACTATAAAGATTGCTAATTTCTAGAACTTACTTTAGGTTTTGAGACAATCCACAAAAAGGGATTAAACTAAAAAATCTCATATTCTAATTGAGTCAGCTACAGATTTAATACTCATCCCCCACATATCCTCAAGTACTTTAAAGTAAGAACATGTATAACAGAAATACAGCAAATAAATCACCCATGAACACTTTTAGATTTCCCCTAGTGTACCACAAATAACATCCAGAAACCCAAAGAAACAGGAAAGGTTTTAGACTTGCTGAAATCAAGTGCACATGCCAAGAGGAGCATAGCTAAGTGCTTGACCTCTGTGCAGTATTGGTCATTTGCAGCTCCTAAGCCATGCAAGTTAATATAGTGAGTTCATAAAACCAGCAGTCACAGTATAATAATGAAAATAATAATAATAACAACAGCACAAATAAAATAGTCTCTGGTTAGAAAGAAAGCATCCATTTACTGCTACCTTACTGAGGTACCACCAAAAGCAGAAAGCTATTAGCATCTAGAATTAATGGGTACAGTGGTTTGCAAAGAAAATATTTACATGACGGACATAATGTAGACTCAGCAAAGTTTTTCCTTCGAGAAAAATACAGCTTCTGTTTCAATGAGTACTGATTAGACTTAATGCCCTTATGTGGCCGTCAGGGACTTGAGCTGTTGTTCCTGCTTTTAACTATCAGTTAACTTTCTCAACCAAAAATTGAAGGTAGTTAGTTATCCTGACCAACAGTTAAGTTTTAGGAATTCAAGAGCCAATCCAAGGTGTAGATGCCTTCAGAAACACAAGGGCTCCGTGGAGGTCTTGGGGTTGGAATCTCCACAGTTCTTAGGCCTTAGACTTCCTTGCCTTCTGTATGGCCACTGTTATGACTAATATGGGATTTATGGTTAAACATTCCATGAGAAATACTGAGTATCACATAATTTTTAGAAATTCCCAGTAAAGTTTATTGGTATCAATGAAAAACAGTTACAACTAAAAGTCAAACCAAGTAAATTTACAAAATGAGTACATTCTAAATCACTATTAATTGCCTACCATATATCTGATAGATACAATATTTTCTTTGTAAAAATATAAATACTTTGTCTGTATGTATCAGTCCCTGACACTTAACAAGGTTCAAAAGACATATACATCAAAATAGTCTCTAAAACAAAGACCATTTTGAAATTATTCAATTTTGATTAATAGCAGTTTATACAAAAATTGTAAATCAGTGCAGGTTTTTTAGATCATATGCACAAATTCACATCCAAAGTCTTTTTATTAAATGTTCCTTCTTTCCTGATTGTCAGCATCAGAGTTCTCACTCGTGGTTGCATTTTTCTTCCTTGGCAATTCTTTTTGTTACACCACTAAAATACTTCTCACGGAAAGAATTATGTCCTTGGTATGGCAGAAAATGATCACTCAGCAGGTGTGAATACTCATCCCGGTTCTGGAAGGATAGAACATACAAAATATAAAGACATGTAAGTTATTTCTTTTGTTAGCCTCTTGTAACCACGCTAGTCACTCTCTAAGCAAGTCACAATACATTTGCTTGGTTTTACAGTGTAGATACACACCCTACATCTGCGGCACACTTGGGAATTCCAAGTGACATCACTTCACCTCACTGGGCAAAGAGAACATGGTCAGACTACAACTATCTTGTCATTCACTGTAATCATCTGGGCTATGGATAATACCAAAGAAGCTTCTAGTCAAGAAAAAAAGATATTCACCAAGAAACTGTAGCAGTTTGTAATGTCATAAAGTTACACAAAACTACAAACTTTATCCACATTCCATTAGCACAAGAGATTCCAACACAAGAGATGCAGATATGGGGTGACTAGGGAGTCCACACCTGTAGAAATAAAGTTCCACTTCCTATGTATTTCATAAAATTCACATTCAACTACACATAGACTTTTGGAAAGTTACTGTAAATTCATATATCACTTCACTGAATGGAGTCTTGCTTTCTTCTTTGGCACAAGAATCAAACACTGTACAAGTCCCTCCCAGCTCTGCCTTTCTGCCCACTATTCTCCTTACGGCTCCTATAGCCACAAAGGACCTCTTAAAATACACCACAGTTACCTGCATGAAAACCTTACTGCACCTGTGATGAGGACAGGCAGAGAAGAAATGTAGAATGCCACAGTGCCAGACAGTGCCTCTTTCTCACCCCAGCTTCTAATATGAATCCATCAAGGAGGGAGAAGATAAGAGCCAAACACTGTGGAAAATGGGCTTTCTTCACGGAGCAAAGAGAGAGCTTGGCAAACAGATTATCACTGAACTAAAGCAGATGAATAAGGCTAACTGGTAACACAGAAGGGACAGAGGTGATCAAATTGAGCACAGATGAATATGTCACACCAGTATTTTGAGCAATCAACATAGGCTCATAAAAAAGAACTCTGAGCAGTAAAGGCAAGATGTGGTTTCCTCAGTGCCACAGAGACAGGGCAGCAAAAGTGTCTAGCCACCAGACAGGTGATAGGATCATAAGCCCTTGAAATGTCAGTTGCTCAGGGAAACGATGCATTCTTCTCATATCCTGAGAAACAGAGAGAAATCTGTGTTCGGTAAATGTATGAGTCCTGTGCTCAAACATTCACCTTCAAAACCAACTATCCCCCCGGCTGTGAAACACATTACAGAAACTCCTGGAATCCCAAAGCTCCGAATTCCTTGAGCAGCCAAGGACCTGGCAGCAATAAGTCTTGCTTCGAGGTTAACCTCTGGTTCAGGGACTCTGGCTAAAATTCCCACCTCTGTGCGAATGTCCTAATTGAAAAAGGTTGCTCATGGAACATCTATCATCACACAGAAATGCCATATAGAATGATATCACTATAACTCAAAACAAACAGCAAATTCAATTTGTTTTCTCTTTCTCTCCTTGCCCATAGGTCTTTCAGTTCCTCTTAAGGCTCACACTTGGGTGATGACATTCAACTCTGCATATTTTAAACCTTAGTCTCATCTATTTACATTGCCTCTCATCTCCACCAGGAACAGCTGGAGGGTAGGCTTCTGTTTGTTGTCTTTTTTTTTTAAACTTAGAATCTTGAAGGCCATCATGCTTCTCTGAAAGAGGAAGGGTACTCTCAAGCAACAGTCTTTGACCTCCTTCATTCACAAGCCTGCCTTGTGTTTGACATTTGGATTTTCTAACAGTTCCACATCCACCTACTGCAATCAATCATGGTGTCTACCACTTTCTGTACTGCAGAACCACGATTCTGTAAATTTCTAAGGAACGTGAAGTACTGCGTGCATATGACGTAAAAAGTCACAGCTGGGAAACAGCAGAAGTGAAAGCTGTGGAGGCAGAGTAAGGCTACACTCCCCACTCGGATGTGGAGAGCTGTTGGTAGGAACAGGAGTCAAAGAGGAATAAACAAGCGCCTTCCCTCGGAAGTCTGCAGTTTTCTGTCGCATCAACTCCTCCTTAAGTAAAACTTGTATCTGATTACACTATTGCCTCCTGTCATTGCTCAGCCAGGAGCTAAGCTCGGGAGGAAAACACAGAAACCAAAAGCTCTTACACCTCTCACCTTCCAAAGACAATCAGCAATTGTAAATGTGACAAGGATGAGGCAAGTTCATTCATAAAAGAACTACTACGCATTTGTTACCAACTGGGTCTTGTCTATGGTAATTGTTTAATTTTCTGCATTCTTTTCTGCATTCTTTTCATCTCTGTTTTGGAGATAGGGAAACAGAGATGGAAAGAGCTTGAACAATCTGCCACAAGGCATACGGCTGGGAAGCAGCGCTGCAGGTTGCTGCCTAAGTCACACATCAAAGGCCCAATGCTTTTCTCGTTAGCCTTCTGTCCTTTTTAAAAACTAGACGTTATGTGAACACATAGAGATGACTCAGTCAATTTCCCACATGGTAGATTAGTGGGTCCTTCAAAATGGAGTCTGACATTTAAAGGACATTCCTCCTGGAACAGCAACGTTATGGTAGCACAAGCTTTAGATCTCAGCTTTTAGACAGAGCCTCGTAACCACCGTCCTATCAGTATTGCTAATTGTACACATACGCCATCTAGGAATTCTAACACACTTGCCAAAGGAGCCTGACAAGCCAGCAGTTCACTTTCATGCACACACTACCCTCTGCTGGCTAATGCAGGTAGTTCTTCATGGGATTTCCTGATGTAGACTGAAACTGTTTCTAGCTGTGAAGACTGCACACCTATCAGGAGCATCTGCTTCATTTGCTCAAAGTCTTGACTGTTCGAAACACCTTCCATCATACAGCCTTCCTATGGCCAGGATGATCGTGTTAGATAGTATTATCGTGTGTGCACATCGTTTCATCTACAAGGAATGATGCAGAACTAGGGAAAGACATACATACTTGAGAGATTCTGAAGCGGTGCCACTCATCTGGATGAAAAACAAGTCCTGCTGTAGAAGGACAAAGGAAAAGCACACAAAGTACCCACAGTCACGGGAACTGTACTGCTTCCAGCAGTTGAGGCAGTGTCACTATTCACAGCCCAGGCTGCCCTTAGACTTTCCACCTTCCTGCTTCTGCCTCCAGCACGCAGGGGTTACAGCTTCGTCACATCTCGGTAATTGTAAATTTTGTATAACTTAGCTCTACATTAAAAGGCAGCATTAAAAAAGAACTTAAAGGATATTTAAAAGAGAGTGTTTTGGGTACTTATAACTTTGTATTGGAATTTAAAGGAAAATAAATTGTCAAGAAAAGAAACTATAAATCATACAGTAACACATGAAATTGCCATTTTATGTAGAACTGAGGACATTTTGTATTATAAAAAGAATATATCTGTAACAGCGCATCTCAAAAAAATTGGTACACTGTTTAGACTGGAAAGGAAGTGAAGATCCTTCGCTGAAAACATTTAGGTAAAACTTCCCTAATTTGGGCATTCCCTTGCAAGTCTGCCTTTCTTTTCCCTCACCTCCTCCTTAAATAAAGTAAAGGCGACATGTTTCCACTTCAGCCACTTCTGCTTTACATGGGGAGTAGAGCCTACTAGATATTATAGGACTCAAATAGTCTGCTCCAGGGACTCAAAGAGGAAACCAATGGTAACATTTGGTTTATTTCCAACAGGAAACTTCTAGCTAGCCCGAATTACCTGTTCCTACCCCTCCTTAAAATGGTTTAAAAATTGTTCAATATGATTTCACTTCAAATGAGGGGACCCAAATAGTCATTAAAAAGTTCCATATATACTAAACAGTTCCATATACACTAGACAGTCCCATATACACTAGACATTTCCATATATACTAAACAAACAGTTCCACATATACTAAACTGTTCCATATACACTTGTATATAGTGAGGAAAGGCCTGGGGGGGGGTCTGTCAGTTCACAGATCCTGGTGGGAGACAGACATCAATGACACACCTCCAAGGACAGTGGTGTTAAATGGTGGGATGAAATGGCTGCTCATGGGAATATAAAGGGAAGGACACTTATCTAAGAGCTGCAGAGTAATGTAAACTCTATAAATATTCAAAAGCAAAACTCTATGTAAAGAAACTGGAAATGGAGAAAAGCAAGTCCATTTTGGAACCTGAAAGGAGACTGAAAGTTAAGGTGCAATGAGCAGAAGACAAAGCGGCACTAACTATGCCTAACGATAATACCAGGAACAGATCAGGGTAATGCAGACATTTATCCAAGAGTCTGTAATTTAATTCTGAACTCCACAGAGTCATCAATACAATTTTAAAACTAGATTTCCATTATTTACTCCCTTTCTGAAAAATGTTTTGGCCTGCTGGTTCAGGAAATGAGATGGAAGGAGAATGTGTAGAAGCAGACGAGGCAGTTGGGAGACTCATATGGTGGACGGTTCTTAGGAGAAAGAAGAAAGGGAGATATAAGTATACCCAGGAAAATCAGCTACTCGATCGTCCCAATCTAGATTTCTTGGGAATCATCCTTGAGTCTACCACCTTTGCCCCAGTTATCCATTACCATCAGGCTATGTCTATCTCATCCCCAAACTCTTCTTCAGTTTCACGTCCCATCGCTTCTGGTTCACAGCTCATCTTCACTTCTGGAGATCTGGAGCCTTGTCAGAGCATCACAGGCCTAGCTCAAGCCTCCCCTACTCTGAAGCTAGGGAAGCATCCTAACACTTACACTTCTGCCACTCTACAAACAAACACCCTTCATAGCTTGCTGTCACTGATAGGAGAAACATTCACTGGTATAAAAGGTCTTTCACATGGGCGTCGCTGGTTTTTCAGGTTGTCTCCTAGACGCCCAGCATCCATTGAAGCTGAAGTATCAGGATTCCCCGCATATCCCACAGTCCTTCTCATCCCTCTCTATCTGACTTAAAACAACAGCTACCTGTCTCTTGCCTCAAGCTCCATCTCCTCAGATAAATGCATTGTGTTTATGCAGCAACTCTCAATGTCACTACAACCCCAACAGCTTACATAGAACAGTCAGGGTGACTTTCTCCAAATGAACAAAATCTCTATGGAAAAGGACAAAGCCTGGTCTACTTAAGCCCAAGACTTGACAAATATGGTCCCACAAATACCAGTTGGGTATGGAATACCATGGATTTCTTTCTCTGAGAATCTATCTTTAAGTTAAAGAAAAAACAATGTGCAAAAATAGGAAAGGTGAATGAATGAATGTAAAATATGTTCAGTGACACAACTTCCTCCGTTCTCACAGCCTACTCCAGAATTTCTCCTTCTCTCAGCAAAAGCCAGAACCAATTTCCTCACCTTCTTCCCTTCACTGGACAGCCATCCTCGATGACTTGCACTAACTTAGCTCTAAAGTCTCTATGACCACTGTACCCACACTGACCAAAGGCAGCATTTTGCTTCACAGTACTTCTCACTGCTAAGAGCTTATTTTACAGAACCTCCAAATCACCACTTAGATACCTGAGGACAAGTATGAACTTTAAAGGGCTTGTTCTACAAGCTACGGGGAGCTTCCCATCTAGGAGATAAGCTTGAGGGACTCTAGAGTCCTTTAACAGAAATCCAACTGCTTCTATTTCAACTGTTGGTCAGGCTTAAGTAGTCTTAGAAGTGGCAGGTCCTAATAGTGAGATAATAATTTCTTCTACGTCACTAATATTAAGTCACAAATGTTACTAAAGTGACAGGGGTTTACACAGAACCAAAGTTTTGTGGCAAACACGCCAATACAAATAACTTGTAAAACTCATTCCCTAAGTAAAAGCCAGAACTGTTGTCACAGGAAACACCAGCCACCTAAGGGTGCTCCTCTCATTTGTCAGCAAAGACCACAAGGCTAGCTGGTGAGAGTCAGGCATGGATATGGATTCTTAGTGAGTGTGAGGAAGAAAAGGCAGCAGGCAGAGGAGGCAGAGATGTGAGTGACGGCTAGTGCTGAACATAATGGGCCTCGGTTCAGCTCCAGGGTAATTACCCATGTCCGGCTTTTGTTTAAAAATCCTGCTCTCCTTATCAAAGCTTCCCACCGTTCTACATCTGGTACTGGACAGTAGCCATAGAAACCACTTGTGCTAAAGTTACACAACTATAAACAGCATTAGGCCATGTCCAAACCAAGGACAAGCAGGTCAAAATTCTGGTATCCAATACCATTAAACCTGTAGTGTTCTTCTTAACGGGAACACAGTAAAGGTGGAAATCTTTATCCGTGTGTTTTGTATCTGCATTTATTCGGTTCCTTATAAAATTAAATTTCAAAATATTAAGCTGCCTAAAGCCTATGAAAATATATTACAATTTTATCTAGAGTCTCAAAATGACAGATCATTAATAAATGAACTTTGGGCATTTAACACTCAGAACATAATGTCTTTTGAGTGTAAAATAAGCATTGTGGACATTCATGTGCAGCACGATGATACGGAAGTATGAGCGTTTCCTATGTATATTCCTTAAAGTTTATATCTCTATCAATGGAAATATTAAAAGAGTCAACAGACCAAAGTTTAACAACAATTAATTAAACACCGTTTTATATTTAGTTATAACTAACAAGAATCAAGAATCTTATCTACTTAAAGAGCAAAGGATGAATAACACACAAAAGCATGTGCCTGTATACACATGAACACTTCCACTTTAATTCTGAAATAATGTTAATCCTGTGTAACTTTATAAAATTCCCACAATCCATGTAAAGAATTAGTAAAGATCTGTATGTGTTTTGCTGGTTTTGCTTAGGGGTAAATTGGAAGGAAAGTAAGAAATGGTTATTGCAAAGGTCAGAACAGACCTTACAGTGCCTACCCAGATATGCACTTCATAGTTATTCATTAAACTGTACATTTATTTGTTGAGGAAAAATACACATAAAATCTCAACACTGGATCCTAAGAGTCATAAAGTGGAAAAAGGAAGCAAATTCAGACTTTAACAGGAAACACATAGAAAGATAATATTAAGTTGAATAGCCATAAGAGTAAAGAAAAAAAGCCACAAAGTAGAAATCCTGTCACTCACACAAGAGTTGGAAATGAAGCTCCTGAGGACTCTACCCCAAGTCCCACTTCCCTCAAACACACAGGCACTGGACCACCTGAGCCAGTTCCATTGCTCTAGAGCCTGAGCATGAGAGCTGGGTCCACGGCCGCTCACTCGGGCTGTACCAAGCGGCTCGCCTTCACATCTATCAGTCTGTGTTGCAAAATCCACACATCTCAAGTGGTCACCCTTGCTGGAGTTGGTGAAGAGCTGGCTCACTTCTTCTTGGGGTTCTCGGTTTACTTAGCAATATCACTTAACTGAAGAGAGATGAAAGAAAAGATGACGATCCTCTACAATTTAAACCAAGCAAAAGTAACTCAAGCAACAAAAACAAATTGTTTTTGAGCTGAATTCAAACAGCACGATATGCGGCACCACTGTATCCCTATCTGCCTTCTTGAGACTTCAAGGACTTCAAGCCAAAACAAGATTTATATAAATATTCTGACTTCCCAGGCAGAATATCTGAAAGGTTATCTTTTTCTCCCTCATATATCATACTTGATAGAAATGAATATTGGACCATTAGTTGTAGATTGAGTTTATGTACAATTACTGTGTTCTTATATAGTGTAATTCTACTCAATTTTATTAAACAATAAGTGAATTATCATTTACAAGTAAGCCACAAGACAAACAAGGTGCATAATGGTGGTGGTGATGGTGTTGATGATGATGGCAATGTAGTATTTATAAACAAATATCTATTGTAGAAGACACCAGATGATGATAATGATGATGATGACGACGATGATGACGACAACGGAATAGTAGTATTTATACTTAAACAAGTATTTATTGTAGAGGACACCAGAAAGGTTGCATGACTTTTTTTCTCTTTTCTTTTTTTTAAATCTGAAGGGTCTAGAGAGATGCACCACCCTGGTTAAGACAGCATATTACTCTTGCTGAGGACTAGAATTTGGTTCCCAGCACCCACATCGGGTGGCCTACAACTGCCTCTAACTCCATCTCAAAGGGATCTGATGCCCTCTACTGGCCCCCATGGCTACCTGCACATACATAGTATACAAGCAGATACATATACACAAATATGGATGCATGCATATACATATACATACACATATACATGAACAAAAATAAAAGTTTTAAAGAAAAATCTATTAGGTAGCTACTCAAGGTATTTCATTTGGACCCCACAGATTCTAGCAGAAGCCACTAAGAGCATATCACTTTTAGGCAGCTAGCACTGAACACATAACCATTTTATGGAATCTATTCTAATATAGGGATATCTAAAGATTAGAATCCTTTTATGTTTTGAAGATCAATATTTTTATTCAATAAATTTTACATAAGAAAAATGTTTGAGTTACCACAACTATACACAGTGTCAATAATTATGTGTCAATAATAAGAAGAAAGTTAACCCTAGCAATATGTATTGCATTCTGTCATGGCACTCTGAGAATACTGGCTAAAAACAACAGGGTAAAGCAGAATATGTTTAATAGAAGCTAAAAATTCTATGCTTTGGAACATTTGTTTTTATTTATTTTGTGGTAGTGGGAATTAACCCCAGGTCTGGCATTGATAGGCAAGCATCCTGCCACTAACCAACACACCCAGACCTTTCATCATAACACACTCTAAAGGGAGAAATATGTCCAATGAGGATGATGTGATGTAGGAAAGGTTGAATTTCAAGGACAAAGACAAGCTTTGTTTTCACCTCTGCTGTTCACTATTTAGTTGTCAGTGAGCTGAAGGAAGGAAGGCTCTCATCTCTGAAATGGGGAAATAAACTCAAGTAGATAAGAATGTTTATAAACAAACACTGACAAAACCTGGCACTTTATTCACTTAGTCTCTAGAATAAATCAGTGAAGGATACTGTTAGCATTCTGTCTAAGCTCTGCCCCACAGTTACCTGGCAATGGCCAGGTAGGCCTGACCCACTATAAAAAGGGCTGCTTGCCCCCTCCTTACTCTCTTGTTCCTCTCTTGGTCTCTTGCTCCTCCCTGGCTCTTTCCCGGCTTCCCTTCTCTCCTCTCACTCCTCATGGTCATGGCCAGTCTCTACTCCTCTACTTCTCTACTCTCTGCCTCTCTCTGCCTATATGACCCTCTTAACTCCCCTCCCCATGCCCTGAATAAACTCTATTCTATACTATACCGTGTGGCTGGCCCCTCAGGGGGAAAGGATGCCCTGGCCTGGGCCCGCCAAGGAACCCTCTTCCCCCATACTTCACTGTACTGGCTGGCTTTGTGTGTCAACTTGACAGAGCTGGAGTTATCACAGAGAAAGGAGCTTCAGTTGGGGAAGTGCCTCCATGAGATCCAGCTGTGGGGCATTTTCTCAATTAGTGATCAAGGGGGACGGGCCCCTTGTGGGTAGTACAATCTCTGGGCTGTCTTGGGTTCTATAAGAAAGCAAGCTGGGCAAGCCAGGGGAAGCAAGGCAGTAAGAAACATCCCTCCATGGCCTCTGCATCAGCTCTTGCTTCCTGACCTGCTTGAGTTCCAGTCCTGACTTCCTTTGGTGATCAACAGCAATGTGGAAATGTAAGCTGAATAAACCCTTTCCTCCCCAACTTGTTTCTTGGTCCTGATGTTTGTGCAGGAAAAGAAACCCTGCCTAAGACACTCACCACACCTCCATAGAACATATCCTCCCCTCTGTTTATCTTTTTATAAACACATCAGATACTAACAACAGAAAATGTTTTCTTACCAGGTATCTTCATAACACTGACATGGTTATCAAGAACAACTTCATCAAGTACGAGAAATAAAGGAGGCTAAAACTATAGCTAAGAATGTACAGACACAACATTCACATTCCTTAGACAATCTAACTTATTTCCTATATTTTAAACAGTGGGGGAGCCATTTAACAATAAAACCTTTAACAATAGAACCTTAAACAATAGAACCCTTTAGCAATGGATTGAGTAAGCCCAACTGGAGAGTGAAGTTACACCTCACAAGTGACAAGGCAAAGATCACAGTCTAAGAAATACAAACACCTAATATTAATATTCTTCCTCTGCCAAAGTCAACAGCATTAAGCAAGCCTGAGAACCATATGTGAGACATGTGAGAATTGTTTGACAGTTCTATGTCCACCTGTTTTATAAAGGGCTGTGATCCTGATGTAATTGCAACCATTCCTCAGCAGGAAACAGAAGGCAGAAGGGAAACAGTGAATTAAAAACAAACACCAGAGTATCACATTAACAAGACATTATCAGCAAATCCCACACTAGTTAAGACTTACAAATGTGAGTCTAGACAATACTAATGTGACCATTAGGAGGCATTTTCTTATTTAAAAAAAAAGAAATCAGTTTCACCCAAGTGTGGTGGGGCACCACTGGGAGGCAGAGGCAGACAGGGCTCTGAGATGAAGGCCAGACTCATCAACATGTGAGTTCCAGCACAGCCAGGGCTATAGAGTAAGATCCAGTCTCAATGCGCAAGCTTGCACCAGTTTCAAACAAGAACAACAGTAAATTGAAAGCAGGGAGCCAGACTAGAACTAGCAGTGTTTTTATAGGAGAGTAAGCTTATTTATCATTTTAATACACAACAAGAACTCTCAAAAGCCATTTTTCCCTTGACTTTGAAATAAATTTGTTTACAGAAACATACTTTTGGAAGAAATATAGTACATTTTCTTAAACTAAACTCAGGAGAAATCACATATGAAATTAGTGCACACAGATGCTAGTGTATTGCTTGTTTTAATTTCCATTAAAATAGAAATGGATGAGAATCTTCTCCATGTCTAAGTAGTTCTTTGGAACATAATTTATGTGTGTTCCAAAGAAATGCTATGTACGTAGGCAATATCATAAAGAAAGCTAATGTGATATACTTTGCTTTTTGCTAACAAGAACTAGAACCATAACATCTACAAGTAATAGTTCTGTTTTGTGTAAGTATCTCTCTTGTGGCTGGCACATAACATGTCTGGTATTAATACCATTACTAACTCAAGTGATTGCATTAAATTCTGTAGTTTATACAAGTTGTAGAACTACTATCGAATGAGCCACAACTCACTTCCCTTAGCATACCAGAAGGAAAGCGTCATACACATGAGATGGCAGTGACTGGAAAAGGAGGAGCTGCTCTGAACAACCAGCCTCTTGTGTTCTACTACATTGATAATAGTTAGCATTAGGGACTAGCAAACATCTCCCCGCTAAACGCTTAAATCAGTCCTATTTCAATATTAACAGTACAGCTAGCAGCAGTACTATTACTTTGAGGCAGTAATTAAGGGTAAAGAGATCATAAGGATGGTACCTTAATCCAGTGTAACTGGAATCATTGTAAAAAGAGGAAGTGACAACACAGGCAGGCTGAACAACAAAGGCTGTATGAGACACAGCTACGAGGTAGCCACTGAAGCCAGGAAAAGCGCTCTCAGGAGACCCCAGCCTCTGACCTTTCCACCTCTACAAATGGGAGGCATTTCTGAAATTTAAATCCTATGCTTGCTTCTAAACACTGCTGGCGATTTGCCAGTATTTATGGAGTCAAACCCACAGAGCCCCTGTTCTGTCTTGTACCAAATGAACAAAGAGCAAAGTGCTTACAAAGCAGACTGAGTCTGTAAACTTGACCTGTGACTATTTTCTAATCCCAACTTACGTCTTTCTTTAGATATGTGTTTTAAAAGCCACATTATTTACTTATCTCACTGGGAGTGGGTACACGTGACACAGGTCAGAGGACACTTCAGTGTAGACTCAGGTCTTCACACTTTGTGGCAAGTGCCTTTATCCACTGAGCTAGTTAGCTAGTTCTAAATTTTTTTTATAAGATCTATTTATTTTATACATATGAGTACACCACCATGGCTGTCTTCAGGCACCCCAGAAGAGGGAACCAGATGCTATTACAGATGGTTATGAACCACCATGTGGTTGCTGGAAATTGAACTCAGGACCTCTGGAAGAGCAGCCAGTACTCTATCTTAATAGTTCACTTTATCTTATCTTCTGAAGCATTCAAGATATTTGCTATAGAAATGCTAACTTAATTCTTACACTCACTCATGTTTAACTTACTATATTACATAATTACCACAATATTTGTACCTAGAATAAACGGCCTCAGGAATAGTACAGTAACTCTTGGAAAATAGAAAGTTTAGGCTGGTACATGGAAGCAATTCTACAAGAGAAGTATTGAACACACTAGCACCATCAGACACAGAGTTTAGAGTCAGAGGAGCCAGTACTGATTAATCAACTGCAACAGTAAGGTAACAGGGTTCTGCTGGATTCAAAATTGACATTTTTTGAGGTTGTCATTGTACCAATAAATACGGAAAGCACTCCAGGAATTTCTCAATATTCTAAACACCTAATGGTAAATCATCATACTCAGGAAAGAATTTGATTTCCACAAAGAATAATTGGCAAATTATCCAGTACAAAATGTGTATTATTTGAAGAAAGACAAGCTGTTACTGTAAAATAATTGTTTAGTACTGATATACCTTGATAAATATAAGTACATAAATGTTTGAAACACAATGAAAATCGTGTCCATTCCAGACTCCATCATCTGAGTCTGCACTTAGGAAGATGAGGCTGGAACATGAACAGCAGCTTGGTTTCTCTAAACTACTACAGCCATGTATTCTCATCAGATCACATGGACATATACACCATAATATAAATGCCCGCACATCTAGTGGATAACCATCAACTACTTCAATAGATGGAGAGCTTAGTGTCCTGAAAAATCTTGATACTGGAGCCTGATTTTTGAGGATAATTTATACCATGCAAAAACTTTATAAACATTATCTAATAATAAAAACAATTAACTAAAACACTTGCATAAAGTAGCAAAATGTCATATTTTAGAAAAATCTATTTAGAAGATATGATTAAGATATGAAGAGAGATTCAGATCTGTCGGCGTAAACCAAATATGTCAGCATAAATAATTAATTTAGAGCTAATCAGGCTCTAAATTAAAGATCAATTACAAATGGGGAAGGGATGAAGGACAGAAAGTAGCAGACCCAAGGGCATTGTACAAATTAAGTCACCACTGTGAAAGATCTAGAAGATATAAATTAGATGATAATCAAATGGAGCCTAGACAAGGGCATTACAAAATACTTGGACACAATCACCCTGTTCTGCATGCCCTATGCAGACAGGGCTGGCCCAAACAGCCAGTGCATTTGAGAGCCTGTCTGTCCAAAGAGGACAGCAGAGAGGGCATTCTGATATTGTCACCACAGCCTCATTAAGTAACAAATGTTACTAAAACTTTTCGCTTCTCTGTGTAGCCCTGGCTGTCCTGGAACTCACTCTGTAGACCAGGCTGGCCTCGAACTCAGAAATCCACCTGCCTTTGCCTCTGCCTCCCAAGTGCTGGGATTAAAGGCATGTGCCACCACTGTCCAGCTTTAAAACTTTTCTTAAATTTATATGTAGTGTGTGTTGTGTGTGTGTGTGAGAAAGAGAGAGAGAGAGAGAGAGAGAGAGAGAGGAGAGAGAGAGAGAGAGAGAGAGAGAGAGAGAGAGAGAGAGAGAGAATGGAATGAGAATTCAAGAATGGATGAATAGGATTACTGATATCACCTAATAGATGAGGAAATTTTATCTTCTTCCTTATATAAAGAATCACTGTCTTGACTAAAATCTGCCAATCAGCTGGTGAGGTGGCTCAGAGGGTAAAGATGTTTGCCACCACACCTGATGACCTGAGATCAATCCCTGGAATCAACATGGTAGAAAATGAGAATCGAGTCCCTCAGGTGTCATGTGACCTCCACAACTACACTTTTGTAATAGATAAGTACAAACATTCCAGTCTGCAGTCAAGAAGTTCTGTTTCTGCAACAGGAATCTAAGGAAGCCCAAGGCATGGACGAGTGTCTTCTGCTCTTCAAGCCAAGCAACCACTCTCCTAGTCCTACCACAGCCATAGCCGAGTGCACCAAGTTCAACATCTGCTTCTTCCTAAACTTATCTACTGAACTATATAATCGTCATCAAGATTAACATCTCCAAACATGCCAGGAAAACTATTTAGAAAGACCTGGTTTTTTGACTTTTCCAGAAAATATACTAAAAATGCAAAGGCAACTTACCTCAAATTCCTTCACCTTTTCCATCGTAATCAAGCGCCTTGCTGTGTGACTGGAAAGCTTCTGTTCACAGTTGCTAATGAGTCTCAGACAAGGGTGCCAAGGCACCATCTCCTCAGTGTACCTGAAGACAGAAAGCTGCCACTTAAGAACAATCAAACAGGCACTGTAGCGATCAAGTGTGGTGCTGTACAATCCATAAGCAATCTGCTTGTACTTTACAAATATTTCATAAGTACCAGCACCAAAAGATGTAGCTCAATATTTTACCCCTTGAAGGGGAGAATACAAAGATAGACAGGGAGAGACAGTGAAAGGGAAACAGATAGAGGGACTGAGAGGAAAGAAGAAAAGCTACACATGTATGTTTTAATGAGGAATAACAAACAAACCACAAAACTGCAAGATTATGATTGTGCCGTAAAGGGTCCACAAAAGCTCATTAGACAGAAGTGCAGGTCACAGCAACCCCCTGACAGTCAAGACTATGATTCATCTGAAGAATTTTATGAAGTCTTCAATAAAAAACAAAAAAGTTAATGACATCTATGGGATGTGTAAATAAGTCTAAGGTTATTTATAAAATAATTCAAAGAGCTAAGTACAAATAAAACCTCCAGGGTATGTTAATGCCCAGGTCACAGTCAATAGGCAGTGACACCTGAGGCTATGACTCTGAGTCGTGAAGTACTGCTCTAGGACATGAGCAGAGATGACCAATCCCTACAGCGCAGGACAATGCACACACTAATAGAGCCCCAGCACAAGACACCAGTAGAGAAGAGCAGCAGGGAGAGCCTGAGAGCACTGACAGTGGCTTTAGTTTTCCTTTGCAAACCTTCATGCCTTTCTGAATTGTCTCTGCACACATTTATGACATGGACTATCTTAAACCTAAGACTCGAAATGGGAAAGGTAATGGCTAAGGACCCTGAACCCTCTTAACTGCTCTAATGTGTCAGCATCAACCTGGCTTGGGGACATTTCAATGTCTCTCTGACCTTCAACAACCTCCTCCTCCTCACTGTCTCAATCACATGCTCAAAACCTTCACCACTCACTCACCAAGCAGCACACAAGCTACATTTCACCCCATTATCAGAGGAAGGAATTCTCTTGAAGTCACTGGCTATTCCTTAGGGAACTTGTGACCATTTTGGTTTTTCCTCATCTAAAAAGTCTTTAGCACTTAATCTACAGAAAGAAATAATACACTTTTTATAAAACTAATCCATATCAAATTTAGAATCTCCATAGAAATATTTATGACATGAAGAAATACATTTTAAATCATGCCTGAGACTAAATTTAAAAAATAAAAACAGAGAGAAAATATGGCCTTGAATTTAAGCTTATATACAGTATAACCTATGGGTCTCTAAAACAGTGTCATATTTAAGAATATACACTTACTTTTAGGTAGGATCCTACTTTTCTTTATATAGTGTAAGCTGGCCTCATATCCCAACCCATTAAAGAAACCTTCTATGTATACTGACTCATGTTTTGAAAAGACATTTTAATACACACAAATAAAAATTTCTTATAATTAAACCTCTTACATAACTATAAAATAAAAATGTAAATCAAATTCACCTGTAAAAAATGACAATAAGTAATGTTAAATGGCATGAATAATGCTAATATTGTTCAAACAAAGTTGCCAGTAACTAGCTTTCTTTTTTGAGTGAGGCATGGTAGACATAAACCACAGAATTTGTTTGACAGCATATAAAGATACTGAAGTTTCTTTTGGGGCTCCCAACATTATTGAGAAACCTACTTTCTCACTAGCCTCTTACAGTCCCCTGTATCTGTGGACTGGTTGTAGGACACCTCCTACCCCACAAAGTAATCCAAAGAGTCATGCAAGCCAGGAGACATTTGCACAGCCTATGCATAGCCTCCTGTATTCTTTAAATCATCTTTAGATTACTCAGAATACCTAACACAAATATAAATGGTACTTGCTATACTGCACTACTGTGGCAATGTTAAGAATGAAAAGTCTTGGGTTTAGTATGTGTAAAACTATTATACCTAAAATTCCATTTCTCATTTGTAGTGGCTATTCCTGGTTGTCAACTAGATTATATCTGGAACGAACTACAATCGAGAATTGGAAGGCTCACCTATGATCCTAATCTGGAGGCTCAGAGATACAAGTTTCTAACCTGGATCTTGGCATGGAGATCTTCAAGCATAATGGCTATGAATTCCAGAAGATTAAGACAAGGAGATCTCTGAGTTCAAGGTCATCTGGGATTAAAGGTGCAATGGTACATGCCTTTAATCTGGGCCACACCCTCTGCTGGAGACCTACATAAGGACATTGGAAGAAGACTCACTGACTCTTCCTTCCTTGCCTGTTTGCCTCCTGGGACTGAGCAACTGCTAGATCCTTGGACTGCCATCCACTGCTGCTGTTGACCATTGTTGGGGAGTTGGACGACAGACTGTAAGTCATCAACAAATTCCCTAACTATATAGAGACTACCCATACATTCTGTGACTAGAGAACCCTAATACATCATTGAAGATTAGCTGAATCCAGATATAGAAACCACAGGTATAGAGGACAAACTCTTTATATGAATGACCTAATCAATGGAAAACATATGTCCAAAATAACATACTGAAAAATTAAATAGCAGCTTAAAAACATCTTCGGTGAATATGAAATTCTATTCCATATTAGTGGACTGTTTGCCAACTGTTAAATCTGTACTTTGCCTAGACAATTACATCAATATCTAACTCCGTTTTTATTACTATTTCTCTGTAACTTAAGTTACCCACTTAAAACTGAAATCAGCCCAAACAGGCAAACCACACAAATTTAGGTCAGTGGTTGCCAAAGGCAGGAGGAGGGGTGGCTCCACACAGGAGTTTCTTTGGGAGTCAATGACAACATTTACTGTTGAGCGGTCGTGTTTATAGTGGGACAGTTGCACAACTGTGGAAATACTACAAACCACAGGAGAGAGAAGCATTGAGTGGGAAATGCATGAATGAAATGATATCCAAGAGGTTTCTAAAAGCAAAAACAGTTCTATACATAAGCCTCTAGCTTTTTCATTAATCGTTTCTCAGTCATCCTTCCTCCTGTAAAACCTTATGTTCTTTCTAAATGATATATATTTCACCTGCCACCTAAAAACCAGACTATGAATTTACTGAACACTGAACTGTTTAAGGAATCATTCTTTCTTGTTTCCTAGATAAGGACAAAAAGATGTTATCTTCCATAAATTTACTGACCATATTAAAATACATTCCTAAAATCTTAATTTGGGACATGTTATTAAGCTTCTTGACCATCGTTTATATTTTATGTGTCTCCATGTGTATGTTTGCTACCCTTGCGGGTTTCCTCAGAGGCCACAGAAGGCCCAGAGCTGGAGGAAGAAGCTAGTGATGAGCAGCCCAGGGGAGATTCTGGGAACTGACCTCAGGTCTGCTGGAAGAACAGCAAGCACTCTTAACTGCTAAGCCATGTCACCAGCTCCCACACTTTATTTTAACTGACAATTTGAGCATATGGTTATAGGATATAATATAAAGTCCTGATATATGTATGTCATCATATTCTTTTTTATAACTTTGTTTCATGAGTAGGTACATACAGGTGCCACAACATACCTGTGGAGCTTGGAGAACAACTTTCAGGAATTATCTCCTACAGCATGGGGTCTGGGGATCAAACTCTGGGTCACCGGGCCTGTGCAACATAGCAAGCCCAGCCGTCGCTTCTATCACTAACACCAGCAGCTGGATTTGTGTCTTCCACAAGGAAAGTTTCTAGCCAGTTTAACAGTTAGTTGGCAGAAGGAAATTAGCTAACAAAAGCTCCTTGGGTTTGTGGAACCTGAGCAAACAACTGGACTCACTGAGGAGCTTTGCAGCTTTGAGACAAATCTATGTTCTGTTTCAGCTTCAGTTTCAGCCAGAGGAGGCTGTATTAAACGCACAGATATCAGAATGGAGTAAAGAGACAATAAAGATCTAATAATGAACATGGGAGGATCTGGAAATAACTCTGATACCAATCAATCAGGAGGGTACCACAATATTCTTCACACTTGAGCTAGCCACTTAGCTGAAAGAAATCTATCCTCAATGAAATGTCTATGAGAAAAACAAACTAGCTGCATCCTATTCCTGACACTCATGTCTAGTCCGGGTACCGTCGCCCCTGTTATTTGGTGACACCATTTAGACGGCTCTTACGTGTGTAAACATTTTAAGCTTCTTCAGTTTCCATATGACCCTCAAAGGGCCCTAAGTTTTAGTTGTTCTTTTCCATATTCCTCCCCTTACCTCCTTTCTTCCATCCCTCTCCCCATTTACTCCCCTGCTCCAATCCCATATGTGTGTCCTATTTCCCCTTCCTTGAGAGATTCCCCTGCCCCACCTTCCCACTTGTCTCTTACTCTATACCTAACCTCTATGTTATACAGTTTGTAGCATGCCTATCAAATGCTTAAACGCTAACATCGAGATATGAGAGAAAACATACACTATTTGTCTTTTGCGGACTTGGTTACTTCAGTCAGGAGGACTTTTTCTACTTCCATCCTTTTACTTGCATATTTCATAGTTTTATTTAACAGCTAAATAAAATTCTGTTCTATTTGGGCTTTTTTTTTTTTTTGGTCTTAGTGCTCTTTTGCATATATACTATGATTTCCTGTGGAATCCTGGTGTGAGACAAGGCCAACTCCATAATCCTGTGGCCATCAGCCAGGCCCCTAGGTTCTGGTTGGACTCCACCTCTGCAGTCACCTGGCTACAGCCAGGCTTTCCCCGCCCCTCGGTTACCTGGCAAGAGCCAGGTAACCCAGCCCACTATAAACGGAGGCTTCCTGCCCCTCCACACTCTTTTATCTCTCTTATCCCTCTCCCTCCCTCCCTCCTCCTCCTCCTTCTCTCTCTCTCTCTCTCTCTCTCTCTCTCTCTCTCTCTCTCTCTCTCTCTCGTCTCGTCTCTCAGTCTATTTTTCTCCCCTTTCCACGTGGTCATGGCTTTTCTCATCTATTTTCTCCTTTCTCTTTATTTTTTATCTCCTTTTTTCTATTTTCTTAATAATAAAGCACCAAAGCTATGAGCCCTCTCTTATTAAATCTGCCGCACGGAGCTAGCCTCAGCGTTCCAAGCTGCCAGGGAAAGATGCGCCTCAGCCAGGCCACCTCTCATCGCAGCCAAGCAGCAGCTCAGCCAGCCAAACAGCCCACAGGTACTCGCCACAGGTACGCCAGAACAGCGCCGCCTTCTGAGCGGAACCTCCCTGCCCCCGCTAGCCAGACAGCCTCATGCTCTATACTCAGGCGCTCGCTATCACTGTGAGGCGTGCGCGTTTCCGTATCCCTAAGCGGGCGGTGCCACCATGCTCTACGCTCCTTTCGTCTCTGCGTGCTCCTTTCTTTTCTTTTTTTTCCCACAGTTTTCAATTTTGTGTTTTATGCATTTCCTGTGTTTTCCTTTTCTCTTCCTTTTTTTTTTAAATGATGGTTTGTTTTTCTGATTGTTTTCTAAAGAAAGAGAAAGAAAGGGTGCTGGGATATGAGTGAGGACGATCTGGGAGGAGTTGGGGAAGGAAAAATGGTGATTAGAATAGCTTGTACAAGAAGAAAACTTCCAATTTAAAAAAAAAAAGAACAAAACAAAAAAAGAAGAAATTGACACCAAGTTTTAGCCCATACTGGCTTGAAGCATACTACGTAGCCCAGGCTGGCTCAATCTTGAGATCCTCCTGCCTCAGGAGCCTGAGTACTAGGATTACAGCCACATGCTTTGTCTACTTTTAAACATGCCTGTAGCTATAAGGGTTTGGGCATTTTTTTTCCTTTTTTCCTTGTATAAACTGTCTGAAACGTTACTGAAGAAATGGACAGTGGCTACTTCTGAAGGTCTTTAGACATAGAGCCAGCTTAAATCCTTGAATTTTACTGTACAGGAAGTGCTGTAAAAGCTGCCCTCTGCAGCACCCAGATTTCTAGTCTGCATCTAGAAATCACTGAAGCTCTCACTCTATGCCGTGTAACCTTGCCCTGTGGGCACAGAGTGTCACTGCCCCTTCAACTGTCAGCAGCTATGCCCAGGATTGGGCCAATGGGCCTTCTGTCATGGAGGAAGGTGCTCCTAGGGTCCCACATTTTCCCAAGACTCACAGGCTGTTACTGGAGGAGGGAGCTCAGGACAACCCACTCTACCCCAAGGGTATACAGACAGTTAATAGCTGTGTGGGGGATTTTTTTTCCCTTCAGTTGTACATAAGCTGCCAAAGTTTCTGTAAATAACCCTAATTAAATTCATTGTTTTTAACCAAGCTAGGCTTTTCTGGAATTGTTTTTATGCTGTGTTGCTGGTACCATGTTTGGGATAAACAGACATTTGTCTCCTCAGAGCGAAAAGTTCAACAATACACAGGAGACAGCACATGAACAGGTCTGTTAACATTCCCTCACGGAGATTGTTTCTTTGGTCGGCCTTGTCGTAGCAGGACTGTAGGAAATGTTAATGTGATATGTGCGCTTAAGGATCACCACTGACGAACTAAGGGAGAAGATGCACTAACTCTGACACAACCATGGTCCGGCTGTCTTGCAGATAAGGGGGGAATCACAATGGGAAACAGGCAGATGGGGTCCATCTTTGGTGTGCATGGTAAAGTGGATAAGGAGATGAAGTGGAGGCACTTCCTCGACATTTCGTGTAGCTGAGTGGGAAGGGTCAGATAGGAAAGAATACACATCATACCAGTAAGGGATCCAAAACTTTGGAACCCGTGGGAAGAATCAGTGACAGGATGAGACAGGATGGTAAGACAGCTGGAAATGAAAGAAGTACTGTCATGCTCAGGTCACCAAGCAAGATAGGATTGTGTCCACCAGAAGCTAGTCAATGCAGCACTGACACTGGGACTGTGTATGACTTTGCTGAGTCCCACAGTAATCTGATCTTTACGAAGTATGAGAACTCTGGGACTAAGACTGTCTTAAGTGCTACATCAATCAAAACGGATTAGGAAAGAAAGAGAAGATGATAGGTTCCGTTCCAGGTCACTCAAAAGCAAATGTGGCCATTTCTATGTCAAGCTGGAGTTCCCAGGGGAAAAGCTAACAGAAAGCCAGAAGCGCTTGACAATTTCTCCAATTCCCTGAAGCCTGAAGAGCCATTAACCAATGGGGTTTCTAACAGGGCAGTAGCAGTGGTTCCCACGTGAGCAACTGCTGCTCAGAAAGGAGAGTCTGCAGAGTGGGAAACAGCTGATAAGCACAAGCCAGTGCCTCTTTTAGGGGGTAACACGTGCAGCACTCCAGTTTGAGGAGCTGGGATAGCTCACAAAGAATGATTACTGATTCTGAAGATCTTATGTAATACTTCCCGTCTATGTAACCATGTTGTCCTGAAGGAACGGACTCTTCATGTGCTGTATTGGACGGGTTTTTTTTGTTTTGTTTTTTTTTTTTTAGATTGATTGCTCATTTATTTTACATGAGGAATTAAATCTTGTTTAAATACCTGTCACTCCAGGACAGAGAACAACATCGTTTCTCAGAATTAGACACTTTGATTCTATAAAGCATCAATGCTGAGAAAGCTATTTGACTTTGTACTTCAGTCATTTAGTACCATGTATTTATATATATACATATATATATATTTATATATACACACATATATATATGCATGGTATAAAATGACTGAAGTATGTTTAAGGTCATTTCTTTTTTTTTGCAGTTTAAATATCACTATTTTTTTTTCTAAGTTTTTTTTTTTTTAATTTACATTCAAAATTATCTAGGGAAGAACCTTGAACATATGGGCACAGGGGAGAATTTCCTGAATAGATCTCCAATAGCTTATGCTCTAAGATCAAGAATAGACAAATGGGACCTCATTAAATTACAAAGTTTTTGCAAGGCAAAAGACACTGTCAAAAAGACAAAGCAGCAACCAACTAACTGGGAAATGATCTTTACCAACCCTACATCCGACAGAGGGCTAATATCCAATATATACAAAGAACTCAAGAAGTTAAACTCCAGAGAGGCAAGTAACCCTATTAAAAAATGGGGTACAGAGCTAAACAAAGAGTTCTCACCTGAAGAATATCTAATGGCTGAGAAGCACCTAAAGAGATGTTCATCATCCTTAGTCATTAGGGAAATGCAAATCAAAACAACCCTGAGATTCCATCTCACACCAGTCAGAATGGCTAAGATCAAAAACACAGGAGACAGCAGTTGTTGGCGAGGATGTGGAGAAAGAGGAACACTCCTCCACTGCTGGTGGGATTGCAAGCTGGTACAACCACTCTGGAAAGCAGTCTGGCGGTTCCTCAGAAAGCTGTGTTGGACTTTGTAAACTACGTTTTAGTAAGCTTTTAGCTACTGTCCATTGAGACCAGTTGGTGTGTGCTTGCAACAGAGTGCAATGGGCCCTAAGTGATCCTCCCCACACTATGTAAAAAGGTCTCATTACGTAACGATAACATGAGTGTTCTACACATTTAAAGAGGCATCTAAAAGACATGAAAACACATCTATAGAAACTATGGTGGGAAATAATCAAGACAGGAAGCAGCAATCAGACCTGCAATGAGATTCTTGGGTCTTTTACAGCTAAACAAGGTATAGATGAGATCTAATGAGGCACAGAAAATCCTACCAGTCTGTGCCTTTAAACATAAAACTGGCTCCTGAGTCTGACAAAGACATCTAGCCCGAGTAGAAAAAAAGCAGTAGAGCCCGTAGGGTGGAGTCTCAGCAATCAAATCTTATGATCCAGTTCTGGGATGCAAATAAGTATCAGTGGGAAAGCCTGTCTTGTGTAGGGACCTCAGGTCAACAGCGATAGGGAAGCGCCCCGGAAGCGCCCCATCCCTGCTACTGGGGTTTGTTTAGTTGCCTTGGTGCTATAGTTGTTTGAATGAGAGTGGCCCCCATAAGCTCAAATGGTCACAGTTAGTGGAACAATTTAGAAAGGATTGGCGGATGTGGACTTGCTGGGTGGGTGTGTCACTGGGAGTAGGCTCTGAAGTTTCAGACTCCCATGCCAACTCCAGTCAGAGCTCCCTGTCTCTGTGTGTCTGTCTTTGCCTACACCTTGAGGAGCAAATGAAAGCTCTCAGCTACTGCTCCAGCACCATGCCTGCCTTTGCCATGTTCCCCACCCTGATGGTCATGAACTCTGACCCTCGAGCACCACAAGCCCCCAGTCAAATGCTTCCCTTTATAAACTGTCTGTTTCTAACACTCAAAGTCTTTATAAACTGTCTGTTTCTAACACTCATAGTCTTTATAAACTGTCTGTTTCTAACACTCATAGTCTTTATAAACTGTCTGTTTCTAACACTCATAGTCTCTTCACAGCAGCAGAAAAACAACAAAAACAAGGGTCAGACCCCAAAATGCACGCTACTTCTCGAAAATAATTTTCCTCATTCTCTAAAATACATGGACTATTAGACTTAATGTTTTTAGATTTATTTATTTTATAAATATGAGTGTTTTACCTGCATCTATATATGTGCACCTATGTTCATGTCTAGTGGCTATGACAGCCAAAACCAATTATCTGATCCCCTAGGATTAGAGGTATGGACAGCTGTGAGACACCTATATATGGTGCTGGGACTTGAACCTGAGTATTTTACAAGAGTAACAAGTGCTCTAAACCTCTAAGAAAACATGAAGCCTGTGTTCAGTTACCTGAATGTATGTACTTAGCAAGTGATAAACAAAGGCATGACTAAAGCTATGCCAAAGTCACTTCAAATACAATCACTATAAAACAGACAAAAATCTACATGGCTTCCAAATCTTGGGGTTCCTAACCTACCATTGTTACTGCTGTCCTCAGGTGCTTAGAACAAGTATATACAGCAAAGATAGGATTTATGGCAGGTTCAATAACTGAACCGTAATGTTAATAGTGTCTTTCAAACCTGAAACCCTCCTCCTTTTAAAAGAGAGAAAGGGGAGGGAAGAAGAGAGAGAGAAGAGAGGGAGGGAAGGAAGGAGGGAGGGAAGGAAGGAGGGAGGGAAGAAGGGAGGGAAGGAAGGAGGGAGGGACGAAGGAAGGATGGGAGAGAAGAGGGAAGGAAGGAAGGAGGGAGGAAGGGAGGGAGGGAGGGAGGGAGACAGAGAGAGACTCCTTGGAGGCAGTTCTCTCCCTCTACCATGTAGGTCCCAATGTCTGAATTCAAGTCATTAGACTTGATAGCACAGACTTTTACCCACTGAGCCTCTCTCTAGGCCCTTTAATACCATCTTACTCTAACACCTAATGTTAACTACTGATGTACACAGCTCCATTCAGCAACTACCAGTTACTGAGTGAAAAAGCCAGTCCTGTTCAACATAAGACAGAGCTTTACATATATGCAGAATTCGTATTTTGGACTGAGCTTGTAAGAAAGGTGTATTGCATTTAAGATACTCATAACTGGCATGTAAGAAAGCCAGGAGTAGAGACAGCAGACATGAGTTAGTTACTCAGGTAAATTTTTTAAATCCCTTGTGCTTGTACTAGTCAACAGCTACTGAACATCTATGATATACCAGGCACTGAACTAAGTGGTACATGACAAGAGTTGGCAAATTTTTCATACAAAGATCCAGAATGAAAATATTTTTGATTTTCTGGTTATGTGTATTTCTTTTAACTCTTTTTTTTTGTTTGTTTGTTTTTTGTTTTTTGTTTTTAGACAAGGTTTTATGTAGTCCAGACTAACCTCAAACTCAAGAGATAGCTAAGGATGATCTTGAATTCTGACCATCATACCTATACCTTCTAAGTGCTAGTTTTACCATTGGTATAATCATGGCCAGATTTTCTGTCAAATACTCTTGTGAGTTTTCTAACACTTAAAAAAGAAATTATAAAAGGTGGTCTAAGTTCAACCACCTTATAATAAAAACAATACGAAAAAAGTATATCTGACCCAAAGGCTGTGGTTTGCCAATACCTTATTTAAAAGCGTCAAAAACAAAAAAATCCATTAAGTGGAAGGGAACTATTTTTACTTGTATATAAGTAGACCAAGGCTATTGATAAATATTAAATATGAAAATACGAGCAAAATTAGAGATGAGGAAACAGAATCCTTAAAACAAACAAATACTGTAGAAAATGATATTAAAAAAATAAAGACTACATACTCTGGTGTATATACTGGTAGCCAATAGACTAGTCTTCCACCCAGTACAAGGGTCTCAGCTGCAAAATTTAACAGGTCAAAAAACATGTCACTCAGGTGATAACTCAAGGAGACAGGAACGTGGCTTTCTGGACTAACAAAAAACAAATATTTCAAAGTAAGTAAAAAGTATAATACTGCTCATAATAATTATAAAAAAAATCAACAATATTTACAAAGTAATAATTTGTTGAATTTCATTTACCATTTTTCTATTCCCTTTGGTATTTCCTTCTGTGAACCTGATCTTCTTGTAGATTCTCTGATACCATATGGAGCTAGGCAGAAAACAAAACAAAACAACGTTTTAGTCAAGTCAACCAGACACTAGCAAGGGACAGATTCACACGGTGTGCAATGAAATGTGATAACCAGATGCACTGGCTGGTTCTGTGTGTCAACTTGACACAAGCTAGAGTCTTCAAAAGAAAGGAGCCTCCGCTGAGGAAATGGCCCCATGAGATCCGGCTGTAAGGTATTACACTTAGTAGTCAATAGGGGAGGGCTCAGCCCATTGTAGGTGGTTATATCACCTGGCTGGTAGTCCTGGATTCTATAAGAAAGCAGGCTAAGCAAGCCATGGGAAGCAAGACAGTAAGCAGCATCCCTCCTGCATCAGCCCCTGCCTTCAGTTCCTGTCCTGCTTGGGTTCCTGTCATGACTTCCTCCAATAAAGGACTATGATCTGGAAGTGTAAGCCTAATTAATAAACCCTTTCTTCCCCAACTCACTTTTTGGTCATGGAATTTGTCACAGCAATAGAAACCCAAACTAAGATACCAGGGAAGGAAAAATATCACCTATGAATTATTCTACCCCAAAATAGTTAACATAAAATGCTCAGGGAGGGGCTGGAGAGATGGCTCAGAGGTTAAGAGCACTGACTGTTCTTCCAGAGGTCCTGAGTTCAATTCCCAGCAACCACATGGTGGCTCACAACCATCTGTAATGAGATCAGATGCTCTCTTCTGAGGTGTCTGAAGACAGCTACAGTGTACTTACATATAATAATAAATAAAGCTTTAAAAAAAATGCTCAGGGAAGGACAACTGTATAAGGCTGTAGATGCATTTTAAGTAATGGAGCTCCAAAATTACTAAATGCTTTACCTGCCTTTGAAATGGACTCTATACTCAAGGGGGGAATAAAAAGTCCATAATATTAGTGGTTCAACTGACAAAACTGACTAATAAACTGTAGATTAAATTATTATATCAATTTACTAAAACTGATTGCTATACCATGGCTAAGATACTATCTGTGATCTCAGAAAATACACACTGAAGTACAGAAGGAAAATACTCAGTGAAAGAAGGAATAGTAAATAATGAAAGTTCACCTGTTTCATAATGCACAGTCACAACATCTTAATGCCATCAGAACAATCTTTTGTTAAATTTAAAATGCTCTAAGTCATCAAAGAACAAAAGCTGGCTGAGATAAAGGTATTAACTTTGCACTATTTACAGATTTAACAATGCTATAGAAAAGGCACATCTGTTCAGACAGGCTGCCTCAAACATTCAATATTCTAAAGGGGCAGAACCTACATTTTCATGTAGTGTTCCGAAGTGAGTTGACTGACAAGCCCAGCAGCTCGTACAGCCCCACATTTCTCTAAGTCTAGAGAGGAGATGCCAGTGGAGACAGATGCTATACAGGCTTTTACCTATGGGGAACTGTGAGATTGCTGAAACACCTTGAGGTTGACACAATAACCATAAACAACACTCTAGATCTAGTTGCCATAGTAATGAACAACCATAGTCAATATAAAAATACATGCCTCAAAAAAAAAATGCAAAAGAAAACTGATAGCAAATCATACATAGCTATAATTACAGATGGGGAATAAATATATTTGCTAAAATGAAACCACAAATCCTTAAGTACTTAAATTAGCAACCTGCTGCTTAGTCACAACCTTGCATTGTTTTTATGTGAGGGAGTTAAGAGTCAGAAAAACCCTAGAACATCTTAAAATGTGCTAATATATGTTGTATTTAACAAGTAATTCAGAAAACTAACCCCATTCCTAATCCGTATGAAAACAAACTCACGATCTGTGATGATTGCATCAAAATAGGTTCCCTTCCTCCAGGAAGGCTTAGATGCATCTGAAACCAAGACATCAAGGTAAAACTTCTCTAAACCATACTGACGAAGATTTGCCCTGATGTTTTCATCTGGTCCACGCCATTTCTGGTTTTTTCTACTAGCCTTCCCTAAAGAGAATGGAATGAAGGTAGAAGATTATTCCATCAAACAGAGTGTTCTTAATTTCTTTAGTTTATCCAAAAATAAATATATGATCATGCAAACCTGTACGTACCTACATAAAGTGTGTATTCATTTGTAACCCTAATTGCATGCATACAATGAGGCAAGTATTATTTCACATTATTATTTTGAACAGTAAAACATAACTTTTTTAAGTGGCCAATGTTTACTAAGCATGAAGTATTCATCAGTAAGATACATAAGTGAGAAGAACATGACGTTTTCCATATCAGTAAAGACTTCCATGTTGAACAGACAAATGAAATAGAAATGGAGAATGCTAACTTGTGAATACAGAAGCTGTTGTTGCCCATGCAGAAGCTAGACACAACAGAAACATTCCTGGTGAAAAGTTTGTTTGAAGACAGAAAATGAAAGACAATCAGAAGCTTAGCGACCTAACTGGATGATAATGATCATCATGTCAGTGTTAAAATCCGAGAAACCAGAAGAAAACACAGCTTACTAATGAATCATGAGATGTATAACCACCAGACACGGATGCACACATTCATACACACAAAACCTGAAAATGATATTAACTGAAAAAGAATCATCAGGTAGCTGAACACTTGAACATACTCATTTGGAGCCATCATCTTTTAAACAAGTGGAACTGGTGAGAACGTGTACAATTCGATTTTTTTTCCTTCTTCTTCTGTTTTTAAATAGATATTTTATTTGTTTACATCTCACATGTTATTCCCTTTCCCAGTTTCCCCTCTGCAAACTCCCTATCCTATCCCCCCTTACCCTGCTTCTATGAGGGTGCCCCCCAACCCATTCACCCAGTCCCGCCTCACCGCCCTAGGATTCCTGTACACTGGGGCATCAAGCCTTCACAGGATCAATGCCCTCCCCTCCCACTGATGCCAGACAAGGCCCTTCAGCTCCTTCAGTCCTTCCCCTAACTCCTCCATTGGGGTCCCTGTGTTCAGTCTGGTGGTTGGCTGTGAGCATCTGCATCTGTATTGGTCAGGATCTGGCAGAGCCTCTCAGGGGACAGCTGTATCAGGCTCCTGTCAGCAAGCACTTCTTGGCATCAGCAATAGTGCCTGGGTTTGGGTCTGTACGTGGGATGGATCCCCAGGTGGGGCAGTCTCTGGATGGCCTTTCCTTCAGTCTCTGTTCCACTCTTTGTCCCTGTATTTCCTTTAGGCAGGAGCAATTCTGGGTTAAAATTTTGGAGATGGGTGGGTGGCCTCATCCCTCAACCGGGGAGGTGGGGCGGGGGGGGGGGGCATTCTTAACCTCTGGATATGATTTCAACAGGTTCTCCCTCCACTTTGTGGGGTATTTCAGCTAATGTCATCGCTGTGGGGTCCGGTCCTGGGAGGCTCTTGCTTGCCTGACATCTGGGACTTTCTGGTTGCTACCCACCCCCGTTCCCCATCCCCCACAGCTTCACACCCCTGTTCAATTTCCTGACCCTCTGTATATCTCCTCCATCTCTTCCCATACCTGATTATTCCCCTCTTTTTCCCCTCCCTGTTCTCTCTTCCTGCCAAGTCCCTCCCACCCTCTACTTCCCTTGATTATATTGTTCCTCCTTCTAAGTATGACTGAAGCATCCACTTATTGGTCTTTCTTCCTTTTCAGCTTCATGTGGTCCATAAGTTGTATCGTGGGTATTACACTCTCTTTGCCTAAAATCCACTTATCAGTGAGTACACACCATACACTCTCTTTGCCTAATATCCACTTATCAGTGAGTACACACCATGTATGTTCTTTTGTGAGTGGGTTAAGTCACTCAGGATATTTGCCTGCTAATTTTGTATAGTTATTGTTTTTAATAGCTGAGTAATACTGCTGTGTGAATGTCTGTATCCATTCCTCTGTTGAGGGACATTTGGGTTGTTTCCAACTTCTGGCTATTATAACTGTGGTTGCTATGAACATAGTGGAGCATGTGTCCTTGTTATATGCTGGAGAATCTTCTGGGAATATGCCCAGGAGTGGCATAGCTGGGTCCACAGGCAGTACTATGTCCAGTTTTCTTAGGAACTGCCAGACTGATTTCTAGAGTGGTAGTACAAGCTTGTAATCCCACCAGCAATGGAAAAATGTTCCTCTTTCTCCTCATTCTTGCCAGCATCTGCTGTCACTGGAGTTTTTGATCTTAGCCATTCTGACTGGTGTGAGGTGGAATCTCAGGTTCATTTTGATTTGCATTTTCCTGATGATTAAGAATATTGAGCTATCATCTTTAGGGTTTACTGAATGAATATTACTTTCTTGCTTTTTCTAGGGTGTAGTTTCTTTCCTTGTGTTGGAGTTTTCCTTCTGTTATCCTTTGTAGGGCTGGATTTGTGAAGAGATACTGTGATAATTTGATTTTGTCATGGAATATCTTGGTTTCTCTATCTATGGTAATTAAGAGTTTTGCTAGGTATAGTAGCCAGGGCTGGTATTTGTATTCTCTTGGGGTCTGTATGACAACTACCCAGTACCTTCTAGCTTTCATAATCTCTGGTGAGAAGTCTGGTGTAATTCTGATAGGGCTCCCTTTATATGTTACTTGACCTTTTATATGTTACTTGCTTTTTCTTTGTTTTGTGCATTTGGTGTTTTGACTATTATGTGATGGGAGGAATTTTTTTTCTCGTCCAATCTATTTGGAGTTCTGTAGGCTTCTTATACATTCATGGACATCTCTTTCTTTAGGTTAGGGAAGTTTTCTTCTTTAATTTTGTTGAAGATATTTACTGGCCCTTTAATGTGTAAATCTTCTCTGTCTTCTATACCTATTATAATCCTTAGGTTTGGTCTTCTCATTATGTCCTGGATTTCCTGGATGTTTTGGGTTGCACACTTTTCACATTTTGCATTTTCTCTGTCTTTTGAGTCTATGTTTTCTATGGTATCTTCTGCACCTGTGATTCTCTCTTCTATCTCTTGTGTTCTGTTGGTGATGCCTGAGTCTATAACTCCTGCTTTCTTTCCTAGGTTTTCTACCTCCAGGGTTGTCTCCCTTTGTGATTTCTTTATTGTTTCTATTTCCACTGTTAGATCCTGAATGATTCTGTTCAATTCCCTCACCTGTTTGGTTGTGTCTTCCTTTAATTCTTTAAGGGATTTTTGTGTTTCCTCTTTAAGTACTTCTACCAATTTACTTGTGTTCTCTTGTATTTCTTTAAGGGAATTATTTATGACCTTCTTAAAGTCTTCTATCATCATCATGAGATGTGATTTTAAATCAGAGTTTTGTTTTTCTGGTGTGTTGGGAGATCCAGGGCTTGCTGTGGTGGGAGAACTGAGTTATAATGATGCCAAGTAGCCTTGGCTTCTGTTGCTTATGTTCTTGCCCTTGCTTCTCGCCATCTGGTTATCTCTTGTGTTAGGTGGTTTTGCTGTCTCTGACTGTTGCTTGCCCCTCCTGTAAGCCTGTGTGTCAGCACTCCTAGGAGACCAGCTCTCTCCAAGCCTAATTTGGGTACGGAGAACTGTGGTGTAGGGTCATCTCCAGGGCACAGATGGAAACTGGAAGGATCCTCTCCCAAGCTGTTCCTTGGTTCCTGTGTCCTGATGGCTCTGGACAGTTCCCTCTTGGGCCAGAAATTTGAGCAGAAGTGGTGTTCTTACCTGTGCTCTCAGGTGTGCAGCACTCCTGGGAGACCAGCTCTCTCTCTCCAGGCGGAATTTGGTTATGGAGAGCTGTGGCACAGAATTGCTCCGAGGCACAGAAGGAAACCAGAAGCTACAATTCTACCCTAGGTACCAGTTTTATAAGCACTTACTCTAGCCTTATTCTTATTCTTGAGGTAGGGACTAGAACATAGAGCCCTCCTGCCTCTACTTCCCGAGTTACAGCCATGCACCACCATGTCCAGCAATTATTCTTATATAATTATATATGCTTTGTAGCACGATTGACGTTACAGTAAAACAAACTTTAAAAAAAATGATGAAAAACTCCAAACAACATGCAATGTAATAGAAACGGATTAAATAAATGAATAAATAGACAAATAAATGACAGTAGAAAAATAGTATGTACACTTGCACACAGAAATAAAACCAGAGCCTTAAAGAAACTGCAATAAGACCATCAAAAGAATAAAATCAGCACCATTGAGCATGTCACTCAAGAAATCAAAGAAGCTTCTTTTTTGTTTGTTTGTTTGGTTTGGTTTTTTTTATTAGATATCTTCTTTATTTACATTTCAAATGTTATCCCCTTTCCTCATTTCTGCTCTGAAAACCCCTATTCCACTCCCCATCCCCCTGCTCACCAACCCTCCCACTCCTGCTTCCCTGTCCTGGAATTCCCCTACACTGATGCATTAAACCTTAAAGTCAATACTGCCCAATTGTAGCTCTGTGCCCTCAGTGGGTGTTTCGGGCTGAACATTTGGAGTCATGTTACAAGATCAAAGGCAATGCAAAAGTAAGACCAAAAGCAGATTTCAGGTTTTCAGGCAGCATTTGGGCAAAAGAAAGAGAAAATGAAATACAGCTAAAGGGACTGTACAGGACTCAAGGAAAGGCTTTTGACTTTCCAACTGGGAAAAACATGAGACTGTTTTATGATATATACTAAGAAGTAAGAAATAAAGAACAGAAGACATACCTAGCAACTGGATAAACTGAAAAATTCTTCTCGATTAGAAATCAACTCCCTCACTAAGGATGATATTTTCAAGTTCTGACCATTTGCCTAGGAATTTCGTGAATTCATTGTTTTTAATTGCAGAGTAGTATTCCATTGTGTAAATATACCACATCTTCTGAATCCATTCCTCCGTTGAGGGACATCTGGGTTCTTTCCAGCTTCTGGCTATTATAAATAAGGCTGCTATGAATATAGTGGAGCATGTGTCCTTATTGCATGCAGGTAAAGTCTCTGGGTATATGCCCAGGAGTGGTATAGCCGGATCCTCCGGAAGTGTCATGCCCAGTTTTCTGAGGAGCCGCCAGACTGCTTTCCAGAGTGGTTGTACCAGCCTGCAATTCCACCAGCAGTGGAGGACTGTTCCTCTTTCTCCACATCCTCGCCAACAACTGCTGTCTCCTGTGTTTTTGATCTTAGCCATCCTGACTGGTGTGAGATGGAATCTCAGGGTTGTTTTGATTTGCATTTCCCTAATGACTAAGGATGATGAACATCTCTTTAGGTGCTTCTCAGCCATTAGATATTCTTCAGGTGAGAACTCTTTGTTTAGCTCTGTACCCCATTTTTTAATAGGGTTACTTGCCTCTCTGGAGTTTAACTTCTTGAGTTCTTTGTATATCTTGGATATTAGCCCTCTGTCGGATGTAAGGTTGGTAAAGATCATTTCCCAGTTAGTTGGTTGCCGCTTTGTCTTTTTGACAGTGTCTTTTGCCTTGCAAAAACTTTGTAATTTAATGAGGTCCCATTTGTCTATTCTTGATCTTAGAGTATAAGCTATTGGAGTTCTGTTCAGGAAATTCTCCCCTGTGCCCATATGTTCAAGGTTCTTCCCTAGTTTCCCTTCTATTAGTTTCAGTGTGTCTGGTTTTATGTGGAGATCTTTGATCCACTTAGAATTGAGCTTAGTGCAAGGAGATAAGGATGGGTCAATTTGCATTCTTCTGCATGTTGACCTCCAGCTGAGCCAGCACCATTTGTTGAAAAGGCTATCTTTTTTCCACTGGATGGTTTTAGCTCCTTTGTCAAAGATCAAGTGACCATAGGAGTGTGGATTCATTTCTGGGTCTTCAATTCTGTTCCATTGATCTACATGTCTGTTACACAAAAGATCACACATGGTATGAAGTCACTGATAAGGGGATATTGACCCAGAATCTCAGAATACCCTAGACACAATCCGCATATCAATAGATTTCTAAAAAGATGGAAGGAGAGACCCCTGGTCCTGGAAAGACTGGATGTAGGGGAACGCCAGGACAGAGTAATGAGAGGGGGTTGAACGGAGAAAAGAGGGAGGGAAGGGGGCTTATGGGACTTTCGGGGAGGGAGGAAACGGGAAAGGGGAAGTGATTTGGAATGTAAATTAAAAAAATAAAATAAAATAAAATTAAAAAAAAAAAAAAAAAAAAAAAAAAAAAGAAATCAACTCCCGCAAGACTATGAAATAACTTTTCAAACCTTTAATAAGTAAAAATATCTTAAAAGCTCTGTTGGATAATTTTCTTAAAACAAATATGTGGCTTCTATTACTAATAAATTAGAGTAAGTCTTAGAAGTTTACTTACTCTAATACAAACATAATACACAGAACATGCCTAAGACCACCTCCTCCTGGGGCTACACAGAAGATACCCCCCTTCAGTAGGAGGGAGAGCTGGCCCCACCTCTAGCTTAAACAGCGTGGTAGAGCAGGCCCTGCTAGCTGGCTCCACCCCTCACCAGCTGCAGCACTGGGGTAAGTAGGCCCTGCTCCTCGCCTGAGCAGTGCTGGAGAGCTGGCTCTAATGGAGTGAGCAACTCAGGTACCACCAGGCCAGATTCAGGACTTTGAGATGGTCCACCCCAACTATGAACTCCCCCCTCAATGAACCGCTGGAGTATATGAAGGGACTGGTCCTCCAGACCGAAGCTCTAGTATATCCATGACACAGGGTAACAACAGGATATCGAACAGGATATACTGGTAAGGGTCCAGTATTGATAGTGTAGAAGAAGCCAGAGACCTCAAACCAGATCCATGATTCAGGGCAATGAACATTTGCACAAAAAAAAAAAAAAAGTTTTTTGGCACAGGGTATACTTTTTTTTTTTTTTGGCAAAAGGGCATCTTCCAAGGTGAGAGTTTTGTTTGCTTTCTTTTGGTGGGGGAGGCTACAAGGGCAGACATTCGGATATGGTGAGACAAGGACATGAGTGGGATTGGGGTACATGATATGAAATTCATAAAGATTCAATAAAAAGTTGGGGGGAAAAGGTTAAGGTAGGGAACAGGTTATTAGTGTTGCACACAAGGGTTTGAGCAACAGAAAGTGTAATGAGACTTCGCCTTTAAACTAATCTATACCGAGTGAAGGGAAGCGTTTTAAGAACTGATTCAAGTCACAACAGAGGAATACAAGCAAACAATTTCAAAAGCATGAATTGAGTTGGCATTTTTAATAGCATCCCACTATGGGAAATATACTTTTTCACTCTAATTCCATTCGATCACACACCATTGGTGAAGCTTTAGGAAGTTTTTAAATAGTTTCAGTAATTGATACAAAATTAAGGTGGATTAATGTTTCAAGTTACACTCATTTAAAGGTAGAATCTTTAAATTTGTAGTCACCTCAAGTGTTTCAAGTATGTTCTAGTCACAAAAATCTAAATTTTCATGTTACTCAAAGATTAAATATTAATCCAACCTTACTCAGTACATGATTGCTAAGTAAATCAGTGATAATTTTAATTAAAAACTATATACATTTCTATTTGTTTGTTTATATCTTATGGACACTGCTGTTTTGCTGGCATATATATCTGTATACAGTGTCAGAAGCCCTAGAACTGGAGTTACAGATAGGTATGAGCTGCCATGTGGATGCTGGGAACTGAATCCGGGTCTTAGGGGAAAAGAGTCAGTGCTCTTAACCACTGAGCCACCTCTCCAGCCCCATTCCTCTGTGTACGTGTTCTTAAGGTGTATGTGCTAACTATAAAATGGACACTACATCTCTTTCATATTTTCCTGCTCAAAACTGTTTCACCTTAATTTGCCTTTAAAAACAAAACAAACAAACAAAATCCTTCTTGTATTAAGATGACAAATTCTTGGCCAGGGATGAAGGGAATTTTTCTTATTCATGTTAATATTCCTCTAGTTCACGTCTTGTACATTGAGTGATCATATTGTCAAATGTGGATACTCAAAGAAGTTTTATGGAAAATTATATTAAAACGCTGTGCTTTATACACTAAAATGTCACATAAAGCTACCTTATGATTTTAAAGGCCTACTTGGCTTAACAAAGACTAACACTGTAAGTTCTACTCACCCAAGCCATGAACTGTGTTGTAGTCTATGTCTGTCCCACACACATATGCACCAAAGTGAGCAGATGCTATCAGGAGGCCACCTGGAAAATCACACAATTAGGACTGTTAATCAGAAAGTTCAGACTCGTGTTCTTTTCCTGATTTAATTTGATCCAGAGGCTTATGAACTAGCTGCAGGCAGAGTACCCTGGAATGACATCAAGCCTAGTTAAATTTAGCCAGACTCAGAACTGAACAAATAAACCCTAAACTGAAATCACAGAGAATCAATGCATATCGTGGCATTGTTACTTCACAACACTACCTAGGGAATGCTATTTATTGTTCAAAAAGATGTATAGTTAGACATTTTCAGGTTATCTTAAGATTATTCAAAAACATTCTGTGCCATTTTAAAAGGTGAACACAAAAGTCTGCAAACACAAAGATCTACAATAAACTAATAACTGGGCTCAAGTCTCGGCGAATGGAAGTGAGCATGTTTCACATGTGAAACGCTGATTTTTACAGGTTAAAACATGGCCTGTTTTAAAATATTATAATGTAATTATTTTTTGGTATAAACTATAATATAAATTTCTGAGTAAGTTATCTAATTAATAGTATAATTTTTCTATTATACAGTGCTATGGCTAAAGTTAAAATAATATCCCAATATTAAATTACCAGGCTAAGGAAAATGACAGATGTGACTGGTTCAAATATGTAAGTTCTAACAACTAAAAATGAAACATTTAAAGAAAATAAGTACTTTTATTAAGAAAAACTCAAAGTTAAACAAAATATTAAATGCATTTTAATTAAACTTTATTATGTATTCAAATAAAGTGCTTTTCATGATTAATCAATCCCTAATTATAATATAGGAAAATATCAGCCAAGTAGGAATGAGAAATTCATTTTTAGACTACGACATAAGCACAGGCCTTTGGGGCAAATTCTTGGGTTTTCTTTCCGCCCTTTTAAATGTTACCTCTAAAATTAGTACAATGTCTTAACAGTGTCAAGATTACACATTACAGATCTACAGCCATTTAAAACATATTTTGCATAGTAGTGTAAATACACTAACTAATTTTCTGTTGTATCCCTTGAAGAAGAAGGATGTTGGGCTCAGAGCACAGCAGAAACCAAAACCTAGGTTTTCTCACAGTAACCCTGAAGCATTTGTGAGATGCGGTATGAAGGAGACCTCATAATTCTTGATCTAGAAATGGCGTAGTCTGTAGTTAGGAAAGGTATTGCATGTGACGACTTGTGAAGCTCACAAAGTCACTTCACCCAAATCACAAGGAATTACTACAATTCTGCCAACCAAGGCAGATACTCACCTAGAAGAGCTAGTTGTCAAGGGGACAGAAAAGCTTTCCTGTGCTTCCTTAACCAGAACCTTATCCATTGCTTAGAGGGAACTTTGAGAAGACTCAACTTACAGAACACTGCTGAAAGGAGACGAATAATCTGTTAGACTCGCCTGGACTTGTGTCTTCTTTTAATTTTTAAAATAAAATCACAGTAAGTTGGTTTCTCTGACCCTGGGCAATTGTTGCTAATCCTCTACTGTCTTTCACTTACAGCAGTCTGTATTTTGTCATACCTTACATGGAGTGTTTCTCGGGTGAGAAGGGAAACACAGGGGGAAGTGTGGAGAAGGTAGGAACGGGACTCACCCATTGTTGTTATCCAGACTATTATTAATACCACATATGTAAGTCAGATTAACAACTCAGTGTTTCAATTTCCTATAACTTAAACAGTAACCATTTTAAGGTTAGGGTAAGATCTTACAGGCAAAAAAATACGAGCAGAATTTATTCCACACTGTAAAACTTAATTTATGAGTTTTGTCTCTGGAAAACTGAGGGAAAGCTTTGAAAATGTGAGGAAATGTGAGACTAGGCTTTGGTTTTGCTAAGAGATAAAAGGAAAAGAAGCTGGTGCTCCTGCTGCCACCATGTGTGTCTCCTCTGGAAAGGAGCTCCAAGGGAACGAGCAGTCTAGGCACAAGGAGACGCCAACAACACGATCAGAGTGACCATAGAACTGGGGACAACTGTGAAAGACTGGAAAGCAGAAAGACTGTGGCGAGATACCGATATAGACTTTCCAGTCCTCTTCTCCATCCTGTAGTTTCTCCCAGGGCCAAGGCAATTTCCCTACCTGGATTCTATGTCTGCCATTCTGAAATGGCAAAGTTAAAAAGGAGCTGTACTCTTTTCCTGACAACTACGAATCATCTGAAGATAAATAAGGCAAGAAGCATGTCTCCTTGGTAGACATGTTATAGACTCGACTCACCTGAGAGAAGTATGAGAGGGAGTCCACACTATGCCCTCAGAGTTCTATACTACACAAGACAATGAGCACACATTCATCTCGATCTCTTTAATTATCAACAAAATAGCTAGATGCTTACAAATTAAAGCCTCAATTCCCTTGCTGCTAAAATAGCAGTAATTTATCAATATTTCAGAAATTAGCCCAAGTGAGGACAAGAAAATGAGTTCATGGTCAAGCATATCATCACTGTTTACTACTCACTATATCTAACATCTTCACCAAAAAGTATCTAAGTCCATAAGAAAATAACAATTATAAAAAATAGTAGTATGAGTTGGAGAGATGGCTCATCAATTCCAGAGGTCCTGAGTTCAATTCCCAGCAACCACATGGTGACTTACAACCATCTGTAATGGGATCTCTTCTGGTGTGTCTGAAGAGTGACAGTGTGCTCACATACATAAAATTAAAAACACTTAAAAAAATAGTAGCATAGAATTCCATTGAATGTCTACCAGTTTTCAAGTAACACACCATCATAGCATGCCCAGAGTGAGGCCAGGAGGAGGGCCTTTAGTCAACAGGTTACTCTAATGAGGACTGTAGAACTCCAGACCTTCCTTCTGCTCTTGGCTTAGAGGTAAGCAGTTAAGTCTACCCTGAACCCCTTATAATGATAACCAAACAAGGCCTAACACTGTCAAACGAAAAACAAATCCTTCTCTTTGTAAATTATTTTCCATATTTTGTTAGCAGACCACTTGGCTAAAATAGGAGCAAATTCTGCTACTAAGCAAATTAAGTAAAGCTGTGCATCCATTACTAAAAGTTCACACCAACATAGGTGTGGTATATTCATGCTAAACATTACTAGCAGTGCTTCCTCACCACTCAAATTAAATGTGATTAAAATGAGAAAATATTTGCCAAAGCAGAAAGGAGAGTGAGGTCATAATGTCATTATAAGCAGCAGCTAACTTTCTAAAAGAAAAAAAGAAAGGTGTTTATACAAAAAAAAGAATCTCAAACTACTCTAAAACCTTGAAAACAAAACCACTGGTCCTCGCTAGTCAGTGCTGATGCATTTGGAAACTGTCCACATTTCAGTTTGAACCATTAAAAGGGATAATACACTTGAATTCAGTAAAACCACAATAATATAAGCCAAAGAAACATCATCAAACAGGATGTGAAAACCTACGGCCATAAGAGGCACAGGACTACTAACTCCTCTCTGGTTCTTTCCAAGGCACAAGCTATCTATGAAGAAGGAGTTCAAGGAGGAGATCAATCATCCTTAAGAACTTTCTGTGCCAAATTAGAGGCTATGATGAGTTTCAAAGTAAAAATGTCAAAAATTGACTTACATCCTAAAGCCAACTCAAACCACAAATAACACAAATTATGTAGTGGTAACTCTTGCAAAGATTCACCAATCATTTGACCTCACTCTATGAGAAAAGTGAGATGATCAAGGCTGCTCATTATAGAGAGCCCCCCCAACACACACACACCACGGTCAGGTACCCATACCCCTCACCATGCACAAGGTGGGAGGCATCTTCATTGTAGGGAGTCCCCCACAGCAAATACAGTCAGTTATCCTTACCCTTCACCATGCACAAGGCGGTTGGCACCTTGAAAGCTGTGAAGGTGTAATTTACAATATGCCTAGGCTAGACTGCATCTCAGGAGGTCTGCTCCTTTTCCTCCTGTTATGACAATTTTATTTTTAAACTCTAAGGTTTACAACAGTCACATTGTACATAAATATTACATAATTCCAAGGAACTGTTTTTACTTCATAAAGAGGTCTTTGTTTGTTTGTTTTTAAGTTTACAAATCAGATAACCAGATGGCTCTGTGAGTAAAGTCTGGTGGTAGAAAGGTGATGACCTGAGTGAATTCCTAGAGCCTACATAACGGGGAAGGAGAGCCAACTCCATAGAGCTGTCCTCTGACATCCACACCCATGAACTGGCAAGCTGTGCCCAGACACATGCTTCTCACTGTGCACAAATACACCCCACAATAATAAATGAAAAATTTAAAGTTGAATTACAAAAGAGTAAAGCTGAGATTCTAGAGAAAGACCAATCATAACCATTAATCACATCATCCACAAGAATAAACTCTAAAAGGATCAGAGTTCTAAAACAAACGAACAAAAAATATATCACTTCAAGAGACATAGAAGAAAATATAGGCAAATCCTTTGCAAGTTGAATACAGGGAAAACTTTTATATGGCAAGAAAGCAAATACTATCTAAGTCAAATGATAGCTGAAATTTGGAAAGACATATATGCAATTTATTACAGAAAATGTATTACTGGAAGAGTATGTGCTAATATCTCTAAAAAAGTATCCTTAAAAGATGCAGGAGCAGACCCGATCCCACACAGCCCACACCCCAGTTGCAGCTTGACCCCCCCCCAGGTATTCTGACACATCCAGCTTCACAGGTGAGACCTTACACCTTGCCCCAAGACCCGGCATACAAGACCCCTATGACCCGGAAAAGCAGATTCCCTGCCCAGCCAGAAACCTGTGCATCATCCAGTTCCCACTTGTGCTGACCAAGCAGAGCCCAGGAGCAAGGACCCCATTGCACACGGTCCATACACCAATTGCAGCTCAACTCCCCAGGATCACAGGATCTCAGGATCACAAGCTGACAGGAAGGACAGGCTCCAGTCAGAGACAGGGGGGCCAGATAACACCAGAGATAACCAGATGGCTAGAGGCAAGCACAAGAACATAAGCAACAGAAACTATTTTGACTTGACAACATCAGAACCCAGTTCTCCCACCACAGCAAGTCCTGGATACCCCAACACCCCCTTAAAGTAAGATTCAGATCTAAACTCTCATTTCATGAAGATGATAGAGGACTTCAATGACATTAATAACTCCCTTAAAGAAACACAGGAAAACACAAGTAAATAAGAAGAAACCCTTATAGAGGAACTGTATAAATCCCTTGAAGAATTACAGGAACACATAATCAAACAGGTGAAGGAATTTAACAAAACCATTCAGGATCTAAAAATGGAAACAGAATCATTAAAGAAAACTCAAAAGGAGACAGCCCTGGAGATGGAAAAGTCAGGAAAAAGAACAGGAGTCACAGACGCAAGTATCACCAACAGAATAAATACAAGAGATAGAAGAGAGAATCTCAGCAGCAGAGGATACAATAGAAGATATCAACACAACAGTCAAGGAAAATACAAAAAGCAAAAAGCTCCTATCTCAAAACATTCAAGAAATACAGGACACAATGAAAAGGCTGAACCTGACAATAATAGGCACAGAAGAGAGTGAAGATTCCCAACTCAAAGGGCCAACAAACATCTTCAACAAAATTATAGAAGAAAACTTTCCTAACCTAAAGAAAGAAATGCCCATATACATAAAAGAAGCCTACAGAACACCAAACAGATGGGGCCAGAAAAGAAATTCCTTGTCATATAATAATTAAAATACCAAATGCACAAAACAAAGGAAGAATATTGAAAGCAGTAAGGGAAAAGGGTCAAGTAACATATCAAGGCAGACCTATCAGAATTAGACCAGACTTCTCGACAGAGACTATAAAAATACAAAAAGCAAAAAGCCAGAAGGTCCTGGGCAGATATTATACAGACCCTAAGAGAACAAAAATGCCAGCCCAGGCTACTATACCCAGCAAAACTGTCAATCACCATAGATGGAGAAATCAAAGTATTCCAAAACAAAACCACATTTAAACATCTTTCCACTAATCTAGGCCTACAGAGGTTAATAGAAGGAAAAGTCCAACACAAGGAGAAAAACTACACGCAAGAAAATAATCTTCTCACAACAAACCAAAAAGAAGAAAAACACACAAACATAATTCCACCTCTAATAACAAAAATAAGAGAAACTAATGATCATTGGTTCCTAATATCTCTCAACATCAATGGACTCAATTCCCCAATAAAACGATATAGGCCAACAGAATAGATATTTAAACAGGATCCATCATTTTACTACATACAGAAAACATACCTCAGAGTCAAAGACAGATATTCCCTCAAAGTAAAATGATGGGAAAAGATTTTCCAAGCAAATGGTTCCAAGAAATAACCTGGAGTAGCCATTCTAATACCCAACAAAATAGACTTTTAACCAAAAGTTATCAAAAAAGATGGGGAAGGACACTACATACCCATCAAAGAAAAAATCCACCAGGATGAACTCTCAATTCTAAACATCTATGCCCCAATACAAGGGCACCACCATTTGTAAAAGAAACGTTACTAAAGTTCAAAACACACATTGAAACTCACACGATGGTAGGAGATTTCAAAACCCTACTCACACCAATGGACAGATCATGGAAACAGGAATTGAACAGAGACACAATGAAACTAAAAGAAGTTATGAACCAAATGGACAGAACAGATATCTACAGAACATTTCACCCGAAAACAAAGAATATAACTTCTTCTAAGCACCTCATGGTACTTTCTCAAAAAAAAAAGTCTCCAACCAAAAAAAAGCACAGGGCCAGATGGTTTTAGTGCATAATTCTATCAGACTTTCAAAGAAGATCTAACACCAATACTCCTCAAACTATTCCATAAAATACAAACAGAAAGAACACTACCCAATTCTTTCTATGAAACCACAGTTACACTGATACTTAAACCACAAAAAAGACCCAAGAAAGAAAGAGAACTACAGACCAATTTCCCTTATGAATATTGATACAAAATTATTGAATAAAATTCATGCAAACCGAATCCAAAAACACATCAAAATGAACATCTACATCAAGTAGGCTTCATCCCAGGGATGCAGGAAAGGTTCAATATACAGAAATCCATCAATGTAATCCACTATATAAACAAACACAAGGAAAAAACACATGATTATCTCATTAGGTACGGAAAAAAACCTTTGACAAAATACAACACCCATTCATGTTAAAAGTAATGGAGAGAGCAGGAATTCAAGGTGCATACCTAAATATAATAAAAGCAATATATAGCAGACTAATAGCCAACATCAAACTAAATGGAGAGAAACTCAATGCAATTCCATTAAAATCAGGGACTAGACAAGGCTGCCAACTCTCTCCCTACCTATTCAATATAGTACTTGAAGTACTAGCCAGAGCAATTAGACAAAAAGAGATCAAAGGGATACAAATTGGAAGGGAGGAAATCAAGATATAACTATTTGCAGATGATATGATAATATACATAAGTGACCACAAAAATTCTCCCAGAGAACTTTTACAGCTAATAAACAACTTCAGCAAAGTGGCTGGATATAAAATTAACCCATACAAATCAGTAGCCTTCTTCTACTCAAAGGATAAAATGAATGAGAAAGAAACTAGAGAAACAACACCCTTCACAACAGTCACAAATATATAAAATATCTTGGTGTGACTCTAACCAAACAAGTGAAAGATCTGTATGACAAGAACTTCAGATCCCTGAAGAAAGAAATCAAGTATGATTTCATATTCATGAAATGGATGATGATAGATGGATAGATCTCCCATGCTTATGGACTGGCAGGATTAATATAATAAAAATGGCCATCTTACCAAAAGCAATCCACAGATACAATGGAATCCCCATCAAAATTCCAACTTAATTCTTCACAGCAATAGAAAGAGCAATTCTCAAATTCATTTAGAATAACAAAAAACCTAGGATAGCGAAAATTCTTCCTAACAATAAAAAAACTTCTAGGGGAATCACCATCCCTGACCTCAAGCTATACTACAAAGCAATAGTGATAAAAAAAACTGCATGGTATTGGTACAGTGACAGGCAGGTAGATCAATGGAATAGAACTGAAGACCCAGTAATGAACCCACACATCTATGGTCAGTCGCTTGATCTTTGGCAAAGAAGCTAAAACCATCCAGTGGGAAAAATGAGAGCATTTTCAACAAATGGTGCTGGTTCAACTGGTGGTCTGCATGTAGAAGAATGCACATTGATCCATTCCTATCTCCTTGCACAAAGCTCAAGTCCAAGTGGATAAAGAACCTCCACATAAAACCAGATATGCTGAATCTAACCTTTCTAGGTTACTTCCTGTTGTTAGTTGTACTTATTATCGGCATGCAATACTAATAAGTTGTTTATAAAATAATAAATATAGACCAGTAACAGAGGTGCTAGAGTAGAAAAATCATATAAGGAAAAACTGTTTCAAAGAAGAATCTTGTCAAGAGGAGGAAACATCTGATAAAGAACAGGATACTTTATTAGCTCCTAATGTGCTTCCCCACAGTGCTTTACATCAACTGCAAAAATAGAAAATAAAACAGTCACCGTCACACCATGGAAAATCAAATTATAATACCATGCTGATAAAAATTACTATTACACTGAGAGGCAGAGCAGCAGATCTGTAAGCCTTGAGAAGGACACATCTCCAGTGTCATAGTCCCTCTAAAAATGCATAACCCATACCAATAATGAGAAAGACTCAAGCAACTCAAATGAAAACTTTTCTATACTTAAATAATTTAGTAATGTTCCAAAGATAACATTAACAGTAAAATACATCCAACCACAGAATATAAGTATATAGATGTGTGTGTGTGTGTGTGTGTGTGTGTGTGTGTGTGTGTAAAATCCTTATTCTTAAGAAAGGTACACTAAAAAAAGAGAATGTATACTAATATATTTGAGAGAAGAATGTAATAAATGTAAACTTCAAATGGTTCAAGAAAACATACAAACAAAATAAAATAATGAAGCCAAATGTGAACAAAGCTGATGCTGAGATTGGATATGTAGATATTCATAACTTTTAAAGAAACTTGATGTTAGTTCCAATAACAAGCTTAAAATATAGGACACTGTGTTCAGATAAACGAAGATAGGAAAGACCAAAGGGGTAGGTTGAGGGTAAGAGGCACGGAGACACAGCAGAAAGCTCACTAGAGAATTAGTTCAAGACAAATTCCATAAAACTCCTTGCACCAGCTGGGTATTCTGGACCTGATACTAATTCTTCCTAATCACATTTGGTCACACTCGTGAAGTTAATTTGGGTACAAGTGGCAGCCAGTAAAGCCTGAGAGAGACAGCTCTGCAGAAGCAAAGAAGACATGAGCTGTGGAGTCAGACTGCTGGAGTCACTCTACAAAAGCATTATGCTGTGTAACCCTCCTTGCACTGTTACCGCCTCAGGAAACCTTTTACAATATCTTCACGTTAGCTGTCTTCAGAGTAGAGTGCACATGCGGTACTTCACACATTTACTCAACATTTGTACCCTCATTGCTCCTTAGATGGACAGCTACAGAGTCACTAACTGAACAAGAGTAATGGGGCTAGTCAGATGAAAATTAAATAAAGTAATGTCTGCCCAAGAGCTACATCAAGCAAGAAAGCACTCTGAGGCAAGAACTACATCAGAATCAGATGAAGTCAACTGGGAATTTCAGGCTTTCCACAGACTTAATTAGCGGAGCATCCCAGGGAAGTTAAAAAGAGTGTGGTATGATGTCAGCAGGCAGGTTCTAGTCATCTAGAATCACACTTAAACACTCCCACAAACAGAATCAAATGTATGAGATACTGTAAGCCATCTGTGAAAAAGTAAGACCAATGCTCCCCCCAGTGGCTTACTTGGAATAAAACCTACAAAATCTTAGTCACATTCACCAAGTGACAAAGTATTTTAAGTATAATACAAGAAAAGATGGTCTGTCAATTCACTCTCTTGTCCCTCACCACTACAAATAAGCAACATCTATGCATTAGTGTAACCAATGGATTTATAATACCTGTTCCAACAAAGGGGTCAAAGACAAGATCATTTTCTTTCACTTTTGCATGGTTGGTCATGATGAATGATAACCCAGCATCCATACTTGTATTTCCAATAAAATGTCTCTTTTTGACACTGTATGACTCAATTAGCTCTCTTTGTCCATCTGCAATCTAGATCAGAGGTATTTGTCAAGTTAGTCTAGCTATACAGAACAGACTCAAGATAATTTTACTGTGAATTATAGCACCATGCTAACGAGAACACTTCTTTCCACTTATTACTCTTCTAAACTTAATCAAGTAAAAAAAAAGGGATGGTGGAACATCTTTTGGGTATATGCCCAGGACTGGTATAGCTGGGTCTTCAGGTAAAACTACTCCCAGTTTTCTGAAAACTGCCAAATTGATTTCCAGAGGGGTTGTGCACGTTTGCACTTCCACCAGCAATGGAGGAGTATTCCCCCTTGATACACATTCTTTTTATTTTATTATTGGATATTTTAATTATTTACTTGTCAAATGTTATCGCCTTTCCCAGTTTCCCCTCCGGAAACCACCTATCCCATCCTCCATCTCCCTGCTTTTTTATGAGGGTGCTCCCCCGCCCACCCACAAACTCCCATCTTCCCACCCTGGCATTCCCCTACACTAGGCATCAAGCCTTCCCAGGACCAAAGGCCTCTCCTCCCATTGATGTCAAACAGACCATCCTCTGCAACATATGCCTGGAACCATGGGTCCTTCCATGTGTACTCTTTGGTTGGTAGTTTAGTCCCTGGGAGCTCTGGGGGATCTGGTTGGCTGATAATGTTGTTCTTCCTATGGGTTGTAAACCCCTTCAGCTCCTTCAGTCCTTTCTTTAATTCCTCCATTGGGGACCCCGTGTTCAGTCCAATGGTTGGCTGTGAGCATCCCCCTCTGTATTTGTCAGGCAGAGCATCTCAGGAAAAAGCTCTATCAGGCTCCTGTCAGCAAGCACTTGTTGGCATCCACAATAGTGTCTGGGTTTGGTGTCTGTATATGGGATGTATTTCCAGGTAGGGCAGTCTCTGAATGGCCTTTCCTTCAGTCTCTGCTTCACACTTTATCTCCATATTTCCTCCCCTGAGTATTTTGTTCCTCCTTCTAAGAAGGACTGAAGCATCCACACTTTGGTTTTCCTTCTTCTTGAGCTGCATGTGGTCTGTGAATTGTATCTCGGGCATTGGGAGCTTTTGGGCTAATATCCACTTACTAGTGTGGGTTCTTTTGTGACTGGGTTACCTCACTCAGGATATTTTCTAGTTCCATCTATTTGTCTAAGAATTTCATGAATTCATTGTTTTTCATGGCTGAGTAGTACTCCATTGTGTAAATGTACATTTTCTGAATTCATTCCTCTGTTGAGGGCTATCTGGGTTGTTTCCAGCTTCTGGCTATTATAAATAAGGCTGCTATGAACATAGTGGAGCATGTGTCCTTATTCCATGTTGGAGCATCTTTTGGGTATATGCCCAGGAGTGATATAGCTGGATCCACAGGTACTATGTCCAATTTTCTGAGGAACCACCAGACTGATTTCCTCGGTTGTACCAGCCTGCAATCGCACCAGCAATGGAGAAGTGTTCCTCTTTCTCCATATCCTTACCAGCATCTGCTGTCCTCTGAGTTTTTGATCTTAGCCATTCTGACTGGTGTGAGGTGGAATCTCAGGGTTGTTTTGATTTGCATTTCCCTGATGACTAAGGATGATGAACATTTCTTTAGATGCTTCTCAGTCATTTGGTATTCCTCAGTTGAGAATTCTTTGTTTAGCTCTGTACCCCATTTTTAATAGGGTTATTTGGTTCTCTGGAGTCTAACTTTTTGAGTTCTTTGTATATATTGGATATTAGTCCTCTATTGGATATAGGGTTGGTAAAGATCTTTTTCCCAATCTGTTGGTTGTCGTTTCGTTCTACTGACAGCATCCTTTGCTTTACAGAGCTTTACAATTTTACAAGGTTCCATTTGTTGATTATTGATCATAGAGCATAAGCTATTGGTGTACTGTTCAGGAAATTTTCCCCTGTGCCCATGTGTTCGAGGATCTTCCCCACTTTCTCTTCTATTAGTTTCAGTGTATCTGGTTTTATGTGGAGGTCCTTGATCCACTTAGAGTTGAGCTTTGTACAAGGAGACAAGAATGAATCAATTTGCACTCTTCTACATGCTGACCGCCAATTGAACCAGCTCCATTTGTTGAAAATGCTGTCTTTTTTCCACTGGATGGTTTTAACTCCTTTGTCAAAGATCAAGTGACCATAGGTATGTGGGTTCATTTCTGGATCTTCAATTCTGTTCCACTGATTTACCTGCCTGTCTCTGTACCAATACCATGCAGTTTTTATCACTATTGCTCTGTAATACAGCTTGAGGTCAGGGATGGTGATTCCCCTAGAAGTTTTTTATTGTTAGGAAGAGTTTTTGCTATCCTGGGTTTTTTGTTATTCCAAATGAATTTGCAAACTGCTCTAACTCTATGAAGAACTGAGTTGGAATTTTGATGGGGATTGCATTGAATCTGTAGATTGCTTTCGGCCTTGCTCCACATTCTTGACACCTTGTGCTATCACTTGAATTTTTGATCTTAGCCATTCTGACCAGTATAAGATGGAATCTCACAGTTGTTTTAATTTGCATGTCCCTGATGACTAAGATCTTTGAATTTCTTTAAATGCTTCTCAGCCATTCAATATTCCTTTGTTGAGAATTCTGTTTGGCTCTGTGCCATTTTTTAATTGGATTATATTAAGATCACTAAAATCAACTCTTCTTACTTCTTTTCAAATCCAGTAGGACTCAAATTTAAATATAATTATCCTAAGGAGTGGTCTTGAGTATTCTCCCTTGTCTTTCAAGACAAGACATAGTAACATGGATCTTGCTTCCGTCCATGTATTCCAGCCTCAAGGAAGTGAGCAGAGCACATTGTGATTTCCTCTCAGAAAGAAGACTCAGATTTGATATCTCCACAGATCACCAAACAGGCCTCGAACTCTGCCCTCTTCCTGCTGCATGAACAGTAGTCCTGACATCCTGGGAAGTCTTGCTTTCCATCATCAGGTATCCCCTTGTCCTAGATTTCCTATCTAACAGATTCTCTGTGTTTCACAGAGATCTCTAAAAAATACAGACCATAAATACATACATTTTTGCAATTTTAATCCATACACCAGTTCTGACTCTCAAGTTGTTTCAAATTTTTACATATATATATATATATATATATATATATATATATATATATATATATATATATGAATAACGGCATGGCATTCTGCTGTATTTGCTTTGCGCCTCATGAACACTCAACCAGTGTTCCTGACTGACCTACACCCCCACATTTAGCTTAAAGAAACAGAACAAAACAAACAAACAAACAAACAAACAAACAAAAAATGAAGTAAGATAGGTAGAAAGAACTTACTCACCCATCTGCCAAAATAAATATTATATGGATTCTCAGGGATACAGTTTGGGTCCAAACCATAGTCCTCCAAAATGGAGAATACATGCTGTGGTTTCTTTAAGTTCACTTTTCCTTGAAATGGCAAAAATTCAAGTGCCTAAAAAAATAAAAAATTAAAAAGTAGTTCTAATGTGCTAGAAAAATTTACAAAAAGAATCCTAGAAAATAATGCTTATCTACTTATATATACTGAGTGAGTCTAAGTCTGGTGTCAGAATGAAACAAGATATACCACACATACACACAAAACATGGAAAGTACCTAACAGATATTATATCTTCACATACATCAGCAGCTATGGTGCAATGACTACATACAGGCTCTGGGCCAGTCGGTCTCACATGTTCACACACATCAACAGCTAGGGCACACTGACTGCAGGCTCTGGGCCAGCCAGTACCACTTACATCTATTCGTTTCACTTTTTCGTCCTGAGTTAATGTTTTATTAAACGTGTGAATCTTTATTTTATATGTTGAGTCTGAATGTAGAAATGGAACCTAAAATAGAAGCAGAATAGTTTTTTAAGCTTAGGAATTATACCAAATGTGCACATCTGCCTATGTAAAATCACATTTCACTACGCACCATCTTCTCCACAGGGTAACTTTTAAGAGAAGTATACAGCTCCTCAGGAGATTTTCCATGACCCCATAGTTCAAATATAGACCTAGGAAATAAATGATTGGTACTAACCTCAGTAAAGAATTTAGTTCAGACAGTAATACATAATAGCTATTTTACTATTTCTTTATGCTTGACACAATAAAATGGCCATTAGCTATGCTTCCTAATCTACTTGTGAGAAATATGTACACTGGAAACAAATAACAATATAACCCCAAACCACACAAAGAAGTTGAACCTTACATGAAAGGAGGGAAATTCAACATTAAGTTAGGGTATTTCCAAGTTTTCATCATTTATACACATACAGAAATGTAGAAATATATGTGCATATATTTGAGGGGGGCTAGGAATTGACCCCGAGTTTTGTATGTGCTAATAAGCACACTATCTACCACTGAGCTTTATCTCATGCCCTTATTATTACATATTATACTAGGTCAAACCATGCAATAAAATCATGCGTTTTTTTTTTTAAGGAAACCTGCAGAAAATCATTTTTTCTTAATGTTTTCCATATTATAAAGGGAGAGGGGATGCAAATACAACCCTACTATTACTATTTAGCTATTATTTGGTAAAACTCACTAAGTTCCTGAAAATGTTGAGCTCTACCAAAATTAAGTACCCAGGTTTTGCTCTATGTTTCACATTTTGTGGTATGTACAAAATATTCCATACTGAAGGAGCTGGAGAGACTGCTCAGTGGGTACGAGGGCCTGCTGCTCTTGCAGAGAACCCAATTTGGTTCCCAATACCCACATCAGGCATCTTACAACCACTAGTAACTATAGTTCCACGGGATCAAACTCTTGTCTTCTGGCCTCTGAATACATCTGCACACACGTACACATGCTGATATCTAGGCACACAGATATATGAATGAAATAAAAATAATTTTAACTTTCATGGTTTCTGCATTTACTCTAGGTTGTTTATGAAGATTTGGAGGCAGGACTCTCAGATGAGAAAGAATGTGTGACATTCATTTTTCTGTGTCTGGATTACTTCACTCCATTGTTTCTCTTCTTGTTCTATCCATGTACCTGAAAGTTTCATGATTTTCTTTTTTACATTGGAATTTTATTTCATCATATATATGTATCACATTTTCACATTCTCTACATCAATTGAAGGACTTTCAGGTTGTTTGCATTTCCTAGCTATTAAGAATAGAACAGCAGTGAATACAGCTGATCTTGTTAAAAGAATTTTGCAAAGGTAGAACAACATTTACTCAGAGCTCTCAGGGACTAAACCACCAACCAAAGAATATGCATGGAAGGATCCATGGCTCCAGCCACATATGCAGCAGAGGATGGCCATGTTGGGCATCAATGGGAGGAGAGGCCCTTGGTCCTGTGAAGGCTCAATGCCCCAGTGTAGTGGAATGCCAGGGGTGGGGAGGTGGGAGTGGGTGGGTAGGGGTGCACCCTCATAGAAGCAGGGGGAGGGGAATGGGATGGGGGCTTATGGAGGGAAACTGGGAAAGGGGATAACATTTGAAATGTAAATAAATAAAATATCCAATAAAAAATAACATTTAAAAAAATCTATGCTAAAACTATTTTAAATTAATTTTAAGCCTACTTCAACTATAGAAAAATTTAAATGTTAAACTATGTCCTTAAAAGTCTATTCTAATTATCTGTAGGTAGCAAAACCTATTTTTGAAAGTGAATTTGTCTTCTACTAAATGTAGAGCAAGTAATGCTCCTCTCATAAACAGTATCTTCAGGGAAATCCCAGCCATGAAAAGGAAAAACAACCAAACATAAATCCTCATATGTTTTACAAAAGTATAAATTTTAATTTTCTATTTATCAAATGTAAACATCAAAAGATAAACATGTAAGTTCTGAGTATGTGCATGGCTATTTTAAGCCGAATATCCCTTACTTCTGGAATTTAAATATCTTAAATAGCTTTAGATCTTAAAATGATTAGTTAATGCAAAAATACTGTATATGGAAGAAGCAGTCTCTCCAGCTCCTATGGTAAGGAATATTTTGCTATACAAATAGTCTTCAGTTTTTCTCTTGTATCCAGTTCCAAGTCATTATTGTTAAACAAAAAATTATTGTTGCTTCCTGTTTCCATCTGTGCCCCAGAATTGACTCTGTGTCATAGCTCTTCATACCTAAAGCCCACCTGGAGAGAGCTGGTCTCCCAGGAGTGCTGACACACAGCCTTACAGGGGGGACAAGCAACAGTCAGAGGCAGCAAAAACAGCTAACACCACAGATAACCAGATGGCGAGAAGCAAGGGCAAGAACATAAGCAACAGAAACCAAGACTACTTGGCATCATCAGAACCCAGTTCTCCCACTTTTGTTTGGTGTGTCTGAAGACAGCTATAGTGTACTCACATACAATCAATCAATCAATCAATCAATCAATCAATCAATCTTTTTAAAAAAATTTACTAATCTGATTATTCAACTTAAAATCAAGAATGAGAAAAGCAGGTTTAAATTTTCCATGACTTAGTTACCCTGAGTGTGGCACACATTCTATGTAAGAATAAGTCATTCAATACAAGCCTCCTGCTAGTGTTAGGATTGGCTTGACACCTCTGCTGCAGAAGGTAACTCTCTGTTCCCTCATCATCACCCAATGGTAAATCCATGAAACTTCAAGCTGATGCCCCTCTGCTATCTTCCACAGAAAAGAAACAGACCACAATGCCTGTGAGACTTTGTGTATGCACTCCCACATAAAGAGTTTCGCTTACTTGGCGCACACAGTCCGTTTCATTAAGTTTCTTGCAATATCTTCAGAGGGAATGTTAAGAATCCAAAATGGAGACTGAAAGAAAATAAAAATAGGCATGCAAATTACTGCTGCAATAGGTGTAATATGTTTTGATTCAAGGAGTCACCAGGAGAAATTCCATTTTACCATGTAAAATAGGTAAATCTGATCTTTGTTCAAAATAAAATCATTGTGATAATAGAAAGATAAGTTATTTTGGTGGATAAGTTGGTGGGAAAATACTCTAAGATATAAGAACACTTCAATAAACCACTCCATAAATGAAAATATTAGTAAAATATACTTTAAAGTTACTTTTTCTTAAAACTAATTTTCATACTGGCCTCATATTCCATGTGTCAAGACCTTCCAACTTCCCTTCCAAGTGCTGAAATTACAGGCCTGTGTACAACAATGCAGTTCAGGATTTCCTTTCATTTGCATTTATAGATAGACTAGAAAACTAACTCAGATAGACAGAGTGTATTGATGGACATTTTGTGACTCAACATCCCTTACAACATCTTTAACTAAGTAATACACTGTGACTTACTTTTTAAATTACTAAATCTCTGTTTCCCTCTCTTCCTCCCTTTGTTCTCTATATAGTTTAGGTTTTTGTTACTAGACACCCTTAGATGAGGAACTGCCTCCATCAGATTGGCCTTGATAAATGATTGATAAGGAAGGGCCCTGCCCACTGGGAGCTGTGTCATCCCTCGGCAGGAGGTCTTGGGCATGTTAGGAAGCAAACTGGGCAAGCCAGTAAGTAGCAGTCCTCCATGATCTCTGCTTAAGTCCGACCTCCAGATTCCTGCCCTGACTTCCCATCATCACCGACTGGGATCAAGTTGTGTAAGTCAAATAAATCCTTTCCTCCACAAATCATTTTTGGTCATGATGTTTATCACCATAAGAGAAAACAAACTGTAATACACACCCCACCCCCAACCACTCACAGAAATGCCTTACTAAGCTGCCCAGGCGAGGATCCTTTTCCTGTCATAACTTCCCAAGTGACAGAAAGATAGGGGTATGCTACCATGCCCAACCTGGTCTCTCATCTTATGGATAACTGTGGCCTGAGGTGTCCTGTGAATTAATGATGATGCAAAGCCATGGTGTAGATTACTGTTATTAACTTGAATTATTTTACCATTTTAATATAAAAAGCAAACATTTCTCAGTCCTCAGTCCCAGCGCCCAATCAACAGGCTGGAAAGGTCCAGGAAAACGTGGCCAAGCACAGCAGCGCCCCGCTGCCCTCAGCTCATGGTGCTCACACATCAGATCCACTTCCTCCCCTCTGTCCTTCCTGTCACTGAGTCACTCTGGAACGAAGGCCAGTAACAGACGACTTCAACTTAAGGCCTCTCATCTTTTGAAAGAAAAAGATGAGATTGTCATGGTCAATCTTTCTTCTTCCAACACTGATACTACACTACAGAGAAATTCAAAATAACTCAAACAAGATAAGTAAGTCATCTTAGCATTTGAAAACTGTGGATACAGGGCTAGAGAGGCGGCTCAGCCATTAAAGGCAAGCCTCACAACCAAACATTTGTGGCTACTATGTATAGTCTATGTATAGTCTCCATATGGTCATACATGGGTATGGGCTGAGACAAACTCACCCTACCTCAACTTTCTCACATCATCAGAGAGCACATTCATATGGACTTCAGAACTGCTGGGTAATACTCATCTTCGATGCTACCATGCTGACGTGGAGTACCTCAAGCGACTGACATTTCTCACATTTTGTTTCTTTAAAACTTCTGATTTTAGCAAGGCTGTGTTAGCTCATATCTTTAATCCCTGCACTTGAAGGCAGAGGTGGGTTGATCTCTGTGAGTTCGAGGCCAGCACAGTCTACAGAGTAAATTCCAGGACAGCCAGGGCTACACAGAGAAACCCTGTCTCGAAAAACAAACAAACAAACAAACAAAAATTTCTTGATTTTAAGATATTCAGGTTTTTAAATCATTTATGATATTTAATATTATACCTGATTGGTTTTTTTCCTTCCATAACCGTGGCTATCCTGAAACTCACCATGTAGACAAGGCTAGCCTCAAACTCACGAGCTACTCCAGCATTTGTCTCCTAGGTTCTAGTACTAGGCATGTGCTTCTGGTATATTTCTAAGTGATAAAATAATGCAAATCTTAATTTTTATGAAGCTATAAATGGCCTTTCTCCTGATCATGTCTTTATGTTCTGTATGCGTACCTTAAACCCTTACCTTATTTAAAACTACTATTTAAAAAATTCAAGTGTTTCCATTGTATCTGTGTGTACATTATATATTATATATATATATATTCCCATAATTCAGTTTAATTTGGATAAAATAAATCTAGCTATTAAATTAAACTTTTACTCTAGCAGATACTCAAAAATTTGGATTAACTCTTTTTTTATCCAAATTATACAAAAGATACTAATTTCTAACAATAACAAGTACTGAAAGTTCTCGATTTCATTAGTATCTAAAATGTCCTATAGTACAGTTAGCAGGGATTAAAATTTAGTTAAACGACATTTCTATTTTACTAACTAAAAAGAGGGTTATTATTGCAGAAACTCTGCTGAAGTCCCATTTCTAACCATTCAAATATATGTAAGACAGTTGTATCATAGAGCACAACAGCCATAAATATAGGAGGAACCACAGTCAATCTACTTAATATGTTCATTTTAGTTATTTTAAATGCATGTTCCTTCATCTGTTACCTCTACTCCGTTAGGCCAAACAGTGCTCTTAATTACTTAATTAAGCACAGGAACCTTTCATGTCACACAACAATGTTGTATCAGATAGAGGAAAAATAAAGTACTTCAGATCCAGGTCATGATGATTTACAGTTTTGATATAATCCACAAGTTTCTTGGTTAAAGGGCTTAACCAATATTCCTCTCTCCTAGGGACAGCTGCCCTTCCTGTTTCTCAGACTCATCTACAAGAAACACTAACACTGACCACTCCTGGCTCCAGGACCTTAGAAAGAACATATGGCCCCTGTATGCACAACTATGAGGCTTGGCTGACCAGGGCAACTGTGAGCAAGAACTGAGAAAGAAGCTCTGTCCACAGAGACCAAATGACTGATGAGAACTACAGTACCTACCTTGGGCTAGCTTTAGCACCCTGCCCATCTCTGTGTGGAAACTAACATACTACACTAATAGATAAAAAAAAGTGCTTCTTCCTCCCATGCAAAGCTAAGAATGTCATCCGATAACATCTCAGGCCTGTAGAGACGCTTCCTGCATCTTGCTATAACCACCTCTCTGATGTATAGTAGGACATATTTCAGCTTTACCTTAATTTATGACTTTCTTTGTTCTGTAAGACCAGGAAAACTGCTTCATTGGAACACGGAATTTGGGATAACCTAAATCTGAGTTCCCATGTCATAACCATTCAAAATGACTCCAAAATAAACTACCTCCTATTATTCCCTTTAAAAACAAAACAATCACCTTACCTTTCCATAAGTTTCCTGACTGTTAGTGAACTGGCCTCCAAACAGTGAGAGTAAAGACTTTATTTCCTGTATTGAAAAACAAAGAAAATATATTTTGTTATGGTTTGAGGCAGAAATGTCCCCCAAGGGCTCATGATTTTCAGATCCGTGCTTAGCTTGAAGAACTACTTTGAACACTGGAGAGTATTTAGGAGGCCTTGGCTAAGTCCATCACTAAGAGGCAGGCTTGGAGCATTATTCCCATGATTCCAGCCTGCTCTGTGTTTGTTGGTATGTGGACAAGCAACTTCCTCATAACCCTGCCTCAGACCATGCCACTCCATTACACCTACACCTGCACTATCCGAAGTCATGAGTCAAAACTAAGCTCTGCTCTGTTGGGTTACTTTTGACAAGTGACTAACGTGCATTTTAAACTCTTTAAACTCAGTCTGCTAAGAAAAGCAGGTCTAATGAAAGAAATAAAAGAGTAAGTAGATATCTACTTGAGGCATACAGGTGTCAGCATCAGGCAATTTTTACCTAGAGTTCTGAGATGCTTATAGTCCTAACCATGGTTATTAGGTGATAGACCCAATCTCTGAGAAATTTTATACATGAGCTACAAAAGGATATCATCAGAAACTGTTATGTCCTGATTAGGGAGGTAAAAAAAAATTTTTTACAGATGCTACAGATAAGGAAATAAAATAATCAACTAGTAAAAATAAAATGAATTATTAAACATGATTTGAAGATGTTTGAAAAAGAAATAATTAGCTAGGGAGCATAATTGTGAGTTTGAAACGTGTAAGTACATGGTTAACCTTTCAGTATAGCAATAAAACTAGAAAGAGCTAATACAGGTCTTGTTTGTTTTTGAGACTGTCACATAGCCAAGGCTGCCTTGACTTCTTGATTTACCTGCCTCCACTTCCCAAATGCTGGGATTACAGGAATGTACCACTATATCTGCCCAGAGTGAACATTTTAAATGTAACATGCATGTCATGAGGAAATTTGATCCAAGAATACATACATTCTCCAAGCAATCTCTTTGTACTGATAAACACAGATTGACTATACAAATACCTTGCTTTGTCACATTGACAAATTGTTTGCTTAAATAAGACACAGCAAGTGAACTCTATCCCTCCACATCGGCCCTATAAGAAGTAACTAAAGAGTTAAGTATCACTGCTGCTGGTTGCTGACGCTTTCCTTTCCTCCCTTCCAGAAGGTCTCTACACCATGGCCATGACCATCAGGAGAGAATGATACCATCACCAAGTTTCCTATCCAAATCACAAACAATGGGAGATATGAGCAACAAATACCACCGCTAGTTCTCTTTGGATATGCATCAAGTTGTTTCTTGTACTAGGTTATTGGTTTTAGGAAGAGTTGGGGGGTGAAGGATGAAAATAAATTACACGGATATCATAGAATGAAAGGATGTGTAAGAGGTGGGGAGGTGTAAATTCAATCCCAGCATGAGGATGGATCATAAACTAGTGCAGACTGTCAGAACATCAGTGAAAACAGCCCGAGGGCTCTTTTACAACACAGGTTTGAATAGGAGACATTACGAAACATGGAGTAAGATTACAATTTGATGTTGAGATCTTGAGAATACTACCATGCAATTTGACTCTCCAATTCTTTACATGTACGTTATCATAGCTACCAGATGGAGTAGGATATCCGTATGTAGAAATCACCACAGTACGACAGTCAAGATGGTGGTGCCTAAAGTTCATTCCTCTCCTTAGGTCTACTCCCTAGGCTCTCCCTAACTGTATCTTGTATGCTGCCTTTGTATGTTCTGATTGAGAGAAGTCTACCTTATTCCCCTTTCCTCATTTTTTTATCTCCTCAGGAGACATAACCTCCATCTTAATCACAAAACACATACACTCCTACTCATCCCTGCTTGGGAAACCTCTCTCCTTATGTCTGACATGTTGCACATCTCCTTCTAGTTTTCCTTTAATGTCCAAGCTTCCAAGCATCTATAAATGGCCTGCCACTTATTTTTAAACCTATTGGTACACTCACAAAAGTAAGGAAGTCCTTGTGCCTATGGAGGCCAGAAGTGCCCCCACACACACACAGGAGCTGGGGTTACAAATGGCTGTAGGCAATAATACTGGGGCTGGGCACCAAATTCAGGTCTTTTAGAAGACCAGTGAATATTCTTTACTAGTGAGCCATTTCTTCAGTTCCAGTGGCTCACCACTTTTTGGACATTAAGTTGAAGAAATCTCATCCTTTCCAGGTTTTCTTAGGCAGAAAAATGACAAATGCTTGTCACAATCTAGATTTGTTCTCATCTCCTACACCACCATTCTATCCTGTTCTCTCATTGTTCACACTAAATTAGTTTCTTTATCATTTAATATTCCAACGGATTCTTATTAACTCCTGTCTTACTGCTCTCAAGTCCATCCTTCATTTTACTTTCTATTAAAAACAATCTAATTCCGCCTCTTTACTTTTAAACTGTTTAATTCCTCTTCCAAGCTTTAGAGTCAAGTCTATTTTCTCTTGTCCATCAACCTACTTCTCTCTCCTTACCACTCTGCTTCATAACTGGTGACTAATGGACAACAGTTTATACTTCTAATGTACTTATTTCCTTGGCCCAGCTAACTAATACTGTAGCTCATATGTCATCCCCACCTTGAAAGGCAACATCCTCCATTCACCAATGGACAAAGACTAAAGATTCCCTTTTTAAAGGGTCCCATACTTTAAAGGCTCCTACTAAGTACCCTCCATCACTGTACTTCACAAAGTTATGACTATGCTCTCGTGTCTGGTAGTCCTGAGCCTAAGTAAACATTATACTCTTTAAGGGCAGAGCTGTCAGTCAGCGCATCCTCAGCGTTCGGTGCACGCGACTTCAGGCGCTCTAGAAAAATGTTACTTGAGTACATAAAAAAAGCTTTTCCCCAACTTCATTAAGTACCACCCCAAGCCTTCCATCATGCCTGAACCTATTCCGACACTCCTCACACTCCACGGAGCACCCCCATGGATGTCTCCGTTCTGCGTCGGGTCAGGTTCACCTGCTTTACTGCGGCACCAAGAGCACGTGCAAGGGCTGAATGGCAAGGCTCGGTCCTGGCGAAAGGCTGCTGGGGACTCGGTCTGGACAGGGGCCTCATCCCCGCCCTAATCCAGGCGCGCGCAGCGGTTCGCAAACCCCCAAGCCGGCGCGTAAGGAGTGCGAGCCTCTGCGCCCGGCACCCCAAGACAGCTCACCGGCAGGCGGAACTCCAGATGCTCCTGTGCCATGAGCAGCAGATACCGATTCAAGGAGCCCGGCAGCGCCATTGCGGCTACTACCGAGCGCCTGCGCGGCCTCCCCGGGGCCCGCCCTCTCCTCCTCCTTGGAACCAAGTTTCCGCTGAGCCTCAGCCCGGAGCCGGAAACGGAAGCTCCGCCAGGAACGCTGGTAGGTGGCACCTTCTAGGAAGGAGCGTAAAGGGGTAGAGTGAGCTCCTGCTGTTCCTTAACTCTGTGGCTATCCTGGCGCGCTCCCCTTGTGAGGTTCATTGTTTTAAGGGGCTGGCTTTGGTGATCCCGCGCACTTCCCACTTGGAGTGTTCTTCTGACTCCTCCCTCAGTTCTTCAACTCAAAACTGGACCAAAACTTCACTGTTCCATGTAGACTCTTAATCGTTCAAGATTAGGCCTCAGCTGTTTGAACACTGAGTGTACTTTTAGTGATTTTGCAAAAATTTTTCAAGAGCTGTTAAGGACCCACCTTGGTTTGCTCTGTACGGAAAACAACAAAAAAGCCTTCCTCAGGCTAGCGCTCGGTAATTATGCTATGTTGTTACAATCTACAGCCAGTGATAGGTTAAAAACATTGGTGAAAGTTACCCTAATTATTCAGATGGCCCTAATACCATAACAGTTTATAAGAGACATAGCTACCTATACATACCTTCTACAAGTTTCATTTCTGTTAAAAGTACTGAATCCTTTTTCCTGCTGAGAGTTGTATTTTGGGAGTTTTGCATTCCACCTTGGTAAAACACAGAGTATACAAGTATCCTACTTCTCCTAGCACCATCTTCCAGAAAAATAGTTGATGCCTATGGTAGTGATCAAGACAGCCACCGCACAGACAGTGGTGACCCTTGTTACTCAAACCTCAGTTCTATTTATTATCCCTATGCTCTCAGCAAATTTTGTAACACCTGTGAGCTTCAATTTTCTTATAAAAACTGGAATACTGCCTCCTACAGATAATAGCTGTTTAAGTACTAGGTGTAATAATATTCCAACTTCAATGTATAGTTTATAGCATGGGACCAATAAGTAGCATTTGGGTAAGGTTTTTTTTTGTTGTTGTTTGTAATGAGAATTCTTGCTGTTTTAAAGGGAGATTTGCCTTTGTTAGTGTTGCTAAAATCCCTTCACTGAGGGCAATGTGGCAACAGCTACGATGTCTACCAAAATCCCAAGAACAAAGCAAAGCACAGTGTCACCGAAGTTCACACCAATGAACCAATGAGTTTATTGGGTTTCCTTCTAGAGACTCCATGAGGGCTCACTCACCTGGCTATAGGTTCTCCTACCCCAACAGGCTACACCTGAAAAGCTTTACCCACCAGTGAGGAGGGATAACCTATAACCAAGGAGATGGACAGACACTGACTTGCCAGCATTCCCACTCGGTAGTGTAGTACCAGCTACAAGGACTTTCTGCTGGGTCTATCTGCCTTTCTGGGATCTGACTACAAAGGAAGTACTACTATAATCACAAGAGCCAAATCCTTAAAACTATCACGCCCCTCCCCTCCATCAAAACAGAAATCATTCTGATGATAAAAAGGTAAGTTATTTTAGTTGATTACGTTGTTAGGATAGTACTCTAAAATGTAAGAACACTTTTACAAACGACTACAAATGAAAATTCAGTGAAATATAAAGTAACATTTTGTTTAAACTAGTTTTCACGTATTCCAGACTAACCTCAAACTCTGTGTCAAGATTTTCATCCCTCCCCCTCCCGAGTGTTGAAATTATACGCCTGCGCACAACACCCACTTTAGGATTCCTCTTCATTTGCATTTATGAAACGTGACTAGAAAACTAATACAGATATGCAGAGTTATTGCTGAACTTTATAACTGGCCATTCCTTACAGTATCATCATGAACAAGAATGGCGCCCACAGACACATGTCTGAGTACTTAGTCACCAGGGAATGGAACTGTGTGAAAAGAATTAGAAAACTTAGGGGTGGCCTTAATGAAGTAGAGTGGAGGAAGTGTGTCACTGGGAGTGGGCCTTGAGGTTTCAAAAGCCCACAGCAGGCCCTGTGTCTCTTTCTGCCTGTGGATCAGGATGCAGCTCTCATGCACCACTCAAGAGCTGCCTGCATCTCACCACAGTGATAAGTAAGCCAAGCTGCCATCAGGGATAGATAACACATCACTGAATACTACCAAAAAGGCTAAGTAGATTTTAATTGTAATTTGATTATTCATCTTCATGAGTAAAGAAAATGCACACTAAAAATGTTCTTTTAAGTATTTTATATTTTTATTTTTATTATCATCATGTATGTGTCCATTTATAATGGATGGGAGACAGCAATACATAGAGGTCATTTGTGCACCTCTTTGTAGACGCCTTTATTTTCTTGTTTCACCTGTACATAGGTCCAGAGATCCAACACAGGTCCTCAGGGTTTCATCACCTGGCAGTAAGCACCAGACCCCTGAGCCCCCATACACAGATATAAACCTATACAAACAGAATCAACTAGCTAATTACGTTTTTAAAGGTCCCTAAAGGCATCTTAAAAACCCCTTAACCACCTTCCATGTACTATCATTAATGTGTCCAATTGCATCACTGCAAATTCACAGCGAAAAACATTCAAAGGTTGCACTTTTCCCAAAGTTTGTCATATTTTTACTAGTATAGAAAAAAATTGTCAGCTATATAAATAGTCAGAAAGCTATTACACAAGGCAGTGCTGTGAAATCTGTAAGTCTAATTTTGAGAACCATAGCCCCTTTCTCTATTTCTAGTGAGTAAACAGACATTCAGAAGTTTGTATGAATTAACAGTGTAAACAGAACTCAAGGTTCTCAGCTTTCCCGCCATCGATCTGCTTAACACTGAGTCTTGAATTTCGATGTCTGCTACCAACTACCTATTTTCATCAGAGGTCTCCCTTTCATGGCCACTTGCCTGGACATTACCACACTTAACACACTAAAATCTAATTATTTTTGTGTTACTCCCATAGCATTGGCAACCAAACACAGGATGAATGGTATCATTTCTTTAGTTCTGGATCCCAGTATGTTTGGTACTCATTAAATATTAAAAATTATTTGCTAAATTAATGAATTTTAATCATACTATAGAACACTTAACTATAGATATTATAATCAAGCACTGCAATAAGTAGTTTGTTACTTAAAATTGCATAATAGCATGCCAAAACAAACAAACAAAAAAGCCAGAAATCTTAGCGGATCTCTATAATGCATTAGTCTTTATGCTTCTTTCTTGCTGCACACATACATAACACTACTAGACATTGGCACAATATTGAATTGGCTTTCACCACCTCATCTCTCTTCAGTCACTACTGTGTCTGTTGACACCTCCAGAACAACTCCCAATAAACTCTATCACTGAAAGATATACCAAAAGTATTAGCACTATGTTATCAAGATAAACTTCTTTATCTATGTCTCTATTTCAAATCGAGTCTTTTTCATAATAAGAGTTGATCTAACCACTATTTACTTTCATTTTCTTTTGATAAAAAACATACCATATGACAACAGTTTCAGTCACTTTTCATACATTACTAATTTGTGTTTCTTCCTTGTCTCCTGACAGGGAAAACTGCACATTTCATTTTGTTAAGATAACAAAAACTGTTGCTGGTTACTATAAATATTCATTTAAAAGTACATTAAAGTAGTTCCCTCTTATCTAAACCTTCACCTTTTGTGACCTAACTTTTATAGTTTCAGTTACCTACAGTTAATCCCAAATAGTAAATGAAAGTGCCAGAAATAAACAATCCACATATCATAAACTACATGCAATTCTGCACAGAAAAATGAAACCTCACACCATTCCTCTCTACCGCACCTGGGATGAGAACCATTCACACAGTCTATATACATTAATCACTTATAGTACATACCTCAGTTATTAGGTTAACTATCATAGCATCAGAGTAGCTATATTCAACTTATTATGGCAACAAAGTACAATCATAAACACTGGCAGTATTTAAATTGTACACTGTTGTAACTTCTAATTTATTAACATTGTCATTAATCTCTTACTATGCTTGTTATAAACTATTTATCTATGGTATGCATATAATGAAAAAGCACAGGATATATTATGGGTTTTGGTATTATCCTGGGTCTTGTGTACTCAGAGAGACTCAGAGAATCTCTTCCCTATGGCTAAGGGGAAACTAGTGTGTGTGTGTGTGTGTGTGTGTGTGTGTGTGTGTGTGTGTGTGTGTGTGAGAGAGAGAGAGAGAAACCAATTAAAAAATGACACATACATAACTGTTTCATCATAATGATCACAGAATATTGGTGGCATGGTATTCTTTATTTTGAAAATGTATGTATAAGACTATAGAACTATCATAAAATGGCTAATTTTCCTCCTTCACTGTAATATGGGTTCAAAGATTTTATGCCAGTTTGTTCATTGAAAATTAAGACCATTAATAAATGAAACTTGAACTTTAAAAAAAATATAGGATGAATCTTGATTAGCAGAATTTGTATTAAATGGAATTTTAGCTATAGTATCTTAAGCATAAAGCCTTACATAAATGAGCATTGAAAGAAAGAAGTTGGGCTGGTGAGATGGCTCAGTGGTTAAGAGCACTGACTGCTCTTCCAAAGGTCCTGAGTTCAATTCCCAGCAACCACATGGTGATTCACAACCATCTGCAATGTGATCTGATGCCCCCTTCTGGTGTGTCTGAAGACAACTACAGTGTACTCATATATATATATATAATAAGTAAATCTTAAAAAAAAATCAGTGAGAAACTTCTCATATAACTATGACATATGTCAGAAAACATATATTCAGAAAAATTGTAAGGCTACTCAGTGGTAGTGTCATGTATGAGCCAGCAGACCTTCAGACTCCAATTAGCCTTCAAAGAGCAAACCAATAGTTCTTCTGAGTCAGGTAAGAAACTTGTCCATGGGTCACATTTTTATTTTCTTAGCTTTTCAAGCAAATAATCAACCTGTAATAAAAAATAAATTAAAAAAAACATGAATATATGGATCATTCTAATTATCAGTGCCTCTGTTAGATAATTTTCCTTGTAACAACAAAGAGGAAGAAGTGTCTTATTTTGTTTTAAAAATATCTTACAAAAGAAAAATACAAAATTTCTATAAATTACAGTAAAATTAATATAAACAGACAGATTCCAAGTGACTTTAAATATTAAAAAGCTACAAGAAAAAAATGCAATATTAAAAATGTCTTAAACTAGATATATAAGAAACAAACAAGATCATATTACTAAATGACATAAGTCACTCTAAAAGTGTTCTATCCTGTGCAATTTCAATTATAAGAAATTCTGAAGGCCCAGTGTTGTAGCACATGCCGTAATCCCATCCCTTGGGGATCTGCAGAGGCATGCAGATCTCGGTGAGTTCGAGGGCAGTCCAGTCTAAGTTCCAGGAGAGCCAGAACTACATAGTGAGATCCTGTCTCAAGAAAACATAAACAAAAAGGAAGGGAGGGAGGGATGGAGGAAGGAACTCTGAAGAAGAAAATTTTGGAGACATTAAAAATATCACTGGTAGTTAAGAACCAGAAGGAGAATAAACAGATAGAAAATATAGAGGATTTGTAGGGAAGTAAAATGATTCTCTATGGACCTACAGTGGGGGATACATGTCATACATGTACCCAAACCTACAGGAAATATGGTAAGAAGAGTGGAACCTGAAGTGAGCTAATGCCTTGGGTAGTGATGATGTATCAGTGTTGGTTCTTTGACTATAATAAGCATACAACTATGGTTGGGATGTGGTAAGGAGAAACACTGCATATGCACCATCAGAGGAAATATGAAAATACTGAACTGCATTCAGTGCCCTAGGACTGCAAAGCAAAAAGAACATGAGCTTTTAAAACTATCAGTATATGATTTTTCAATTAAGAAAAGCCAATATTTATATCTAGATCTGAAATCATTTTTTTTGTTTGGTTTTGTTTTTCAAGACAGGACTTCTCAGTGTAGCCCTGGCAGTCCTGAAATTAGCTCTGTACACCAGGCTGGCCTCAGACTCAAGAGACCCACCTGCCTCTGCTTCCCAAGTGCTGGAACTAAAGGCTTATGCCACTACTACCCAGCCCAGATCTAAATTCTTAAAGCTCTAATTTTCTATATTTGTCCTACTTCTCATCTTACAGAATCAGATTGCCCAGAAAATTCCTCAAATTAAAAATATTATTTGGAACTGGGAATTGTAGCATGAGCCTGTAATCCCAGTTCTTTCAGGAGATTGGCAGAAAGATCCCAATTTCAAGGCCTATCTGAATAACATACATTTCAGGGGTGGAGTTGGGGTTGAGTTATATCAACAAAAGAAAACACTGCCTACTAGCAATATTCAATATTTGTCAATGTAAAATTAATTAATTAATTAATTTCTGGATATATATTTTTCTGGGTGCCGTTTATTAAGATAAGTGGTCAAGCCAAACAGAACTCTTTGTCTAGTGCAATAAAGAAAACAAAGACAAAAGGGATAAATACTTTAAATTTGCTGGTATGCTGCTGATGTGACGGGATTACTTACTGTGACAAACCAGTATGAATCCCGCCTGTAAACCAGCTTTGATAAGAAGCCAAACTCTTTGACTGGTGCTATCACATGAAGGTGCAGATGAGAGATGGAGCAGAATGGGGGCACATGGAAACCCATCCTGAAACACATGAGGTTACTGAGATTAACCTCAAGGCGTCTGAGATTACATGTACATCAAATAAGATTAAAATTGTTCAAAAATGAGCAAATTCCCACTCATAGATCTTTTACTATCTTCTTTATGCTCAAGTATTACCAATGTCCTTCATGCTGGGGTTCATAGACAATTCACAGCATCTATCAAAGACAGTCTCATGCAACCTCTAGAATGTCGAGTTGCATTATTACAAGTCACTTTGGTACTTTCCATAATAAGCAGAATTCTGCAAAGATATGCTCCTGTAAATGAGCTTCAACACAAATGTACTAGATATTCAGGCAGTGTTCGTTGACTTTAAGATATAGCCAGTAGATGGCAGGCTTTTGCCTTTAATATAATACCCAGACACTAACCAACATTTCCATAGCAATATCAATTACTACAAAAAACAAACTTTTATCATCAGGAAAGGTTCTTGTTAAATACTAAAACAATTTAGATGCCATTTTTCCATAATTTTCTAATTTATAAAACATTTATAAACTCATTCTTTTAAATAGAAAAGCATTTAATTCTTAAAAAGCAATTGATCAGCCAACAATAAACTCAAGTTACCTTTATGCCAGAAGCCTAATGATGGTGTGTATGTGTGTACATATGTGGCTGGGTGTCAGAATTGACCATCTATCTTGGGACAGGGCCTTTCTCTGAACCTGGAGGTAGCCCAGCAGCCAGAAAGCCCCATCCTGGACTTCAGACAAGCTTATACCATGCTGGCCTTTGACTTGAATTCTAGGCACTCAGACTCGGGCCCTGGGCTTGCAATGCAAGCACTCTTGCTCACCAAACCAACTCCTTATTCCCAACAATGTATTTCTAAATCATGTAAGTCTGTAGAAGTAAATTCAGTTTACCCAATTTTATAGGAATTAACATATAGAACTACAAAAAGGGAGGATTTTTTTTTGTCCTATTTTACCTACCTATTGTATGTATATACTTGTCTGTCCAAACTACAAGAAAAGTTTCAGGGAGATGCTGAGGCATGAAAAAAGGGTTCATTCAGTTTATACCATCAATGAACTTCATCCTCACGTCCAGGAATACTGTACCTGAAGCACATCTCTGCCACCTCCTACTTACCTTCTCATGCGAGATAAACTTCAGAAAAATCAAGAATTAATGTTAGTTTCTATTCAGCATACATACCTCACATCTGTGAAGTCTGTGAAATTATTCCTCTCAAGCATAGTCTTTCCAGCAGCTACCATGCTCTCAACTGTAAACCAGGAGAGAAACTGTATTATACTATGGTATACAGTAAGCTCACTAAAACTTTACTTCTTTTCTAGTATTTATTTTATTTTTACCTATGTTTCTCTGGTATTTTTTTAATTAACTACTTTTATTTTTTGTGTATGTGTGTGTCCAAATATATGTCTGTGTATGCCAAATGTATTTCAGAATAGATGTCAGATCCCACAAAACTGGAGTTACACAGTTATAAGCTGCCACATAGGTACTGGGAACCAAACCATGTCCTCTCAGAGAGCAGTAAGTATCTTTAACCTCTGGGCCATCTCTTCAACCCCCTATTCTCTGGTATCTTGAAGTAGAAACTGAAGTTACTTATTTTGAAACTCATTTTCTTCTCTTCCTAAAAGAAGATTTATTTTTATTTGTGTGTGTTTGTGTGTGTGTGAGTGCACATGAGTAAAAGTGCACACAGAGGCCAGAAGAGAAAGCCAGATCCCCTGGAGCTGGAATTCCAGGCAATTGTGAAGTGCTAGCCCTCTGGAAGGGCAGGAAGCACGCTTATCTACCGAGCTGCCCCTCCAGTTCCTTAAGACTTATTTTCTCATATTAGCATCCAAAGTTACAAATGTCCCTCTAGGTACTTTAGCTATACTCCATAAACTTTAATATGTTCTCTTTTTATTTATTTATAAACTCAGTATTTTCTTCTTTATTTTGGAATTATTTAGAAACATGTTATTTCCATTAAAAATTCTTCTTTGACATATTTAAGTCTATTTAACATAAAAATATTTACTGCTATGCTATCTAGTTTAATTCCACAGGCTTAAATAATATATTTTGTAAGATTTCAAGCACAGTAAGTGCTACAAACTTTATTTTGATGCTTAGAATATGTTCAACCTGGGTGAACATATGCTCTTATAAACCATGAACTCTGCAAGTAAGTGGAATTCTAAGTCTCTATAACAGTGGGTAGACTTGACATTGTTACCACATCCTTCCATAGACATATTATATTTCTCACTTTATAAATTACATAAAAGTTAAGTGCAACAACTTTTAAGATTTTGGTATGAACTATTCACATAAGAAGCATAGAGGGGGAAAGATAATGAAATTGCTAATGACATCAGTGTCAATATTTCTAACATCTGATATGCACCAGCTATAACAACTAGCTGCTATAAGAGTTTCTAATCTCCATGAAGTTACCACTACCTTGAAGATAAAATAAAACTTCCTTAGAGGTTATATGATCTCTAGTAAATATTCAAAGAATGAAATAGAAACTTTTAGTAAGAAATAATCAATCAATCAGTAATAGAGTAAATATTATATATATAAGCATAAATGTTACCCTGTGTTTATAAATAATGTATGTTCTAAAGCACATGATGAGAACAAACAAATAAAGAATTTTGTATTATTTGGAAACAACTTTCAATTTGGCAATTCAGTTACCTACAAGCTCATGAACAATAATGCTATATCACCAGGATTTTTTATCTAAGAGTTTTCTTACCTCTAAAGAGTCTAGTCTGATTTATCTGTTGTAAAGTACCATACAGTACGGCCAAACTAAACCTAGACCCTGGTGAGAAAAGCTACTAAAACAGACCTGGAATAAACTGAAAAATGTCTTAGTAAAAGGTATCAGAAAAAAGTCAAAGAAACCACTGAGTATGTAATACACAATAATTCTCAAAGAAACAAATTAAAGTCAGTGTGACAGATACATGGAAAGTATACTGTCATTTTTTTTAAAAAAAATTCTATTTGTTTTTTTTTAAAATAGAATGTTTCAAGAAGTCTTACTTTCTTCTTGATAATTTGAATAGACTTTTTCCTTTTTTAACTGTCTCTGCCATATTTAAAGAGAATTCAAAGTCATATAGCCACAAAGAATCCTGTTATCATCTTACCCATTTCTATGTGATCTTTGTTTAGATCCTTGCAACTTCCAATATGCTTCTTTGGCACCACAAGATAATGATGAAGTGCTGCTGGTTTGATATCTTTGAAACAAACCAGGTCTTCATTCTAAGGAGAGAGGCATATTGGTTAGTAAATTAAAAAAAAAAAACAGAAAAACAAACAAATTTCCCAATATCATTCCGCTGTGACTTAAGCACTGGGAAGTGGCTTTTATGTTATAATATAGGCCTAATGAGCAATTTTTATAACTGTGTCTTACTTAAATTCACAAATATAAGCTTTAGCTTCTGTCATGAGGTATTTATTATACTAAGTTGATTTCAAAGAAAAATTATGAGTAAAATTCATTAAAATATTCTTACCAGAAATCTGTTTTAGCCTGGCAGTGGTGGTACACACCTTTAATCCCAGCGCTCAAGAGCAGAGGCAGAGGGATCTCTGTGAGTTCTAGGCCAGCCTGGTCTATAGAGACAGTTCAAACACAGGCTACTGACTACACAAGGAAACCCTGCACAGAGGAAAGAAAAACAAATCTCACTTTTAAATTTTATTATACATTTTCTCATCCCTACTTTAAGCTTTTATTCACTCAAAATTAAGTCAATGAACATAGTTTTTCTCAGCAAAATTCCCTGGATGCACTCTTTCCACCAATTCTCTATCCCAGGAATCAGGATTCTGTGTCATGAGAACCTCATACCCATACTATTAACCATAATTAGATATGATCCCAAGGACAGAGGCTACATTTTGATCCATTTATTATGGTCTTTTTAAGAGAGGCGTAAGCACTGGGTCAATGTAATGTTTTAGAAAAGGCCAAGAAGTAGCCATCAAGCCTCGGGCTGGAGAGATGAATCCCTAATGAAAGCTGACAACCCAAGTTCAGACCCAGCACCACACAGAGTCTGTTGTCTAGCAGTGCTCTAGGAAGTGGGAGGGTCCTGGAGGGGTAGCTCAGCCACTAAGTCAAGCCAAGTCTACAAGCTTCAGGTTTAGTGAGCAACTCTGTCTAAGGCCATAAGGTGAACAGCAATGGAAAGAGACAGCCAACACTCATCTCTGGCCTTTACATATAGACATGTACACATATACCACAAACCAACATGATAGATAAACTTTTTAAATTTAAAGGCAAAGAAACTGGATATTTCAGTTAGCTTTTAATTGCATTTCTACTAAGATGTTAAAATACTGAAAGTGGTTCTGTGATTTTACTACCTTCTATTGTACTACTGAACCAACCATTATTAAGAAAAACAAAATCCAATCCCAAAGATAGAGTGCTAAAAATACAAAATTATGTGTGTATATACATGTATGTATTTTAATTATTTTTTCTTTCTTTCTTTCTTTTTCTTCCTTTCCTCTCCCTCCCTCCCCCCTTTTTCTCCCCCCTCTCTCCCTCTCTCCTTCTTTCTCCCTCTCTCTCCCTCTCTCTCTTTCTCTCTCTCTCTCTCTCTCTCTCTCTCTCTCTCTCTCTCTCTCTCTCTCTCTCTCTCTCTCCCTCTCTCTCCCTCTTTCTCCCTCTTTCTTTTTTTTCGGTAGTGCTGGTGATCAAACCCAGGACCTAACATGCTTACATGCCTGGCAAGTTCTGCCACTGAGATACACCTCTTCCTTTTTTCTTTCCTTTCTGGTTTTTCAAGACAGGATTTTTTCTGTGTAGCCATGACTTTCTTGGAATTCTCTGTAGACCAGGCCTCAAACTCAGAGATCTGCCTATCCCTGTCTCCCAAATGCTGGGATTAAAGGTATGTGCCACTACCACCAGGCGATAGTTGTTCTTTATAGTATGGCTTCCCAGAGCAAAATACTGAAGAGAAGCCAACTGTCCCTAACTCAAAAACAATATTGATAAAACTATAAAATAAAGTTCTGAATGCCTATTAAAAGGAATGTAAAGAATCACGACACAGATATGAAATTATTTCTAGGATAAAGTCTTTTTTTTTTAAGCACGAAGCAGAAAAAGCTACCTTGTGTAATGTTCTACGATGCTGTTCTAGCTATAATTTTTATAGACCATTCTAGGACCTGTTTCTACTAGTCTTCCAATATTTTCCTAACAAATAATTCTCAAAATTATTTTTTACATAGCTACAATAATTTCTTCCCAGTAACTGTTCCTTAATATCTAAAATTATTTGCATTTGAAAGAACATCTTAGTACCATGGTATCTAAGGTGTTAAGAATTTTAATTAGTCAAAGAGCAATTAAATCAGCTAATATTGCTAAGTATGGGCTCAGGCACGGCAACATTTCGATGGTTTCTCAAACATTTTTTCATTTTTCATTTCTAAGAGCCCCCTTTCTTTCTTTTCTTTTTGGTTTGTTTTTTGTCTGTTTTGTTTGGTTTGGTTTGGTTTTTTAAGGGACTTCTCTGTGTAGCCTTGGCTGTCCTGGAACTCACTGTATAGGCCAGGTTGGCCTCCAACACAGAGATCTTCCTGCCTCTGCCTTTCAGAGTGCTGGAAGTAAGGGCGTGTACCACTATCACTGGGCTATTTCTAAGAGTCCCTTAAAAATAATTCATAGCCCCAACAAATACCACGAGGTATGAATACCAGGCATGGTATTTATGTATCATATGTATACCGGTGACTCATACACAGAGTAAAACACTGCCCTTGGTAAACCCCATGCTTACCAAGAATATGTGGTATGCCTTTTGCTTAAATAAAATCTGAAATATACAGTAAGTCAACCATACAGAGAGATCTGTGAGGCAAAGAATCATCTCTGACTTTTGTTGGAAAGGTTTCTCAAACAAATTCTTCATGATGCTGGTAACCCTGATTATTCAAAATAAATAATTCCCTCTGCCCTTATTTGTATAATTATATACCAACACCTTATAAAGTGCAATCATTTCCGGTGTTGACAATGAATATATGTGTAATAAGAATTTTAAATGCAAGATGATAAATCTCTCTCTAAAGATTAACTTTTTATGAAGGATGATGAGATGTAAAGAAAACGTTAGAGCCAGGGGAAAGGGAGAGTTTTGTGGAATTTCCAGGCATGACATGGCTGTTGCTCTCTCGACCTCGCAGCAAGTATGATTTAGTACACTTGATCTGCACAGGTTTGACCCTGTTGAGATCTTGTAAAGAAAAGGGGAGGAGTTCATGAGGCCCTGACGGTTGACAAGGGAGAGAGATTTTTTCCCAGTGGTGTAGTCACTTACAATCTATTAACTGTTAGTATCACTTCGACTTCAGACCCAGTCCTGAAACCCCATTTTCAGACCCAGTTCATTTTCAGCCAAATCCACACTTCTTCACCACGCCCAAGACCTATTTTCTGCAAGCTGTATGCTCTCTAACGATACTAGAAGTATACATAATTTAAAATTACTATCTAGAGAAGAGGAAGACTCCTTATAATAAAAGTAAGGACACAGGATGCTGCTGTGTTGCAAATGAATGCAGAAGGAGGCGAGAGTGCCTGGTTTTATTACTGCTATCTCTCCCTACTGAACAGCAAACTGGAGATGTTGGGTCCCTGAGAGAAGTCATTCACTCTGTAGGTTTAGCTAGTCCGCGCAGAGACTGACGCCTGCAAGCAAGGATTGGCGGTCCGGTCCCTACCCACCCCGGCCTGTCGCCGCCCACCTCACAGGGAAAGAGTTCAGTTTCAGGTTCCTGACCCGCCGCCACGCGGCAGAACACGCAGTTGCTGTCATAGTCCCCGGGCTCCGAGGTCCCAGGCGAGGACACTTCAGGTCCTGCTTTGGCAGTGACCGTAGAGTCAGAATCCCGCTCTCCGGCCAAGCCCGCTTGCTTCTCAGCCATGGCGGCCTAGAAGCGAAGTCAGGATCAGCTGAGCTGTGCAAGGCCAGCCACGGGTGCCTACGCCGCACTAGGAATCGCCGCCCTTTCTGGGCCCTCTTAGCGACGCGAAGTCTGCGCACGCGCAGGTTCAGACCCTGGGCGCGCGAGACGCCAGACTGCGCCGCCTCTAAATGAGCGATGATCGGAGGGCGAGCACGGCGCTCCGTGATGACGTACAGACGCAGGCGCCCACTACTCCAACGCGATCTAGCGTGGTTGCTGACGCGAGGACCTATCCAAGGTGTCGGTAGCCTTCATCTAAAGTGCAAAGGATATTGTTTCCACTTCTCAATAGTGTATTACACTCCCGTTATAAAAGAAAAAGTATAGAAATTCGATTTTTAAGGGTATGAGAGGATAAGTAAAACGTGTAGAGAGCCCTGTTTAGCAAAATTCTGTGTACTTGTTCAGCCACAGTAATTTTAGGATCTGAAACAAACAAAAAACGGCCAAACTTGACAAGTTTGCTTTTGTTTATAGTACAATGTAAATTAAAAGGGTCTCTCCTATCACACGTGTCATATACGGAGAAAAGACAGTAGTTGAGAAATTTCCTTCCAGTTCTTCCGTATGTCTGACCTGGTTCATTATAACAATTTTCTCTTGTATTCCCTGCTATTTAGGAAAGAGAGAGGAAGATGGAGAGAGAGAGAAACCCTTTTGGAACATTCATGCCCGAAGAAGTTATCAGTTCTTAAGTATGATGTGCTTACCTTTTTACAATACATGGCATTTGCTGAGCACCAAATATTTGCTGTTTCTCTAATTGTGAAATCTCCCAAGGTTGATATTTTATTACAGCTCTACAGAAAGAAACAGATTCAGACTTTTTTCTTACCACTTACCCAAATGATAACAAAATTCAAATATATGTCTAGTTCTAGAATCCATAGAACAAATTTTTTTTGCATTATTCACTTTTTTCATTTTTTTTACAAAAGTTTATTACAATGTATAACAACAGGCCCCAGGATAACACTTCATTCTAGCTGTTAGATGGCAAAGATGTTATAATAGGGAATCCAGATGTTTGACAGGTTACAGGATAACATTTCATTCTCGCTGTAGTGACAAAGATGTTATGACAGGGAATCCAGATGTTTAAATAGGAATGGAAGAGGAGGGTCCCATCACCTCAGATGTGAGGAACAGCTTACTTTTTGCCAGATTTCTTAATTCCACCTGTGGCCAGGGGTCCCTTCCCGGCAGCCTTGGCTTTTAGCTCCTCGAGTTTCTTCTCTTCTTTTTGTTTCTGCTTGAAAGCCTTATCTTCCTGGTCCATCTCCTTGGCCTGCTTCTTGGGCTGTTTCAGAGGCTTGCTTTTGCCACCTTCCTGGCCCGAAATGGTGCCTCCAGTCCATTCACTAGACCCTGATCCTAAGTCGGAGAGAACAAATATTTTTAAATGCACTGTTTTGTTTTAAAATAAATTCTCGTTGAGCACCGTGGGTTAGCCTCACCTGGGAATTTTCCTATGTCACACCTCCTGGTACTGTGTTGACCATGCTTCTTTTTTGATGCTGAAGTTTTACTTGGAATGATTTACAATAATAGTTGTGACATTGGTGCTTATTGATTTCATAATAACACTTAGTGTGACTTTAAATTTGGTAATGATTTTAAGTGAATTATGTTGTAATCTGAAACAGTAATGTAAACTAGGTAAAAGTATATGAACATTAAAGACACATTTAATTCCCTTTGTAGTTAACCACGTGGCCAGCAATCAGAAGCAGAAAATTTGACCTTGACACATTTAAATATTATCATTTTCCATGTCTGTTCTTACACTTTCATATCACTCTGCTTTTTTTATGGTGTGTGTGTGTGTGTGTGTGTGTGTGTGTGTGTAGCAGTAGTAGTAGTAGTAGTAGTAGTAGATGTATGTCTTATCCATGTAAGTATTTGGGTACTTGGGTTGCCTCTTGGGCCATGGGAAAGGTAGGTGATCTATAGATGCCTTTCAGAACTACTTGTTTGATATTGAAAGCCTTTGGTTTTGGTAAGGACAGGAGTTTCATCCTTTACTCACGGTGCTATCACAGTGAAAAGGTTTGCATAGACATTTCACAACTGTCTGATGAATAAAAGAATGAGTTTCAGATCCCAGGGGAAACATTTTTGACTTGCACAGTCACACACAGAAGTGCTTTTTAGTAAAGGTTGTGAGCAGTAAAGGTCAGGAAACGTGAATGGGGGCAAGTGAAGGTGGCTGTCACAAACACCAGGGCCTGATATTGTGAATTAGGAATTTTGGGCCCTGTCTGTATGCTGTCATGTGTGCGTTGTCTTGGGATACAGGTTTGCACACAATGGTTATAGGGCAAAAGTCTTTCAGTTCTCTGTTCCTTGCTAAAATGTTTCTTCCTCAATAAGGTCAACTCTGACTAATCTTGCAACCTTGGTCTAACCCTTTCTTCCTCTTTATCTTACTCAATTTTTTTTCTATTGCACGTCCTTTTCCACATACTTAAAATTAAATAGTAACATATTACATATATGTTAACCCTTATATTTAACTTAGGATGCATATTTGTTTTTACTCCTTCATCTCCTTTGAATGCAGTCTCTACAGCAATTATCTTTTGTTCCTGGTCATATATATACCAGCAGTAACTCTGCTACTCTATAGTAGTCAAGGACTACAACAAGAATTTTTGGTCTACTAACTGGAAGGTTGAAGCTGCCATTTACCAAGATGAAAGACTGTGGGGCTAACAGATGTGGGGTGGGCAGGGAAGATCAGGCATCCTGTTCTGGGCATGTTACTTTGAGATGCACTATCAACTGAGCTGATGAGTATAGGCTGTTTATTGTAGTACACATTCTTAAATGCTTAATGTCTTAGACCAAAAAGGTTTCCTTTATATAAATACAGTCCTAGTTATGGTTACTACTGATGCAGTGAGTTACCATGAACAAAGTAACTTGGGGAAGAAAGGGTGTATTGGGTTTGTTTCATCATTACTGTTCATCATCTAAAGAAGTCAAGACAAGAACCCAAACAGGAACCTGGAGGCAGAAGCTGAAGCAGAGGTCACGGAGAAGTGCTGCTTACTGGCTTGCTCCACATGGCTTGCTCAGCCTGCTTTCTTATAGAAACTAGGACCACCCCACTGCAGTGGGCTGTGCTCTCTCACATCAGTCACTAATTTTAAAAATGCCCTACAGGCTTAGTGGTACATACCTTTATACCCAGCACTTGGGAGGCAGGGCCAGATGGATCTGTGTGAGTTTGAGGCCAGCCTGGTCTACAGAGTTAGTTCCAGGGCAGCCAGGGTTACATAGTTAGACTCTGTCTTGAAATAAATAAATATCTTGGTCTCATTTGCATACATAGCAGACAAGCTATTTCTGGTATTTATATAAAGGAATGGTATATGCGCTGGCTAGTTTTATGTCGTTTTAACACAACCTAGAGTCATTGGAGAAGAGGGTGTTGTAAATTAGTTGCTTTGTCAGCCTGTCTTTAAGTGATCCAGCCACAGTAGCCTATGCCATCACCCACTGCCACCAGGCATGGCACATTTAAGGCCCTGGCCACACCTCTCCCTCTCCCCCTCTCGAATTCTGAGTAGTTGCAGGTAGTTTTAGAAACACACTACCACCTTTGCCTAGTAGTTGAGACCGGGCTCTGCCCCCTCCTGGCTCCCTTTGTTCCTTCTGGCTTCCACCAAGCTGCCAGCACTGATTCAGTGTGCCCAGCGTGGGTCCCTCTCCCCTTCTCCCTCCCCCCCCCACCTCACCCCTCACTCCCCCCCCCCCCCCCGCCTTGCTCTGGGAGGATACAGCTCCACGAACCCACTCCCATGACCCTTGCCCAGGATGGGTCGCATTACCAGCCCCACCTTTGCATTGGAGCATAAAAAATACACTCAGCTTGTTGAAAAAAATACTTTTCAGTTTGCCTTTTGTGGCTGGGCACAGGCAGAATCTCCTGCCTGGAAAGGCATGCCCTCATCAATTAATTATCCCTATCTCTCCTTCACATCCTTGGCTACTCTCCTATAGTGGAAGCCCTAGTTGTCCCCAGGCCTTACATGATTTCAGTGTCCCTTTTCCTCCAAGGCATGGCTGAAAAGCCCCTCTCTTTTCCTGCATTTGCTTTTCCTCTTGGGACCCAGAAGTCCCACCTGTACCTTTCAACCAGCAAATGGCTCCTGGCCTTTTTTATTAACAAACCAAGAATCAATTAGGGAAACAGACCTTAGTATCAGCACCTCCCCTTACAACTCTGTCTTATTCATTCTCTCTCTGTGTGTGTGTGTGTGTGTGTCTATATCTCTCCTGTCCCCAGTTCAAGATGACCTTTCATTCTCCACACTTGCCTTCCCCCCATAAACTCTTACCCTAAATTGTATGCATGGTGTGTCTTTGTGGCTTGACTCCAGCCCATGAAGGTACCTTTCTGCTGCTTTATCCTAACAGAGGGAGCCTCAGTTGAGGAAATGCCTCTATAAGATCTATAGGCAGGCCTATAGGGCATATTTTAAAATTAGTGACTGATGTGAGAGAGCACAGCCCACTGCAGTGGGGTGGTCCTAGTTTCTATAAGAAAGCAGGCTGAGCAAGCCATGTGGAGCAAGCCAGTAAGCAGCACTTCTCCGTGACCTCTGCTTCAGCTTCTGCCTCCAGGTTCCTGTTTGGGTTCTTGTCTTGACTTCCTTAGATGATGAACAGTAATGATGAAACAAACCCAATACACCCTTTCTTCCCCAAGTTACTTTGTTCATGGTAACTCACTGCATCAGTGGTAACCGTAACTAGTACTGTATTTATATAAAGAAAAGAAAGATCACAGTGAGCCAGGCAATGGCTACTAAGCAGTGCTATAGTTTGTATGTGACTTAAACGTTCCACTTTGGTAGGATAGAAGCTTGATCTTCAGCAATACAGTGTTGAGAAGTAATAGAACCTTTAAGAGGTGGGTCTAATCATAGATAACTGGGTCACTGGAGAGGTATCACCCTCATAAGATGCTGATGTAGTTCTCCAGGGAACTGCTTTGTACTAATGATTTGTAATAATGTTTTGAGCTACAGACATACACTCATACATACACACATACATACATACATACATACATATATACATACATACATAAATAAAACATGTTCGGCCTCTAAATCTCTCTTACTTCATGCTTCTCCATAGGATCACTCTTGGATATCTCACATGGTGATACTATCTGCTATAAGGCCCTCCCCAGAGCTAAGTGGCTGCTGGTGCTGCTGGCAGTGCTGTGCTGCCGTGTTTCTTGTTGCTGGGGCTGCCATGCTGGGGTTGCCATGCTCTCCCTATTGTATTTTGTTTCTTCCTTGAGGGCACAAAGGTCCTAGCACCTACAAATCACTAGAGAAACCAGGAATGTTAAACACACAGGGGCCTCTTCCCAACAAAGGAAAGAAAACACCTGTTTGTCTGCCCAGAAGGCTGGAAGTGGATTTTGTTAATGACCTGGTAACCTCTTCACTATCTGTAGAGGCAGACCTCATCCACTTTTTGCTATAGAAGCGACCTCATCCATATCCTCCTTTGACCATAACCTATCCTTAGGGGAGATGTCACATGTACTTTATGATCTGCTAACCTCTGTGCTATCTCAGTCAAAGGCCACATTAGATTCTAGGCCTTTTACCTTCATGTACTTTGTAAAGAAGTTTCCATGTAGTCATACATTAAGCTTTATTGTGCACCTGGAATTGGAATGATTCTTGCCTGGAAACCTTTCCCAATCTATACTGTTTTAAATATGCTGACAATGAATTGCCTGCACTAGACTCCGTGATGTCTGATCCAGATAAACTAAGTCAATCTAAACCTGATTTTCTTTTTCTTTCTTTCTTTCTTTCTTTTCTTTCTTTCTTTCTTTCTTTTCTTTCTTTCTTTCTTTCTTTCTTTCTTTCTTTCTTTCTTTCTTTCTTTCTTTCTTTCTTTCTTTCTTTTTTATATTTAAGGTTTATTTACTATGTATAGAGTACTCTGCCTGCATGTATGCCTACATGCCAGAAGAGGGTATCAGATCACAGTATAGATGGCTATGAGCCACCACATGATTGCTGAGAATTAAACTCAGGACCTCTGGAAGAACAACCAGTGCTCTTAACCTCTGAGCTATCTTTACAGCCAGCCCCTAAACCTGATTTTCATTCTCATTTCTTTTCCGGTTTTCTTCCCTACTCGGACACCTGAGTGCTCCCCTTTCTTTCCTTCCTTCCTTCCTTTCTTCCTCCCTTCCTTGTTTTGATTTTCAAGATCTAGTTATGTAGCTCTTGGTCTGGAACTTGCTGTGCAGGTCAAGCTAGTCTCAAATGCATTTGAGCCAGGACAACCTTTCTTCCTTAGCCTTCTGAGTATTGGGTATATAGGCATGTACCACCCAGATCTTGCTGTCATGCTCTGGTACTTCCAGATATTTGAACCAAATGATATCTCTTTGCTTATAAGAAACTCAGCCTTGACTGTTGTTATTGCAACAGACATGGACTAAGACACTTCTCAGAAATCCGTCATGCCAGTTGCATCCACATGTAAATTGCATAACTGACCCTGATCTCATCAGAATAAATATAATTACAGCACTGGAAAAGGTAACCTTAAAAAAAAAATAACACAGTCTATCATGCCAATCTGACATTTAAGTGACACAGGATTAATAACTGGATATTTGAGTTTCAAAAGAGAAGTCCAGGCTGGAGATATAAGTTTTAGAATCTTCAGAGTACAGAACTTACACCCACCAAATTAGATGAGATCACCAAGAGAAAACCTTTCCAAAGACTAAATTTGGGCTAGTGAAGCTTTATGAGATCATAGCATTGAGAAAAGGTTAAGTGCAAAAGTAAATAAACAAAGATAAGTAAATAAATAATGAGAAACAGGGAGAATATCAACTGTATCCTGAGGCCAAAACTGTTTCAAGCTGGAGAGGTTGATCAACTGTATAAAGTCTGCTAGTAAGATAAGATAAAGGTTGGGAGCAAAAAGTAAAAATATAAAATAAAATAAAAAAGCAAGTTTAGGGTTGAGCTTTCTCTAAGCCAGATTCCAGTTGCTTTAAGAAAGAAAGGCAAGAAAGAAATTGGAAGCAGCTAGTATGAACAGACCAAAGAAATTAATTTTAGGAAAAAAGAGACAGTACACAAAGGATATCAAAGACTGAGGTACAGTAATAAAGGCAAGGTTACAGGCTGGGGTGGTTGAGGAGAGTGACGATTGCCAAGAATTCTGGTTACTGTGCTCATCTTCCAGAGACCTCCATTCCTTACAGCGAACAGTCCTGTGCCTCAGGTTCTCTTCCTCTATCATTGCTGCACTTTAAGTTCTTACATAGTTGCTCTAGTTTCCAGTCTAGTGTAGAGATTTTCATTCATCTGCTCAGACACTGCTACATTATTTCATGATGGTATGCTGTTTGTAGCCCTTGTCTGACAGATGCTTTGTAGATGCATCTGTAGATGCACCGGGTGCCTCCTGCCATTAAAATGCAAATTGCCTACATGTGGCGTGTGGCTTTCCTTACTGTAACACCCAGCTGAGCATCTGGCACACAGTAGGTAATAGCAAAACACTAATTGCTCGAATGACTAGATAGGTAGATTTTACAGTTAGGAAATCTACATTTTCTTGATGGTATCATACCTGGTTTTAATTTTAAACTAAACTTTACTTTTTGCTAGATTCATCTTTCTCACTGAACTTCAAATGAATAATTTGTTTTTTCTAATTATAGCTTCACATGTCAATTAATAGTAATCTTCTAAGTAGAGCTGTTCCCTGGCAAACTGCCAAGGATGAAAGTCTCAGTCCAAGTGACATCCAAACCTTTGTCAAGAGCTTCCTTGGGCTTCTTATCTCAGAGAGATGCTAAGTATTTTCCAAGTGCTCAAAATAAATTCCATGAAATAAATTACTTACTGATTTAAAAAAAACTTTTTTAAAGTATCTATAAATGCCAAAACCATCATTGAAGGACAATTTGGGTAAATATATTTTGCAACATGTATGAGAAATAAAATTAATAATTCTAGCATAGGAAAGTATTTTAGAAAACAATTAGAACAAATTGAAATTCTGCAGTAAAAGTTTCAGCAAAGTAGCTAGATATGGTGTGAATGTGGATTTTCCTGGTTTCTTGAGGCTAAGCAAGGAGGGTTTTGAATTGGAGATTAACCTGCTGGAGATGAAAGGAAGGGGAGGGGGGAGGGAGGGAGAGAGAGAGAGAGAGAGAGAGAGAGAGAGAGAGAGAGAGAGAGAGAGAGAGCGCGCAGGCGCACGGGGTAGAAGAGGCAGACTAAGACAAGAGGAACACTGTGAATTTAAGACCAACCTGGGCTACATAATGAGTTCAAGGCTAGCCTATGTTGTATGACTTTGTCTCAAAATGCCAAATATTAATAAAATTTAAAATGTACCATGCACAAACACACACAAACCTAAGCAACTAACGTGAACATAATTAGTAAAAAGTATAGTCAACAAATCTATGGAAATATATTCAGACTTATTAGAAATTAAGTGATTCCGAAGTGATATTTTTCACAATGAAACTGGGAGAGATTTATTTTATAACTGCATTCAGAATTGTGAGGTTATAGGCAAACAAATGTCATATACAGAGATGCAGTGTATGTTACACGCCTGATGACACGACAGAGGCATTTAGGAGCTCGAATGGGAGGTAAAATGTTAGGAGGAGTATATAACTTTGTGAGGGAAAGGATGTGCTTGCCACTTCCTGTAAATGACAGGAGCAACAACAGGGAGAACTAAAGCTATTAGAAGAGTGCAAACTCCCTCCAAAAAAAATGATGACACATACCCTTGGCTTCCTGGCTATTTTCACATCAAAGCTAATTTCCAATTTACATTCGAGATCTTGTCCTTTCCTGCCCACTCAAGAGTATCGCTTCAAAAATTCTCTCATTGTGCTAGACATCTTTAGTTTTGTTCTCTCAGTGGCTCATTCCTACTTGCAAACATCCTATAACTTCTTTCACAGTTAAAAAAAAATCTGCTTTTGTTTGTTTGTTTGTTTTTTCTAACTTTACTTTCCCCAGCAACCCCTATTCCCTATTCCAAAGCACATTTTGTATTTGCATAAAGTGTTTCTTTTGTTTTGTTTTTAAATAGGTATGTGGTGAGGTACAGTAGCCAGTCAGTAGAGTCAGATATGGATGCCCAAGTTCTACAGCCTCCTCTGCCACTGTCTATAATTTTTGAGACAGAGTCTCTCGCTGAGTCTCACTGTTTTAGCTAGACTGTCTGGCCAGTGTACCCCTGGCATCCTCTTGTCAGAGCTTACCACCACTGGGGTTATATGTACCCACCACTGTGTGCAGATTTTACGTCGGTTCTGGGGATCCAAACTCAAGCCCTTGCTCATGCACAGCAAGTGCTTTACCAACTGAGCTTGTTGCCATAGCCCTCAACAGGAAGTCTTCTTGAGCAAAGCATCTCTTTCCCCACTCCTCCCTCCATTCTCAGCTTACACCTTTTCAGAACTATTACTCCACCCACACTCCTGACACCCAAACTCATTTTCTCCATTCTCTTCTCAGATCCATGAGAAGAGCCTGAGACCTGATGGTGGCATTTGGAACGTTTTTCAAAATTATTCCCTCTGTAGGTTTTTTTTTGTTTGTTTGGTTTTTGGTTTTTTTTGTTTTTGTTTTTGTTTTTTTTTTTTTTTTTGGTCCCTAAGCCCTTTCTATGTTTCTTTGTATTTCCCTTCTAAGTGTCAGATTCCCAGTCCTTCACAGTTAATCCTTAGTCTTTGTCACAGACTTTTGATCCTGTCTGATGGCAACCAATCTTGCAGATCTAATCCCATCACCTCTCTGTTTAAAATTCCCACTAATTATGAGACAAAGTAACTTGCAGTAAGCCATTCCCATAGAGAGAACATGTAACTTGCAGTACACAGCCATTCTAATAGTGAAACAATATAACTGCACACATGCAGTGTGCTGTTCTAGTCAGGGTTGTTAGATCCAAACCTAAGCAACTTGTAGAAGTTTTAGCTTTTATCCCCTCAACTATGATAAAAGCCCATGTTGAATAGGTCCCAAGACACTAACTAAGCTCAGTGTGATGCCATGTTAAAAATGCTTAAGGATTCATGAGGATATTTACATGGTAGTCTCTAAAAAGATAAATTTAGAAGAAGGTGCTTTTTTTTAATATAACTTATTTTCATCAACAAAAATGAATTACTTTTGTCATCAGAAAGACATCTTAACAATTTTTTTAATTCAGGTTTTCATATAAGCCTCTTTCATTTTCATTTAATAATTCTCTGTTTTTAAGAATAATCTCATTCCATAAGTGTTGGAGATGATCTCTCTGATATCAAGAAGATTCAAGGCATTTTCAGGCAAATCTCTAAGCATTTCTGGTAGAAGTGAACTGTTGAGCTGCTGAATCTATGTCTGATGCTGTTTTGTGTTTCCAGTGGACAGTAGAATGTAGAAAGAGTTGGTGGGCTTGTCTTAATTCTGAAACCTTTCACTTGAAGTAGACATGTCTAGGAAGCTAGTTAGAAACTAGCCAGCTTGAAAATCACTGTGGGTAAACCCTCCTTTATCATCAGGACACCTTCTCTGTCCCTAACAAAACTTTAATGAAGAGGGAAGTGTCAGAATTGAACTTCTGTTATCCGTGGATATTTGAGAGTGGTGGACATTTAACCACCACTGGGAATTTTCAGATACTTATGTCCTGGAACAAAAAGTTGGGCAGAGACGTGGAAGCAGGAAAAAATTGTTAAGAAAGAACACACTTCCAAGAGAGGAAGCAGGCCAGAGCTAGAAGATCAATGACTTCCTGTCTGGTTCCTTTCATATGCTAATCTCTCGGCCTCAGCCTTAGAATTTCCTGCCTCACCTTAGAATTTGAAAAGTCAAAGAGTGAGAAAACACTACAATTCCCTCCCCGCACCTTTGATGTTTTGTTTTTCTAGTATAGCCTTCCCTGTCCTTGAATTCACTGTGTAGATCAGGCTGACCTCAAATTTGTAGAGATCAACCTGCCTCAGAGTGCTGGGATTAAAGGCAAGCTCCACTACTACCCACCCAGCTCCAATTTAAGGACTTCCAGGTCTGGACTCAGGGGGAACTTGGGGACAGGGGACATATGGGATGGGGAACAGTCAGTGGGAGGAGTATAAAGACTGGACTGTTAAAGAAGAGAAAAAGAATTAAAAAAGATAAATAAATTAAAAAAAAAAGATATTGTATGAAAGGATAGCTCTCCACAATGAGGAGGAAGGTAGAGGTTTATTCTTTTGTGTCTCCTTTGGTTGAGGCTTTTCATAGGAGGGATATTTCTTCCTCATGAAACATGGTTGACTCGTTTTCAGATTTTGCTTTTTCATTGATTCATTTTTTACATGTATTCTGATGCATGATTTAGGGCTAAAATAGTGGCATCTAAACTGTATTCCTGGCCCTTGATGGAGACAAGACTTTTTATATTGCCAGGAACGCTACTACCATAAAGAGCTTTTCTGGTCCCAAACAAGGACAACTTACTGTCTTCCCCAAGAGTTAATCCAAATGGACCTAACAACTACCCTGACAGGAGAATGTCCCTCAGGAGACATGTCTGTAACAGAAACTTGAGACTAGTGTAAGGCCTGTCTAAACATGTAGATTTAAATAATGGTCTCTCTGAGTATTATCCATTCACCTCTCAAGAACATCTCATGTTCTTCTGTAATAAACTATCTTCTCTACATCATTCTGTGTGTTGCATCTAAATGCTTTCACTAGAAGATAACAAGATCCAGGGAGCTGAGAGAAAGGCAGAGTGAGTTCCTGCTTGTCTTAGTTAGGGTGAACAGATAACATGACCAAGGCAACTCTTATAAAGACAACATTTAATTGGGGCTGGCTTACAGGTTCAGAGGTTCAGTCCATTATCACCAAGGCAGGAACATGGCAGCATCCAAGCAGGCATAGTGAAGGAGTAGCTGAGAGTTCTACATCTTCATCTGAAGGCTGCTAGCAGAATACTGACTTCCAGGCAGTTAGGATGAGGGTCTTAAAGTCCAGACTCACAGTAACACACCTATTCTAAAAAGGCCACACCTACTCCAATAGGGCCATACCCTCTAATAGTGCCACTACCTGGGACGAGCATATACAAACCATCACATGGGTATTAACATCACTTTTTAGCCAGTTCTAGATAGAAATTTCCTTAACACATATACAAAAACCTTCTCTAGCTTGTAAATATATCGACCAAGGTATAAGAAAAATAAACATGAGCATATCTCTGCATAAGAAATACAGTAGAAAGGGAAATATTTAAGCCTGTGCTATTTGGTAAGTGTATACTTGTGTGCATGTATGAACACACATGCACGTATACATACTTATGAATATGTATACATATTCTCATCTGTTGGAATGAATGGGTAACATAAGGGAAGTGTGGAGCTCCTGTATGTAGGAAAAGAGGGAAATTTCTAGTTTCTGATGATTAGGCCAATTATAATGCTCTTGAAGAAATATTGGCAGGTGGCCCAAAGCCCCAAGTTGTAGCTATTTGAGCTTTGCTAAAAGATTCAAGGGAAATCTTGATCTGATGATAAATGTAAATTGGTAAATCATTTATGAAAGAACAACAATAACAACAACAACAACAAAAAAAACCCCTTCTTTCTTCCAAGAGTTTCCCCATTCCTGCTACTTCCCTGATAAGTAGTGCTTGTTTACTTCTCTCTGGCATGCATTGCAGATTCATTTTACAATGTAGATACATTGTAGGTATATCTATATGCAGATATACCCCCTTAAATACAAAAAAAGAAAAGAAAAAGAGGCAAGTCCTCAAAGGACAACAACAACCTCATTGAGAGCAATTCCTTGTTTAAAACTCAGAAACAAGATTATACCTGTCCTTTGCTTTTCTACTAAAAACTCAACATAATCCAAGTGTGATGTGACATGACTTTATATGTCATTTTATAATTTTGGAGGAATGTTTGTATCAGAAGCTAATTTGATGTTGATAACCATTTAGAGAAGAGGCAGAAAAGAAAGAGGAGGAAGAGGAGGAGGAGGTGGTGGTGGTGGTTTAGGAGGTAGAAGAGGAGAAGGAGCAAAAGAAGGAGGAGGAGGAAGAGGAGGAGGAGGTGGAAAGTGTTAGCATTATTTAGAAATAGAAAATGGAACCCAGGGAGTTGAACCAGTCTGGCAAGAATAATTTATTTGATTGAAGCTAGAAAAATCTGTCTGCAAGTCCTTTCCATTACCCCAAAGGCACTATCCTTATCTCCCAAAGTAAACAGATACTGTGTAAGTCAGCACTTCTAACTTGCTGAAGTTAACATCAGTCTTCTTGTCAACTTCATACTTTTAGATATTTCCTTTTAATTTCAAGGCCAAACCATTTCTAAATCAGTCATCATGGTTCATTCTGGTTACTGTCAAAGAAAACATGTAGCTGGATACAGGAGATTTGTATCTCCTTTTTTAGATGTGGTCTTTCTGAATAACCCTGGCTTCCTGGCTGTCCTGAAACTCACTAAGTAGACCAGGCTGGCCTTGTGAGGGACCCTAAGGGGTTTTCCACTTCCACACCTTCCTTATAGCTTCCCCCTCCCACCTGGAGTCCAGGCTAGGCCAAGTTCCATTCTCTACCCACAGGAACATTCTTGACTAAAACAATTCTCAGAATGTACAGACTGATAATTACCTGACCCACAGTGTCGGCTGGAAAGCCTCTGGTCTGGTGTAGTCAATTATAGCTGGCACACGTGTGTCTTAATGCCATGACTGTGGGGAGTCTGAAGAACACTTCAGGCCCTCCGGAAGGAGTCTAGAGGACTCCACTCTTTTTGGAAACAACAAGACACAGTATCAGGAGGAGCTGACTGAGTCTTACTATAACCTGGTTTCTGCACACCTATGGAAGGGGCAAACTGTGTTGATTGTCTTTCTCTGTGTTTGTTAGTGTTGGTCATCTTGTTCTGTGCTCTTGGACTTGAACTGATGACGTTTTTCGACATTGGACAGACTGAATCTACCTTGTTAAATATCCTAGTTAACCACTGTAGGAGAAAACTTGTTAGTAGAAGTAAAGAAAGGAAAGTTAGTTACTCTCTGCTTCTCCAAATGGCCCACCTTCTAAGTAGGGTGACTACCCGTAGGGAACTTTGACTTGCAGGTGATCAAAGCAGTAGAAGAAAGAGTCTTTAGGCCAGGATCCCTTGGGCACTCAGACCAAGTGCCCTATATTACCTGGAAGAATCTAGTGGAGTACCTGCACCCCTGCTCCGCTCCCCCCTTCCCCCCCAGTGATAAAATCCTTTCTTTCCCAAAGATCCACCTCACATTCTGGCCATCCAGAAAAAGGAAACATGGGAGGAGGGATCTGGACCTGAGAAGAAGTTGATCCTCGGAGACCCTTCAACAGCAGACCTGTTGCTCCAAGACCCTCCTCCTCCATATCCCCCTACCCTTGCCCCCATGACCCCACCAGCTCCAGAATTGGCTCAGGTCATACAGGACTGGACCTTTTACCGGAGGGAGGAGTGGAAGGAGACCACCAACTTCTCAGTCCCAGCATGGGGACCCAAAGTCTGAGAGCCACCTTTCCTGGTACCATGGTGGCTTTCCCGCTGAGGGCATATGGGCCTCTAGATAAGGGCAATCAGGCTATGCAATATGGGCCCTTCTCTTTGGCCAACTTGTACAACTGGAAGACCCAACAACTCCCCTTTCAGATAGCCACAAGGGGCCAATGAATCTCTTTGAGACTGTTTTATTTACTTATCACCCTACCTAGAATGATATCCAAAAACTCATGAGAGTGCTCTTCACAACCGAAGAGCAAAAGAGGATAATGTAGGAAGCCAGAAAGAGTGCCCCCTCAGATACAGGGGCACCATTGATTGACCAGCTGTTTTCCCCTGACTTGACCTGGCTGGGACTTTAATACAGCAGAAGGTAAGGGGCACCTGAAGGTCTACCACCAGACTCCATTGGCAGGTCTCAAGGGGGCTGCACAACAACCCACAAATTTGAGCTAGGTACGTGAGGTTAGACAGGGATCTGATGAGTCACCTGCTGCCTTTCTAGAGCGACTCACAGAGACATTTCACCAATATACTCCCTATGACCTCAGCAGCAAGGAGCACAAAACTATTATGACTATGGCTTTTATGGACCAGACTAGGAGAGAGATCAGGAAAAAGCTTCAGAGACCAGAGGGACTACAGGATAAGTCATTGAGGGAGTTAGTGCAGGTTGCTGAGAAAGTCTACCATAACAGGGAGACAGAGGAGGAGAAGGAGTAGAGAAAGAGAAAGGAAGAAGATGAAAGGGAGATGAAAATGAAAGGTGACAGGAAAGGAATTTACAGAGAATCTTGGCTACAGTAGTCAGGGAAAGCGGAGAAGAGAGACTCCAACCAAAGAGAGACAGAAAAACCCTGGAAAAGGATCAGTGCCCTAACAAATGGAAGCCAGGGGCAGCTAGTCCTGAGGGAAGATAGCAACTAGGGAAGATGGGGTTCAGACCCCTCCCCGAACCCAGGGTAACTCTGAGAGTGGAGGGGAAACCAACTCAATTCTTGGTAGACACAAGAGCTCAACACTCAGTCCTCCAAGCTGATGGCCCCGTTTCCAAGAAAAGAGCTTGGGTCCAAGGAACCACTGGCACCAAAATGTATTCATGGACTACCTGAAGAATAGTGGACCTAGGGATGGGCCTGGTATCCCATTCATTTACAGTCATCCCAGAGTCTCTACCCTCTGTTGGGGTGATACTTACTCTCCAAGATGGGGGCCCAGATATACTTCCTGCTCAATGGGCCACAACTAACTAGCCCAAAAGGAGAGCCCATGGGTGGAGGAAAGACCTCTCTGATTGACTCCTGCCACAAATGTCATCTGGGTGGAACCTTTACCCCCTCCACCCCTATTCCCTCCCACCCCTACTCCCCACACATCAGTGCAGAAAGCGGAGCTAATTGCCCTCACCAATGCCTTGGAACTTGGGGCTGGCAAGAAAATTAGCTTCTACACGGATAGCAGGTATGCCTTTGCCATAGCCCACATCCACAGGGCAATATACCAAGAGAGATGGCTGCTCACATCAGAGGAAAAAGAAATAAAAAACAAGCAGGAAATTTTGGATCTCTTGGATGCCCTGATGAAGCCGGCAACTGTGAGTATTATTCATTGCCCAGGACATCAGAAGGGAAGAGACTCAGTGGCCCCCTGGCAATAACCAGGCAGATCAAGTGGCTCAAGAAGTGACCATGCAGGAGCCTATCCTGGATATGGGCCTGCAAGAGACACCCCTGAGAAATGGGACTGGACTAAGGGATGACCTCTCTTAAAATATACAGAAGAAAGGACTGAGATTGCTAGTCACCCTACCAACTATTACCTAGAGAAGGAAGGGCAATGGTGCACAAAAGAAGGAAAAACTATTATACTCCCCAAAAGGCAAGCAAAAGACTTATTTGGCTAATTGCATAAATGGACTCATTTAGGGAATAAGCTCATCCAAGCAGTCAAGGGATCTAAGGTATATGTAATAGATCTCAGGGTTTTAGCCAGAGATACAGTAGAACAGTGTAAGGTATAACAGCAAGTGAATGCTTATATGGCCAACAGTAAACAGGGCAAAAGACCTAGGGGAGAAGAGCCTGGAGTATATTGGTAGGTCAATTTTACAGAAGTCAAGTCAGGAAAATATGGTTACAAGTACCTTATAGTGTTTCTGAATACTTTCTCTAGATGGGTTGAGGCTTTCCCCACCGAGCAGGAAACAGCTACTGTAGTAGCCAAGAAGATATTATAGGAAATTTTCCTGAGGTTCAGAGTGCCCAACGTAATTGGATGGAACAATGGTCCTGTTTTTGTCTCTAAGGTAAGTCATGGATTGGTAGAGATATTGGGAACTAGTTGGAAGCTCCATTGTGTGTACCATCCCCAGAACTCAGGGCAGGTAGAGAGAAGAAACAGAAACCTAAAAGAGACGTTAACTAACTTGTCCTTGGAGACTGGTGCTGACTGGGTGGTACTCCTTCCCCTGCCCCTGTTCCAAACCTGGAACACCCCGTACCATTTTAACCTAACCCCTTTTGAGATCCTGTTTGGCACCCCAACTCCCTTGGTGTCCACTGGGCCCTCCCTAGAGATATCCCAACTCACTGATAAGAACCAATTCTTGAGGCTCCGAGCCCTTAAGTCAATACAAGATGAGATTTGGCCCAAACTGTCTGCCTAAAATGCTCCCGGGATGCCAGAAACCCCTCACTACTTCCACACTGGTGACTGGGTCTACATAAGGAGAAATTGGGCACAGTCACTGGAACCCTGGTGAAAGGGACCCCTCCTGGTGCTGCTAAACACTCCCACAGTCTTCAAGGTGGACGGTGTTCCAGCCTGTGTGAATACTTCCCATGTGAAACCTGCAGATGCCCTGCTCCCTGGGGACCCCGACTGGATGGTACAGAAGATGGACAATGGGCTCAAGCTCAAGCTCACCCTCATGACTGCCTGGTGGTACCTTTGGATTCTGGTTCCTTCCCCCATCCTATGTGCCTGTCCGCCAAACTTGTTAAAGCACTCACTGTCTCCTTCTGTTGGGGTTGGGGGTGGCTGGGGCAGTCACTGAGACCTATACTTTAGTCTTTCAAAGGAAAAATTATGACAATCTGAGGGCAGCCATTGATATAGAGGGAATAGAAACTTCCATCAGTCACCTTCAAGAATCATTGACTTCATTATCAGAAGAAGTACTACAGAATAGGAGGGTATTCAACTTAACTTTTCCTCTAGCAAGGAGGTCTATGTGCTGTCCTTGCCTAGGAGTGTTGCTTTTATATAGACCATTCTGGGATTGTTAAAGATTCAATGGCCCAAGAAGGGCTAGCCAAGCAGAAGTCAGAAAGAGAACAGAGTCAGGGCTGTTCTTGGTTTAACTCTTCCCCTTGGTTAACCACCCTTATAACCACCTTGTTACGACCCCCTAATTGTTCTTCTGCTATTGTTGACCTTTGGAGCCTGCATATTGAACAAGCTTATAGCCTTCATAATAAAAGAGAGAATAGGAGCAGTGCAGCTGATGGTCTTGCACCAACAATATGAGACCCTGAGGCCAGGACCTGAATAATATGAGTTAGTTACCCAAGACCCCTGAGTGTAGCTCTAGGATTAGAGCTTGTACAAGAAAAAGGGGCAAAATGAGGAACCCTAAGAGGTTTTCCAGTCCCACATCCTCCTTACAGCTTCCCCCTTCCACCTGGAGTCAAGGCTAGGCCAAGTTTCATTCTCCACCCACAGGAACATTCTTGACTAAAAAATTTCTCAGAATGTACTGATTGATAGTTACCTGACCCTCTGGAAAGTTCCAGGTAGAGTTCAAATGTGTGTCATGCTTGCTAGCCAATAGATTTAAAGATCAATATGCTTAGCCAATAAGTTTGAACTGTAACCTCGCTGATGTAACCTGTATCCCTAAAACATATAAAAACTGCTTGTAATAGCAATTTGGGGTCGCCTTCTTAGTAACTCGCCTTGAGGGACTAATTGACAGTCAACCACAATGCACCAGAAAATAAATCTCTTGCTTTTGCATCGATCTGCGTCTTGGTGTTCCACTTGGGAGCATCTTGAAGTAAGTACCACTGACCGAGGGTAGGGGTCTTACACTTGGACTCATACAGATCCAGGTGACTTTACCTCCCAAATGCTGGATTCAAGCAGTGCACCACCATATCCCTCAATTTTATATCATAATGAATACAGATCCAAAACCAAGAATGGGCAAAAATTAAAAGAATGGAGATAAACTTATTGCCTGCAAGAGGTAAGGAAAGCATGAAAAGCATTTTCTTTTGTTCTACTTATTTTATTTTTATATGTAAGAGTATTATGCCTACATGTATGTATTTGTATCATATGCATGCTCAGTGTTCACAGAGTCTTAAGTCATAAGAAGGCATTCAATCTGGAATTGGCGTTACAAAATTGTAAACTGTCATGGAAAATGAACCTGAGTCTTGCACAAGAGCAACAAGCACTCTTAACTGCTGAACCATCTCTCCACCTCAGAGACGCATTACCATCTCTCCACCTCAGAGACACATTTTCAAAACAGTGCCCCATCTTGAGTAAAGGAAGCTATGTTCAGGGAGCATGAAGGAAAACCCTTTAGAAATGAGCATATCTCTGAGCATTTAAGACAAAATGATGGCAGACACATGAAATACATGTTCATGAGCTTAAAATGGTGAACTGAAATCTCTGTGCTTCCTTAGCTTTCATCACAAAATGTTAGCTGAGAATAAAAGGATGGACAGATGAAGGTGAGGGAATAGAGGTTAGCGTGACCACCTTACTTAGTGATGGGCCAGGCTTTTCTCCGGTGAGCAAACTTTGTTTTACTTCTCATTCCCAACCATTTCTCTACTTAAGTTTCATCACAAGTATTCTCATCCTCAGCTGCCTCACTGAGGCAGACCATCTTCTGGCCTTGCTTGAAATCTCCCTTTCCTCCACAGCCACAGTAGCTCATGAGGCTTGATAAGCAAAACATGATTGCTCTTGATACCTCCCAGGGTGCAGGGAGAGAAGTTCAGAAGCAAGATTGGCATTCTCTTAGGTTCTATCAATTCCTACCTGCCTGCCTACCTGCCTGCCTACCTACCAAGCCACACAACCACCAAAACCATCTGCCATTTTGAATCCTGAGCTACACTCTGAGCAAAACCATCACTTCTATCGGCTTCTAGTTTATTATCCTGTGTTTATGGACTTAAGTTTATGACTCACAAATGCTACCTACTTCAGACCATTTTCTAGGAAAGTTTCCAGAACCATGAGTCACAGCTTCTCAAACACCTGGTTCCCTGTGCCCTTTGCCTGAATTCCTGTGATACAACTCACTTCTGTTTTCAAATTCCTAACATTGTGTTTACTCAGACTCTATGAATTGTGAACTTTGCACCTTTGTAAGGGTCATTTCCATTCTTTTCACTGCCAGTAAATTTTGATCTTAATTTTTCTATCAACTCTTTCAGTTGCTCTCCAGATTTCTTCCTACATAGCATACCCTAATGTCCATCACTTCCCCCAGGTGCTCCAGGGAAATGACCTGCTCTCCCTCTGTCTTGCTGTGCTCCTAAATAAGGTGCTAATTCCTGTAATTATGATGTGGGGTTGAGAGTGTGATGGGAGAGTTAGGACCCTCAATTTGACACCCATTTCTGCCATTTTGTGTGATTCCAACTTGAACAAGTCATTCCATTTTGAAGGGCTCTCATTTTTTCATTTAGAAAATATAATAACATTGTATCTATTGCTTCCATTTATATCAAACTAAAGACTGTGATAACGTTTTCAGAGTGTTGGGAATGATGCCCAGCACACTAGTGCTCAATAGATGTTTTCTCTTATTCTGAGTGAACTGCTTGATGCTTCTAAAACAGTCAATCAATCAATCCAATAAACAAACACCCAAATCCAAAAACCAAACTGGTGCGAACACATGTGTACTATGCAAAGCAAAGCCCCAATCTAACAAAGACATTCCTCTTAAATCCTCTTCATGATTACTGCCAGTTCAAGGAAGACTTAAGGAAATAACTTTGTAAAGCCCAAGACATCCTGATTCCAGTTAACTATTGTTCTCCTCATCAGGACCAAGTATGAGTCACAGACTGACTAATGTCTTTTATTCTCCTAAAAGGAACAGCAAGGATGTCATGGGATTTTTCCAAGTTTTTTTTTTTTTTTTAATTGTGCAGAAGACCCAAAGAGGTGGCATAGAAAAGTGAGCATAAGAACAGCTAAGAAAGATTTTTTAAAAGATGCTTGATTTAATTGTAATCAAAGAAATGAAAATTACATAGTGGGCTAACATTGCATGCTCTTGAGAGTGAAGTCTACCAGTGTCAGAGGAAGACTCTGATGGGTTTGTAAATAGTGCAGTCACATTACAAACCACTGTGTTCTCATATTATGGAGCCACACATTCATAAATTCCAAAATGCACAAAACAGGAGAATGAACAAATATTGGTAGAACAGTATGTTCATACAGTGGAATGTTGATTCTTTATGTTGACATAGAAATGAAGTATTTCTACAGTACCATGAATAAATCTAAGAAACTGGGTTTAAGGGAGAGGGAAAGACTAAGCTTCTAACAAGTAAAACACATTGCACAGTTGGGGGTCCTTCAATGAAAGCATGTGTTATAAGAAATGCATTGTCATTGTGGGAACACCAGGACCATAGCATATATTTCTTCAAACTCAGATGAATGCAATGTTACAAGGCAATAGAATCTTCTGGACATAGTTATAAATGTAGTTCTTAACGTTAATTAATGCTATGTGGTACCTAGTGGAATAGTGACATTTTTATTCTAAGATATTTCCTTTTTGTTTTAATTGTGGTAGGATTTTGCTTCGTTGCATTGGTTGATTTTGATTTCTCAAACTTGAGGGATCTTCTGACTTAATGTGCTGAGCAGCTGGGATGAGAGATGTTCAGACACTGCGCCAGGTTCTAGCTCATTTCCTTTCATAACGTTTACTGTGGTTGGTACTATTATTCTCATTTTATAGATGATGGGACTGAGGCAGAAAGAGTTTAAGTAACTTTTGCTAGCATTTTGAAATCTTAAGATCCAGCTAACATTTATCACGTACTTACATAGTACACTGTATTCCTTTGCCTCGGAGATCAGTGTCATAATAAAATATCCCTTGTAAAAAATTTTAAAATTGTTTTTATCGGAATTTTTCCTTCCTAAGTAAAAGAAAGAACAGGATAATCTAGTTAATCACATATTTTTATTTTCTCCCATTCCCAGCACATAAGTGCAAAACTAGAGTCTAATCTTCATTTAAATGGCCTCTGAACCATTTCCAGGTAGCAATTTTGGAAATGTAAAAATTATTTCACCACCAACTTCCTGAAGCCTCAAGACCTTAGAACTAACTATCTTTTATGTATTTTGCTTAACACGTATGCAAAATCATGTTGCCTATGTACACATATGTATCACATTCTAATTTAATAAGTTTGGTTTTAATTTTTCTTTATTTTTGAGACTTCTATATGCAATGTTGTATCATTATAATCATCCCTCCCAGCTCTTTCAAAATCCACTCACCACCCCCACCCACTCAAGTTTCTATTTCTTTTTAAAACTCCTAAGAACAATTGTAGTGCCCAAATATTCCTGGCTGTGTGGTCTTCCATGGGACAGGAGTCAAGTCACCAAAAGCTGTACCTAGGAGGGGGATGCGTGCCCAGCTCCCCTCTCCACCCTGGGATTTGCACTGGCTTGGGCTTGTGCATGTCTAGTCCACTCTTTGTTCATATGTAAAGTTACCCTACTGTGTCCAGAAGACAGTGTATCCTTGTAGTAGCCACCACCTCTGGCTCTCAGAAGTTTTCAGCCCTTGCTCCCACAGTAATCCCGAGACTTGGGAAGAGGTGTGCAGTGTATATATTCATTGAGAGCTGAACATCCTACAGTCTTTAAATTTCTGTACCTGGGCCAGCTGTGGGTCTCTGGGTTAAACACCATCTACTTCCAATTCATTGAACAGTTAATACTAAAATTTACACATGTGATTTCGGGGGGGGGGGCTGAAGGTTGGTTAACTTTTAAGGATGGTTGTCCATTGAATAGCACTACATACAGCATTTTTGGATCTTCATTTTTCTTGAGAGTTCTAAAACTGGACATTTCATCTGTGTAAGAAGTGAATATTTTCCTTCCATGCTCCATCAGGTGTTGTGGATGGTTGCCTGGTGAAGAGTATGGCATCCCAACAGAACTGCTATGAGCAGTGGCATGTCCAGTATAGGACTAAAACATGTGTATTCAAGGCACATTTTAATTGTTTCAGTAAAATATTTTGTTCTTATAGAGAATAAATATTAGGTAGAATTTATATGAGAATCTGTCTAGTCAGGGGCTGTATTTGTTCGGAGACTTAGCACTGCTTCAGTGGTATTGCTCACTTTAGGTTCACTTATAGTGATTCATTTCTGGTAAGTCATATGTTTAAGGAAACTTATCTAATTCACTATGAATTCCAGATCTCAGATTTCATGGAATGTGAGTTTTCAAAATATTCTCTAATGATCCTCTGGATTTCCTTAGTAACTATCTTCATTAGGGTTTCCAATGCTGTGAAGATGGAATTTTCACCTGCCTAATATCTATTCTTTATAAGAACCAAATATTTTACTGAAACACTTAAAATGTGCCTTGAATGATGGAAGGACTTACTTTCATAATTTATAAAATTTTAATTAAAGTTGAGCAGAAGAGACACCATGACCAAGGCAATTGTTAAAAAGGACATTTAATTGAGGCTGGCTTATAGGTTCAGAGATTCAGTCCATTATCATCAAGGCGGAGCATGGCAGCATCCAGGAAGGCACGGGGCAGGAGGAGCTGAGAGTTCAACATCTTGATGAAAAGGCAGTCAAGAGAAGAGTGTCAAAGCCCAGTCCCACAATAACACACTTCCTCAACAAGGCCACACCTATTCCAACAAAGATACATCTTCTCCTAATAGTATCACTCACTCCCTGTTGTCCAAGCATTCAAACACCTGAGTCCATGGTGGCCAAACCTAGTCAAACTGCTATAGTAACTATTGTGACATCCTTCTTTTTATCTTTATTAACATGGTTCTTCTATTTCGGTTAAGGTTATTAAAGGTCCGTCAATTCTGTTTATCTTTTCAAAGAATCAACTCTTTTGCTATACTGATTCTTCATACTGTTTTTGCAGTCTCTGTTTCACTATCCTTTCTACTCTGATGAATGTACCACACTATTCAGTCATAAAGAGGAACTGCTCCTCTTTTAGGTAAAGAAGAAAGTGTGGTCTATAGTGCTGTGTGAAGCAAAATAAGCAAGAAAAATACTGCCATGTTTTTTTCTCACATGTGTAATCTACACACACACACACACACACACACACACACACTATATGACATGACATGAAATTAGGAGGAGAGCTATTTAGGAAATGGAAAGAAACCACTGGGAGACAGAGTTCCTTCTATCTAGTGGATGGTGCATGTGAGCAAAGTATCTGACTTGTATTTGTAAAATGTCATAAGGAAACCCATCATTATGTACGAATATACACAAATAAGTAAATATAGTAGTGAAAATTGTGGTACATGTCCATCATTGTAGGATGCTCCATTGGACAGTGTTGATATAAAACATGGAAGAGCCTATCAACAAGCATTACTTTGATGTCTCCATTGGCTGTCTGCTTTATTCTCAGTCACCAGACAGCTTAGAATGCAAGGTAAGAGAATATGATCTTAGAGTTCGGTATGGATTGTGAAGGTTAATTTTCTTGGCAAAGAAACTATATATTAGGAGGTCACCATGTCTCAAAGCCACAGACAAGGGGGTAAGATGATGAGTTACTCTGAGGGTAAGCACTCCCCAATGGGAAAAAGAGTTCTGATTGGCAGGAGATGGTCATGGGCGCTTGAGTCACACAAAAGTTATGCTTTCTCACCTTATTTTGAATTTTCTATAATTACCCTTGGCTTTCTTCCAACCAATTTTATTGTTGTTATTATTGTTTGCTTGTTTTTGTAATGGTTTGAATAAAATGGCCCTCTAGACCCATATGGAGTGGCACTATTTGGAGGTGTGGTCTTATTGGAGTGGTCTTGGGGGAAGTGTGTCATAGAGAGTGGAGTTTGAGGTTTCAGAAGTGGCTCACTCTTCCTTCATACTACCTGAGGCTCCAGATGTAGAACTCTCAGCTACTTCCCAGCACCATATCCGCCTGTGTGCCGCCATGCTTCCCGCCATGCTGAACATGGACTGAACCTTGAATTATAAGCCAGCTCCAATTAAATGTTTTTCAAAGAGTTACCATGGTCATGGCGTCTCTTCACAGCAATAAAACCCTAAGACAGCTTAAGAGAGGGTCTCACTATATAGCCCTTGCTAGTGTGAAACTCACTATGTAGACTAGGCTGGCCTGCTTCTGCCTCCTGTGTGCTGGGACTAAAGGTATGTGCCACCATACCCAGCCCTCACCTAAGATTTTGCACATATACCTGTGAACTGAGAAATTTTGAGAAAATAAAGACTGCCTGGACTTTCTTCAGTGAGGGTTAAATGGCAGAAGGTTAGTAGTGTGTAAAATATCCTTAATGAAAATTAGAACATAGAGTAGAACAGATATCAAAATGAGGGGTGTCTACGTATGAGACATTAGATTATTAATATTATTAAATTTATTATTATAAAGCCAAGGGTGGTCTCCAGTAACTATATAAAAGAAGTAGATTCCATGAACTATTGAGAGAACTGGGGGAAAGCTACAAGAAATGAAGTGGTAGGTTCCTGTGAAGTGTCCACCAAGTCCAATTTATTATTGGTTATTTCCTCAACCTCTTCCCACTATGAACTTCCAGACTGCCATGCCTCGTCATACTTCAATGCACTGTACCTTGGAGACACTGAAAATCTTTACAAATAGAAGATTTATGGCAAACCTGTGCCAAATAGGTCTGTAGACACCATTTTCCCAATAGTTCAGATAATCACTGAGAGTTCTAACAATGAAATATTTTTTGAAAATTATTTTTAATATTTTTTAAAAAATTCATATGTGTGAGTCTGAGGCTGTAAGTGTATATGCGTATGTGCATACACACAGTGCAATTACTTGTGCAGGAACCCAATCTCCCTTGAACTGGAGTTACAGGCAGTTATGAACTGCCCAACATGCATGCTAAGAAATGATGCAAGTTGTCAGCAAGCACAGGAATCTCTGGTGGCCACAGAGTCATCTCTACAGCTGCAAAATGAAGTATTTTTAATTAAAGGAATACTGTTTTAATCACAATGCCAGTGCATGCTCAATAAACTATGAGCACTATAGTCTAAACGTAATTCTTACAGAACTGGGAATACAGAACTGGTGATTGTTCTGTTGTTCTGCTCTGGAATGGATCCTGTCACATCTCTGAAGTCAGGCTATACCCTATAAATGGCCAATGAATGAGTCTTTAGGAAAGAAATGCATACTGAATGCATAAATTCCTTTATTGAAAATATTGGAATAGCAATACATGTAGTTGAATCCATAACGAAGGGTCACACATTCCTGTTCAGACAATACTGTTTTAAATAGAGAGCATAGCATCTGGATATGCTTTCATGAGGATAGCATCATTGATTAACTAGATAAGAGTAATCTAGAGGCGAAATGACCATCTTGTTCATTAACAGCATATGGTTACAGTGAACATAATCACCACACAACATTCCTGGGATCTTGCCAACTCATGTGTGTGAAAGGACCAAAGTCAAATTGTGCATTTTTAAGCAATAGTACTCAATGGGAAAACTTGGGGGAAAAGTGTATATGGTCTGCAGATTTAAATTTTTATAGCATTCCTTAAAACTAGCATGGAATGGCAGTGAATGTAACAATCAGCCTGACGCAGGCCACTGGACAGTGTTTTCTTACAAGGAGTCTAAAATGGAAGAAAGACTTGAAAATATTCTGAACATAAACAGATATATAAACACGGTTTGCTCATTTTTCCTTTCAAAAATTACTGGGGAAATAATTTGCGATAGACTACTTTTCAGCTTTGGCTATTATTTAAATTTTTTCCATTAGTAGTCTTTGGCTTTCATAAAAGGGAGGCAATCAATAACAATGATTTTATACCTTTCTATTTAAAATAAAAGATGTATTATGATGTGAAAGTGAGTTTATATTTAAAAAAAATAGATTTTTCTTTCTTTCAATTGTGATATGAATGTAATTCTTTGAATAATTTTTTCTCCAATAAGATTCCAGAAACCGAGAGAGTTGGTCCAACTTGACATCTTTTACCCAACATTAAAAGTGTAAAAATTAAACACTCCCTTTTAAAACAAATGGCTACCACTAATGTAAACACCTGTAAAGAAACAATGTAAAATAAAAAAAAGAAAGAGAAAAAGAAAAAACTAAGAAATTAAGTTACTGTTATTAATGCACAGTTCACACAATTTCATAAGAAGCAAACATTCTCTTGTAGAAGTAGGACTTGTACATTCATGTTCATAAAGATCTGTATTTCAATAAACACCAACTTACAACTGTGAGAGATGCCATATTCTATTTCACACAAATGCTTAGTGTATTCAAAGAGTACCTTGAAAACTAAATAAAAAGTTGGTCTATAATAGTCAGATCAAAAAACATTGGTAATGAGCTTTTGAAAACTAACACTCTCTCTCTCTCTCTCTCTCTCTCTCTCTCTCTCTCTCTCAATAAATAAAGACTATATTACCCTAAATAATCAGGGCAAAAAATGAATATAAAACTATACAAATCAAAAGAGCTTTGTTTCCCAAACATAGCATAAAACATATACTGCCCTAATTAATTTCAGGATTTGACACATTAAAAGAAAAAAATCAGCATATTTCAAACAATATACTAAAAATAATAAATAAAATTTTTTAAAAATCAGATATTCCCTTTAAGTGCTATATCCTTTCAATTTCTCTAAATCAGATTCAGCTTTCTATGGCAAACAATAACATTTTACATTTGGTAAAATTATGCTGATAAATACACAAGGCAGGTATATATTTCCACAGTATCTTATTTTTTCACAGTTACCAAAAATAAAAATTGCATTCAACTCATACATCTATAAACACTCTGATTTCTCATGGTGTGAACTTGAAAGCAGTGGAGGTACAAAGTTTTTTTGTTTTGTTTTGTTTTTTAAACAATCTGGACTTGAGATTTCTGTCTTCAGCGTCTGCCCTCCACAGGTGCCTTCCAGAATCTGTCTGCGTTGCTATGATTCTCTAAGATGACCGCAGAAAGAAAGCATTGCTGTGGGATGGGGCAGCCAGGGTTGGGACTCGTTTTCTAGTAAGATGGTTAATCTAACCCAGTCTTTTCCATGTTTTATTTTAAGGCAGACTGGATTTCATTCAAATGTCCATACCTCTAAGTCCTGAACTATGAAGTCTTCTTTTTTCGAAAGAATATCATTATTAAAAGTACTGCAAGAGTTGCTGCGTCCATGATATAAATCAGCATCTAGCCACAGACCAAACCGTCCCCTGTAACAAGGTTAAAGGAGAAAGGTCAAGGCTTACAAAACAACATGCTTTCTGCCTTTTTCCGCCAGGTTTTCTTTCCTTTGGGCCAAGACAGACAGAACTCTAAACTGCTTACAAAATAAGAGCAAGCTGTGTAGACAGGTCTCTCTTAGAGGACAAATGGTTGCAGTTTCGCAGGCACATTAGTACATTATTTATCTTTGATTTTCAGTGGCATGTGTTAGTACACTGCCCTAACTAATCTAAGCAAATAGACTAGCTGGGCCTAAGTGATCCCCACGTAACAAAATGACAAGAGCCTTACCCTCCACCACCGAGTTCTAAAGAAGTTATGTCTCCATTGATAAAATATGAGTTTTCTCCACTCCACTTAAAGACCTAAGGGCAAAAACACAAAAGAGAGCACCAACATTTCAATTCAGAGAATTAGCAGAGAAGACACTTTGAATAAGTCACGTTGTGTATAAAGGAAACACATCTTTGAGTAACGAAGCACTTGATGGAATGGTTACAAGATCACCAATGGTTATGAAATAGTAAAGACTATTCCATAATGTGCTGGCTCTGACCTTCAATCTCTCCCTGTGTCGCAGACTGAGAAACTCCTAACACTGGGTCTCTAAGCAGTCTGTATGCTACAGTCATGGAGAACAAGACTGAGAGCAAAGAACACAGGAGAGATTGCAGGACACCCACTATCCCAGTGTCTGATCACCCCATTTTGCCCTGACTCCTGACAACACAACCTTGGTCATTCAAATATTCCACCTATCCAGGTACCTTGAAATTAGGACTAAAGGTGTAGAGAAACGTTTCGCCTGTGCCATAATAGTGGTCACTGAACTTGAAGGGATGAGTTGCATATGCCCCAAATATCTATGAAAAGAAAACAGAAGACTTAGTTACTTTCAAAATTGAATTCCCATAGAGAGACCTTCTGAAATATTTTTTAATACACTATTGTTCTGAGGTCTTGTAACTCTTTCAGCAAAGGTTTTATTAAATTAGAACTCTTTAAGTGAAAAAAAAAAAAACAAAAAACAAACATCAAACAATTACCACAGTACCCCCAGCTCTAACTGGAACCCATGTGGCCAGGCTTCCTGGTACATGGAAAAATCCATCAGAGAAGCTTGGAGGCATTATTTGTTAAAGAGGAGGCCAACAATACATCGGTTAAAAGATAGCTGAAGTAGAATGTGGAGAATGACATAAAAAAAAAAGTGTGTTACACACAGAAATGAGTGCTTGACAGGATACCATCACATCTCTAGAATGATTTAGTTTTATATTTTGTTTTTTGGGACAGGGTCTTCTAATTCAGGAGAAGCTAGATTGGAACTCACTGTGCAGCCTAGGTTGGCCACTAGCATTCCACAAAATTATCTTGTTTTAGCCTCTTTGATACACAGGAGCTATCATGTCTAGTTTTTTCATGTAGTGAGATCAAGGCTGGACGTCTCACCCCCTCAAAGATAAACTTTCCTCCCTTTCAATTTTTAATAATGAGAGGTGAAAAGACTTAAATATGACTGGTCAAGATACTTAGTTTTAAGTAACTTTGAATTAAAAGGTAACTCTTGCCTTTAAATGTCATTTTTGGGGGGTGGGGCATAAGCTTTGAGACAGGTTTTCTCGACATAGCCCTGGCTGTCCTGGAACTCACTCTGTAGACCAGGCTGGCTTCAAACTCACAGAGTTCCACCTGCCTTTGCCTCCTGAGTCCCTCTTGGGACAACCACCACCCAGCTAAATGTGATATATTTACTGAATCCATGATTCTTCTTGGAGTTAGAGGAGAGTCATGGTACAGAGTCTGGTCATGTTCTGCCTCAGCTTTCTGTCCTTCCGTTCCCATCCTATCAGTGCATACAGAAGATGGAGTCATATATATCTTGAAAATGTCACAGTGTCTCGTGTGCCTCCTACTGCAAAGCCTACTTCAAAAGCATTGCTTCAGTAGAGTGTATTTGAAAATGTCTGACAATTAAAAAATACTTTAGCTGGTTCAAAATCACTGTATGCTGTCTTTTTCACTACTTCTATCTAATACTAAACATTACAGATTTCTAATTCTAAAGATTCTTCTGCATGTTGACCTCCAGCTGAGCCAGCACCATTTGTTGAAAAGGCTATCTTTTTTTCCACTGGATGGTCTAAAGATTGTCATACTTCCTACCCCCAAATTTTCTCTACAGTTGCTAAAAATAAAGAACAAATAAAACATCTTATAATAAAATATAAGCAATTACATTCTCTTCTCCTAATAATGGAACTAGAATACAATACGGTGGCACCTAGTTTTTTTTTTTTTAAGTATGATTTTACAATATGACATGAGAATAACAGAATCATTTAACAGGTGGAAAATGAGCTCCTTTCAGATAAACCAATAGGAAATTCTATCTCTAGCCCTCTACAGGGTTCTAAATAATATTTCTCAGTTAAATTTTTTTTTTCAGCGATCATGGAAATCTATTTAAGAACTAAAGATTGAATAATGCCAGGGCCATTATTGGGTTTGTTGCCCAGGAACTATATAAACAAAGATCTGTGCTCTTTTATTCTATTAATTTATTTAGGGGAAAAGGAACACAAAACAATTTGCACATAACATTTGTGTATAATGGAAATGTAGTACACTCAGCAATAACAGAGAAAAAGGAATCCATACAACTAAAGAAAACTGGAAAAGATGGAATGAAGGTTTACATAAAACCCTTGAATGGCTAATTGCTTTTTCCTCTCAGCTTTTTCTGTGGCGCTAACAACTGAACTCAGAGCCTTGCACAGGCTGGGGAAGCGTGTTTTCATGGTGAACTCAACTCTTCTCAACTGTTTATAGCCAAAATGTAATCACTGCTGGGATATCCTCGACCTTGAACTTCTGAACTCATTGAAAGACACCCCCAGCTCTGTGGGAAGGGGGTTAGGGCTTCAAGACATATGGCCATCCTTCCCCCCTGGAACAAGTCCCTAAGGCACTGAACTGGACTTTCAGATACACATCTGCTTGCTTTTCTCAGAAAAACAACTTTGCTTTCGTAGCAGAGTGCTGTTCTGGCCCTGGCTTGTCTCAAACAATGCACATGCATCTATCTCGTGCTATGAAGCATCTGGCATCCATAACCGTCGTGTCTTGAGATGCAAGTATGTGGGCTGGGTGGAGGAAAGGCCTCTGCCTCTAGGCTACACTTGTCTGAATTTTCATCTCTGAGACAATGAACTTGAGGGGGATATAAGAAGTGCTGGGCCTGTTAGAAGGGACGGAAAACTGGCAGCTGAGAGAAGAGGGGACCCCATCTCCTGGCAGCTGAGAGAAGAGGGGACCCCATCTCCTGAAAGCTGAAAGAAGAGGGGACCCCATCTCCTGGGCCACACAATTCCAGAGCAAAACTACAGGTGTGAACTGGGGTTGTGGTGTGGTGGGAATTGGGTTGTGCCTCAAGTGCAAAGAAGTTCAATGTTATTACAGATATTTATTAGATTTTCTTGAATAAATATTTATTCATTTGCTGCATGCCTTCAGGACAATTTCCAGAGACTGTAAAGGAATTTTGCTTTTCTGATTCCCACAACTCTTTGCAGCTCCTCATTCTCCGTCTGCATGTGAAATATTAGTTTCTAATATATCTGTCATATTCCCATAAACAGAGAAGCCACCTTTTTTCCTCAGGATGGAGGGGTTGTAATGTGCAGAGCTGTCCATATATTCACAACAGCATGTGCATCTGCAGGGTGCATGATATGATAAGACTCTACTCCAGTGGTTCTCAACTTGTGGGTCATGACACCCATGGGGTTGCATATCAGATATTTATATTATGATTCGTAACAGTAGTTAAAATACAATTATGAAGTAGCACCAAAATAATTTTATGGTTGGGCGCCACCACAACATGAGGAACTGTAAAAGAGATGCAGCAGCAGGAAGGTTGAGAGCCTCTGCTCTACTCTCTGACAACATGTAAGTGTCAGCCTCAGGCTCTGCTTTATCACTGCTGGCAGGAAGTTTAGCAGAACTGTGCCTCATTGATTCCTTCTCAGTGTGGACAAGTTTACTACTGCTAAAGAGAGAGAAACTATATATATATTTTTGTAATTGAAGTGTATCTAGTCACAATCTTATCTAAGACATAGCACCAGTGATTCTAACATTTCATAACTTTCTGTGAGACTTTAAACATTTTGTGGTATTATTTTGATTTTCATCTTAATTGTTCTCACTATTCACCTTGGATCATTATTAAATAAGATGTTATCAATCCTGATATAAATCGCAAAAATAGTAACAGTTCTTCTACTTTCCATAATTCTTATGACAATAAAGTCATAAAGCCTGTGTCTTCCATAATCTCACAAGGGCCATAATCTTTTTTTGGACAGGAGTCTCACTGTGTTGTCCTAGCAGTCTTGGAACTCACTTTGTAGACCAGGCTGGTGTTGAGCCTACAGAGATTCACCTCCTCTACCTTCCAAGTGCAGGGGTTAGATGTAGGCCACATGATTTTATATATATAATCACATATGTACCTCATTCAGGGAGGTAAGTTGACAGGATAGAGAGTTGTGCTTCACAGCAAGGTCCTTAGTTGAGCATCACAGGATGAGAAATCCCAATCAGAAAACCCCTCCAAGTCCCAAACTTTCTGAATGTCAACACGATGCCATAAGTAGAAAAATCGGCACCTAGAACCTGTTTCGTGAACAAAATTATGATCTCTCTCTCTCCCCCCTCTGTGTATGTGTTTGTCATCTCCAAGATATTCCCTTATAAATATACAAATCTTACATGACTACCCCAAATCCAAATTTCAAAACACTTTTATCCCAAGAATGATATGATCACAATATAGTGTTGGATGAGTAATATCCAACATGAGATGTCCTGTATGTAATGGGTGTTGATTAGACATAACATGACTAAATTAACTGATTAATGACTTTGATATGTAATGACATGATTGAACAGGAAATGAAAACGATTTGCACATACTCCATGCACAATGTAAGCTCATTTGAAGGAGGTGGTAACAGTGTAGAATACATAGGGTACTACATAATAGCTCAAACAGCTCATAGGAAGGGCAGCCACCACACAGGTAAGAGTACCATGAGGAAAGGATTTCCCATGACTGCTGAACCACCAAATCCCAGACCTAATCATCAGATGTTGACGACCCCCCACCCAGTAGGAATCATCAATGGCCACTTCTTAAGACCCTTAGGATAAAACTCTGGTATGTCACTGGGATTGTCTTTGCCAACTATACACATGATTGTCCCTAACTTCTACTTTTAAACTCCTGTAGGTTATTGTTTTCTACTTCATAATCAGCATAGGGAGAAGATTTCTCAGCATGCAATTGCTCCATTTTGTTTATATTAGAATTTCAAAATACACCAGCAAACAAAAATAAGAAGAGAAGGACACAAAACAAGAATGTCCAAATCCATTTAGCCTGAGCATGGGAGTCAATATAGCAGTCTCTCTACTGTTGGGTATTCTAAAAATTTACCACCAAAACACCTTTTCATGGAGGGATACAGTTCAGTTGGCAGAGTTTGTTTGGGATGCATGTGGCCCTGGGCTTGATCGCTAGCTCTATATAACCATTTATGGTGACATACACTAATAATTCTGGCACTCAGAAGGTGGATATAGAAAGATCAGGAGTTCAAAATCACATTAGGTTGTATAGCCTGAGCTACATTGAAATCCTATCTCTCCTCTGTTAGAGGAACAGGCCTCACCTGGTTATCCATGTCTTTGATGACCAAAAGAACAGGACTATCTAGAGATGCTGACTTTCTGTAGAGAGTCTTCAAGCTCGTTCCATGCTCAATTGTGCTGTAGGCCAGTCTCCATGGATAGCCTTGTACCCTGGCTGGAAGGCGTCGGGCCAGCTGCCAATCCAGGGAAGAAAATACAAAGGGACATCTTAACCACTAATCAGCCACGTAGCAGTGCATTAACTAACGGCCAGTGGTTGAAACTAAAGCACAGTGCATTCACATCTTGACCTCTTTTGCCCTGGCAAATATTTGTTACCACTAGCTGAGAAAGAAAAAGGAAATCTGGAGAGTGTTTCCCTTGGTCAGGATGCCACCCAGGAGATACCTTGCTCACTCGGGCTTCCAGTGTCACTGATAAGATAATCACACCAAAAAAAAAAAAAAAAAAAAGAGTTCTTAGGTAAATCTGTGCTAATCTGAATGTCACAGAAATTTGTTATACAAAACCAAAACAGCTACAATGTCACTAGAGGACTATGTGGTGTATCCTAGAGAAAAGACTTTATCTGAAGACTCAGACAAACTAAGCCAGTCAAAAAGGTATTAACTAGACATATTCTTTCCTTTGTAATTCAACTTGGCTTTTTGTCATTTTATATTTTTCCAGTTCTTGTTTTTCATAGGTTTAAAGCTGCTACTGACTAAGGTGTCCTATAGACCAAGGAAACACCTGTGTTTCCCATGTGAGCTCATAGGGACTTTGTCCACCTTGTTCCCGTATCTGTCAATTATATTTAGCTTAAGCTGGGTGCCATAAATACTAATAGTCTCTCCAAGAAATGTTATCAAGGTAGTTATGTAATGCAATGTATTCAAGTGCTGGAAGTCAGTGTTAGGGGCAGCATCAAGCCCAACTCTATAGCTATCTGGCTAAGTCCCCAGGCCCTCTTGGTTGGATTCTTTAAGGTTTCAGGAATTCATGTTCCTAACCTAACTAGTGAAAAAAGTATAAGAGATTCCACATTTATCTTACTAAACAAATATTTCACAAAATTCAAGTAGCAAACTTTTCAGAAAAAGCAAAGTACACACAAATTAATTATATATCTTTATAATATATATGTTAAATAATAAATATATTTAATTTATTGGATCCTTTTTAGGTGCATCAGGACTATGGGAGATCTCTTCCATTTTTTTTTTTATGTTAAGAAATGGCCTTCTCTTTGTAAAGGTCTTGTCAGCTCCCAGGAACGCCATGCTGTAACATTTCAGAAGTGGGGAAGGGATGCTGGCAATGGTTAGGTTCTGTGCCTCTGCTTCCTCCCCTCGCTGCCTCACTCAGTCCAGGGGCAAAGGACACTCCATAAGGGCCGGAAGCCCAGTGTTCAGTCCACGGAGAACCCACCTGCTCGATGTGCATGTTTTCCAGGAGCGCACTGTGGGGTTGTAGGATGGGCAGTCCCTCTTCCTCCTCCTCCTCCTCCTCGTAGTAGCTGCAAGTGCTCTTCCTGCGTTTTGCCTCCTCAACTGTGATGATCTGAAGTGAGGACAGAAACAATCAATGTGGAAGTCCAGATGAGATGCACTTTCCCCGAAATAACCCCCAGGGCACGCAGCTGACTTAAAGGTGGAGTGTTGGGTAGCAGGGGATAAACAGAAAAGGGCTTTGGGGGAAATGACAAATTTTCAAACCCAGAACAAATGCAGAATTTAAGCCACAACAGCTGAGAATTTAGTATGCATGATTTAAAGTCATAACGCTTTCCAGTTTTGTTCTTCCTGCTGGGTACTCAGTAGCTTCACAAGATTTATATCCTTGAAAACAATTAAGCCAGGTTCCTTTAGCCTTTGAGTCCAAATTTAAATTGTAAAGGAAATCATCAGAGATCCTTCAGAAAGTCTATAAATAGAGAGTTTGGGGAGATAAGGATAGGTTTCAATCAAGCTTCCTGGCTGTGTACATAGCAACTAAGACTAGCAGAAATGATGGATGGTAACAGCCACTAGAAGCAAATGAGAGTCACAGATAACTCTACTCTAAATTACAACCAGGCTACGATTCACTCTTCACAATCCACAATGATTAAAAATTTCCTATCTAGATCGAAAAACATTATATTATACACTTCTGTTATTTAAATACAGTTGGTTTCATGAACTACTAGTGTTCTCATCTTAAAAACATTTTATCCCTCTTAACTTCTCAGCAAATCACTTCATGAAACATATGAGCGGTAATTAGCTCTCTAAAATGCCCAGGTATAGTAGTATCGACAGCTATATTACAGAGAAAAGTCATAATTTACATCTAGTGAGAGTTGTCAGGTAGTTTGTGGTTTGGCTTCCAAAATATACAATGACATGTACAAATTATTCACCTTCTGAGCTGAATTTTGGGTAGGGAAATACACTTATAGATTTTCCTATCTTGTAATGGAGAAGTTACAGAAACAGTTTCAAAGAACCACAAAGCTAACATTTTAAACATACTAAACAAAGCACTTTGTTTTGTTTCTAGTTTCAAAGTCTACAAAATATAAACAGTCCAAACTGAGGCGGGGGAATACGACAAGTCAAGTGTGGATTTCGAATTTCAGAAAGAGGGAGTCAAAACCTCCACAGTAAATAAAAGAACGTGCTCAATACTTTCTAACTAGAAGGAATTCCAAATGCACGCCAGTGACAGAACAGCCGGCTCCCCAGCAGGTACCCGGGCTTCCCAGCACAGGACGCATGCCCACCTACCTTCACAAAAGGTTCTTGGTCAGGCCTGGCACAATAGAAAATCTGAATGTCCAGGGGCAGTCTCCTGCCTCGCATGGTGCTGGGAGAGAAGACCGTGTCCACAGAGAGGAACTGGTCTTTCTCTGGCTGCCTGCACACCAGTCACAGGCTTGCCAGGCTGAACTACACTTTTTTTTTTTCCGGTTTCTAGCTTCCTGCATGATTGAGTTTCTGTTTCCCTCAGGAGGGGGTTCAACGTTTCTATAGGAACACACCCAAATTAGGATTTAGAGCAGGCACACTTCCTGTCAGGCAGATTGGGAGTCTGTAAAATGACACTTTCACCTTTGAAACCTAGCAGTACAATAAAACCCCATTGTCCTGGTGTTACGTTTTTTTTTTCATCTCTTCTCCTGAACTCTTCCTCCATATGCCCTCAGGGTAGGTAAGTGAGCCGTCCTCTCCTTGACTCTTCAGGGTTTTCTTTCACCTACTTCTTTAAGGTTCAATCTCCATTTTAAACTGTGTGGGTTGGTTCTCAGCATCAGTTTGAATCTTACAAACAAAAGGAGACTTTGACAGGAGTGGTAGCCAGGCTTACTACACCAACAATTTCTATGTTACTTTTAGAGTTGGTTGGCATAAGTAATTTGAAAGAGTGGGAGCACTTCTGATTTATAGGAGGCAGTGAACAATGTCATCTTATATGAAGTTTGACAAAACAGGTGGAAAAGGACAGTTTATTGGTTTGCATTATGGGATACATCTTAGTGACTGATAAAGTCCTCCACTGGGTTCTCTTTGATCCTCAGCTCAAATGACAAAGGTTTGGAAAGAAATACAGATCTACAAGAGATCCATTTTCACCTGTCTTTCTGTTACTCTTCCACACAGCCGGGGACTTTCAGTCCCAGGGGCTGCTGAAGGTTCAGGGTCTTGGGGTAGGTTCTAAGTTATACTCTGGCAGATGAGTGGACACAACACATCAGCCAGGACTGACCATCCATGCACACATCTAACAATCCAGGGCAAAATCACTTGAATTCTGTTCCTGGGAGAAGCACTGTTTTCAGTGCCTGGCATTTCATGATAGAACACATTAATTAAGTGCTTCCTGGATGCTGGAGAGGGCCAACATTTATTAAGCACTTCCTGTATGCTGGGGCATGCCAGGTGTGTTGCCAGGCACAGGAACACAGCCCATAGTTTCTTATGGATGAGTGCAAGAAGATAAAATTATAGCCAAACAAATGCCATGACATGCAATAAAGGAGATGAATGTGTTCAAGGCTCAAAGAAGGGTTGGGACACCTGGTGTGCTCAGAGAAGGCTTATTCACAGGGGACTGGGTGGGTCCATGTGAGCAGGGTGGGGAGATATGCCAGGTGCAGGGTTGCAGCAAGGGGCACAGAGATTGATGCTCTAGGTTCCTGATGGCTGAAGAACAAAGAGTCCTAGAAGAAGAGATGAGAGAGGTGGGTAAGATCTGAAAGAGTAAAAAACTTCAGTGTCTTGAACAGGTCTTGTCTCATAGCAGAGTAGTTCTAAAACCTAGCTGTTTTTCAGATTTGTCTTCTAACATCCTTCCTACAGACTTACTAAACCAAAGTATCCTAAGCTAAGGGCCTAGGATTCGACTTTTTAGAAATCCAGAGGAATGGAGCTATGGCTCAGTGTAGAAAAGTACCTCTACAAAAACATGAACAGCTGAGTTTAGATGCCAGCATCTGTAAAAGGCTAGGCACAGTCACTGGCAAGCTTGTAATCCCAGCACTGTGGAGCATGGAAACAGGAGGATTGCTTGGACTTCACAGCTGCCAGCCTGGCTCAGTGTTCAGTAAGAGAGGCTATCTCAAAGGAATAAGGTAGAGAGAGACCAATAGAGTAGGATGCCAAACATCCTCCTCTGATCTTCTCAAGCATGCACAGGGGCATGCACACTAGCACATGCTTGTTAGCATATATCATACAGCACCCCTTACACACATACACTTACACACATATACATGGAGAGAGACAACACCCTCCCTCACCTGAAATCCAGTGATGGGCAAGGTGGTTAACAATTACTATAGGTCATGGCGGTAGGAGGATGGGAACATTGTACTCATAGCTTTAAGCCTGGGAGTGCATGAATACACTTATGTATTTAAAAGATAAGTTGAATAGACAACACACACACAATACATATGTAAGACCTTTTAAGATTGAACAAAATCTCAAAAATCACTCAATAGTGATGGGAAAAATTATTACTAAAAATAATACCTATCATACATATTTAATAAATTAACTATTAACTATAGGGCTACCTATAGATTTAGAAAAAACAAACAAACATAAAAGCTACCAGCAACAACAAAAGACAAACTGTAAATGAAGAAATATCTGTCAAACACTCAGAAAGTCTCTTTCATCACAAGAAGTCAGTGGAGCGGAGAACTGCTAATGTCCCTTTAGGGTGGTGGTTCTCAACTTGTGGGTTGCAACCCCTTTGGGGGTTATGTATCAGATACCCCACATATCAGATATTTACATTTCTATTCATAACAATAGAAGATTACAGTTATGAACTAGCAATGAATGGTTAGGAGTCATCACACCATGAGGAACTGTATTAAAGGGTCACAGCATTAGGAAGGTTGAAAACCACTGCTCTAGGAAAATGGGCCATAGAAAAACAGAAGCAGCAAGAAACTCACAGGTGGCTAACTTGTGTATGAGCATGCTCATTTTTAGCTCATCAATAGTCAAGGAAATGAAAATTAAATAACAATAGGATAACACTACTCACTTTTCAATTTAGCAAGCATTTTTAGGAGAAAGAAAAAGTATAGTATTGACAATCCTTTTCGCTGTCAAGACCTAGTGGGAAATCCCTCATGCTGATGGCAAGTTCAGTTGCTGACACATAAAACTTAGGAGTCATAGAAATCCACTGTCCTTGTCCCTCATAATTCCACATCCAGGAAATTCTCCAAATAATTAAGGTGAAAGACCTCATTCTTATGAAATGATTGAAACAATATAATAACTCAAGTGTGAAACTGCTAAATAAATTATAACAGCTATAAAAATACTAGCAACTAGTTGGAGGATGCATGGTTTATGTCTGTAATTACAGCACTTGGGAGCCTGTAGAAGGAAGTTTGAGGCCTAACTTATAGACTGAGTATAGACCTATTAAAACAAGCAAGTAAGCAAGCAAGCAGACAGACAAACAAAAGCAAGCATTAAAAACCAAGATTTCAAAAACATAAAACAATTCTAAGATTATGTCAGGTGGGAAAAGCCATATGCCAAATACATAGAACAGAATCTTTGTGTGGAGTAAAAAGAGGACCCCATGTTCCTAAACAAAATAGAAAATAAAGTCCAAAGAAATGTGTGAAAGGCACAAGTGTGATTAGATATTTACTTTTTAATGTCTGCATTCTACTTTCTAAGTTTTTTTCTAACTGGCATACATTATTCTTATGAAATGAAGACACAGGTGTGTTTGAAGGCCTTGAGTACAGATGAGGATGGGCTGGTAGGTGGGGTGGGTTGAAACTGAGTCCAAGTGAGGTGCAAAGATAAGGAGGGATAAGAAGGATCTGGCAAGGGAGAGGGGTGTAAGGTCATACAACATTTAAGACCAGCGTCAATGGGATTCTGATCAGAGATGAGCAGCCCAGTCACGATAAAGAAAGAGAAGGATCTGTTATTATACCTGCGTTTGTGACTTTGATGCCACTAAGATATATATAAAAAAAATGAACAGGAACAAAACTACTGAAAGATAATGAGTTATTCTGGGTATCCTGAAGATTAAAACCCTTTAACTCCTAAGGGGATTGACAATTCTTCTTCACAGAATGAAGCTGAGGGACAGGGGTGCCTGTCATAACGCTTCTGAGCATTCCTTGTATCGAATGAGGGAACATGGAGCCTTCTCCTCAGTTGGGTCCTGTCTCCCTTATAGACAGAAAGACATAAAGGAGCTACCCAGTCTATTAACTTACTCCAGCTGCCCTTTCTTTCCCCAGATCATAGCTTTGGTATGGGCAAAGTGGTCCCAAAGAAGCCTTTCCTCTCTTCCTTTAACAAAGGTAGAGATACAACTTTCCAAAGAGTTTTCACTCTTTCACTTTCCTCAGTGACTTTGAGGCTAACTGACCAAACTCTCCTTCTTCTAGACACTTGAGTGGACCTACATCATTCCTCATGCATCCTTTGCCTCTTGTCATTGGGTGTCAGTGCAGTGTGGTGCCTTCTCCCCCTACAGCTGACAATAGATGAGATCTGAATCCCAAATGAATGGAGAAAGGGAAGAAAATGCTTTCAACAAAATGGTACCTTTGGCTCAGGATATTCAGGTCTAGTCAGGAAGGGTTTAAGTCCCCATCATGGGTCTAAATTTTCGTTCTAGAGCTCTGCATTGGGTGAAAGACTATAGCCTCACTAAGAAAATTAAGTTTTCCTGACAGAGCATTCCCTCTGTTAATATTTACCAAAAGTGAAGCTAGGATGGGATATCCTAATGTCTCTTGGATAGAGTCGGCTGGGCCTATGAGGCATCTGTGAGCTCTATCATAGCATCTTGTAGGAAAGAGGAACATGAATAGTTAATTAAAAATAGGTGTATGAGGTATGAGGGGGCTTTGGTGCAATATACACTGCAGGGAATAGGGTAATTGAGAAGCTGGATACAATGACATGATGCAGTTTTTATCCAAAAGTTAGGTGGCAACAGAGAGGAGAGCAGCAGGAAAAGTGAAGATGAAAGGAAGGAGCTGGGGATAGCTCAGTGAGGAAATGGCTTGCCTTGTGTAAAATGCTAGTTTTATAGGCATGAAGATCTGAGTCCAATCCCCAGACCCTACAGGAGTACAAAAGTTATGGATGGTGGTGCACAAGAGTGGGAGCCAGGAGAACCCAGAGGTTTAGATAGTCACCCTAGCCTCTTTGACTACTTTCAAACCAATGAAAGACTCCCAAAGGGGAGGGGGAAAGGTGGGTGCTGACTGTAGAATAAAGCTCACACACACACACACACACAGGACTAAAAGAGATGAGATATTTCTTCCCTTTTTTTCCCTTAAAAAGGCAGCAAAATATCATATCCTGATAAAAGATAAGGAACCACACAGGAAGGAGAAAGCATTTAAATACAAAAGATAGCCATGACTGATAAGACAGAAGGCATCCTTAAGAAGAAAAGAATCTCTTTTCTCTGAGCCAGAAACTAAGATTGTAATAATTGATCATTTAAAATGTAGGAAAAGGAGGATCAGAAAATAAATTTGTGAAATTCCTTCTTTGTCATAAAGTGGAGGGAGGCCCAGTGCTAGGATGCATGGACGCTGAAGTGGGCTAGGGAACTTAAGATGACCTGTGAGAGGTTCCAACAAGGAAAGATTTCTAGTTATGAGTGAGGAGCCAGACAGATTCAGAAATACTCATCTATCTTGGCACCATTCTGCTTGGTTTGTGGTACTCTCTTTGCTTTGTCCTTTCAGATCAGGCCTAGCATATGCTGTTTAGGTTGAACCCTTGGATTCAAAAGATCCTTCTGTCCTTGTCCATGGAATAGCAGAACAGGTTTGTGCCACCATGATTGGCTTCGGTCATTAGATTTTCCGTGGCAATGCCTATCTGCCTAGGATCAGAGCAAGTATGAGGGTATATTCTCCAGGAATACAATGGTCTAGATGGGTATAAAGGATGGAAGGACCCCTAAGTGATTTACCCTGATGTATTCACCATCTACCTGAGATAGGAGAATAAAACTGCTTTAAGGGATTCAAGATAGGAACAGAGTAAGATGGAGTCAAAGGACCAGATTTCAGAGACATCCATGAAAATAAAAAACAGGCTTAGAGGCAGGAAGGTGTGACAGATATGTTCCTCTTTGTCCACTCATCTCCTGTCTCTGTCCTGTAAGCTTATTAGACACAGAGATCTGTCTTACCCATCTTTATACCACTAGGCCCCCCAACCAAAGAGGTACTTGATCTATGATGGTCTAATTTGATAAAGGGAACTCAGGTTCAGCAAGTTATAACTTCCAGTCAAATCAAGCTAGCCATTCTTATATGGCAAAGGAGACAAAGTTTCAAAATGTATCTTAAAATACATTAGAAAAAAAATAGTATCAGCTCTTAATAGTTTTTGGATTGTGAACACAAGCCCATTCCCTCTACTTTGGCATTTCAGAGTCCATGACTGCCTCTTCTCTTGTCTAGTTGTTTACCTCCCAGCTCTTGGTGGTTGGCTCACTGAAGAAATTGTCGATCATGTTCAGCTCTTCTTTCTCCACCACCACAAAGCCTTGCTCCTTGGCATCTTTTCCATAGACATCAGGAGACCACTGAACAAAGAAGGTGTACAAGTGATCCACCCTGGAAAACAAGTTCGTGATGCATGTTAACATTGAGTCCATGGTCCTGGCAGGCAGCAAGAGCGCCTTGAGTACCTGCAACAACCTTTTTCCTGCTTTGTGAATTGTTTTACTGAGTAGGAATTTCCCCACTGTCAAGGTTACCTTTGTGAGTGGCTTCCAAACTCAGAAAATAGGAACCTACAAAACAATATAAAAGCCCACACGCACCACTCACTACTGAAACTGCCTCAATCTGAAAGAAAGATCAAGAGATAGGGCAGAAAATGGAAAATCCCCAATGAAATAGCACACCACAATGTTTCTTCTTTAGCTGACTTTCACTTATTGGATACAAACTGACAGGGGAAAAAGTCTGACTTGAGGCCTTAGCTAAGAACAAAAGCAATGCCCAAAGACTCTTGCTATAGTGCAAGATACATTATATAACAGTTTTAATAAAACCCCTCCAACCACTAAACCAATAAGAAGTTACTAGGAACAATACAGTTTTACCCTTGGGAAGACCTATCTCTTATACTACAGGCATGCCTGTTGCTTCTTGTTTCTCTGATTTCTTATATTTAGGAAACACATTTCAGAGGCATCTCTCTAGCTATAACCAAGAAAGAAATTGCTCAGTGCTCAGCAGAAGTTGGGGGCTTTAGTTCCCACTGTCTGCAGTATCCACCCTGAATGAACCAGTCCCAAACACTAGTTTTTTTTTAATTTTTCAATGTATAACCATGATAGTAAGGGATAGGGCAACACATGGTTTTTAAAGTCTCTTGTAATTACAAAACAATTCTAATTTGAAGAAACTGGTGTAGCAGAATTTTCCCCCAATTAATTTAAATATTAATACAACAAGAAGCTTGTGACTGGGCAGTGGAAAAGGAAGGTGGGCTGAGATTTTTAGGGACTGGAGAGACAAGACAGAGAGGGGAGGGAAGATGGATGAAGAAAAAGAAGATCCAGATTCCACCTGTCTTTAAATACCCACAGGTAGCTAAGAATATTTTATAAGGGATGGATAATTACAGGACAATTTATTTTATCTATGTGGGCAATTTATATCAATATCAATTCACTCTGAGTTCATTGTGGGTGTTTTGTGCGGTGAAAATTTACTGACATAAATTTGACTTATAAATTAAAAGCCTCTAGAGTTTTGATTTTACCGAGTTACTGGAATTCGGGACCTCTGGAATTTGGTGGATGGCTGGGAATGTGAGCAGAATCCGCAGCAAGAGAACAGTGAGATGGGCAGTCTCTGCTTGGGGCTAGCCTTGGAGGCAGCAGGGTCACAGGGCCCAAGAGTAGCCAGTGAAAACTCAGGATGGTGCAATTTTTTAATATTCCCGAAACAAACTGGAAGAAAGTCAGTTTATGGACAGTTTATTTTTTAAGAAGCTTTGATTGTATCAAAATACTTTCACAAAACTGATAGAAGTAAAACAAATACAATCCCCATTGCAGCTCTAATCAAACTGCTTTAGACTTCCACCTGTCTATCTGCTTTTGTCTGTGTTTACTCAGGTAACATAAAGGTTTTTGTGTAATGGGAGCCATGAAATAACTGCATTATATGTAACATTACATAATAATACATTTACCACATCACTAGTCTTTGTATAGATCTTTAATTACTACACTGAAATTAAATTACTACACTGTGTCTTAAAAGTTAATGAGCCATGCCCAGCCTACATTTCTACATTGTCAGCATGTTGGCTTGTAGATGTCTTTCATTATAAAAACTGCACAGTGTACATTTTGTGCCATCTTTTCAATTATTTTCTCAAATAAGGATGCTTGAATCACAAGCAGAAAGGGAAACAAAATAGTTAAAGGAGGCAGAGGGAGGGAGGGAAATAGGTGAGAGAGGGGAGGAGGAGTGTGTGTGTGTAGTATCCATGGAAGCCAGAGAAGAGTGTCAGATCTTCTGATACTGTTACTACAGACATTTGTTAGTGGTCATGTAGGCTCAGGACCACTTAGGTCCTCTACAAGAGCAACCATTCTTAACTGTGAGGCATCTATCTAGCTTTAGTTTTTATGTATTTTAAAAATCCATTCTTTCAAACCACAGAAAGTTGTCACAAGACAAAGTTATGAAGTATGTGTGCCTGAGTATTATGAAATAATAATATTGCCATTATGTTCTGGTATATTCCTATATCCCTAATTCTTTCAGAATTTTTTTTCATAAAAAGCTGTTAATATTTTGTCAAAGACCTTTTCTGTATCTAATTAGGTGGTGTTTTTGTCTTTCAGTTTGTTTATAAAGTGAACTACATTTATCCATTTATGTATGTTGAAGCATCTTACATCTCTGGAGTGAAGCCCACTTGATCACGGTGGATGACCTTTTTGAAGTATTCTTGGAATAAGTTTGGTAGTATTTTACTGAGAATTTTTGTGTTTATGTTCATAACAAAAATTAGTATGTAATTTTTTGTTGTGTTTTTATATGGTTTGGGTATCAGGGTAACTGTGGCCTCATAAAAAGAATTGGTCAACCTTCTGTTTCTACTGTGTGAGAAACCTCAGGAATACGGGGGTTCTGCACCGAAACCATCTGGCCATGGGCCTTTTTGATTGTAGAACTCTAATTACTGTTTCTATGTCATTAGGGGTTATAGATTTGTTTAAATTGCTTATTTAATCTTGATTTGACTTTGGTAGGTAGCATATTGAGAAAATTATCCGTTTTTTAGATTTTTCCAATTTGGTAGAGTACAGGCTTTTAAATCATGTCTTTATGATTCTCTGAATTTCCTCAGTGTCTGTTGCTATGTCTTCCCTTTGCCTCTTATAATCTTATCCCTCTTACTTTTTAGTTAATTTGGCTACAAGTTTGTCAGTATTTTCTCAAAGAACCAACTGTTTCATTCTTTTTATGAGCTTGGCTGCCCTTGTGCTTGGTACATGGCTAGGAACTGCAATGCCCTCTTGGTGGATTTTTTATGAGTATGCCCTTCCCTGTCTCTTCTGATTAGTTTTAATTTGAAATCTATTTTGTCAGATATTAAAAGAATGGCTAAGATCAAAAACACAGGAGACAGCAATTGTTGGCGAGGATGTGGAGAAAGAGGAACACTCCTCCACTGCTGGTGGGATTGCAAGCTGGTACAACAACTCTGGAAAGCAGTCTGGTGGTTCCTCAGAAAACTGGGCATGACACTCCCGGAGGATCCGGCTATACCACTCCTGGGCATATACCCAGAGGCTTTACCTGCATGCAATAAGGACACATGCTCCACTATGTTCATAGCAGCCTTATTTATAATAGCCAGAAGCTGGAAAGAACCCAGATGTCCCTCAAGGAGGAATGGATTCAGAAGATGTGGTATATTTACACAATGGAATACTACTCTGCAATTAAAAACAATGAATTCACGAAATTCCTAGACAAATGGTCAGAACTTGAAAATATCATCCTTAGTGAAATAACCCAATCACAAAAGAACACACATGTTATGCAATCACTGATAAGGGGATATTAACCCAGAATCTCAGAATACCCTAGACACAATTCTCATATCAATAGATTTCCAAGAAGATGGAAGGAGAGACCCCTAGTCCTGGAAAGACTGGATGTAGGGGAATGCGGAGACAGAGAAGCGAGAGGGGGTTGAATGGGGAAAAGAGGGAGGAAAGGGGGCTTATGGGACTTTTGAGGAGGGAGGAAACGGGAAAGGGGAAATGATTTTGAATGTAAATAAAAAAAACTTAGAAAATAAATTAAAAAAAATATTGACGCCAAGCGGGGGGGGGGGGAATAAAACAACTACAGCAGTTTTCCTTTTAGGTCCATTTGCTTGGAATATCTATTTTTGATATTAAGATGTATTTCTTGGATTCTTCAAAAGGATAGATCCTATTTTTTATATCCATTCTATTAGATTATGGATTTTTGTTTTGTTTGTTTGATTCCTGCTATTTTGCTGTTGTGGTGTGAGTGTGTGTGTGTGTGTATCCCTCTTGCTTCTTTGACCTGCTGATCTGGGATTATGTATTCCTTGTGGTTTTGGGGGAGTGGTTAACATTTTTAAGTTGTAATTTTCTTCTAAGTGCCTTCTGTTGGGCTAGATTTATAGACAAACATTGCTTAAATTTGGTTTTATTATGGACTCTATTATTTTCTCCATCTATTGTGATTGAAAGTTTTGTTGAGTATAGTGGTCTGAGCTGGTATCTGTGGTATCTTAGAGTCTGTAAAACATCTGTCTAGGCCCTTCTGTCCCCTTGAGTCTCCACTGAGAGGTCAAGTGTTATTTAAAGTCTGCCTTTCTATGTTATTTGGCCTTTGCTCCTTGTAGCTTTTAATACTCTTCCTTTATTCTGTATATATAATATTTTGATTATTGTGTGCCAAGGGGAAATTCATTTCTGGTCCAGTCTATTTAGCATTCTGTATGTTTCTTGTATCTTGAAAGGTATCTCATTATTTAGATTAGGGAATTTTTTTCTATGATTTTGTTGAAAGTATTTTCTGTGCCTTAAATATGGGTTTCTTCTTCTATTCCTAGCATTCTTAAATTTGATCTTTTAATAGTGACCTGTTGGTGGTTGATCTGGTGTTGCTACGTATTAAACTGGTAAATACTGGCTGACAAGATCTGGTTTCCCACCCCACCCCCACCCCAGCAGATCCTTGCATACATCAAATGATGTGACCTAAACCTTGCTGTCTAATTTAAATCTACTGGTTAAATAAAAGTGACTATAGCCAATTACTGGGAAGAATAGAGGTAAGTGGGGCTCATGTTTTGGCTGGGGTTCACAGGTAGGGACCATGAAAGAGAAAAGAGGAGAAATAAGGAGAGAAGAGAAGGAGAAAGACAATGGAGAGAGGAGAAGGCCACCATGAGGAGGGATCATGAGCGTGGACCCTGAGGACAGGCTGATGGAGCAGAAATAACCAGGGCGAGACTCAAACAGCAAATATGTGGGGAGCACAGCAGGGGAATTAACACTCTAGCACTCAGAAAAATATATTAGGGTAATCCCTCAGTAATTTTTCTAGAGCTAATTAAAAAACCTATAGGATTCTGTTTGTATTATTACAGGGCAGCCAGATGATATAAATAACTAATAGCTATTAAATAACTTTTAAAGATAGCATTGCAGTGTCCCAGATTTCCTGGATGTTCTGTACCAGGAAGTTTATGAGGGTTTAACATCTTCTTTGTCTGAGGTATCCATCTTTTCTCTCTTCAATGCCTGCGTTTCTCTCTTCCATCACTTGCTCTGTTGGTGAGGCTTGCTGCTTAGGATCCTGCTCAAGTTCCTAAATTTTTATCTTTAGGTTTCTTGCAATTTTGTTTTTTTTTTTTCTGATTCTATTTCCAGCTTTACACCTTGGATTGCTGTGTTCATTTCCTTCCACTCTTTGCATTTTGTTCTCATACATTCCTTTAAGGAATCCATTCATTTCTTCGTTGAGGACCTCCAACATATAAAGACTATTTTAAAGTCTTTGTCTTGTGCTTCAGCTATGTGGTAATTCCCAGGGCCTGCTATAGCATAGGGTTGCCATGCTCTAGTGGAGATACACTGTCATGGCTGCTATTGGTTGTGTTTTTGTGCTAGTGTGTAGGCATCTGGGATTGGGAAGACTGTAACTCTAGATACTGATAACCAGTCTTGTCTTAGTTAGGTAGATGTCCATGCCTTCATTTCTGTTGCCCTGTCTGGTCCTTAGGAGAGTGTGGTGGCTGTGCATTGCCTGGTGGGAAATTCTTCTGAGATATGCTAGGTGTGGCCATTGGTGGTTCTCAGTAAAATGTGCTTTTAGGTATTGGTGGATATCACTTAGGAATGTGAATGGGCTCTGAGAGGCCCGTGAAAGGGTCCACAGGAGAAAGGCAAGCAGAGTATTCTACCAGGATCATTCTTGGTATCCTGGGAATAGGGTCAGAGGGTGAGGGGAAGTCACAGCAGGTAGCCTGTTACACAGCTGGTGATAAAACTTGGCACTGGACATGAAGGAAAGGAGGGAGAGGGGAAATCTCAAGTTTGCCTACCGGCTTTGCTAGCCAATTTGCTTTTCTGGTAGGCATGGCTGTTGGGTTCAAGGGAATGTCTGCTAGAGGTGGATTAAGCCATAACTGGGGTAAAGAAGTTTGCAGTGGAAGATCTGTGTGATCTACCAGAGATGGGAGAAAGGGAAGGGAGGCTGCAGTAGGTGGTCTGCTACAATGCTGGGGATGAGACGAAGGAAATGAATTTGGAGGAAAGGAGAAAGGGGAGAAGATTTACAGTTAGCCTGGTGTATCCTTAGCTGGAGTGGTCAGTCGATTGTTAGGGAATGTGTGCTATAGTTGGCATCAGGGATAATGGGATGACTGGAGGGAAAAAAGATTGGAAGGAATGATCTGTGTGATCCAATGGAGGAGGGGGAGGAGAGGAAGGGGGAAGTGGCAATAGGTGATCTGTCAAGGATGTGGAATAAGGGGAACATTCATCTATCATTGGTAGGACTAGGACCTCCTACAGCTACTATGGAAATCAGTGTAGCAGTTCCTCAGAAAGATGGGAGTGGATCTACCTCAATATCTAGCTATATCAACTTTCGGCCTATACCCAAAGGATGCTTCATTCTACTAGATAAAAGTGTATCATGCTCAACCATGCTCTTTGCTGTTCTACTCATAATAACCAGAAACTGGAAACAACCTAGATGACCCTCAACATATGAATGGATTAAAAAAAAAAAAGAAAAAGAAAAAGTGATATACTGGGCACGGTGGTGAACACCTTTAACACAGGTAGGTGGATCTCTGAGTTCGAGGACAGTGTGTGGTTTATGGTGTGAGTTCCAAGACATCCAGAGCTACACAGAGAAAAAACCCAAAACCAAACCAAATAAAAACAAACAAACCAAAAAGACCAAAGTGATATGTTTCCACAATGGAGTATTACTCAGGCATTTGAAAATGACATCGTTAAATCTGAAGGTAAACGGATAGAAAAAGTGGATAGAAAAAAGTCATCCTGGGAGAAATAATCCAGACGCAGAAAGACAAATAAAGTATGTATTTGCTTACATGTGGATATTTGCTGTTAATTCAACAATAACCAAGTTACATATCTGTTGAAACATAGAGGTTAGGCTATAGAGTAAGGAACTGGGAAGAATGGGACAAATAGAATTTCCTTGGAAAGGGGAAGAGAACAGTTACAGATGGATGGTGGGAGATCAAATAGGGAAGAATTAGGGGAATGAGGAAGAAATACAGGGAGAGACGGCTAAAATTAAGGGTATGGAAACCTAATACAGTAGAAGCTTCGTTAGATACATACAAATATGAAGGGATCTAGATAAAATAATCACATAATGAGACATCTCTTGTCACCAAATGATGCTTCCAGTACTAGGATTTGGTTACATCTAGTTGAGTTATTGGCCAAAGGGATCTCATGGGAACACCCAAACAACCTATGCTGTTGCCAAGATTATAGGTTGCTTTCCACAAACTGACAGCAAAGTCCCATTGCTGAAGATAACACCTACACAATGCACTGAACAAGGAGTAGTTGAGCTAGTTAGTATATAGAGCCTTTACTCCTATATGCTAGTATCTTTGGTATAGGAAGGTACTCTACAGGCTAGCAAAGGAGCAAGGTAAAACACCAAACAGCCACAAACTCTTCTACCTACAATGGTGTCCTGCCTGCAAATATGATAGTACAACAATGGCACAAAGCTTATGGGAGTAACCAACCAATATCTGATTTGCCTCAAACGCCACTCCATATGATGGACCCATTTCTGACAATGCTTGGGTGACCAAGATCGTGAGAATAAACAGCCCAGGGACCTAGAGCAAAACCAAATACCACTGTTCTACATAAAATAATAAACAAAAACATAGCAATAAAATGACTCCTAATGACATTCTGTTATACTCATACATTAGTGACTTGCTTAGCCATCATCACAGAAGTAGCAGATGGACACAAATACAGAGACACACAGCTAAACATTATCTAGAGAATAAGAGACCTCCGAACATTCAGTCCTAAACAGGGTACCTCCATCAAATCCTTCCCCTCAGGGAATCCTACAGAAGTGGAGGTAGAATGATATTCTCTCTTTTTACCTACATATCCTTCATATTTATATTATAGCTTCCATAATTCCTGAACTGTGTGGGTGGTCTCTTGAGTCAGTACATATTTCTTGTTCTCTTTTCCTTCTGTTTGTTATTTTCTTATTCCTATATATCAGTTTTTGTTTTATATACTATGTTATTATTGTATTGGGCAGGGTTCTCTAGAATCACAGAACTCATGGGATGTCTCTAAATATTAAATGAATTTATTGGAATGATTTCCAGTCTACAGTCCAACTAACCCAACAATGGGCATCTGTGAGTGGGAAGTCCAAGAGTCTAATAGTTGCTCAGTTGGTCCTTTGTATAAGCTAGAATCCTGAAGAAGCGGAGTCCAACAGATGTGCTAGCAAGTAGGTACAAGCAGGGGAAGAAGAAGACTTCCTTCTTCCATTGTCCTTATGTAGGCCTCCAGAAGAAGGTATGACCCAGATTAAAGGTGTATATCACCTTGCCTGGACCTAAGCTGTTCTTTACTTAACTTGCTCTGTCCCAGGCTAGCCTTGAACTCAGAGATCTGCTTGCCTTTGTCTCTTGGGATTAAAGCATGTACAACCTTGCCTGGGCCTAAGCCTTTCATGGCCACTATGCCTCCAGATCTTGATCAAAAGTCTGTGTCATCCCACATCAAGATCCAGAACAAAAGTCCATGTTTTCCGGCCTCAACATCTAGATTACAGGTGTGCCTTTTCATTTCTGGATTGTAGTTCATTCCAGATGTAGTCAAGTTGACAAGTGGGAATAGCCATTACAGTTATGTCATGCCATGTCATGCCATGTTATGTTATTATGTTAGAAGTCTGTTTATTTTGTAATGAGAGACAGAAAAGGTAGTGGTCCTAAATGGGAGAGGAGGTTGGAAGGAACTAGAAGGAGCAGAGGAAGGGGAAAATGTAATCAGAATATATTAGGTGAGGGGAAAAAAAAGATAATTTCATTAAAAAAATTTCCCCATCAATCTCACCAATAAAGGTGATTGTGATGAATGCATAGTTAGATTTTCCCTTTCTTTTTATTATCCTCTATTTTCTCTTCCAATATCAGTATACCAACAGCTTCCTCATTCTTCCTTTTATGGCTACCCAATACTTTACAAACTCCATAGTTTATACAGCCATTCTATATAGTTGGACACGTGAGCTGGTTCCCAGATACAGTGTCACAAATATAGCTATGAGCAATGCACTTTGTATGAGTGTCATTTCACATATCAAGTTGCTGCTTATATTCCCAGAACTGAGGGTGGACTGACTGCCTTGCAAGCACTAAGCTGGCCAACCCTGCTTTGCCTCCAGGAAAAGACAAGCTTGGATGTGTTCAGGGTAATATGGCTCCTGACTAGGGTTGCACTATCAAAGAAACAATCTGATGCAGTTATAATCATATAATCATTAATTTTGGAAAACTCCATTGCCCTATGTAGGAATTATATTACTTTCGTTCCCTGTGTCTCCTTACACTGAATAAACATAAAATTAACTATTCCAGAGAGTTTGTATAGTATACAAAGTATACAAAATTCTCTAGGCTTTCTTTAAAAATGAAGTTCATTGTAAATATTGGGGGAAGCAGAGCTGTAAAGGAGAACCAAATATACTTCACTCTAACTTCTACAGAAGAAACATTGTTTAAACAGTTCCTGTTCATATTAGGAACAAGAAAACTAAATGTAGTACAAATGGCTTCCTAATTGCTTGTGGCTTGTTTCTCTGTGAAATGATAAAAGAAGCTTCAACACATGGGATGTAGCCTGCCAGGCCTCAGTGTTGCTGGTAGCTGGCCTGTCCCTCATGCACAGCTAGGACAATCAGTCACAGCTATCCTGTCACTCACAGTTGTCCTGTCACTCACAGTTGTCCTGTCATTCACAGCTGGCCTGTCACTCACAGCTGGCCTGTCATTCACAGCTGGCCTGTCACTCACAGCTGGCCTGTCATTCACAGCTGGCCTGTCACAGGTGTCCTGTCACTCACAGTAGGCCCTGATGTTTTCCCATTGGCCATAAAAAAATTAAAGAGAACATCAATGAGATGAGGACACTCTGGATAATGCAGTGTGAACTCAGATAAAAACCACGAACTGTCTAGCCACAAAGTTGCCAGAGCCATAAGTACTGCTATCAGAAACATCACATGTGTCCAGTTTTTCCTTGCTTCTGGTAAGATTTCCTCAAATGACGAATCATGGAAGTGATTGTTTCCTGAGGTAGTCTAGCCTAGAGCAAAGCACTGCTTCCTTTAAGTCATCACTAGTTACCTCAAGTAAACCCAGTCCAGTAATTCCTTCCTAACACTTCCATCCCCTTCACAGATGTCTAGGGCTAGGCATCAAACACAGCCACAGGTGACACAGGTACAGAAGTTCAGGATCAAAATACATTCAAGAGGGCAAATCATGAGATGCCTCCCCATGTCCCTCAACTAAAGGCGATGGCTTTATGCATTTGTGTATTTTTGATATTTTATAAGTAGGTGTGAATACATACGGTCTTTGAGCAAGAGCTCTGCCACTGAGCCACACATACAACCCTGGACACTCTCTCACGGAGTTACTAGTGCCCTCAGCATGTATTCTTCTATTGTACTTTAAGCTTTAGTGTGCTTTAGTGTCTCGCCGGGCACTGCACCTGAGACGGAGCTTCCTGAGCACCCACAGGCTGTATTACTGACTCTCATTTCCGGCAATATCCATTCTGGATGGAACTGGGTTTTGAATTCAAGCTACAATCCTCATATGTAAGGGATGTGGACTCTGAAGGCAGTTGTCTGTATCATAACCAGGACTATGCCTCCTAAAGCAGCCACTAGTGTTCTTTCTAGCACATTGCAAATTCTCTTATTCCACATTATTTCTGAGTTACTCCAGTACTTTTTCTAGGTAATGACATAGACATTTTGATTATTATTATTATTATTACTATTATTATTGGAACCATAAAGCATGTCACTCTCACAGGGAAGTCAATGTGCAGGATGACACCTATTGAAGAAAACATCCATTGTGACAAATGCTGAGACTGTTGGACTTTCTTTGCAAAACTGCCAGGAAATCAAGATGAGTGGCAGCTTTGACTTGGTTCTCCATTCCTTCTGAGATGTTAGAAGAAAGGAAAATTATGAAAGTGTAAGGCAATACAGATTTTAGGGAAGAACCAATCTTAGTAACTTACAGTGGCTTCCCCTTCTGGTAACAAAGATATCAACATGTACACGGTGACCATCTCAATGGTTCAGTTTAATTCTAAAGGGACGTAAGATAAGGCTGACTTACTGCTTCACAGTGAAAACATAACTGGAACATTATCTGCTTAATGGAGACAACTGATTCCCACAAGCCACTGGGAAGGTGAATCTGGGTAAAAGGGTAAAGAAAGGCAAGAGTATAAGTTCATGTAGGTTCAGAGCACCTCTTAGGGGGAACCCAATGTTTCATAGTGTCTTTGGAAGTTCATATTATTGGAGCATCTCTGATATGCATTGATGATTGTAATAGAGATAAACCCAAAGGAAAGGATAGCATCCCTTTCTCTATATCATCATTCCTGAGGGGAGATATCTTCAGGGGCCTTGGGGAGTGCTCCAGCCTTGTCCTGGTTATTTACGGAGACACATTTGGGTATGCCATGATGCTATTGCATGTCCTGAATCTCTTGCTGAAATTTAGACCATGTCTCCCTCCACCGGCCACGCTAAGGAAGGAAATAGAAGCATATGCGTATGTGCATCTCTTGGAAGCTCTAACAAACAGGGGTGGATGAATGAAAACAAGGACATGATAGCTCCAAGGCTTGGATAAGGAGACTGATTTTATTGTAGATATGAGGGAGAGAACAGCCAGTAGCATCTGGAAGAGTCCAGATTGAAGCGGGCCATGAGAGGAGAGAGATGGGGGGGGGGAGAACAAGAAAGAGAAGAGCCCCAACAGGGCAAAGAGGACAAGGGTGCCAAGAGTGGAGCCAAAGTGTCAAGTTTATATAGGAATGCGAAGCTGAGGGAAGAGGAGTGACGCCCCCTAGGATGCAGTGGTTTATATTAGGGGGCAGGTGATAAAAGCTAGGAGGAGACAATGTACTGAGTGAGCTTAGAGGCAAAGCATGCTCCTTGGTATGCTAATAGACACTACACTTAGCTGTCTGTCCCAGTTTGATGTATGCTTGTCTACCGGCACCATTCTTTCTAGAGGTAATATCAGCCAGGGAAGCAATCTGGGATGCTCAGGCAAAGAGACCTTTTTAAAAATCTATCGCAACTTCTTCCAGTACTGTCAGATTTTCGGTGAGTGATCAATGAAAGTTCTGAATTATCAGAGTGGTGTATCCTGAAGTAGCCAGTTGTGGGTCAAGACCAGCCTAATGCTTTGAGTGAGCTCTGGGTTTGTACCTTCCATAGTAGGGTGGTCTCTAGAGAAAGGGGAAAGCTCAGAGTCATAAAGGTGTTAGTAATAAATAGTGAAGTGTCTTTATGTTTTACTAATGCTTAGGAAAGGCAAGGCTTCCTATAGGAAAAATCTTGAGTTATTCTTTCTATAAGAAAAGCTGTGGCTGCCTGCCTCAAGAACTCTGCAAATCAAGACCCTGAAAATCAAGAGTTGCCAAATATACAGATAAGTAAACTGAAGTTACCAGCAATGGAATAATGTGCCCAAACTCTGTCCCTAGACAAGTTCTAGCCAGCTCAGGTTGATTGCCTTTAAAAGAATTCTGTAGATAGGTCTATTGTTTGTTTCCACAGAAAAGTCAATCATCACAATTACATCCTGGTTTGGGGCTGTTAGCAAAGTTTATGTAACATCAGCAGTGTCCCTAGGTCAGGGCCCCCGATTCCCAGTTCCTATTTCTGTTACTAAAATTCTATTACCTTGGTAGGCACATACCATAAAAATTCAGGACCAGGATTTACCAGTTGACATGTGAACTCAGTTCAGAGAAGTAGCATGGCAATGGACCCTGTCTCAATGGCTATAAAAGTTGGCCCTTGCCTGGGAGCCATAGAGAAGATGATAGGGCCAACTGCAGAGTTACATTCTCATTGAGAATGCTCACATCTTCTCTTTTAGACATCAAGGGTAAAAACACACCCTTACTTCTTTCAGCGTTAGCTTCTGACATAACATTAATACACCCTCAATTTCATATGTAGTCAGGGACATCATCTAAGGAAGCTGAGGGAAACGTAAAATGGATGAAAAATTTAAACCACCTGCTCCACACGAGGAAAATGTAAATTGATTTGAAAGGTTTACTTAAGTTCAAAGGTCCTTGGAGATCAAATGGAAGGAATACACGTCCTATCCTATCTCTCTTGCCAACTCTCTGAGCTTAAGTCCCTTCCTTTTGTTTATATTCTGTCAACTGTTTAGGGAACAGGAAGAAGATATGACTGAATTACAATTGCCTTCAGTTTACTTGGCTGAATTCTTGGTTCTTTTTACCTAACAGGCTTTTCCTAACCTCAACCTAGTTTACTTTCCAGAACACAACAGACTCCAGGAAGTAAAGCTCCGTCCCCAAATCCCCCACCCTGTTCCTCTGGATCCCACCTTGTCCATTGCTTCCTGACTAGTCTTTTACCTTCATGACATCTCTCTGCCTCAAGTTCCCTCAACTATTTGGTTCCTCCAAGATTCATACAATTCTAAGCCAATATGGTCACCCTCACTTTTGTTCTGACCCTACGTGCCTATCCCAGTCTAACTTCTCCTCTAGGGAAGCTGTTGTTGGGTTGCTTTCCCATGTATAACAGACTCTTTCTTGTGCATCCCACAGTCACAGATCACATGTAGCTCCCTTCCTACTCATCACAGTACTGTGGGGACCTCTCTCCATTAGCCCAAGCTCTCGCCTCCCCTACCTACACCCTACTTCAATGAAAGCTTCTCTACTGAGTAAATAAGAGTCCTGCTGCATCTATCTAGATGATCTATGTATCTGTCTATCTAGTTGATCTAGTTCTCCACACTTCCTCTTTTAGCCATCGTCACCCTCCTCTGCACCTTACCAGGCCCACTCCCTGCCAACCCCCTGTCCACTCCCCCTTCTAGTCCCTTACTCTCCCACTCTTTTCATCCTTCTGTGTCCTTCACACTGATCCTTAAACCTTCACGCATTTCTCCACCCTTAAAAAAAGGTTGTAGGTTTTCTTTTTTTTCCCCTCAAAGTTCCTTCCCATTATTCATTTTCATTTCAGAGTGCATTATTTGAGCTAGCAAATATTTCAACCCTAAACTCATCTGTTTTGATCTATTTGCTGTTTTAGTGTATGCCACTGGTAAATCAAGTTTGCCTCACACACTTTCTGAAAGGAGGTAGAGGGTTAAAAACTGCTGTTTCATTCCTTGTTGTTTCAGTGGTTTTCTTTAGTCGCCAACTGTGCAAACCAACAACAATATGTCAATCTTATAGCCTTGACCTTAGAAAGCTTGTTGAGGCTTGAGAAGCTCAGTGATTCACCTTGTGGTCTGGTCCCTGATGAATCAGCAGCCTTGGGACATTATCCAGGGTTTTTCTCAGAGCTAGCACCATTACCAGTAATTATAGGCACTGTAGCTGCCAACTGGTCCTGAAGCAGTGTATTGTAATACATGTTAATAAGGAAGCAGAAAACTTGGTCAAGTACTGGGTCCAGGGAAAAGCTAATCTTTTAAAAGGAAGTAGATCTGAGGCTGAAATGAGGCCAAGACAAAAGGGCAGAGAAAGGGGGTGACTTTTTAAAATACAAAATCAGTCACTTTGCCTGGCTCCAAAAATCTCTTCTAGTATCTTCCTAGAGGTTTTATGATTAATTCGAGCTCTGTAGCTGCTCAAGATTCTTGTTTTTTGCCACACTCTCAAATGTGCTACTGTGTTCAGACACAGGGTTCATTCTCATTTCTCATACAGGCTGATTATTATCATCTATCTTCTTATTTATCATCTATCTACCTGTCCGTCTGTCTGTCTGTCTGTCTGTCTCTCTATCTATCTATCTATCTATCTATCTATCTATCTATCTATCTATCTATCTATCTATCTATCTATCTATCTATCTATCATCCATCTTTAGTAAGAGTATTAGCAGAGGCAAGCCTGATGGAGAAATGTCTATGACTGGGGTCTGAGAAGGCTTGTCAGATGTCACAGTTGATCTGAGTTTATTGAGGGAGGCAGAAGAGTTCATTACAGGAGGAAAAAGAAAATACTTCTATTTTCCTGAACATGTACGGAGATATGGCATTTAAAGAATATGTTGCTGCTGTAGCCGTGTTAAGGTCAAACTGGATATAGCAGAAAGGAATATAGATATTGTGATCAGGCTTTGGTGAGTTCTTACAAAGGTCTCTCTAAATGCAGACAGAACTGTCACAACATAAGAGACCAAGTCTTTATTTAGCATGCTCAGATGGTGGGTCACACAAAAAAAAAAAAAAGAAAGAAAGAAAGATAGAAAGGAAGAAAAGTGGGACAGAGAATATAAATTGACTATGAGAGATGCCACAGAACTTTCTAAACAAACAACAAAGGGACCCAGATATTATACGACCACTACTGGGTCTTGGATTGCAAGTCAACATATAACAGAGATGCTTGCACATCAATGTTATTTGTAGCACCATTCACAATAGCTACATTATGGCATCAGTCTAGGTGTCCAACAAGTGAGAAATGGGTAAAGAAAAGGTAGTATATGCACAAATAAGAAATGGGTAAGGAAAAGGCGGTATATGTAATTGTTTTAGCCATAAGAAGATCAAAGGTCTGTCATTTTCAGGAAAACAGATGTAACTTGAGACATAGATGTACTATTAACTGAATAAAGTCAATCATAGAAAATGAAATATCTTGCTTTTCTCTCATTTATGGGTCCTATATTTTATATCAATAAATAAAATCATGTCTGTATATGACATGGATAGAAGCAAAACTAACTGGGGGGAGGGGATTGGGATCTACAGGATTTGGAGGGTCAAGAAAAGGAAGGGCTGGGTTTGGTGAGGAAGTACTGAACATATAATATATACACATGCATAAGTTTGGGAAACATGCCTACAATATCTTGCTCACCAATTGAGATAAAGGGACTAGCAAAGAGGAAAGAATCTCCTTAGAAAGGGGAAATAGAATAGAAGGTTATGGATGGATTGGGTGGGAAGGAGTATTGGAGCAGGAGGATTAAATAGGGATGAGGAAGGAAGAGGGGGTTAAAGGAGAGAACACAAGGAGAATCAGCTACAACTAAGGGGACATGTGGAAACCTAATACAGTAGAGGTGTCTTAAAATAAATACATATATGAAAGAAATCAAATTTGGAATTATCAAATAATGGGGAAGAAAAAGATCCAATTAGACACCTCTCTCCACCAAATGAACCTTCTAGTGCTGGGAAGGGATTACATCTAATTGAATTAGAAGTAAAAAGAGGTCTCATGGAACAACTCCCATACCTGCACTCCCCCCACCCCCAAACAACTCAGCTATTTCTAAAGCTATTGGTTGCTCTCCACAACGGATGGTAAGGTCCCATCATTGAAGAAAACACTGAACATGAAGAATTCAAGCTGGTGCCTATCTAGAGCCTACACCACATTGACTAGTATTTGTGGCACTGGAAGATACTCTGCACACTATCAGAGGAGAAAGGTAAACACCAACCCGGTTAGAAACCCGGTGATCTACAATGGTGGTCTGCCTGTAATACAATCTAGTGTATTAATTGCACATTTGTGGAAGTAACCAACAAATATCTGATGGGATTTAAGGCCTACTCTATGGGATAGATGGAATTCACGCCTAACACAGTCCAGGAGGCCAAGAATCTGAGACTTAGATAGGGCAGAAACCTAGGGGAAAACCAAACTATTGTTCTGTTAATGAAACATAGCAATAAAATGACTCCTAATGACATTCTGCCATACTCATAGATCAGTGTATTGCTCAATTATCATCAGAGAAACTTCTTCCTACAATATATGGGAACAAATACAAAGACTCACAGCTGGACAATATACAGGGAGTGAGAGAACTTAGAATATTCGGTCCTAAAAGAGATGTCTCTATCCAATCCTCCCTACCAGGACTCAGGGAACTATGAAGAGGAGGAGGCAAAACGATTGTTAAGAGCCAATGGGAATGGAAGACACAAAAGAAACAAGCTCTTAAAAACTGTTGGGGACAGCATACCATGACAGGGACTGCCCACAGCAGGCCAGAATGGAGACATCTCAGAAGCCCATGGCAGCTCCTTGAAAGAAAGGAGGGTGCCTGGGTCTCTGAGGAGCAGGAGACACATCCCTCCAGGGAACCTGCCATCAGAAATAAGGGACTGCCCACAGTAGCCTGGGATGGACACATCTCAGTAGCCTGTGGCAGCTCTTTGTAAAAAAAAAAAAAAAGTTCCCATTTAACCTAACCCTATCCCTGTTATCTATATAACAACAGCTATATAGATTTCATTTCTGCGTGACCGCTTTACAGTTGCCTTGGTGTGCATAATCATTCTACTATATCTGACTTTCCTATTCCCTTCTCCTCCTGCTCTGGTGAATTCTGTGAAACTAGATGTTCCTTGATGCAATGATTCTTAAACAATTAAAAATCGAGGCACGGGGCACAGCACAGCACAGTCCTAATGGCCCAGGTGCATGCTGTGTGTTCTCATCTTGGAAACAATGTAATAACTGCATAATGGCAGTTCCAGATTAATGTTTGACTTGCAAAGAAAGTTTGAAAAAATTATTAGAAAATGAAACCAAGCCAATATTGGGACCCTGAGAAAGGAGAAAACTATTGAGGTTCTGAAATGAGTTTAGTACAACATTTGAGAGCAGTTCCTGGATAGGCAAGTACAGAATGCATAAAATTATATATTAGTAAAACTAAGTCAAAACACTGGATCTCTTAGGAGAGTCATTGGGTGCAATATACAAAAGCAGAAAACTAGCGGAACTGCTGAGTTAAGGATTAACTTGATTCTTTCTGGCACTGCCTGGCAGCTTTGCCCATGTTATTTATCATTAGAGCTTCACAGGAAAATGCAAGTAGCTGACCTCAGAACTCTGAGCTCTGAAGTATAAAGTTAAAAAAGTAAAAAGTTAAAGTTTAAATAATGATAAGTTTGCAGTTATTAATATTTTGGCCACAGGCCTGGTAATAGGGGAAGCTTGAAACTTTGGAAAACAATTGTAATTCTTAATTCTTTGTGAGATGTGGTTATTCTTTTGAATTTGATTTTGAATCTGGCAGTTGCCTTAGGGTTTTATTGCTATGAACAGACACCACGACCAATGCAAGTCTTATAAAGGACAACATTTAATTGGGTCTGGCTTACAGGTTCAGTCAATTATCATCAAGGTGGGAGCATGGTGGGAGCATGGCAGTGTCCAGGCAGGCATGGTACAGGAGGAGCTGAGAGTTCTACATCTTCATCTGAAGGCCTCTAGTGTAAGAATAGCTTCCAGACAATTAGGTTGAGGGTCTTAAGTCCACGCCCACAGTGACACACTTACTCTAACAAGGCCACACCTCCTAATAATGCCACTCCCTGGGTCAAGCATATACAGACCATCACAGCAATGATTATACAATGTCTTTTTTTTAAACCTGATTTTAGAGTATCAATAAAAGACTGGGGCAAAGAAAAGGCGAGAGAGTGAGGTGAGCACAAGGTGAGTGGAGAATGTGTGGTGTGGAGAGCGAGTAAGAGAGTGAGTGAAGAGAAAATGTAAGGAGAGAGTGTAGTGTGTGTGTGTATGAGAGAGAGAGAGAGAGAGAGAGAGAGAGAGAGAGAACGAACAGTAGGGGGAGAAGAAAAAGAGCACACACAGTGAGTGTGTGAGTGTAAGAAAGGGAGCAAATGAGAGCACAACCCCTAGCCCAAAGAGAGAGGGAACAAAAGTACACACAGCTTCAAGCTAAGAAAGAGAGAAAACTCCTCTAAGCCTTAAAAACTTGCTTGTCAGTTTGTACCCGAAAAGTTGTCTGTGTGTGTTTATTATGCGCCTTCCAGATATCCCTGCTTCCAGTTGAGAACTCCTATCCTGTGTTGAGGCTGGACTCTGACAATAAACAGAGCAGGACTGATACACAAGTGAACTCTCAGAGCCTGAGGTGGCGTGCACAGGGCCTGCACAGGTCTCAGTGCTGAGGGTGTGTGGACATGTGTGAGCCTATCCCAGACACTATCTCTAATTGAGAAATGCTGGTAAAGGAAAAATAAATCTTACCAGATACACAAACCACACTTAAGGATAGCCCATGCCCAGTAGTAGATGGCCAATACAAAATGAACTCAATGATATTTTTTGGAGGGTTCTTTTTATTTTTTATCTTACATTTCTTTTATTTTTACCTTACAGATCTTTTGCTTATTTATTACACTTCTGTTCATGTGTTCCTTGAGGTTTTTCTTTGGCTCTTTTGTTTTTTTCTGTTTGTTTGTTTGTTTGTTTGTTTTGTCCTATTCTGGTTTGTATTTTTATTATTATTATTATTATTATTATTATTATTATTATTATTGCCTGAATTCTAATGAGAGAAAAAGAAAAGATAATATTGCCTGAATTCTAATGAGAGAAAAAGAAAAGGTGTGGATTTGGTAGACAGGGAAGAAGGGGAGGATCTGGGAGGAATTGGAGGAGAAGAAACAGAAATTAGAATGTATTGTATGGAAAAAAAACCTATTTTCAATTAAAAAAAAAGGTCTATTCTCTGTGAAATGCAAACTGGTTCAACTCTCACCTGAATGCCACACATGATTGGAAATCAGCCATTAAGAGATGTATGACACCTTTGGAAGAAAATCTCTCCTAACTCGGCACCACGACACACCTAAGCCACAGGCTTGAGATGGGACCTTGGGTTGAACAGAAACTCAACTGACAAGGGAGAAATCCTTATAGAAGCAATGACAGACAGGGCAGGAGTCCCTCCCTCTGCTTACTGAATGGGTTGAGTCATAGTCCTGGGAGTGGCTACAAGGATTAGATCTTACCTTAAGGCTACTATTTTGTAAATCGTGGAAGGGTGACCTCAATCACTCCAAAGTATACAGAACACATTTTAATAGTTACCTAATTCAGAAGGTATTAGTTTAGATATAAGTAGCATATTATACTTCTTATTTCACAGGTATTATCACTGGCTAAATAATAAATGAATAATAATATACAATCATCATCATCATCATCACCACCACCCACAGGGATTTGAGTATCTTAAAGACAGCTAGGATGAACAGCAGTGTGGAGAGTGGGCAAATACAGAAACATGTACGGAGGGAAGGATATGTGTGAACAGCTGCTAAAACTTGAGATTTACCATCCTGGGCACACTTATACAATCAGTGAGGAAGAGGCAGGGACAGATCCGGAGGTTAGAAGGACCATTTTGTCAAGTAGCAGGGACCAGAGAGATGGGACCAAGCAGAAACAAAAGGCTTTGTTGCCATAGCTACATCTGAGATCCAGGCAAGTGTTCCCAAAGACAGAGCCTAGGCATGGCAATATGCATGTGGAAATGCCTACCTGTTGCTACTTTGTTTCCAACTCAATTATCTGGTAAAAGAAAATCTCAACTCAGTCAGTAACAATACAAGCTATAAGCCTAGATTGGGCAGATCTCTACTCTATTCCCATCTATATTATCCCATACAATTCAAAGTTTCTCCTGGACATGAGCTTCTCTCCAGCCTCCCTGTCATTCTGACAATCCATAACTCCTTCCCCTTCTCCTCCATCCCCCACAGCTCCCCCCCACTTTCCGTTGATCCTTTTCTCCTCCCACAAACCCTCAGCTCCTCCTCCTTCCTCCTGCCCAATCATTGGCTCAAGCCTTTATTTGAAAAGTTAAGGTGGGGAGAAGGTTCACAAGGCAACTCCTCATCTGTAGCCCTTTGGAGGAGTGGAATTAGCATCAAAATACAAACCCAGGACTATCTGCAACACCTACCTCACACTCCTTTCAGTCCATCTAGCAGAGGTCTCTACTCCGGCAACCAGTGATCAGTCACCATTGCATTGCTGGGTATATTACTACAGATTTCTGAGTGTTTATCAAAAGAAAACTCTTTGTACTTGTGAATAAGAATGTAGCTATAGTTAACAATATAAGGGGTATTTTCTTATCCATGGGGGTCTGTTTTAAGACCCCCCAGTATATAACAGAAATCGGATAGTATCGGATCCTAGATGGACTCCATTTTTATTATAGCTATGATAAAGGTTAATTCTTTAGTTTTGTCCAATAAGAGATGAGTAAAAAGGTAATAGAATTTTAATAATGTGCTAACAAAAATTCTGAGTGTGGAATCCCCATCTCAAAATGTCTTACTGTATGTCCTTGCCTTTGTTGTGATGATGTGTGGTGACTCAGTGCTTAATGAGGTGAACCGAGGTGAATGCCAGGCAATGTGTTGTAGTGTTACACAACAGAGAACTCTGGGATAACTGGACAGTCTACTTTATAATTCTGAGTACTAGTAAAGATCAGAGGTAGTGGTAGCAGATAGAGTATCCATAGCATAGATCATGTTTTGAGTCAGTTCCTGGGTGGGATGGACTATGAAGACACCAGAGTAAATCACTGCTCTAAGCACCATGCAATTAAGAATGCTTACTTCTAGAAATCTTCATTTAATATTTCAGGACTCCATTTGATCACAGGTAACAAAATTAGAAAATCATACTATTTATAAAAAGGAGAAACTCCTGCACTTGAAGTCTGCTAATAAGTGTTCTTGTCAAACACAAAATGAAGACAGAAATGGAGGAAGAAAGGGACTGAGGAAGGAAGAAACTGGTTTCTATGAATGGTGATGGAGATAGTCACTGGCTTCACTGTGGTACATATTTTTCACGACGCACACATATAGAAAAGGTTTTATACCCTGAAGGCATAAAAATTTTAATTGCTACACTGCTTACATAGAGTTGGAAAAGGGGCACTTCATTGTTGTAACTCACCAAAAATATTAAGAAGGCCGTTTTGAGAATTACCATGTAAAACAATAGTTGCAGTTATCAGATAGATAACTTAAAACTAAATAAAGGTAATGTTTATATCAACATCAATCTAAAGGCCTTGGGCTAACATCCCATAGACTGGATTTTTGGTCTGCTAACATTTAACATTTTACAATAAACAGTGATTAGATTTAAAAAGTGGAAGTACATAATCAATATTTCAGTTTGCTTTGAGCAAAATGAAAAAATATAACAACAACAGGTACACATGCCCACACAGCTCTCAGCTCCAGAAGCTGCCATGAGAGGGCTCAGTCCTTGCCTACACCCCAGCTCACTCTTTCATGCATTTAGGCAGGAACAGAAAACCCCTAAAATATAAGAATTCAGAGGTTGTATGAATCCTGAAATATTATCAAAACATACGCACATCTAGTTTTTTACTATATGTACAAACCTATAGTAAAATTTAATATCTGTTTCTAAAGTAGTTATTGTAAGGTTTAAACAGTAATAATAGATAAAAGCTCTATGAATACTCTGTCTCCATCTGTCTGTCAATCTGTGTGTGTGTGTGTATTATATGTACAGTATGTGTGTGTGTGTATATTATGTGCACAGTGTACCTTACTATCATATTGCACCATAGAGTATTTTCAGACAATGAGTGACCACAGATAACTAAAATGCCAAGAGGTGAAACTGTGGACAAGTCACAGAGACCACTGGGATTCCTTGATGCTTCCAAAAACTGTGTGAGCACCCACTAGTGGAGATGAATGGTGTTCTTAGAATCAGACTTTATGCTGTCTCTGGAGGTACTGACTTTCACCCCTCCTTAGGAGCACAACCATGCTCTGCAGAGTTGGCTTAGGAAGGTTATTTCTCAAGGGCATTGGGTATCTGTAAAGTCAATGATTAGCTCAAGATATTTGCCAAAGTTGTGTATTAAAGTTGCTGAAATACACTTCTGGAAGGTGACAAATTTCTGGACTTTTAAGGGAAAAAAATAAAAGTACAAAGATCATGAAGAATGAAGACCAAGCAATATTTCCCTCAAGGCTTTGTACATTAACTTTCTAAAAACATGGAAGATATTTACACAGAGGACTAATAACCATGCATCTATCCAGCACTTCTCCTAGATTGGCATTAAAGAGGAAGATGCTAAGTTTAGCTGGGAAATCTTTTGATTTTCTTTCTGTCTCTTTCTTTCCTAGCAGCATTCTCAACTTAAAATATCACAGTGAGATCACAACACAGGCTTGGAATGTGTTAGGGGTAGAAGGCAGGGGTGCTGTTTCAGTCTTGAGCACTGAAGTAAATAATAAGGAAAAAGAATAGAAGGAAAAGAAAAGATTATATAATGATAGCTAGTACTTTAAAAATTGAAGGATTTTTCCAGGGGGAGGGGGCAGGGAAAAGCACAACCAAAATGAAGGGCTCATAGATAAGCTATTCAGGAGCCAATGAACTCACAAGCCAAATAAATTGTATAAGAGGAATAGTAAAACACATGCGATACAACATTGGTGCAATGGACATGGACAGCAAAAGGTTTAAGCAAGGTTGAGGACAGGGTAGGGAAGGGGGAGCAGGGCAGGTGTTAACCAAAACAAAGAGGCTTTACTAGGCTTTACTACAAAGAGTCCCCACTAGGCTCTGTGTGTGTGTGTGTGAGTGTGTGTGCATGCAATATACTGATATCTCAAACAAAAATGCCAAAATAGTAACCAGCTATATTTAAGACCTTTGAGCTTATCCTTTGAGTTAAAACTTTGAGTTTAACAAGCCACACACACACACACACACACACACACACACACACACACACACACACAAGTGTATGTGTGTATGTATGTTATACACAGGAGTTTGAACAGAGGTAACCCACATTAGTGAACAATACTATTCCAAAAAGATAGAAATTTCAGTGACAGTCCCCCGAGTTATTGGTCAGTAAAGACCCAGAGACATCCAAAACAACATATGCTATTGCCATTGCTCTTGATGGTCCACCATAATTAGATGGTGTGTCAGGACTGTGATAAAACACTGACCAAAGACAATATGGGAGGAAAGAGTTTATTTCAGCTTACAGATCATAGATCATCATTGAGGGAAGCCAGTGTAGGAGCTCAAGGCAAAACCCTGGAGGAGGCAAGAACTGAAGCAGAGGCTGTGGAAGTCTGCTGACTGGCTTGTTCTTCCTGGCTTATACAGGCCAGGGCCACCTGCCTAGAGATAGCACTGTCCACAGTGGGCTGGATCCACCTACATACATTAGAAATTAAGAAAAGGTTCTATAGACATCTCCACATGCCAATTTGATGGATGGAGTTCCTCAATTACAGCCTTGCATCTCAGGTATGTCTAGCTTTCTGTCAAGCTGACAAACACTAACTAACCAAGTGGTAAAATCCTAGTATTGACGCCACCACATACTTTGGTTACAATTTAAAGGAAACAATTTTGCAGTGACTGGATTGCTCTATCTCCCTCAGACGGCTTAGCTTTGCATCTGCCGGAAAGTGCAGGCTGCTGGGAGTTTTCCCAGAACTGAACCTTGAGTGTTCCAATATTGACTTTTCTACTAGGCAAGAGGTTCCCACTGGTGCAATAATAACAAGACTGTTTATGGGTGTAACTAACCACTTTGTTGATTAGATTTGAGGTCTGCTCAATAGGAGATAACTCATATCTTATACTATAAACAAAGTCAAAGCTCATTGCAAGGGAAGGCATAGGCACTAGGAGAGAACCTACTGATGTTATATTCCTAAGTGGTCACATAGTCAAACCACCTTCTAAATATTTATGCTCATAGACATAGATTTGTGTTATTCACAGCCTTTGTTAGAGAAGCTTCTGATTGAGTAGATTGTGAGTGGTTAGTGCAGAGACTCATTCCTCTTCGGAATTCTTAGAAGAAGCAACTGTGAGTGCTCAGGCATAAATGGGATATCTATATCAACTGTTAACCACCTTCTACCTTTATGGTTTGGGGATCACAGAGGAGAGGGTGGAAATAATGGGAGAGTTGAGGATGGAGAGGGGCACTGAGACATGCCTCTGGACAGGGCATGGCTGATGGCCACACAGATTCACAGTCCCTGTGGTTACCAGCTCACCATCAAGCCAAGACCTCAAATGGAGGTGCGAGGGGTTCCTGAGGCCTACTTCTGGCTGAGGAGCTATTGGTAGTTAATGGCTGCTAGGGAAGAAAAAAAATCACTTTTCTTTGGGGATGTGAACACTGGAGGTTCCCTTTGCCCTGTGGGTAACTCCATACCCATTCACACATGGGCAGAAATAACTGGATTCAATAAATTAGTAATTTTAAAACAAGACTGAAGTTGGGAGGGAGATGTGATGGGGGGGTCCTGGAAGGAGGTGGAGGAAGAGAATAAGGGTAGATATGACCATGATACATTGTATGCATGAATGAAAATTTCAAAGAATAAGAAAATATTCAATTCAATGTTCAATGCCACTGGGACATAATGAGATAATTCTACCTGACCTCTTGCAAAAACAAAACCCAACCAACCAACCAACCAACCAAAACATCAAATCCCAAACCAAAACAAACAACACCAATGGCAGTCTAAAGAGGCCCCACCCTTGTTCTGGACAGATTCAGAAAGTGGTAAAGCTATAGATTCAAGTTACCTCAGAAAAATCTAGAAAGAAAAGCCCACCTGCAGAAGGCTTTTAAACAAGAGGTTTCAACTTTAGTCCTGAAGTTTATAATTCAAGGGTAGTACAATAAGATCAAAATAGTTATTCAGGTTATCATTGCTTCAAGGTACAGGATGCATTTTAAAGGGAAAAACAGAATAGCAAATTGTACTTTAGGTATGAGGTTCGATGTTCACAGTGAGAGTAATACACCGTCATGCACCTAGATCTTGTCAGGTTTGCTATGGAAGATAGACGCCTGCTTAATTTATCAAGAAAGTTCATCCTAATAATGATCTAATGATAAAAAAAACAGATTTCAACTGCTTTTTAAAAAAATCTAATATCAGAACATGAACATGTTAGGCACATTCTCTATTTTAATGCAATAGTCAGATTAGACTGCCTCAGTTCAATTAAAGAGTACCGAGGAGGGCACAGCCTAATTCACATCCTTTCTCATCACATTCCTTACAGAAATACAGACGAGACAAAAGGCATTTCAATAGTGTCCAGGGAGATGACATTTGGAGATGCTATCTATATAGCTGTGGTGTTTCTGAATAAAAATAGCCCACACAGGTCCACATAGGGAGTGGCAATATTGGATGTGTAGCATTGGAGGAAGTGTGACTCAGTTCACTTCATGCTGCCTGCATATCAAGATGTAGAACTCTCAGCTCTTTCTCTAGTACCATGTCTGCCTGCATGTTTCCTGCCATGATGATAATAGACTAAACTTCTAAATCCAGCCTCAATTAAATGTTGTCCTTCATAAGAGCTGTCATGGTCATGGTGTCTCTTCATAGCAATAAAACCCCAACTAAGACACTAGCCATGAAATGACTTCAAGTGTGTTAACTATCCTTTCCTAAGCCTCATTTCCATGATTCAACAGCATAAATGAATAGTGTAATCAATAGAATTTGAACTGTATACTCTGGGGTAAGATAGAGATAAGATTAAAAGTTAAATAGATAGGAACAAGGCGTCAAAATTCAGTGCATCCCAGGTCCTCCATTGGTAAAATGCAGAATGCCTTGTGGAAAGGTTGTATTAGTTAACCATGCAAGGCACCACTTAATATATCAGGCCTAGCATGGCCAGGGAGAGCAGCTCCTGGGTTTCCCATATGCTCTCCTTCACTCTCCCTAATCCAGATCTGAGTAAATGGATAGTTGAACTGGTGGGGCCAAGAGTGGGCATCCTATTTTGGATGTTCACAGGAACATTTTGCAACGACATGTCAGTCATAATAATCTGTTATGATTCAGATACTAGAATTACATCAAGATACAAACATTTCAGATAAGGAATTCCTAATTTAAATTAGATTACTGACAGAGTATGTTTTACAAAAATGTTTTACAAAATGTTTTACAAAAGAAAACATTTATTTGGGCTTACAGTTTTACAAAAATGTTTTACAAAAGAAAACATTTATTTGGGCTTACAGTTACAAGGATTAAAAGTCTATCTAAAAGTCCACGATGGTAGAATAAATGTACAGTGACTAGAGGAATAGCCAAGAACTTACATCATTAAGGGCAATTACCTAGTAGAGGAAGCACACTGAGAGTGTCCCCAAGGTTTTAAATTTTCAAAATCTGCCTCCATTGACATGGTTACTCCGAAAAGGCCACATCTTCTAATCCTCTCACAATAGCACCACTAACTGGAGACCAAGTATTGAATGCAAAGTCTATAGGGGGAATCTCATTCAAACCACAATAGTCCATAATGTGCATGTTTGTACAAAGGCACACGGGTACCATGGGACATGTGGGGATGTGAGAGGACAATTTTACATATTGGATCTTGCCTCCCACCCTGTTTGCAACAGGTTCACTTGCCTCTCTACCCCTTTATACATCAAGCTAGCTAGCCTGCTACTATGTCTGGCATTGCTTGTATTCTGCTGATCTGATCTTAGCATCTCATACTTATATCGCAAGTGCTTTTTAACCATCAAGACATCACCCTAGCCCATCTTCCTTCTTTCTTAACAACGAATAAGTCTTAATTTCATTTTGACACAAACATGTCTCCGTGTCCCCCAAACCTCTTTATATTTCAGATTTTCAATATGAACTCTAACAAGCCTATTAATGATAACTATCAATCAATAATTGTGAACTAAGCTTTAAGATGAATATTATCCTAGATGTCTGCAGAGTAGTTGAGTTGTAGACTGCCTTCTTCCCATGCATTTGAAGGACCTGGATTCAATACCTAAGACTACCAAAAAGAACAATCTCAGTGTTCCCGGATACCTAAGAAGACTTTCTGGAATAGATATTTTTAAAGTGTAAGATGTTGAAAAAAACGGACATCTAGAGACCTAAATTATAAAGATTATGAAATGACAGAAATTTAATAAATATAAGGTAGGCATTGGAAATTGACTATTAGGATTTGTATTTGATGTGACATCAATCATTTATTTTAGGACACATATAGTCTTATATGGCAGTACTTTGTTGGATACTTTTATTTTATTATTATTTTTTTTATTTTCTTAGTTTTTTTTTATTTACATTCCAAATCATTTCCCCTTTCCCGTTTCCTCCCTCCCCGAAAGTCCCATAAGCCCCCTTCCCTCCCTCTTTTCCCCATTCAACCCCCTCTCGCTTCTCTGTCTCCGCATTCCCCTACATCCAGTCTTTCCAGGACCAGGGGTCTCTCCTTCCATCTTCTTGGAAATCTATTGATATGCGAATTGTGTCTAGGGTATTCCGAGATTCTGGGTTAGTATCCCCTTATCAGTGACTGCATACCATGTGTGTTCTTTTGTGATTGTGTTACCTCACTAAGGATGATATTTTCAAGTTCTGACCATTTGCCTAGGAATTTCGTGAATTCATTGTTTTTAATTGCAGAGTAGTATTCCATTGTGTATGTATACAAAAAAAAAAAAAAAAAAAAAAAAACAAGCCGGGCGGTGGTGGCTCACGCGTTTAATCCTAGCACTTGGGAGGCAGAGGCAGGCGGATTTCTGAGTTCGAGGCCAGCCTGGTCTACAGAGCGAGTTCCAGGGAGTTTTCCCAGAACTGAACCTTGAGTGTTCCAATATTGACTTTTCTACTAGGCAAGAGGTTCCCACTGGTGCAATAATGACAAGACTGTTTATGGGTGTAACTAACCACTTTGTTGATTAGATTTGAGGTCTGCTCAATAGGAGATAACTCATATCTTATACTATAAACAAAGTCAAAACTCATTGCAAGGGAAGGCATAGGCACTAGGAGAGAACCTACTGATGTTATATTCCTAAGTGGTCACATAGTCAAACCACCTTCTAAATATTTATGCTCATAGACATAGATTTGTGTTATTCACAGCCTTTGTTAGAGAAGCTTCTGATTGAGTAGATTGTGAGTGGTTAGTGCAGAGACTCATTCCTCTTCGGAATTCTTAGAAGAAGCAACTGTGAGTGCTCAGGCATAAATGGGATATCTATATCAACTGTTAACCACCTTCTACCTTTATGGTTTGGGGAACATCACAGAGGAGAGGGTGGAAATAATGGGAGAGTTGAGGATGGAGAGGGGCACTGAGACATGCCTCTGGACAGGGCATGGCTGATGGCCACACAGATTCACAGTCCCTGTGGTTACCAGCTCACCATCAAGCCAAGACCTCAAATGGAGGTGGGAGGGGTTCCTGAGGCCTACTTCTGGCTGAGGAGCTATTGGTAGTTAATGGCTGCTAGGGAAGAAAAAAAAATCACTTTTCTTTGGGGATGTGAACACTGGAGGTTCCCTTTGCCCTGTGGGTAACTCCATACCCACTCCTTAGCTCCTCGATAAGTTCTTCAGATGACCTTAAGTTTAATCATTCCATAAATTGTTACTAAATTAAATATACTTTTTATACTAAGCACTTGGAAGTCTTGGTGGGACATAACTATAGGGCCACTCTATCTGTCTTCTCTTAGTCTAAAATGTAACTTTATTTAGGGCCAGTGACACATTGAAATATAAAAGGGAATAATTGTGAGAAAATTCCTTAATATTTATTACAAAAGTTATCATAATTAACAAATGCAACATGTCCCCAAGACAATATTTGGCTAATTAATAATGAATTCAAGAAATAAAACTATTTGCTACTCAAAGACAAATAAACCATGCCAAAATACAGTGTGATGGAATTCAACAAATGACCTACATTAAGAAACTTGCAAAACTACTTAAGGAAGAGGTCCAAGAAAAATACTGTTTCAGCATTAAAAATATCTTCCAAGTTAAAGAATGATGGGAAAAATAATTACACATGGGATTACTAAATTATTCTACAAGAGCTCTTGGTATATGTAGTTCTATTCTGGAAGAGACTCAATTTCCAAATACTATAATACATTTTTTCTCAGAAAAAAAATATAAAAGTAATCAGTCAATCTCTCAATATTTTTCCTTCTCTTTTCCCCCACCAAATGAATTCTACACAATCCACAAATGTGGCTGAAAAAATTCAGTGCTATTTCTTCTCTACCTATAAAATCATGAAGGTGCCAAATCTTTCCAGAGATGGATCTATTTATAATATTCTACTCCGGAGAGAACAGTTTATTACAGAGCTTCAGAAATTAACATTTCTTCTGATGAAACACTTTTAAGTAACAGTAGGAAATGAACATGCCCATTCCAAAGAGTTCTACTTCAAAACTTCCATGAGATCCTGGGGGTTGCATGGTTAGAGGGTACATCACATAAATACAAAACAAAGTATGTTTATTGCTTTTATTAATGTAAGTTTGTATCTAAGACAAAGGGGATATTAAATATTAGCAAATTTATTAATTAAAATCCCATTATTTTCACATTAAACTAATTTATTAAAATGTGGCAAGTTCTGGTGAGAATTACTACCAAAGGCAATAATCATCTGGAAAGTGTGGCCTTGCTCAGAGTCTCATTTGGCTTTGTGAGAATTCATGATACAGAAGGTAGATGAGTTCTATTTATTAATCAAACACCTGTCCAAATGATGATGCTGATGACTAGTTAGGAAAATGTATGTGGATTTCAGAGTTAAAATTAAGTCCTTTGTAAGTTTTTATTCTCTCTAAGTCTTTTTATTCCATCACACATATAAAAATAAAACAATTTCTAAAAAGACTATTTCTAATTTTCTTTTAAAGCTCCTATTTTATCTTCTATAAACATATCATTTGTAGTACACTGCTAAAGATTGCTATGCCACTATCATCTGTCCCCAAACCAATAAAATCTCTTCTTTGGTAATATGCAGATACAAAGCTTGCCTGCATTCTCATGTTCATTGTAGATCTGATTCCTTAACAGTCACAATGTGGCATCAATCCACCTGTCATGTCCAATGACACCTGGTGGATAAATGTATGGTGGCATAAACACAGAAGAATATTACTAAGCCATAAGTCAACGCGGGCCTGTGATCTACAGCAACATGGCTGAGTCTAGAGGATTACGTGAAATATGCCAGGCAAGGAAAGACAGCCTTCATACTCACCTGTGTGGGCAAGACTGAAACCTTAGTAATGATAAGTAAGAGAAAAGGAGCAAGTTCTGGAGTTCTCTAGCACAGTGGGGCAATGAGAGATTATAACAATATATTCTGTATCTAAAAACTGCCAAGGATTTGTGAGCCCTCCTTCCAAAAAGAATTGATAAGTGTTTATGGAGATGGATATGCTAATTACCCAGATTTGATCATTGTAGACTGTTACACACATATATAAATATCATACTCATAACTATATATAATTACTACCAGTTTAAAAATAAGGAGCCCCCCAACAAATAAAAGCACTAAATCTCCTTAAAGCCATGCAACCCTGCTATCTATCCTGGGGACCAAACATCATAATTGTCTTGCAGCCGAGACAAACACTCCATTCAGAAGGCCCTAGAATCTTCGGTTCTCTCCCACATAAGCACTTATAAAATGATACCGATACTTTCTCTTTACTACACTTCAAGAGTTTGGATCAGCACTAGCTTGCTCATTTATTCCCACCAAACAACAGGCCCAATTTCAGATATTTGAGCTTATTTTTATCTTCCTTCATTTGAAAATCAATTTTGCAGTTGTGTCAAAATGACCATTTATGGAAGAAAACAAGTATGCCCCCTTCAAGAAACTAAAAATAAAGTTGTAATTAAGCAAAAGCTCTTATTCAAGAATAAAATAAGCTATTTAGAGATAAACAATCCACAGGCAGCTGGAATTGGGATGGTGGGTACTGCCTCAGCTCCGCTCACCTCTCCCGGGGAACAGCAAACCAGTATTCAGGCTGCTTTCTTCTCTTGCTGTACTGCTGGACCATGGCGGTGGTGTGACTGGCAAAGGATTTTCTCATTGGCTTTCCCACTTTGATGCACAGAAACATGGGTGGGGTCTTACTCTTTTCTTCTTTTGAAGGAAGTATATCTGAATCACACGAGAAAGCATTCCTCAACCCTGATAACATCAGTGACAGTTAAAAAATTCTCAGCTTAGAAAGAGGGGTTGGCCACACGTGGGTGCAGGATTCAGCTACATGAACCATCAGACTTTCTTTGGCACACAAGGACAACATGCTTCCAGGTTTCAGGTTGGTACATGTTATATGGCATGCTGCACACTAAAGGTGAGCATAAAAACTAGCACAGGGACAAATAGTGTAACACCACAATGCAATTTGGCTTAGAATTGAAATCCCTCAAAAGCATTTTTGGCTGGGCATGGTGGAATGCACCTTTAATCCCAGCACTTGGGAGGCAGAGGCAGGGGGATCTCTGTGAATTGTCATTACCAGTTGGCCCTTCTCTCCTCCCTTCCCCGCTTCTCGCCCCTCTCCTCTTCTGTCCTTTCCTGCTGTCCATCACCCCCATCTCTCTCATACACAAATATACAGCTTCAACTTCTTTAGATTTAGGCATGCAAGGTAAGAAAAAAGAAAACTGCTTGAAAGAGTTAAATACTTCTGAAATAGAAATCTTTATTTAGTTCAAGTTCTATAAATTGTTTTATAAATTCTTACCTCAGTCATTAATGCTCAGTGATCGTCTGCCTCAGTAAATAAAGTGGACCATAACCAAAGACACAGGGCTTCCATGTGCATATATGTAGCCACACACATAGGAACGTGCATACATACATACATACAAACATACATACTACACACACACACACACCAAATAAACTATCCAACCAAAAACCAACCAAACAACATCTTACCTTCAATGGGTACCTGAATTCTCTTTAACAGCCATAACTGAATCTCAGATTTATTATCCATCTGTGCACCGTGACAGATCTTGTCTAGAGATGATCCCAAAGAATCCAAAACCTCTTTATTGTTAATTACAGTTTCCTCTGCACTAGGATCTAGTTTCAGGGGCAGAGTTTCTCCCCCTTTTACCCAGAGTGCACTTGGCTCTTTGTTGCCCTCAGGTGGGGAATCACCTGCTTGGGGAAGAGAGCTACTGAGTGTGATGTCTATTCCTCCTGGTTCAATACTTTTGTGGTCACTTAGTTCTGACTTCTGCACATTTTCCATCAGCTGTGACCCTTCCTTGTTTTTATTTAGGTAAAATTCAATGAGTTTAACTTTATCTAGATCTTCGTGTATATTCAGCGTACTTTCCCCAACGTTTTCTGGGGATCCAGACTGTTTGTCTACTTCTGGTGCTTCATCTTGCTTCTCACCAGCTTCTAAATCTATGGCCCCCTTCAGTTTAGTATCGCTCTCTGTTCCCTTAATGTCCAGGGCTGACTGCACATGCCTTTTCTTTGTAGACATGATTGTTTGTGGCACATCCTTCTTTTGGTCATAGGAAAGACATTCTTTCATGGCATCTCCTTTGTCCATTCCACTCCCAAGTTGAGAAGAAAGTTCTTCCAAGTCAACAAAGTCCTCGTCTCCTAAAAGACAATTTTCTTTGGCTGTAGGTTCCAAGGCAGCGCGCATGCTGGATGGTCCCTTGCTGAGATGAGTCACTGAGGGAGGCTCACTGGCTGTTCCCCTAGAAGATTCCAGATTCTTTAATTTCCATGACTCAGAGTCGTCTGCGGGTTCCATATGTGTGCATGTGCATTCCGCTGACTCCTGAGGAGAGCCTACTGATTTGGCATCTGAAGCAAGGGTCCTCTCCCCATTCTGCTGTCGTTTTTCCTTGTTGATGGACTTGAATTTACTGAACGGATTGATATCCTTCTCTGAAGCCAGGTCCTCCCATTCTCCAGGCCTGTACAGAGGACAAAGATCCCGAGGTAGGTCACTGTAGGGGCAAAAATGGTGGATGCACATGGAATGTTAAAAATAAAAGTAAAAATGAACTGGAGGAAAGAAACAAAACAACACAACCAAAACAAACAAAAAACATACTAAACGTAAAGTTATGCTAAAAGTGATTTCAAAATAAGAAAATGAAACCAAGAGATTGATTGCAAAATAAAATATAACTCAACCAAAAGGACTGAAAAATGAATGAGTCACATGATTGTACCTTCTGATAGATCACAGATCCATTCTGAGCATACAGTGTTACCTGAAAGACTCTTCAATATGAAATGAAGTTTCTGACATTTATGAAGGAAAGCACAAAGGAAAGATTTAGCATCAATGACTAAAATTCCTTAAGTCAAATGTTTCCCTTTTTATAAATTGGTAGAAATTAGAAATCAACAGCAGAATCCTGAAAGGATTCTTGATATTTCTGCTCATTTATCTGCTTTCTATATTATTTTCTGTCTTAAAAATTAATTTTTTTTCTAATTTAAAAAAATACTACTTGCAAAGGAGGCACAAAAATTAACTTTCATTATTACTGGATGTAATATCACTTTCCAATTTAAAAAGGTACATCAAAATAACTTTTACAGAAAAGTTCTTAAAAATATTACATATGTTTCTAAGCCATTTTAAAATTTGTAATTTATCAACTGAAACATGTTATCCCGAAATATAGTCAGTTACTGCCCTCTAATAGGAACTCCTTAGAACTCAGATTTGAATTATGTAAAAGATTTGCTAAGTATGTTCTTCCAAGTTCAAAATCAATAGCCAGGACATTAAATGTTTTAGTTAGGATGGTAGTTTACTAGTTTTTATGTTGTTGCTTTGTGAATTTGTTTTGTAACTCGGACTGGCTTTGAACTTACAGCCCTCCTTCCTAGACCTCCTAAGGGCTAGGATTACAGCCTGTACCACTACACTTGGTTAAGAAAAATACACATTTTAGTGTCTCTGGAATAATCTTGAGGGCCCCTGTATCTTCACCAACAATACTAGTAGCATATCTGCAGAGTTCATAAAGATACAAAACTGCTTTCCAAAGTGAATACTTTCAATTTCAGAATTAAGTATGCTTTCTTAAAGGGTTTTCAAATAGTATTTTGGCCATTATAGCTTTAAAAGAAAATGATCATGCCAATAAAATAGCTAAGTTCCAAGCAGTTTTGAGTTTAAACAAAGACTCCCTTCGTGGAATTTCTTGGGGTTTTTTTTGTTTTTTGTTTTTTTTTCCCCGAGACAGGGTTTCTCTGTGTAGCCCTGGCTGTCCTGGAACTCACTCTGTAGACCAGGCTGGCCTTGAACTCAGAAATCCACCTGCCTCTGCCTCCCAAGTGCTGGGATTAAAGGCGTGCGCCACCACTGCCCGGCCCTCGTGGAGTTTCTTTATGAAGTATTTGCACGAAAAGCTCAGGCCTTTCCCAGTAGGAAATGAAACTCCATATAAATGCTAGGCTCTACTAAATGGCTTAAAAGCCTTAAATCACCCTTCAATTTAATAAGCATTCATAGGAGCTTATGCTAAAATATGGTGGTGGCTGAGCGTTTGTTCTGTAGAAATGTGAATGCACTAAGTGGGCTAACCTATCCCAGAAAATGCATTGGTTGCACAGTTAAATAACTGAGATAATCCTCTCATATTGCAACTCGAAATTTCATTTGACAGACTAAAGACTGAGGTGTCCTTCAGATTAAAGAACTCTTCACATCCTTGATTAACAGGTCAAAGTTTCTTCCATGAACATCCAAGCTCTTTGACTTCTCCACTCTCATGGAGAATGGTCCGCTTGACACATTCACCTGTATTCCAGTTAGTCTCCCACCTAAGCTTGCACACTCCTCCATTCTCCTTCCTTTACTCTAGGCCAAGCTGTCAGTTCCCCAAGCAAGACTGATTTAACCATAAGTTTTGTATGCTTGCAGCTGCCAGGCACCGTAGACACAAAGTATATAATGGTGGCAACTGGTTCTCGTTCCTCTGCTAATTAATATTTTTATAGATTTAGCCAGGCAACTAATAGGTAATCCATAATCCTCACAGTTGTTCCCTTCCTACTTTCTGTGCAGCTGGACCTATTAAATATCCACCTCCACCCCAAAACCCAAATGTGAGGATGGCTAGAGTTGTTTAGTCATTGCCTATCCTCTTTCACTTGACCCCCCCTTCTCCCTCTCTATCTCCCCCACCCCCCTAGGTAGATTTTAAGTAGATTTTTTTTCCTTTACTATTTGGAAAACTTTACTAAGTTTTCTTAATCATTTCTATTTCCCATTTTTTGATTTTTCAATTTTACAACACAAAATCTCCATCTCTTAGTTTCCTTCTTAGTGCCCTGGTTTCTGTAAATACCCTCACTTTGAAATTCCACTTAAAGCTCTTTCTAGCCCCTGGTCTAAAAAGAAGAAATGGCCCTTACGATGGCAAAGCATCTTTGATCTTCATGTGGGAAATGTCGTTGTACAGTGCAATGGAGACCACCTCTTCCATGGGGCAGATGAGACCATATTCTTCACACCCATTTTCAATCACCAAGGGATCGGACTTATGAGGGTCAAACATGATGTTGTTAGGAGTGACAATCATGACACCCCCAACCACACCCTGCAGAAGGAAGGAACAGAAGGTGTTACTTGGGATAGGAAGGTATTCTTCAGCTATCACAGAACCTTCAATTACTTTGTCCTTCCACTGACTGTGAGCCACAGTCTCCTGCGTGACAATCATAACCATGGTAGGAAAGCGAGGAGACAATGCTGGTAGCTGGGGGCCATGGGAACTGTGACAGCTGCCTGTTGCTTGTACAGCTGCAACTGGATGACTGTGTTAAGTTCTTGCCCCAGTTAGTTACCGAAGACCCCCAAGCGTAGCTCCAGGATTGGAGTGTGTACAAGAAAAAGGGGATAATGAGGGACCCTAAGGGGTTTTCCATGCCCATACCCTCCTTACAGCTTCCCCTTCCTGCCAAGAAGCCAAGGCTAGGCCAAGTTCTATTCTCCACCCACAGGAACAATCTTGAGTAAAAAATTCTCAGAATGTACTGACTGATAGTCACCTGACCCTCTGAAGGGTCCCAGAGAGAGTTCAAATGTGTGTCGGGCTTGCTAGTCAATAGATTTAAAGGTCAATATTCTTAGCCAATAAGTTTGAACTGTAACCTTGCTGATGTAACCTGTGACCCTAAAAAGTATAAAAACTGCTTGAAATAACCGTTCAGGGTCGCCTTCTCATCACTCGTCTTGAGGGACTGTTTGAGGGTCTACCCCCAACTCGCTGGAAAATAAACCTGTTGCTTTAAAAAAAAAAGTTGCCCCATACACTCATGTCTCATGGGTCCCCATTTCTCTATCAGAAAGATAACAGACTGTCCCAAGGCCATTGATGATCAAGAACATGGTGCTTTACAATCCACTCAGCAAGACATCACCATGTTTCTAGTATGTGACTCGTGCGTAGTGCTGAAGGAGAATCAGAATCATGGTGCCAAAGAACAGTTCCAATATTTTTGTCTAACACAACTCCAAGTCTCATCTCCAGCAAAATTTAATATAAACAGCAACAGGGAAAACTCGTAGTTCCAATTTGTACAGCTGTGCTGTGGAAATTAGTCAGTAGCCTGCAGTTGTCAAATCTGGAGCTTTCTCAGAGTACACTGAATTCCTCAGTTGACCAGCAAGATAGTATCTATGAGGGACCTTAGGAGGCTCCCAGGGGGTAAGCCAATTGATAACTTTGATGAGTCTTGTAATTATCTTTCTGAATTGTTTGTAGTTCAGGAATTTTTTCTTTCAAAAGTTTCTCAGATGTTTGTAATATGATATGAATTTTCAACTCTAAGCACAGAAATATCAATACAGACCTTTCTTCGGAAGTCCACGAGAAGCTGGATTTCTTTTGTAAACATCAACAATCAGAAAAGTAAAAACATGATACAGCTGAAGTAATTTGGAATACTAACATCATCAGCATCAACACTAAGTTGAAAAGTTCCATTGCCTAGATTAGAGGTAAATCATTACAAGAATCATCTCCTTTAAGTATTACACCCCACTAGTTAAATTTTAGTATCATTCTTATCTGATAGATGGAAAATGGATATAATAAGGATGGTCAAGTACCTTCCCTCGAATCTTGTATCCAACAATTGGTAAGAGTTAGAATTTAAATCCTGCAAGTATTTGCTATTAAACTCAGACTATCTCTCTAAATATTTACAGGCCAAGAGCTATTAAAAAAAAAAAACAGGCGAATCCAAAATCACAAGACATCATGTTTCAATTTAATGAATGTATTCACTTAAGTAAGAAAAAGGCCAAGCAACCAGCAGCAAACATCAATGAATGTGTGTCAAATCGTGCACTGCAGTTGTGGGTAAAATATTCTAATGGAGCCTCCCATCCTGCAAGGAGCCTTCTTGTTTAGTTTCAGCAGAGTCCCTGACAAGTAAGCGATCCCAGGGGCAGATACCTTTCCATCAGTGAAGTAGCGACAGTTCATTTTGAGGAATTTTACAACACCTGGCTCATCTTCTTCGGAAGTAGACGATAAGACCCTCTCGATGGGTTTTAAGGCCTTTCTTGCTAAGTCCGCATCCTATGAAAGCAAAAGTGTCCAAGATTAAGGGGAAAAAAATCACCTTGCAAAACATATTACACCGTAAGTATGCTATCTCCACTTTTCCTTAAACATTAAAAAGGAAAATGATACATATTCTTCAAAAATATCACAAATTATTTATTATTTTGTTTTCAAAAGTTTCTCTACTATTTGTAAGCTGATATAAATTCTTGACTATGAAAACAGAATATTAATACCTTTCTTTTTTATTTTTATTATTATTTTTATTTTCTATATTCTATATTTACATTCCAAATGATTTCCCCTTTCCCGGGTTCCCCCTCCCCGAAAGTCCCATAGGCCCTCTTCCCTCCCCCTGTTCCCCATTTGCCTAAGAATTTCATGAATTCATTGTTTTTAATTGCTGAGTAGTATTCCATTGTGTAAATATACATGGAAAATATCTCCTATAAAACTGAAGAGATATATAGAAAAACACGTTAAGATTGACTATTTCATGGAAAAATTATACAGATAAAATGGTAGGCTTAAAAATATTCCTAAGTTGATGGAAAGTGGAATTATAAACATTTTCTGATAAAATTGAAAATCTACAAGGAAAATATTTCTGATAAAACTCAAGAAATATATAGAAAAATACGTTAAAACTGACTATTTCATGAAAAATTATACAGATAAGATGGTAGGCATAAAAATATTCCTAAATTGATTGAAAGTAGAATTAAAAACATTTTATGATAAAATTGAAGATTTACATGGAAAATATTTCTGATAAAATTGAAAAAATAATGGAAAAACATTAAAATTGAAGATTATCATGGAAAATTATACAGATAAAATGGTAGGCATAAAAATATCTCTAAGTTGATTGAAAGTGAAATATAAATATTTTCTGATAAAATTGAAGATTTACATGGAAAATATCTCTGATAAAAATACCTTTCTTTAGAAGTTCATTTAAAGTTGGATAATTTTGGAAACATCAACAATCCGAAAACTAAACTCATGACATAGCTGAAGTAATTTTTAATGCTACCATCACCAGCTTTTACTCAAATTGAAAATATTTATTTCCTAAATTAGAGGTAAGATTGGTAAGTATCCCAATCAAACTAAGATTGAAAAATATATGTAAGCCCATAAAACTGTTTCATTAAATGTTTTTGAAAATATCCAAAATGAAAGAACTCATTGTAGATTACTGATTCCCATTCCCAAGGAAAAGCACAGTAGGGATTTAGCATTCTGCTTTTGTACAGTGGTCTCAATCTGTGGATAGTGACCCCTTTGGAGATGGAATGACCCTTTCACAGGGGTCATCTAAGACCATCAGAAAATACAGGTATTTATATTATGCTTCATAACAGTAGCAAAATTACAGTTATGAATTAGCAACAAAACTAATGTTATGGTTGGGAGTCGACACTACATGAGTAGCTGTATTCAAGGGTCACAGCATTAGAAGTTGACAATCACTGCTTTTGCACACAGCATGCACCTTTACCTTGGAGACCTTCTGTAAAATGGTGTGCTGAGATAGGATACATTCTCTCAACTGACAGCAACTTTCCGAACCTTACCACTTTACAGAAGTTTTCAGATATAATCTTTTAAAACTATAGTGTACTGATTTCCACAACTAATCATAAACATAAACTCCAACATATAAGATGCTGGCATACATACAGGCAGCTTATCATACTCTGCATCTGATGATGATGGAGAGACTGTAGCACCAGGGGTGGATGATGAAAGTCGTAAGGTACTAGAAGGGATGTTGGCATCTGGCACAAACAGGACCTGGGAACAAGAAAGCATGACTGAGTGAAGGTCTAAGTCAAGCAATTCTTGAACTCACACTTAGGGAACTCACACCTTTGTACATCACACTCAGTGCCTCAGTAACACCCAGGGAGCTTTCATTCTACTAACAAGCAACATGGGGTCTTCTGGAGAGATGACTCAGCGGGTAAGAGCACCTACTGCTCTTCCAAAGGTCATAAGTTCAAATCCCAGCACCCACATGGTGGCTCACAAGCATCCTACAAAGATCTGACGCCCTCTTCTGGTGTCTGAAGACAGCTACAGTGTACTTACATAAATAAATAAATCTTTAAAAAAAACCTACTTATCAATATAAATGTCACAGTGCAATGGCTACGGAATACTGACACTGTAGGAGAACCGGTAAGTATCTGGTCAGACCAGGTAAAGCTTGCACAGTAGGATCTGGAGGGAGGGAAGAGTCTTCCAAAGAATAAGACTAACACAAGAGCTTGAGTATGCCTGAAATATTTGGGGCCAGTACTTCAGTGTACACACGCACACGCACACGCGCGCGCGCACACACACACACACACACACACACACACACACACACACACACACACACGGTGATGGTGGTTTGAATAGGTATGTCCCCCCCCCCATAGACTCATGTGTTTGAATGCTTGTTCCATGGGAGTGGCACAATTTGGAGGTGTGGTCTTGTGGGAGTAGGCGTGGCCATGTTAAAGGACGTGTGTGACTGTGGGGGAGGGCTTTGAGCTCAAGCTCTGCCCAGTGTGGAACACAGTCTCCTTCTGCTTCCTGCAGAGCAATATATAGAACTCTCAGCAACTTCTCCAGCACTATGTCTGCCTGGATCTTGCCATGCTTCTCCCATGATGATAAAGGATTAAACCTCTGAAATTACAAGCCAGCCCCGATCAAATGTTTCCCTTCATAAAAGTTCCCTTGGTCATGATGTCAAGAAACCCTAAGATTTTCTATATATATACATATATATATATATATATATATATATATATATATATGTGTGTGTGTGTGTGTGTGTGTGTGTATGTATATATGTAAAATTATATAAAATATGTATATATGTAAAATTATATATATGTAACACTAATGTATATAAATATATACTTTTCTATATTTACTACATCTGTTTATTAATATATTAAATATATAATTAAAAATATATGTATGTATATATATCTGCATAGACTTAACCTGCTTTAATAATCTGAAAACTCAAAATCTAACATGCCCCAAATGGGCTTAGTTTCGGAAGTTGGAGCATTTCGAAGTTTAGATTTCTCCTTTGTAATTGCTAAACCTACATGAGGAGAGAAAAAGCAGCACAGACTACCACCTAGCATACTCCTGCTAGGCAGCACTGGGGCAGTCCAGGCTGGTGACTGTACAGAGCATGGTACAAGGCAGTACCAATATAGTCATCCCTACATTTTCTCTCCGCTTTGTACTTTATTGATTAAAAATAAAACTAGCCCAACAAGTGTATAATAATCTCCACTACAAAAAGTCTGTCTCCTGAACTGGTATTGTGATATCATAATTCAATATTCTTTCAATGAAACAACTACATTTGGGCATGGAATCAACTATAATCTGAAAATAAAACCCTTTGCTGTTACTGACAGATTTTGAAGCCAATCATTTAACAATTGATCTCATATCAATAGTGTTAACATTTCTGTTTTAACATTAGCTATTTAAACTTCACTTCAGAGAGCTGTCAAGATGGCTCATTATTCGATGTCCAAGCCTGATGACCTGAAAAACTAGAGAAAAAGCCAGATGCAGCGTTGCATCTAGAGTCCTGGCAGTCCCAGTAGGAAGATGGGAGGCAGAGGCAGGAGAAGCACAGAGAAGCTTGCAGAGCAGCAAGCCTTGAGCACACAGCTGAGTAGCAGAGACCAGACTGATGCTGCCTCATCCACAGAGAAAGAGAACTGCTTCCCAAAAGATTTTTGTCACACCGACTTATGTGTGCACCTAAACTTACACACCTACACACTGGGAGTGGGGGACAAAAAAACCTCATTTGAATCCAGAAAAAAAAAATTGAGCTAAAACCAGAAAATACATTAAGATAGGGGTGAGAAAAATCTAAGTCAATGGATGTAAGATGATTGACGACTGGATACTGCTGAAAATATGTGCCACACAATTATTAAACATCTATTGAGAGGTTGACCAAAAGCAGCTCTGAGTATCCATAAAGCAACACAGAGATGCATATCAGCAGCTAGTAGAAACTAGCTTCTGTAAGATAAAACCATGCCCATTTCTTGGGGGGTGTAAGCACTCTCCTACAGCATCTCATACAAGACTCATACAGAACTATATCGCCTCCATGATGTGCTAGCAATGAATACAGTGAGGAGGTTTAGAGGCTTCTTCTTACCACACCTTCAGTATCAGTTAATGGCAACTGCCAAGGCTTTGAGTTCTATGAAATCCATTCACAAAGGATTCTAGTTGTGTGTCTTAGTACATAGTGCCTGCATTTATTTTATGTAGTTTAACTAGAGAAATGAATGCCTCTGAACTCTGGGAATGTATCAGGCCACACAGTAGGAGACAGCATGTGAGATAGCTGGGAAGCTGGGTGAGCTTCTTCAATGTGGAATTGGGCCTTAACCATGGGCTGGGGAGAGGTTTTCTTCCTGTGTCTGTTCCAATACAAAAGAAATGGAGATTTAAGGTGTTAATGTTATCATAAAACAAATTGCCTCTTTACCTTAGAGAAAATAATCAGTATATATAGCCAAGGTGTTTTATAAGTAGGAAAATAGTTTAAGTGTATATCACAGAAGGACACTTAAAAGAGTGCAATAGTACATGCATTTGTACATTAAACCACATTTGGGACGAGTAACAAAACAGTCCAACTCAGAGCCTTCTGAAAAGCACTGTAGGTCTCAGCGATTTTTTTATAAAGCTATTCTGATTCTACTATTTGCCTTGTGAAGCCACAAGTCTAGGGTAAGATTTTAGTTCATTTGACGAGAAAGTCCTCATCCGTGCCACCATCAAAGTCAGCCTAGTTCTCTATCTCAAGGCGATCAGCAAACCAACCTCAGAGAGACAACTCTCAAATGTTCTGGAAACAGAGCGAATCAAACTGGCTCTGATTGATCAGATCCAATAGCAAGATAGAATTAGATATCCAGTGATTCCGTGGACAAGGCTGTACTTGATCTTAGAGATGCCATTTCCAACGCCTGAGCCATTAATACATTGGTTGAATGTACTTTTGGAGTTTAAAAAAAAAAGCAGCTAAATATGACATCCTGTACAGGGTACCAAGAGCTTACTGTGTCAAACTAAAAAGGAAGCACTGTACATTTGTCAGCTTATCTGTGCTGACTAAAGTTAGTAAAATCCTGAAACACAATGTAGGTTGGTTTTCTCATGACAATTTTTCTCAATGTCTTTCTTTCACATTGGCAGATGGACAATTATGGTACAAATTAAGATTTAAAAAAAAACAAAATTATTTCTGAATTAAAATAAAATGATGGCCATGCTTTCCTAATAGATTAAATTGAACTTTCAAATCAGAGTGAAACATTGTAAGGGATCCGTGTTATATTTGACAGGAAAAAAGTGTTCATTAATTTAAAACTCCTCTTGATGCCCCTGTAAACACAAGGATACATATCTGAGTTAATTATCAGAACTAAGACACCTTCAGAACTCTTGGTTCTAAGGGAGATAAATGAGTCATCATTGAAGACAATTTTGTGGCACCAATACTAAGTCATTTCCTGTGGTAACAAAAAAATGAAGGCAAAATTTCTAAAGCAGTGTTCAACATAAAAAATAATTACCTGGCCTGGAACAATAGTGTGTGTGAAGAGTTTATTCAATTCCACTAATTTATTGGGAGTGATGTTAAACTTCAGTGCAACAGAGTTGAGGGTGTCCTGGCTTCCGGCCTACAGGGATGAAATGAACAAGTGTCAGAGTGTGTAAGGCAAAACCAAAACAAACAGATAACAAACAGATATAAAGCACCAACTTGGTCATGACAGCAGTGAACTAAACTTAATAGCCCTGCCCAGACCTCCCATGAAAAGGAGCAGCTATTAAATTTTCCTTTTTCTACCCTTCCTTGTGCTGGTTGTTTTATGTTGCTGTTGTGTTTCAGTTTTGTATTGAGACAAAGTTGCACTTCAGCCTGAAAATCACTAGGTTGCCCAACTTTGCCTCAAGTTTGCAACAACGCTTATGCCTCAGCTACCCAAGTGCTGAGATTTTAGGTAAGACTACCATGCCTGGCTCATTTATAATACTTAATAAAACTATACACAAAAGCATCTTAACTGCAGTTCATTTCTGGACTCCCTCATCTTCTGCTGTTACTGTGCACTAACAGAGTTCTAACTTTCCTTTGGCAAAACTTAGGCGTATTATTTTCTATTAGAAAACACATCCAACCCTAAGGATTGTCAGGATCACATAGAACATAAGACTGGGAATCTGCCCCCAGTCTGGTACTGCTGCTCATTGGCTGTACAGCTTTACACGGTCAGTCTAAAACAAGGATTTATTAGAAAAACACAGTCATTGAAGAACAACATTTAGTTTCTTCTAAGAAGTCAAAGCATATCGTCAGCACTGCCGTTTCACAGTGAATTTAAATAGAACTACAAATGTGTGCTCACATAGTAAGCCGTCTACTATAAACGCAGCTGCTGGGTTCCAGGAACTCAGCGTGCAGTTACAAAGTCAAGTTCGTGGCACAGAGTAAGGTCACAGTAAACAACCCTTGTGCAGCATTATCATCTATAGATTCAAGGATATGGAAACATACCCTGGCATGGGCCAAGAATACAACACAAAAGAGGTCTAGTTTCATCCTTGAATAAGAGAATTGAGGCACATGATAGACATTAAACCAAGCATATTAGTGAGCATTGCTAAATGTTGCAGTATATTTGTGCACACTGTGAACCAGTAGATTGTATTATTTACTGGAAAAACCTACTTCTAGTTGTGGTATGGCTTGGCCCTAACACACATCTTCAGTCTGAGATCTCTGTTTACTGTAAACAGGATGAAATAAAATCAACCATGAGTTAAGAGATGGAGCAAGCAAGCAGATGATATGGAATGAACATAGGAGAGAACCATAGAGATTATGAGGAAGTCAGGAGGATGGATGGAGAGACATACAGAAAGTAGTAAGGAAGACACTCAGTTTGAGGGGTTTTTGGGACAGCACAGAGAAGGAAAGCTTCTTTTGGGGATGTTGGCTGAGGAGGAAGGTCAGCTGGGTGCTTTCTCTGCCTGTGTGAGTTAGCAGGCTTTCACTCCATCATCAGGCTCCGAAAAATCGAAGTACAGATACTTTGGTCCTTCTTAGAAGGGGGAACAAAATACCCATGGGAGGAGATACAGAGACAAAGTGTGGAGCAGAGACTGAAGGAAAGGCCATCCAGAGACTACCCTACCTCGGGATCCATCCCATATACTGTCACCAAACCTAGACACTATTGTGGATGCCAACAAGTGCTTGCTAACAGGAGCCTGATATAGCTGTCTCGTGAGAGGCTTTGCCAGTACCTGACACATACAGAGGTGTGTGCTCTCAGCCAACCATTGGATGGAGCACACGGTCCCCAATGGAGGAGCTAGAGAAAGGACCTAAGGAGCTGAAGGAGCTATCAGTCCCATAAGAGGAACAACAATATGAACCACCCAGTACCCCCAGAGCTTCCAGGGACTAAACCACCAACCAAAGAGTACACATGGAGGGACCCATGGCTCCAGCTGCATATGTAGCAGAGGATGATTTGTTGGCCATCAAAGGGAGAAGAGGCCCTTGGCCTTGAGAAAGCTTGATGCCCCAGTATAGGGGAATTCCAGGACAGGGAAGTAGGAATGGATGGGTTGGTGATCAGGGGAGGAGGGGATGGGATAGGGTTTTGTCGGAGGGGAAACCAGGAAAGGGGATAACATTTGAAATGTAAATAAAGAAAATATCTAATTTAAAAAAAACAAAAAACCTAATCTAGACTTTCTGGATAGTGAGAAGAGGTGGGAGCGGCCATGGAGAGCAGAGAAGGTATGTCTAAGAGACCCTGACTTGTAAAAATACTTGAATCATGAAGCAATTGCTTTTTGGGAAAGGATCAAGCATAGAGAAGATCTACGTGGATATGTTAGGCAGCAATAGATTGATGCCTTTAGATCTTAGAGTTGTCTGGGATAAATACCTACAATTGGTAGTTATGGCCACTCTGAAGACAATTTATCTGTATGTCTGGTGGAATAAAGCTGAGTGCCTCCTAAACTGAAAATGTTCTTTCTCTGTTGAGAAGGGTCATCTCTTTAAAATAGGTTCTAGCAGGGTGCATGAAGTGTATCCCTTCATGGCCTTCCACATGATCCTAAGCCAGGCTGATAATTAGTGGAGTGACAGACATTATAGCCAGAGAGAAAACATGGATTGGTCTTATGCGCTATGTATTCAGATGCTGAGTTCTGTACCCCAATATCAGACTGCAGTCTGACCATGGGCATAGTACTGGCCATTGTACTATAAAGAATGCTCTCTAATAATCTCTGATTATTAAATAAAAAGCTAGAGCCTATGACTGGGCACAGGGGAGGGGAAGGCGGAACTTTGGAGTGAGGGGATGTGAGGAGAGATTGCAAGGAGAGAGAAGGAAAAAGGAAAGGAAAGGAAGGAGGTCACCATGAGGTAGGATGAACCATGAGACTCTGAGGCACACATGGAAAAGAGCAAGATTTGGCTATCAAGTAATGGGGCATTTATTTGGTTTTAATAGATTAGTCAGATAAGAATAGCTCAGAGCCTGCCCAGCATAGTGCTAGCAGGTTGTTAATAAAATCTGATGTCTCTGTGCTATTTACTTGGGAGTTAAATGGGATAGAGTGGGTCAGAATCCCCCTTCCCAAATACAATTACTACAACACAGGGGAAAAGACATGACCTAAAACAGGTCTTAAGAAATCATATTATGTGATGGGCACTCAAAAAGAATAGAGTGAGGGGCAAAGTCAGTCAAGGAAAAGCAGTGTGCTTACATCACAGAGCACTAGTAATCATTCCAGTCACCTCATCGCACTTACAGTGTATTCCATGGTGCCCTGTGGCTTCTGGACTACCATCTTCTTCTCTTTTTTATCATGAGTTTTGCTTTGATTGTCATCTGAAGAAGAAATCATACGTTGATGAATAATTTCATTTTCAGGAATTAAAGACAGACTACATTATATGAAAATCCACTATCGAATTAATATAAGAAATGATATTAGTAGGAAAATAGGCAATGGGTAGAAATGGATCACACTCATAGAGTATACTACACGTGATTACCAGAATAAATGATTAGTACCCATTTTAACCAACTAATACAAGCGAAATCAAGATAAAGTTTCAAGCTATTAAAGTATCAGTTTAAATGGGAATATCTAATGGAATGAGGTTGCAGTTAAACTAGTATAATCACTATATAAACTATGCATAATTCAAATAACTTTAGCCTTTTAGAAAGTGATTTATGTAACAACAGCTGTAAGATGTTCATTCTCTGATTAAGTTATCTTTCTTTTAAGAATTTAAGAGGACAAACTGAAAAAAAAAGAAATAGTAAACACATATTTCTTAAAATATTATTTTTAATATAAACATAGAAGAACCATAATTCTAACAACAGTTTAGGGTGGAGCACAGATTTTGTTATGTTTTCTAGTTTTTGGTTTGTTTTATTACTTTTTTTTTCTATATTCTTTATATACATTCCAAATGACTTCCCTTTTCCCAGTTCCCCCCTCCCCAAAAGTCCCATAAGCCCTCTTCCCTCCCCCTGTTCCCCATTTGCCTAAGAATTTCATGAATTCATTGTTTTTAATTGCTGAGTAGTATTCCATTTTGTAAATATACATGGAAAATATCTCTGATAAAATTGAAGAAATATATAGAAAAACACGCTAAGATTGACTATTTCATGGAAAAATTATACAGATAAAATGGTAGGCATAAAAATATTCCTAAGTTGATTGAAAGTGGAATTATAAACATTTTCTGATAAAATTGAAGATCTACAAGGAAAATATTTCTGATTAAACTCAAGAAATATATCGAAAAACACATTAAAACTGACTATTTCATGAAAAATTATACAGATAAGATGGTAGGCATAAAAATATTCCTAAATTGATTGAAAGTAGAATTAAAAACATTTTCTGATAAAATTGAAGATTTACATGGAAACTATGTCTGATAAAATTGAAGAAATTTATGCAGATAAATTGGTAGGAATAAAAATATTCCTAAATTGATTGAAAGTAGAATTATAACCATTTTCTGATAAAATTGAAGATTTACATGGAAAATATTTCTGATAAAATTGAAAAAATATATGGAAAAACATTAAAATTGAAGATTATCATGGAAAATTGTAAAGATAAAATGGTAGGCATAAAAATATTTCTAAGTTGGTTGAAAGTGAAATTATAAGCATTTTCTGATAAAATTGAAGATTTACCTGGAAAATATCTCTGATAAAATTGAAGAATATATAAAAAACAAGTTAAGATTATTTCATGGAAAATTATACAGATAAAATGGTAGGCATAAAACTATTCCTAAGTTTTTTGAAAGTGGAATTATAAACATTTTCTGATAAAATTTAAGATCTACAAGGAAAATATTTCTGATAAAATTCAAGAAATATATAGAAAAACATGTTAAAACTGACTATTTCATGGAAAATTATACAGATAAAATAGAAGGTATAAAAATGTTCTTAAGTTGATTGAAAGTAAAATTATAGACATTGTCTGATAAAATTGAAGATTTACATGGAAAATATTTCTGATAAAATTGAAGAAAAATATAGAAAAACATTAAAATTGAAGATTATCATGAACAATTATACCAATAAAATGGTAGGTATAAAAGTATTCCTAAATTGATTGAAAGTGGAATTATAAACATTTTCTGACAAAATTGAAGATTTACATGGAAAATATTTCTGATAAAATTAAAGAAATATATAGAAAAAAATGTTAAAATTAAAGATTATCATGGAAAATACTACAGTTAAAATGGTAGACATAAAAAACATTAAATTGAAAAGGGAATCACAAACATTTCCTGATAAAATTGAAGATTCACATGAAAAATATTTCTGTTAGAACATGTTTTTGGTTGGGGAATTGAGTCCACTGATGTTATAAGATATTAAGGAATAGTGATTGTTGCTTCCTGTTATTTTTGATAATATTTTTATGTTTGTGTGGTTACTTTCTTTTGGGTTTGTTGGAAAAAGATTACTTTCTTGCTTTTTCTAGGGTGTAGTTTCCCTCCTCGTGTTGGCGTTTTCCATCTATTATCCTTTGTAGGGCTGGATTTGTGGAAAGATAGTGTGTAAATTTGGTTTTATCATGGAATATCTTGATTTCTCCATTGATGGTAATTGAGAGTTTTGCTGGGTATAGTAGTTTGGGCTGACATTTGTGTTCTCTTAAGGTCTGTATGAGATCTGCCCAGGACCTTCTAGCTTTCATCGTCTCGGGTGAAAAGTCTGGTGTAATTATGATAGGCCTGCCTTTATAGGTTACTTGACCTTTTTCCCTTACTGCTTTTAATATTCTTTCTTTTTTTAGTGCATTTGGCGTTTTGATTATTATGTGCCAGGAGGACTTTCTGGTCTGGTCCAGTCTGTTTGGAGTTCTGTAGGCTTCTTGTATGTTCATGGACATCTCTTTCTTTAGGTTAGGGCAGTTTTCTTCTATAATTTTGTTGAAGATATTTACTGGCCCTTTAAGTTGGAAATCTTCACTCTCTTCTATACCTATAATCCTTAGGTTTGGTCTTCTCATTGTGTCCTGGATTTCCTGGATGTTTTGGCTCAGGAGCTTTTTGCATTTTGCGTTTTCTTTAACTGTTGAGTCAATGTTTTCTATGGTACCTTCAGCCCCTGAGATTCTTTCTTCTATCTCTTGTATTCTGTTGTTGATGCTTGCATCTATGACTCATGAATTCTTTTCAAGATTTTCTGTCTCCAGAGACGTCTCACTTTGTGATTTCTTTATTGTTTCTACTTTCATTTTTAGATCCTGGATGGTTTTGTTCAGTTCCTTCACTTGTTTGTTTGTGTTCTCCTGTAATTCTTTCAGGGATTTTTGTGTTTGCTCTACCTGTTCACCCATGCTCCCTGTATTTCCTTAAGGGAGTTATTTATGTCCTTCTTGATGTCCTCTAACAGCATCGTGAGAAGAGATTTTAAATCCAACTCTTGCTTTTCCGGTGTGTTGGGGTATCCGGGACTTGCTCTGGTGGGAGACCTGGGCTCTGACGTTGCGATGTAGCCTTGGTTTCTGTTGATAGGGTTCTTGCGCTTGCCTTTTGCCATCTGGTTATTTCTGGTGTTAGTTGGTCTTGTTGTCACTGGCTGAAGCTTGCCCCTCCTGCGTGCTATAAGCCTGTGTCTGTACTCCTGGGAGACAAACACTCTTCTGGGTCTGTGCACAGAAGGCTGTGGAGCTGTCTGGTTCCCTGCTGCAGATGGCGGCTGGAAGGAAAGACTCCTGTCCCAGCTACTCCACTGATCTTATGCCTTGTGCGCTCCTAGCTGTACCCCTCCAGAGAGAAGGTGGAGATCTCACCTCTGCACCCCGAAGTGAAATCACTGCTGGGAGATCACTCTCTCCTGGTGGGCTAAGCACAGAAGGCTATGGAGCTGCCTGGTTCCCTGCGGCAAATGGCGGCTGGAAGGGAAGACTCCTGTCCCAGCTGCTCCACTGATTGTATGCCAGTGTGCTCCTAGCTGTACCCCTTCAGAGAAAAGGTGGAGATCTCACCTCTGCACTCAGAAGTGAAATCATTGCTGGGAGATCACTCTCTCCTTGCAGGCTATGCACAGATGGCTTTGGAGCTGCCTGGTTCCCTGCTGCAGATGGCAGCGGGAAGGGCTCATTTATTTTTTTTTTTTTTTGGATATTTTCTTTATTTACATTTCAAATGTTATCCCCTTTCTCAGTCCCCCGACCTGTCCTGGAAACCCCCTATCCCATCCCCCTGCTGCCAGAGCCTTACAAATACAGAGGCAGATGTTCGCAGCTAACCATTGGACTGAGCATGGGGTCCCCAATGGAGGGGGTTAGAGAGAGCTTGTTTTATTACTTTGAGACAGGTTCTAGAGTATCATAGGTTAGAATTGAACTTTTTATGTAGCCAAGTATGACTTTCAACTACTGATCTTCCTGCCTCCACCACTGATACCCTGGAGTTACATTTATTTTATGCCATGCAGAGGAATGAACCAGGTTTTATGCATGGTAGCCAGGCACACTAATAATTAAGATAATTCCCCGATTACTTTTCTGTTATTACAGGTCAAAATGGTCTGCTACTACCAGCTTCATATGATCCCACTTAATAGTTATACTTAAATACATTGTGATATATTAATTCAAACATAAAAATATGGAGACATATTCCAATTGCTTAACAAAATAGGTATAACAAGAAAATGTAAAAATTGAAACCAAGAAGAGATACTCCAACTTTTATCTGCAGAGAAAAAATGCATATCAAAATTAGAAATCACCTGACAAGCCAGGGGAACTAGAAATCTGATCTCAGAAAAAACATGAATGGCTACCAGAGATGTAACCGGATTCAGCCACTGCAGCTCCAAGCACCTACAGGTTGTGTACCTGTGAGCAACTAAACTCACAGATGTACGGGGTCTCCTGGGAGGAAAGCACTCTCTATATACTACGATAATCTGCTTGAGGATGCTCATCACTGTGTCCTCTGAGGTAAGTGTGGATCAAAGCTGGTAGCTGTGCTCCAGGATTCCTAGGTAGTTAAATAACAAGCCAGAGGTAGACAGTCACAAATTCACACCAAGAGGAACAGGATAGATAGACCAGGACCACTCATACCAGTCTAAAACAGTCACACAAAGTTTTCAAGAACACATAAAAAAATTAAAACCTATCCCACTGAATAGAATAGAAGGAGGTGGTATGGCAAGAAAAATGACAGAGGAGAAACAGGATAGAAACAAATAACAAATAAGAATAAGCTTGTCTCTGAACATTCATAATTTCCTATAAATAAAAGAAATGGGAATAATTCAACCACCTACATCTAATACTTTACAGCCCCCAATCCAGAAATTACTGACATTTTGATCACCTATGTAAACATGTAGGGATGCTGGGTGAGGACCGTACAGAACAGGGATAAAGGGAGTTTTCTAGCTTTTCACTACTTCCCATAAACACTTTAAAATTAAATAAAAAGTCAAGTGGAACAAATGAGGAAAGTGCCAGGATACCCATTCTAACCACCTTCAGGTGGGCACACATGGGTAACTTCAGAGAACTGAACTACTGAGCTCAGACAAGAACAATCTTATAGACCGTGTTCAAACAAACCCCAGGATTTTCTATTCTCATAACACATGTGAAAACAGGGTCACCTATATCCAAGAAGGAAAGCAATGAAGCATTAACAACATTCTTCTTTTTTCTTAATTCCATCTAAAGAGTCAGAGAAACTGAAATTTGTGGCCTTTATTTGTTTACATGGGAAATGGACCCCAGGCTACTACTCCTAGAAATATTCCTGCAAATGTTCTCTTTAGCACAAAGTTACTGTTCATTCTCTCTTTAAAAAAAAATGTGTGTATAGGAAGGGGTGCCACAGGTCCATATAGTCAGAGGACATGGTCCAGAATATAGATTATCTTTTTGATCATGGCAAAGGCTACTTATTATTTTACTCATTTGTTTTTTTAAATGTTTTTATTAGATATTTTCTTTATTTACATTTCAAATATTTACATTTCAAATTTCTTTATTTACATTTCAAACCCTTTCCTTGTTTCCCCTCCGAAAACCCTTATTCAATCCCGCCTCCCCCTACTCATTATCCCACCAACTCCCATTTGCCTATCCTAACATTCCTGTACACTGGAGCATCAAGCCTTCACAGGACCAAAAGCCTCTCCTTTCACTGATGTCCAACAAGGCCATCCTCTGCTACATATGCAGCTGGAGCCATGGGTCCCTCCATGTGTACCCTTTGGTTGGTGGTTTAGTCCCTGGGAGCTCTGGGGTTACTGGGTGGTTCATATTGTTGTTCCTCCTATGGGGCTGCAAACCCCTTCAGATCCTTGGGTCCTTTCTCTAACTCCTCCATTGGGGACCCTCTGCTCTCTTCATTGGTTGGCTGTGAGCATCCACTTCTGTATTTGTCAGGCACTGGCAGAGCCTCTCATGAGACAGCTATATCAGGCTCCTGTCAGCAAGCGCTGGTTGGCATCCACAATAGTGTCTGGGTTTGGTAACTCTATATGGGATGGACACCAGGTAGAGCAGTCTCTGGAAGGTCTTTCCTTCAATCTCTGCTCCACACTTTGTCTCTGTATTTTGTACCATGGGTGTTTTGATCCACCTTCTAAGAAGGACCAAACTATCCACATTTTGGTCTTCCTTCTTCTTGAGCTTCATGTGGTCTGTGAATTATATCTTGGATAATCTTCTGGGCTAATATCCACTCATCTGTGAATGCATACCATACGTCTTCTTTTGTGATCAGGTTACCTCACTAAGGATAATATTTTCTAGTTCCATCCATTTGCCTAAGAATTTCATTAAGTCATTGTTTTTAATAGCTGAGTAGTATTCCATTGTAAATGTACCACAGATTTTGTATCCATTCCTCTGTTAAGGGACATCTGGGTTCTTTCCAGGTTCTGGCTATTATAAATAAGGCTGCTATGAACATAGTGGAGCATGTACCCTCATTAAATGCTGGAGCATCTTCTGGGTATGTGGCCAGGAGTGGTATAGCTAGGTCCTCAAGTAGTACAATGTCAAATTTTCTGAGGAACCACCAAACTGACTTCCAGAGTGTTTGTACCAGCTTGAAATCCCACCAGCAATGGAGGAGTGTTCCTCTTTCTCCACATCCTTACCAGCATCTGCTGTCACCTGAGTTTTTGATCTTAGCTATTCTGACTGGTGTGAGGTGGAGTCTCAGGGTTGTTTTGATTTGCACTTCCCTAATGACTAAGGATATTGAACATTTCCTTAGGTGCTTCTCAGCTATTCAGTATTCCTCAGTTGAGAATTCTTTGTTTAGCTCTGTACCCCATTTTTTAATAGGGGTATTTGACTCTCTGGAGTCTAACTTCTTGAGTTCTTTGTATATACTGGATATTAGCCCTCTATTGGATATAGAGTTGGTAAAGATCTTTTTCCCAATCTGTTGGTTGTTGTTTTGTCCTATTGACAGTATCCTTTGCTTTACAGAAGCTTTGCAATTTGATGAGGTCCCATTTGTCAATTCTTTATCTTAGAACATAAGCTATTGGTGTTCTGTTCAGGAAATTTCCCCCTATATCCATGTGCTAGAGGATCTTCACCACTTTCTTTTCTAATAGTTTCTGTATATCTTGTTTAAAATGCAGGTACTTGATCCACTTGGACTTAAGCTTTGTACAAGGAGATAAGAATGGATTGATTTGCATTCTTCTATATGTTGACTGCCAGTTAAACAAGCTCTCTTTTTTCCTTTGGATGATTTTAACTCCTTTGTCAAAGATCAAGTGACCATAGGTGTGTGGGTTCATTTATGGGTCTTTGATTCTATCTCATTGATCTACCTGACTGTCAATGTACAAATACGGTGCAGTTTTTATCAAGATTGATCTGTAGTACAGCTTGAGGAACAAGATGGTGATTCCACTAGAAGTTCTGTTATTGTTGAGAATAGTTTTGGCTATCCTGGGTTTTTTGTTATTCCAGATGAATTTGGAAATTGCTCTTTCTAACTTTATGAAGAATTGTTTTGGAATTTTGATGGGGATTGCATTGAATCTGTAGATTGCTTTTGGCAAGATCGTCATTTTTACTATATTAATCCTGCCCACCCATGAGCATGGGAAATCTTTCCACCTTCTGAGATCTTCTTCGATTTCTTTCTTCAGAGACTTGAAGTTCTTGTCATACAGATCTTTCACTTGCTTGGTTAGAGTCACACCAAGGTATGTAATATTATTTATGACTATTGTGAAGGGTGTCGTTTTCTTAATTTCTTTCTCAGCTTGTTTATCCTTTGAGTAGAGGAAGAATACTGATTTTTTTGAGTTAATTTTATATCCAGCCACTTTGCTGAAGTTGTTTATCAGCTTTAGGAGTTCTCTGGTGGAATTTTTGGGGTCACTTGAGTATACTATCATATCATCTGCAAATAGTAATATTTTGATTTCTTCCTTCACATTTGTATTCCTTTGACCTACTTTTGTTGTTGAATTACTCTGGCTATGACTTCAAGATCTATATTGAATAGGTAGGGAGATAGTGGACAGTCTTGTTTAGTCCCTGAGTTTAGTGGGATTGCTTCAAGTTTCTCTCCATTTAGCTTGATGTTGGCTACTGGTTTGCTGTATTGCTTTTACTATATTTAGGTATGGGCCTTGAACTTATCTTTCCAAGAATTTTATCATGAATGCATGCTGAATTTTGTCAAGTGCTTTCTCAGCATCTCAGGAAATGATCTTGTGGGTTTTTTTTTATGAGTTTGTTTATATAGTGGATTATGTTGGTAGATTTCCCTATATTGATCCATCCCTGCATCACTGGGATGAAGCCTACTTGATCAGGATGGATGATTGTTTTGATATGTTCTTGGATTCAGTTTGTAAGAATTATTTTGAGTATTATTACATAAATATTCATAACAGAAACTGGTCTGAAATTCTCTTTGTTGGGACTTTGTGTGGTTTAGGTATCAGTGTAACTATGGCTTCATAGAATGAATTGAGTAGTGTACCTTCTGTTTCTATTTTGTGGAACAGTTTAAAGAATATTGGTCTTCTTTGAAGGTACGATAGAATTCTGCACTACACCCATCTTGTCCTGGGTTGTTTTTAGTTGGGAGACTATTAATGACGGCTTCTATTTCTTTAGGGGTTATGGAACAGTTTAGATCATTTATCTGATTCTGATTTAACTTTAGTACCTGGTATATATCTAGAAAATTGTCCATTTCATTCAGATTTTCCATTTTTGTTGAGTGTAGCCTTTTGTAGTAGGATCTGATGATTCTTTGGAATTCTTCAGCATCTGTTGTTATGTCTCCCTTTTCACTTCTGATTTTGTTGATTTGCATACTGTCTCTGTGCCCTCTGGTTAGTTTGGCTAAGGGTTTATTTATCTTGTTGACTTTCTCAAAGCACCAGCTCCTGGTTTCGTTGATTCTTTGTATAGTTCTTTTTATTTCTACTTGATTGATTTCAGCCCTGAGTTTGATTATTTCCTGCCGTCTACTCTTCTTGGGTGTATTTGCTTCTTTTTGTTATAGAGCTTTCAGATATGGTGTCAAGCTGCTACTGTATACTCTCTCCAGTTTCTTTTTGGAGGCACTCAGAGCTATTAGGTTTCCTCTTAGCACTGCTTTCATTGTGTCCTGTACGTTTGGGTATATTGTGCTTTAATTTTTATTAAAATCTAAAAAGTCTTAAATTTCTTTATTTCTCCCTTAACCAGGTTATCATTGAGTAGAGTGTTGTTCAGCTTCTATGTGTATGTGTATTTTTGTTCTTGTTGAAGACCAGCCTTAGTCTGTGATGATCTGATAGGATGAATGGAATTAATTAAATCTTCTTGTATCTGTTGAGGCCTGTTTCTTGACCAATTATTTAGTCAGTTTTGGGGAAAGTACTGTGAGGTGCTGTGAAGAAGGTATATTCTTTTGTTTTAGGATAAAATATTTTATTGATATCTGTTAAATCCATTTGGTTCATAACTTCTGTTGATTTCACTATGTCTCCGTTTAGTTTCTGTTTTCATGATCTATGTATTGTTAAGAGTCAGGTGTTGAAGTCTCCCACTATTATTGTGTGAGGTGCAATATGCGCTTTGAGCTTTAGTAAAGTTTCTTTTATGAATGTGATTGCCCTTGCATTTGGAGCCTAGATATTCAGAATTGAGAGGTCTTCTTAGTGGATTTTTTCTTTAATGAGTATGAAGGGTCCTTCCTTATCTTTTTTGACAACTTTAAGTTGAAAGTCAACTTTTTTCGATTTTTTTTTTATATTATTTGATATTGTTTCTTTGGACCATTTTCTTGGAAAACTGTTTTCCAGCCTTTTACTCTGAGGTAGTGTCTGTCTTTGTCACTGAGGTGGATTTCCTGTATGCAGCAAAATGTTGGGTCCTATTTACATATCCATTCTGCTAGTCTATGTCTTTTTATTAGTGAAATGAGTCCATTGATATTAATAGATATTAAGGAAAAGTAATCCTTCCTGTTATTTTTTTTTTTTTTAGAGATGGAGTTATGTTTATGTAGCTATCTTCTCTTTGGTTTCTTAAAAGAAGATTATTTTCTTGCTGTTTCTAGGGTGGAGTTTTCCATTTATTATCCTTTGAAGGGTTGGATTTGTGGAAAGACATTGTGTAAATTTGTTTTTGTCAATACCTTGGCTTTTCCATCTATGGTAATTGAGAGTTTTGCTGGGTATAAGAGCCTGGGCTGGCATTTGTGCTCTCTTGGGGTCTGTATGACAACTACCCAGGATCTTGGGCTTTTATAGTCTCTGGCTAGAACTGTGGTGTAATTCTGATAGGTCTGCCTTTATATGTTACTTGACCTTTTATCCTTACTGCTTTTAATATTCTTTCTTTGTTTTGTGCATTTGGTGTTTTGGTTATTATGTGATGGGAGGAATTTCTTTTCAGATCTAATCTATTTGGAGTTCTGTAGGCTTCTTGTATGTTGATGGGTATCTCTTTCTCTAAGTTAGGGAAGTTTTCTTCTATCATTTTGTTGAAGATATTTACTGGCCCTTTATGTTGGAAATCTTTGCTGTCTTCTATACTACTATCCTTAGGTTTGGTCTTCTCATTGTGTCCTGGATTTCCTGGATGTTTTGGGTTAGGAGTTTTTTGCATTTTGTATTTTCTTTCACTGTTGTGTCAATGTTTTCTATGGTATCTTCAGCACCTGAGATTCTTTCTTCTATCTCTTGTACTCTGTTGATTATGCTTGCATCTATGACTCCTAATCTCTTTCCTAAGTTTCCTATCTCCAGGGTTGTCTCCCTTTGTGTTTTCTTTATTGCTTTTGCTTCCATTTTTAGATCCTGGATGGTTTTGTTCAATTCCTTCACCTGTTTGGTTGTGTTTTCCTGTAATTCTTTAAGGGATTTTTGTGTTTCCTCTTTAAGGGCTTCTACCTGTTTACCTGTGTTCTCCTATATTTCTTTAAGGGAGTTATTTATATCCTTCTTAAAGTCCTCTATCAGCATCACGAGATGTGATTTTAAGTCCAAATCTTGCTTTTCTAGTGTGTTGGAGTTTACAGGACTTGCTGTGGTGGGAGGACTGGGTTCTGCTGAAGCCAAGTAGCCTTAGTTTCTGTTGCTTATGTTCTTGCCCTTGCCTCTTGCCATCTGGTTATCTCTGGTGTTAGTTGGTCTTGCTGTCTCTGGCTAGAGCTTGTCTCTCTTGTGGGCCTGTAAGTGTGTCAGCTCTCCTATCCCGGGAGTCAGAGCATTCCCTGGAGACCACCTCTCCCCTGACAGGACCCATGCATAGAGACCTGTGGATCAACCCCAGCTCCTGGGTTCAGATGGTGACCGGAACGACCCTGTCCCAGCTGTTCCACTGTTCTTGTGCCCTGTGTCCTCCTGGTGTTACCTCATTTTTTCTTTTGAGAGAGGAGCTCATCTAGCCCTGGCTTGCCTCAAACTTACTATGTGCCTAGGATGATCCTCGACTCCTGATTACCTTGCCTCTGCCTCCAGAGTGCTGGCATCAAGACCACAGTGGATTTTATGCAGTGCTAGGGATCAAACATAGGCCTCCTACCTGCTATGCAAGTGTTCTCCCGACTGTGACACATCTACTGTGCTGTTCAGCCCTTTTAATATCTCTTGTCTACTCCTTTTACAGCACTCTGTTTTTCTCACTGGCTTCATAACTCACTGTTACTTTGCTAAATCCAAGAAATGAGGAGAACTATTGCAGGCCTACTTACTTGTGGGCAGTTAATAGATTGCAAAAATACAAAAGAAACTTTGTTAAGGATAAAACTTTCAGTATATTTGGCCAAGGAGGGAGGTGTGGTAGGGGAGTCCTGAGTGTTCATGATAAAATTCCAAGAAAACAAGAATCTTATCATGTCAGTTTCTTCAAAAAACAGAATTTTTCTTAGAATGTGATTTTGTACCCCTACCAGGTATAGTGGATAGGAGTGAGTTTACTTCTGAGTATTCATTACAATGTTGTTTTTATTATTCATTACATATTATTTATAATTCATTATAATTATTCATTACATATTATTTGTTTACATGCCTCTGCAGGAAAACATATTTTTGCCACATGCAGGTTGTCCTTGTGACTGTACTTTCCTTGTGTGGTTCTTCTTAACCATTAGAGCATAAATTGATGCTCTGAATAACATTGGAGACTGCATAAGAGTTTATTCTGGATCATTTTTAGGATCCATTGTCTCAGTTTACTTCTCAAGAGAGGTAAAGAACAGGTGAGATGATTCAGTTAGTAAAGTGCTTTTATGCAAGCATGATGACAAGACTCTAACGGAGAAAGCTGAAGTGTGACATCTATAATCTCAGCATTGTAGGGGCAAAAGAAACAGGCAGACCTCTGGAACTTGCTGGAGCTTGGCCAGTTAGTCTAGTTGAATGCGTGATCTCAAAGCTTAATGAGATCCTGTCTCAACTAAGTAAATAAAGTAAAGTAGAGCCATTGTGGCATGTACACACCATCAAGCTATACTGAAGAGGTGGAAGCAGAATTGTGAGCCCCAAGTCTGTGTAGTCACACATTTTCAATAAATAAGGAAACACTGTACATACAACTCTGGCCTACACAGACACACACACACACACACACACACACACACACACACACACACACACAGACACACACACACACACACACACGAGTGCATATCCCTTCTTTCCAGAGTCTACAAATGTGAAATCCTTGAGGTAGAGCTCAAAGTCTTTGATGTCTTGAGCTATCACGAAGTCATCTGATACATAAGGAAGAAGAGACTTCCTGATACAGATCAACTTCTTGGACATGTCTGATTGTGGGTAACACTTTTCGCTGCAATAACATTACACTGGAAAAACTCACATGTACCTGTCAAAGTTATGATCCAAACAAAATGTTCTATGGTAGGCCAAACAAAGTAGAAAGTAACTGGCCAATTTTAAGAATCATAATCATCTTTGTCCATCACAGCACAATGCAAAAGTTCCACTTTACTTCCTAAATTGTATTCAGTTAGGTAGAATAATGACCAACTCTGTATCTCAATGAATTAAATCAAGACAAGTTCTGAAATTCACAGTCTACAGACAAGAGGGTTCTTATCCTGATAAGAACTAGGAAGGGGCAAGTATGGACACAGGAAAGGACAGATTCAACTCCAGCTTTGAAGGTGAGAACTTATGATTATCCTCAAAATTGCACCTGCCTCCCAATGACCTTCATATTTTCACTTCTAGCCTTCGGCTTCCCATAGTCCCTTTATACCTACCCAAATTCAAATTCTCCCCCTTATTTCAAGGACTTGTAGCAAATAAAAAAATATGCCTATGAACAGAAGAAGCAGCCAACCCTGTATTCCTCAAAAAACTATTCTGAACATTTTACTAGCTCTATCTACAAGATAAAATGAAAATGGGATATATGAGTCCCTGCTTTGTTTGAGATGGGGATGTAGTTCAGTTGGTAGAATGTTTGCCTGGCTTACAAGAGACCCTGGGTATAATCACTGACAATGTATAAACTGATTGTGGTGCTGCATATCTGTAGTCTCAGACTATGGAAGGTTGAAGCAGGAGGATCAAACAGTCAAGGCCACCACTGGCCACACAGAGTCTGAGGGCTACCCTTGTCTAATTTCAGCCTTAAATATTCTCAAATTTTTAAATAAATAGTGGTAAGACTATCAGGATGTAAGTCCACATGATGAAATCGTATCCTCCTCACTCACTCTACTGAGGAAAGATGGTTTAAATGGCATCCGAGGAGAGGGAATCAGAGAGGCAAAGGAAACATTATCTGCATCTCCAGATCTTTTAAAGAAATGGAACCCCTGCTCTATGATCAGCATGTCCCAACATTGGAAACTGATGCATTCAACTGTAACAGTTTCACGCCCTTAACCAGGAAATCAAATCATGTGCCAGCTCATTCACGTCACCAAACATCTGAGCATAATTTCATTATGAGCAGGTTCCAATGGCAGCATAATAGAAAGCAGGTAACTCGAAAGTGTTCTGAATCAAGTTCATCAGCTATACTTTAAAGAACTGTGTATGTCAAGCCATTTAGCTATTCCGCAAAGAACTGTCTGTATCAAGTTTGCTAGCTATCCCATAAGGAACTGTCTGTATCAAGTCAGCAAGCTATACTATAAAGAACTGTCTGTATCAAGTTTGCTAGCTATCCCATAAGGAACTGTCTGTATCAAGTCAACAAGCTATACTATAAAGAACTGTCTGTAGCAAGTTTGCCAGCTATCCCATAAGGAACTGTCTGTATCAAGTCAGCAAGCTATACTATAAAGAACTGTCTGTATCAAGTTTGCTAGCTATCCCATAAGGAACTGTCTGTATCAAGTCAACAAGCTATACTATAAAGAACTGTCTGTAGCAAGTTTGCCAGCTATAGCATAAGGAAATTCCTGATAACACCATTGAGGAAGCAGTAAGATGTGTGTGATGCAGAATGAATCTTAGAGCCAGGCACAGAGTAAGTGCAGCTGCCATTAAAATTAGTCATGTGCAAATGACATACTTAAGTAGCCATCTAAATAGTCGAGTGTTAAGATTCCAAGGCGTTATCAAAGAAGTTTCATTCCAGAAATGTAGTCATGTGGTACTGAGATGACAGATTATTAAAACTCACTTCAAAGAAAAAAATATACATGCCTCTCTCACCACCAAAGCCATCTGATAAGTTCCACTGCATTAAAAAAAAAAAAAACAAAAACAAAAAAAACCACCATAACAGCAACAACATTACAACTGTTTGAAAATTAAAGATAGAAGAAACTGCCTTAACCTTCCCATTAGGTTATATAAGCAGCACTAGCCACTGAGAAGGAAACTCTGTGACATGGTGAGCAGAGCTCTAGGATTCCAGCTTTCCTAAGCTGTCAGGCATACAGGGTGGGCTTTAGACTATGTAGATACCTTTGAATTATCCCTGATCATTTAAGTAATCTCTCATACATGGTCCTGTAAGTAACTCCAATAAACACATTAATTCACAAAGTTGAACTTTGGTGTCATTTTTTGTTACTTTGGGCTAATTAGTTCCTTTTTTATTTGAACATATTCTTCATTTACATTTCAAATGTTATACCCTTTCCCAGTTTCCTCCCCTCCCAGAAAATCTCATACCATCCTCGCATCCTCTGCCTCCAATAAGACACCACTCCACCTCCTCCCCCCTCTATTTCCTCACGCTGGGGCATCTATCGAGCCTTCATAGGAGCAAGGACCTCTCCTCGCACTGATGCCCAGCAAGGTATTTCTCCACCACAATTGAGGCAGGAACCATGTGTACCTCTTGGTTGATGGCTTAGTCCTTGGTAGCCCTGGGGGGTTTGGTTTGCCAACATCGTCCTTGTCCTTCCCATGGGGCTGCAAACCCCTTCAGCTCCTCTAGTCTTCCCTCCAGCTCCTCCATTGGGGACCCCATACTCAGTTCAATGGTTGGCTGCAGGCATCTGCCTCTGTATCTGTAAAGTTCTGGCAGGGCCCCTCAGGAGACAGCCATGACAGGCTCCTTTCGGCAAGTACTTCTTGTCATCCACAATAGTGTCTGTGGGGTTTGGTGACTGTTTATAGGATTAATCCCCATGTAGGACAGCCTCCGGGTAGCCTTTCCTTCAGTCTCTGCTCCACACTTTGTCTCCATAATTGCTTCTGTGAATATTTTGTTCCCTTTCTCAGAAGAACTAAAGCACCCACACTTTGGTCATCCTTCTTCTTGAGCTAATTGTGGTCTGTGTGTTGTATCTTGTTTTATTCTGAGCTTTGGGGCTAATATCCACTTATCAGTGAGTACATACCATGCCTGTTCTTTTGTGATTGGGTTACCTCACTCAGGATGACACTTTCTAGTTCCATCCATTTGCCTAAGAATTTCATGAATTCATTGTTTTTAATAGCTGAGTAGTACTCCATTGTGTATGTATACCAAATTTTCTGTATTCATTACTCTGTAGAAGGACATCTGGGTTCTTGCCAGCTTCAGGCTATTATAAATAAAGCTTCTATGAACATAGTGTCCTTGTTACATACATGTTGGAGCATCTTCTTGATATATGCCCAAGAGTGGTATAGCTGGGTACTCAGGTAGTACTATATCTAATTTTCTGAAGAACTGATAAAACTGATTTCCAGAGTGTTTGTACCAATTTGCAATACATCACCAATGGAGAAGTATTCCTCTTTTCCACATCCTGGCCAGCATATGATGTCCCCTGAATTTTTGATCTAGCTATTCTGCCTGGTGTGAGGTGGAATCTCAGGGTCGTTTTGATTTGCATTTCCCTGATAACTAAGGATGCTAAATATTTCTTTAGGTACTTCACAGCCATTAGAGTTTCCTCAGTTGAGAATTCTCTGTTTAGCTCTGTACCCTATTTATTTTTTATTTTCTATATTTTTTATTTACATTCCCAATGATTTCCCCTTTTCCAGTTCCTCCCTCCCTGAAAGTCCCATAAGCCCTCTTCCCTCCCCCTATTCCCCAGTCAACCCCTTCCCGCTTCTCTGTTCTGGTATTCCCCTATACTGCTACATCCAGTTTTTCCAGGACCAGGGGTCTCTCCTTCCTTCTTCTTGGAAATCAATTGATATGTGAATTGTGTCTTGGGTATTCCGAGCTTCTGGGTTACTATCCAGTTATCAGTGACTGCATGCCATGTGTGTTCTTTTGTGATTGGGTTACCTCACTAAGGATATTTTCCAGTTCTGACCATTTGCCTGAGAATTTCATGAATTCATTGTTTTTAATTGCATAGTAGTATTCCGTTGTGTAAATATACCACATCTTCTGTATCCATTCCTCCGTTGAGGGACATCTGGGTTCTTTCCAGCTTCTGGCTATTATAAATAAGGCTGCTATGAACATAGTGGAGCATGTGTCCTTATTGCATGCAGGTAAAACCTCTGGGTATATACCCAGGAGTGGTATAACAGGGTCCTCCAGGAGTGTCATGCCCAGTTTTCTGAGGAACCGCCAGACTGCTTTCCAGAGTGGTTGTATCAGCTTGCAATCCCACCAGCAGTGGAAGAGTATTCCTCTTTCTCCACATCCTCGCCAACACCTGCTGTCTCCTGAGATTTTGATCTTAGCCATTCTGACTGGTGTGAGATGAAATCTCAGTGTTGTTTTGATTTGCATTTCCCTAATGACTAAGGATGTTGAACATTTCCTTAGGTGCTTCTCAGCTATTCAGTATTCCTCAGTTGAGAATTCTTTGTTTACCCCTGTACCCCATTTTTTAATAGGGGTATTTGACTCTCTGGAGTCTAACTTCTTGAGTTCTTTGTATATACTGGATATTAGCCCTCTATTGGATATAGAGTTGGTAAAGATCTTTTTCCCAATCTGTTGGTTGTCATTTTGTCCTATTGACAGCGTCCTTTGCTTTACGGAAGCTTTGTAGTTTTATGAGGTCCCATTTGTCAATTCTTGTTCTTAGAGCATGAGCTATTGGTGTTCTGTTCAGGAAATTTTCCCCTGTGCCCATGTGTTCACCTTTCCCATTTTCTCCTCTATAAGCCTCAATGTGTCTGGTTTTATGTGTAGGTCCTTGATCTACTTGGACTTGAGTTTTGTACAAGGAGATAAGAATGGGTCTATTTGCATTTTTCTACATGCTGACTTCCAGTTGATCCAGCACCATTTGTTAAAAATACTGTCTTTTTTCCACTTGATGTTAAAACATCCAGCTCCTTTTTCAAATATCAAGTGACTGTAGGTGTGTGGGTTCATTTCTGGGTCTTCAGTTCTACTCCACTGATCTTCCTGTCCGTCTCTGCACCAATACCATACAGTTTTTATCACTATTGCTTGAGTACAGATTGAGGCCAGGGATGGTGATTCCCCCAGAAGTCCTTCTGTTGTAGAGAATAGTTTTCGATATCCTGGGTTTTTTGTTACTCCAAATGAATTTGCAGATTGTTCTTTCTAGCTCTATGAAGAATTGATTTGGAATTTTGATGGGGATTGCATTGAATCTGTAGAATGCTTTTGGCAAGATGGCCATTTTTACTATAGTAATTCTGCCAATCCATGAGCATGGGAGATCTTTCCATCTTCTGAGATCTTCTTCGGTTTCTTTCTTCAGAGGCTTGAAGTTCTTGTCATGCAGATCTTTCACTTGCTTGGTTAGAGTCACACCAAGGTATGTAATATTATTTGTAACTATTGTGAAGGGTGTCGTTTTCCTAATTTCTTTCTCAGCTTGTTTATCCTTTGAGTAGAGGAAGGCTACTGATTTGTTTGAGTTAACTTTATATCCAGCCAAATTTGCTGAAGTTGTTTATCAGCTTTAGGAGTTCTCTGGTGGAATTTTTGGGGTCACTTAAGGATATGATCATATCATCGGCAAATAGTGATATTTCGACTTCTTCCTTTCCAGTTTGTATTCCTTTGACCTCCTTTTTCTGTCTAATTGCTCTATCTAGAACTTCAAGTGCTCACTAGTTCCTTATATAGGATGAGTAGATAGGGGACTAGTTTGCTCGTGTCTCCCCAGCAATAGTTTTATACTTACAGGTCTATAGTGGCTAACTAAGTACTTAAAGTCATCCTGAACCTTAGTTTAAGGGTGCGGCTTAGCCTTAATCTTTTTGAAGAAAGAGTCCACTGGAGGATCAAGAGATTCCCTCAGGCATTGTGCATGTACCATTGCGTGTTTTCCCTCTCCCCATGTGCTTTGAGAACAAGTCCCTAAGAGCATCTCTTGCAAAGCCTGGAGGATCCTGGATATGGACTCTCCCAGGACACTAAGTAACAATGCAGCCATTATGGAGCCATATGCTGTCATATGAAGCCAAGTCTAATTATTCGTGAAGAAAAAAAAACTTGAACTTTGGAATGGACATAAACTCAGAAACAGTAGGGGTCATGGAGACAGTTTGGAAACCCCATAGATAAATAGCAGGCTTCACTGTCATAGCAGTATAATGCAGAAACACTGGAATGTGCTCCAGGCACCTGTGGGTTTAAAGTAAAACTCTATGAACAGAGACAAGACTTCATATCATAAACCAAAAGCAATTATAAAAAAACAAACTAGTGGACTGGCAATGTAATTAGGTGGTAATGAACTTGCCTAGTATGCATAAGGCTGGGTTTGATCCCTGGTACCACAGTATAAAACATAATAAAACAGAAAAATAAAACAGAAAAAAATGAAAAGAAAACACTAGCCAATATCAATTAAGAATCTCTACATCAGGGTTTATATGCAGTTATCTTAGAGTCCAGTCTAAGTAAAAGATAAGGGTTTTAAGTATGAAAAGCAAAAGTGGCTATTAAATAGTTAATTTTCTTTCTAAAGAACCAACATTATCACAAGAATGCCAAAATTTATAAGATTGCTTAGAAAAGTGTCCAGACATAATAATTTTTGTTTTTCAAGACAAGGTTTCTCTATGTAGCCCTGTCCTGTGAGAAAAGCTAGATTTCTTTATAAATACCTATTGGGCAGGTTTACTTTAGGCACCAAATAGACAACGTATGAGCCCAGTTCGATCTTTTAATCCACATGCAAATTTGAGTGAATATGTAAAATAGGGATGCCTTAGACAAGGCAATTGTGGAAAAGCAATCTACAATGAGAGAAGCAAGAACTAAAAGATAATTAAATGAAACTAGGTAAACGAAAAGTTAGATCACTGAAATTCAATATAATATAATATAATATAGATTCTAGAGGACTGTTCTACTACACACATGACAGTTGTCCTGGGTGAGTAATGAAAGCTATATCAGCCATGACAGCCCACAAACTTTGTGAGTATGTAAGGACAGAGGATTCCAGTAGTTTTGGTCATCATCTGACTTATATCAGCCATAGACACAGTGGGCGTTTTGAGTATGCCTACACATATAAGCAGGTCTAGAAACAATTCTAGTGTTTTAGCAGCAGTGAACTCACTTAAGCAGGTAAGGGTCAACTCCACCATCATTAAAATTACAGCCCAGGGGAAGAAAGCTCACCTGCAGTCTCTTCTTTCTTCTGTACTCAGAACAAGAATGTTCTAGTTTGTGTTGGCTTGTCTTTTGCTCCAGATATGACTTGCAGGGCTGAGAACACTGCCCAAGGCATCTCTCTGGTTTTATCATCAGAGGGCAATACATTAGTGTCTGTCACACTCTAGCCCACACTTGCTTTGGTATACTCTTTAGCATATCATTTTTTTTAACTCTGTAAAACAGGCTGCTGCTTTCTGTTGTACATTATGAGGAGTCATGAAGTCAATCAGGAAAGCAAGTATCCAGCCCACAGCAGGCATTCATGGGTTCAGGATATTGAACTCAGGTCATCAAGCTTGGCAGCAGGCCTCTTTACCCACTTAGCTACCCTCCTGGTCCAAGGGAATGCACACTTTAACATATGAATTTAGAAAGATACAAAATGAGCACAGCACTCATTTGAACAAAATAACAGAAATAAAGTTCACCCATCTGGCTTCCATTTAGAGACAGTCAATGTTTACTTTCTAGAGACTCTACTTCCAGCTCTTCTTCATCTGAATTTTATATAATTATATGTGAATTTTCATTTTAGTAAAAATAGAACCACATTTTAGAACTATTTCCTACTACACGGTTTTGAGAAGTTTCCACTTAATTATTTGTGTGTATCATTTGAAAATGGTACCTGGTAATACATTTTATATCCATCATGTTAATTACACTTTCATGCTATTTCAAATAGTATCATAGTAACTACAGTGAAATCTCTTAATGTTTCTGATTGTTTCCTTATGGTGAACTTTAGCAGAAAGAACTGTTGAGCCAAAGGGTATTCAAAAAACAAGGCTCTCCGTAAATATAGCTATACTGTCCTCCACAGAGATTTAACTAGATTACTCTCTACCATCAATCTGTTTATTGTGGTTCCAATTTTCATGTCCCTTAAAATTCCTGTGTTGAAATACTCACCCCCAAGATCATGGCATTAGGAGATGGAAGCCAGACACTTGGACTAAGCATTATGACTGAGTCCAGAAAAGAGACCCTGCCCAGCTTCCCTCATGGACCTAGTGGAGGAAACAGTGCCCCACAGACTCAGAATTTACTAGTGTCTTGATCATGAAGGACTTCCCAGCCTAGAGACCATGACAGTATATGAGCCACCTAGTCTCTGAGACTTCAGTATCTTTTCTCCTTAAGTCTTTTCTGCTTCACTTGGTGATAATTTGACTTTTCAAGCTGAAACGGCCAGTGATCATACACTCTTGTCCAAAACATGTGGGTATTTCTCATGCTGTGAGATTTTACACTGTACAGAGCACTACACATCAGGGAATGAATGTGTGTCATGCAGATGGGCTATGCTTATGACAAGTCTCATCTCTGAACTCAAGATCAGATATAGGAGAACCTGTCTTTTTAATACACAGCTTCCTGGTCAGTACCAGCAGTTTGTTGTTGCTTTTGTTATTGTTGTTGTTGCAACAATGACAAGAACAGGTTACAGGAGGCTGTGTTTGGTAGACACACGGGGTAGGTACTTAGGGAATAAGAAAGTTCTTGAGGCAAAGCCAGTTCTACTAAGAACCATTTGCTTCACTGCTACTACCTTCCAGAGAGACACTCAAATTCCCTAGCCACTAGAATTTCTAACTCTGTTCCAAACTTTGGAACAAGTTTGCTGTAGACAAAGGCTTACCCATGCTGATATTTTAAATTTTTTAAGTAAAGTAAGTTTTACAAATAGGCTGGAAGTAGGGCATGGGACAGAAAACAAGACCACAACTGCACTGAAGCCCACACTGGAGGCTGGAGAAGCATAAAAGTCTTGATCAATATAATCACTCTATAGGTTTCTATGAAGTTCTTGGACTCTAGAAACAAGAAAACCCTTCAGCTGCGAAGTACTTATAAATGCCGTGAGGTGAAAGAGCACCAAACACATGAGACAGGCATTCCTCCCTGTCGAGGGTCTCTCTCTGTTTTCTTTCTGTTCTTGTCTCACAGTATCTGTCAGTCTGAGAATTATACAATTGGTTCAATTCTGCATCAAAATGAGAGGCTAGATCAGGGTGTTGGGGGAACCAGGATGCAGTTTATACTCATGTTCATAACCATGAATTTTTGGCTTAATTCTTGTGGTATTCACAACGAGTTAATATGAATTCTTTTCTTAAGGCCAAAATTTTAATGTATTTCATATTAAGAACAAGGCTCCCTTTCTTGGCTCAAGGTCTGACACTCCCCCTAGTGGTATAGAACTACATCCTGGGATGGGACTCTGAAAGGCAACAGACTGTGAGGCCAATCAAATCTGAGTGGGCTGAGTGGGCGTTTGCCAACTATGGTCAAATTTGGTTAGAGCAAATGAAACCTGAAATTTAGTGCCCCACCCAGAAGTTTGATCCCAGCACTGGATACTCCTGATGAAATTCCCCAAATCTCCAAGTCAGTGGCCATCACTGTCATTCTTGAGGGATGACATAATGGCATCTCTTACTATTAACAAAGAAAACCACATAGCAATTTCAACTAAATGACTGCACTGTTAACCAATATCCTGTAGAATTGTCCAGAAATGGAGCCAAATAATACAAGAGTACTCATTCATCTATGTGTTTGGTCTTCTACAGAATGCACATTTAAAACACATCTGTCAGGACAGGGAGGTAAATGAGTAAAATGATTGCCTTGTATGTATGAAGACCTGAGCTCCAATCTCTAGTACCTATATAAAAAGATGTCTGGCCTGGAGGCGGTGGCACACGCCTTTAATCCCAGCACTGAGGAGGCAAAGGCAAATGGGTCTCTGAGTTTGAGGCCAGCCTGATCTACAGAGTGAGTTTCTCGAAACCTACCCACTCCTCCACACATACATACACAAATCTGGTAGGGTGACCCAGTTTTTTAATCTCAGCACCAGGAGGCAGAGCTAGGTAAAACCTTGAGGTTTCCAGGCTAGCCTACCAGATGAGTTATAGGCCAGTGAGAGACCCTGTACAAAATACAAGGTGGCCTCCACTCACAGAAATGAACACAGGTGTGTCCATCATATACACAGACACATGCACAAAGAGCACCTGTCAAGATGGAGACACTATAGGGTCTAAATCATCTGCAACCAGAGAATGGTTGCACTGCAACGAGGTGGGACAGTGCTTGTCAAGGTCATCCCGCACTGCACTGACCATCCATGAAAATGGTTGGCCTGGACAGAGACAGGAAGGGAGTCTCAGAAGAGGTGGTAACAGAACTGATTTGTGAAGTCATAATGAACAAGCAGAGCAAAGACAGGGATGTTATTTTAAATTCAACAACACACTTTCAACAGATTCCCCTACAGTAGAAACTAACAAAGCAAGAAGTCACACAAAGCATGACACGATCTAACTTTCTTAATTCTCTTCTTCTCAGACATAGTGGAGCATACAGATGTTTTAAATTTTAAGTCTAAGATTATTAATTACTTGAGAGCCCCATTCACTAGGGTGGAATGTACAGTGTTTACAAGCACACTGCATTGATGGCTTGACATCAAAAGCCCCATTGTCATGCTGAGAGCCGATTCCTCATCTGTCTGTTAGAGCAATGCATATGAGGCAGCTCTCACTGCTACCTCAGTGCAGTGCACCATGACCTTGAGAAGCACTGTCCCATGCCAGTGCAGTGTAGGATGACTTTGACAAGCACTGTCCCACCCCAGTGCAGTGCAGCATGTCCTTGACAAGCACTGTCCCACTCCAGTGCAGTGCAGCATGTCCTTGACAAGCACTGTCCCACCCCAGTGCAGTGCAGCATGTCCTTGACAAGCACTGTCCCACCCCAGTGCAGTGCAGCATGTCCTTGACAAGCACTGTCCCACCCCAGTGCAGTGCAGCATGTCCTTGACAAGCACTGTCCCACCCCAGTGCAGTGCAGCATGTCCTTGACAAGCACTGTCCCACCCCAGTGCAGTGCAGCATGTCCTTGACAAGCACTGTCCCACCCCAGTGCAGTGCAGCATGTCCTTGACAAGCACTGTCCCACCCCAGTGCAGTGCAGCATGTCCTTGACAAGCACTGTCCCACCCCAGTGCAGTGCAGCATGTCTTTGACAAGTACCGTCCCACCTCAGTGCAGTGCAGGATGACCTTGACAAGTACTATCTCTCTCACTTTCTCACTGCTATGATAACACACCTTGCTTTGCAAAGCATCTTAAGGAAGGAAGGGGTTACGCACACTCACAGCTTATTGTAAAGATCATTCTGATGGGAAGTCAAGGTTGTGGGAGCCTGAAGCAGCTGGTCATGTTGCCTCCTCAACCAGGAAGAAGAGAAGAGTAGAGATTTATGTTCAAGGAATGGAGCTACCAGTTTTTAAGATGGATCTTCTCACCTCAATTAATCTAATCAAAAGAATTCTTGGAAGACATGCCCACAGGCTAAATAATGCCTTGCAGATGTGCCCTGGAGGCTTGTATCCTAGGTGATTCCAGGACCTATTAAAGCAGATACTGACCATCACGCATATAACATTAGACCAATTAAGAAGTTATGGTAAACACAGTAGAAGATCTGTCTCTCTGCAAGTCCATCACAATCGGGACCAAGTTCAGGTCTTCAGATCTGCCTACTATTTTGCACTACTTCATTTCATGACTTTAGCTACAGGATGCTCTCTGAGCACTACTAAACCTTTTTTCTCTCTTTGCCTAGCAATATCAAGCCAAATTTCTGACTTTTAATACCCTTCTCTGCATGCTCTTTGTGCTATACTCAGATCTACATATGACAGAGCAATCGGTATGAGATGGGTACAGCTACTCAAGCTATTATTCCCTGTGCATTTGCAGCAATGGCTAGTCTAAGAAACTCTAAAACATTGTGGACTTATTCTAAATGAGGGGTTTTGTGTTTAGTGGTTGTTTCTAACTGACAAGCACTAGGCCTTGTCTCCTCCAAACACTGCAATCACTACTATCAGCATTTTTATGGACCTATGTATAACCACTAAAGAAAAGAAATAAACCTGGCTCAGTGGGTAAAGTCCCTGCTGTACAAATGTAGGCTTGAATTTTGATTCCCAAAATCCATGTAAAAAGCTGAACGTAGTGATGGTCTCCTAAAATACCAGGGCTGTGAGGCAGAGACAGGAGGATTCCTGGAGTTAGCAGGCCAACAAGTCCAGAGAGTGACTTTGGGCTCAGTGAGACCTGGTCTCAACAATAAAGGAGAGAGCAATAGAAGATTCTGACTCCAACCTCTGATCCCTATCAACATCTACACACACACACACACACACACACACACGCACACACACACGCACGCACGCACGCACGCACGCACGCACACACACACACTCACAAAACAACAAAAACAAGACAAAAAAAGTATATTTCTTCTACAGGGAAAATATTCATCAGCATAAGCCATGTGACAGACACACTACTAGATGATAAATGTCCATCACTGAGTGAAGTATGTTGGCTCACAGCTATCTTTTTATATCATATAACATATACAATAAGAGCCAGGGGCATGGAGTACTTGTTCTATATGCCGTACTGTTATTATAATGTTATCTCATAAATCGTAATTTTTGACAAATAACTACAGATTTTAATTTTTGAGGGTGGAAGGTTTTGTTTATTTTTGAGATAGGCTTAGGCTTATCTACCCACATAGAACAGCCTAGCCTGAGCTCCCCATGATAATATGATATGAATAATATGAATGATAATTCAGGTTGGCTTCAAATTTGTGATAACCACATCTAGCTTAAGTTATTACAATTTGTTGTTGCTATTGTTTTTATAGTCTCATGTAACCTAGGTTGGCTTTGATTTTTGTTCCTCTGGCCTCTTTGTCCTGAGCACGGAGATTTTAGTTGTATGCTACCATGCTCAGCCTATGGCAGCTTTTTAAAGAAAATACTTCCACGGTGTCACAAGTACTCACCAACACTGTAGTATCTCTTCAGTTCCGTGCGCCTGATTTCCTTTAACTGATTATTTTTTCTCTTCTTTTTGTCGTCAGTGCTATGGTCCCCTTCTGCTGCAAGGTTGGACTTGTCTTGTTCCAAAATGACTGAATTAGCATCATCTTTCCCGGAATGACTCTTTACGGCTGCAGCTGAGACTATCTCTGCATTTTGTTTGGCTTGTTTTTTCTTTTTTAGTCTATGAATGAAAAAGGGGAAATAGTGAAGAAGTTGTTATACGCCATACTAATTTATGCTATGGAACTCTAAAATGGAATTGTCTGATATATAAAACATTCTCTGATATTCTGTCTTTCTCTGTCTGTCTGTCTCTCTCTCTCTTCTTTGGCTCCAAGTGCTGGGCTTACAGGCCTGGGTCTTCCTCCACCTTTCTTTTGGTAGAACTGGGGACTGAATCCAGGTTTTGTACGTGATGGGCAAACGTGCTACAACTGAGATTTATCCTCAGTTCTGTTTTCACTGAAAAAAGAAGGAAAAGTCAGAAGTGGAGGAGGGAAAGGAGGAGGAGATAGTAGTTTAAAGGCAGAGTCACAAAATTATTCAAGTTATTTTTCTTTTCTAGCCACTTAAATATTCTAACATGAAAACCAGGGGGTCTTTGCTCAATTTTGCACCCACAATAATAAATCTCAGAGAAGTATGGGATATGTTCTAGGTCTAAGAAAAGTGACATTTTTCTATAGGCCCTGAAATGATGAGTATTGTTATTAAATCAAGGTACAGTAACCCATCTATAAGGCCTCGTTTGGGGCATTGCATGTTTTTAAAAGTTTGGTTTTCTGTTGTACCCAAGAACTGAGAGACAAGCAGGTATGAAATGTATTTTATACTTGCTTAAAGGCAGGATCAAGAATTGTAACACCTGACTCTGGTTTGTGTAACTCTTTCTTTTATATAGATGATAAGAGCCCAATAGTGCTACATCTCCTGAGATCTAAAATCCCCTAGTAACAGTATGGAATAGACACTAGGAACAATCACTGTGATTACTAATATGAGCACTGACTGATAACTTAGTGAACATATTCGATGCCTTTAGTTACTCCCAAGGCCAAGGTGTATGAGCTGAAGATAATCATCATTCACTGAATCTAGGCCCTGCGAATGTTTCTCAAGGAATACATGCTCTGCTACGAACTGGTGTGCACCCTCTAGTCAACAAGTCCTTGAGAAAGTTTGTGTTCTACAGAGCATAAGCTCTTTCATACGGCCTCTAACCTCTTGAACCTGGGCACTATGCTTAACTGCCTGGGTAAAAAGAGACTTCAGATTTGAAGACTGCATTCAGTTACACAGTTCTCTTGCTTTCGGCTCCACAGCTGAAGACAACACCTACACAGCTTATTGAACATGGAGAAGTCAAGCTGGTCCTACACAGAGTTGTCACCCTTTGAGCTAGCATCTTTGGTCCAGGTAGGAAGGTACTCTGTATGCTACCAAAAGAGAAAAATAAAACACCAACCCAGCTACAAACCCTTG